>LT598472.1:967769-2184418 GCA_900074735.1 Lachancea sp. 'fantastica'
GGACCTTTGCATCCATTGTGATTTTCCACGCGCTAGAGCCTTTTTGTTATTGGTGGTGGGGCAAGTCACCTAGGTGGTTCTCAGGATCACTTAGAACCGTATCCCCTTCAAGATCAGTACTGGGACTCGGCGCTAGTTCATGTGGTGCAATCATAAGAGGGGCTTCCATTGTTGGTAGAAACTGTGGCCTGAGCCATGTTCCTGAATGTGAAGTAATGAATTCTGAATTTTGTCACCTTTTATATCTTCAAAAGTTTACGCGTTGCATTTTAAAAAAGACGCGTTACATTTTAGAAAAAACGCGTCCAGGTTCCTCTCAGGTTGCAGTTCAATTCTAAGCGGGTTGTACGACAGGTTATGATTTGCCCGAAGCGGGTTCTTTCAGGTACCTAGCTATTTAGCAGATGGGTCCTCAAATTTTATGAATTTTTTTTACCCGGCCAGTTTTGCAACCCGTTGGACAGCACTGGTCAAGTGTTTCTGGTCACATCCGACGAAAGCTTCAACTTTAGCAATGTTTAAGGGTTCAATCTTCAAAGGTCATCTTTAACATCCTAAAGACCACATTTCACAGCCCTGAGACCTATTGGAATCTCTATCTAACTGTCGAGTAGATAAGTTACGAGGTTATCAGGCCAAGCTTCGGAAGTAACAGAAATTTCGAGGACTATTTTGTCAAATTCGGTACGCAAGGAGAGGTCGAGAGGTCTCGGTTTGTCAAGTGAAGAAGGAGGCAACAAATGAACGGAGTAGAAAGTCCAGCAGGGGTTAGTGACCTTCAGAGCCCAAAACCGATTGAGAGTGGTGAACTTAATCGGCCTGGCACTTATAACCAGACAAATAGCAATGAAAATGAGCCTCTGCTCAACGGAGAGCATGCACGAGCATCGCATCGCTCGATAGGTCAAAACGCCTCGAACGATGGTCTACCAAATGAGACAGAGGCCACTCAAGGAAGGCTGTACAGCACACGGCAAAAATATCGCCTGTTTGTGAAGGACTCTAGAATAATTCTGAACCTCCTTATCGCCATCAACTTGATTTGGCTTGTCACAACGTTTGTTATGGATTTTTTTTTCAACATTGCCATGTTCCACTTCAACAATAGGCTCGTCAGTTTCAATGATTTGTGCTTGATTTTCATCTCTATTGTGGCCAACTCTTTGAACTTGTGGTCCAATAGAGTGGGGCTATATTCCAGATTGGACCAGAGCCTGAACGTTATACTCTTCTCATTGACCCTATTCAATCTCTTTTTGAGGCTTATAGTCGGCTACACAAGGAGAAGAATAGGGTTTATTGGTGCTTTCACGTATTTTTGGGCCGCCTTAACATTTTTCGCCGGTGCAGTTTTGGACTGGTACCTGTATTACTACTTCAAAGAGTTTCACGAATCTAGTGGCGACTTTGACGATGATGATGGCGCAGAGGGCAACTCAAGACACACAATCAGTGAATGGGTATCGATTGGTGTGAGGAATGCCACCAAATGCCTGATATTCGTGTTCTATATTTTCTTCACCTTGAACACGCTTCTTTACACGATTGACGTTGGGCGTCTCACCCGCGATGTTAAAAATGTTAGCACAGAAGCATCTGCTTCTTATGATGCGTTTCATTGGGTCGACAAAGCTCATACCTACCAATTGCACATTACATGTTACGGCGATATATCATCTCAGGCGGATGATCAGCAACCCATAGTGCTATTTGATCATGGAAGTCTTGAGACAGGGTTCTTGTCGGCCATTTGGATTCAGGAATTATATCATCTCAACAGGGTCGAGCGTTATTGCACTTACGACAGGCCAGGTTATGGACTTTCGGATTCTGCCCCAGCCCCAATCTCAATTGCGATGGTAGCTGACGCACTGAGCTACGCACTTGTTGAGGACGCCAAAATCGCTGGACCATTCACCTTGGTTGGGTATGATATTGGAGGTTTATACTCTCAGGTGTTTGCCGCCAAAAACTTGGACAAAGTTGAGTCCATGCTTCTCGTGGAATCTTGGCATGAGGATATTCTCTTGAAAAACTATCTTCAAAGGCTTCTGCCCCCAGACGATGACAGCAGAGACCCTGATGATATCAGTAAACTGCCTGCAGAAATTCGGAGGCACAATGGCTTCAAACTATGGTGGCAAGGTATATGGTCTACTTTAGGCATCAAGCTTCAAACTTCGTGGCTCTTGGCCCATCATGGCTCAAAGGAGAGAATTTATGGTCGTGATTTACAGTACCAAGGGAAATTCATCAGATCTAAATTCCTTGAGAGTGTCACTAGCTCTCTGTTGAGCTACAAAGACGTTTTGAATGCAAAAGAGAAACTGCGCGATTTGAAGCTTAGCGTAGCAAGCTCAGATCAGTTGATCAAAAAGTCTCCACAGTGGGGAAATTGGCAACGCGACATTACAAAAATATCAGCCAAGACCCAAGAGTGGAAAATTTTGAACGGTGGCCACGAAGTCTATAAATACGGCGCCGCTACAAAAGAGCTACAAGATGTTTTGTTGCGCCTGTTAGGTGACAAAGATCGGTATTGAAAGCAAGACAGACGTGTTAAAGTCAGTCCAAAGGTATAATCGCTGAGGCGTACGTAGGTACGACATTTAACTTGAAAATATGGTTGTAATAATGACAGAAAAGGTCTAGCTCAAAAAAACTGAAGGGTAATCTCAATCAAAACTGAATACTCTAGAATCTAATCGCTATCTTGCTGCATATCCATATCTTTGACGTCGTCGGAAATAACATCAAAATCATTCTCATCGCTGTCAAGATCACTGTCTAAAGACGCTTCTAAATCGCAACTGGACCTACAATTTGGGCACACAAATTGGGGGTATGTCGAGACAACGAGCCGTCTCACACACTGATAATGCCAACTGTGAGAACATGGCGAAATAAAAATTGCTTGACATGGTTTGATCTTGGACAAACAGATCGAGCAATCTTCTTCCTCTAGGCCAGATGTCATTTTCTGTAAATTTTTTAATCTCTGCAAAGCCTCGCGGTTAAACCTCATTGCCCGCCTTTTCCAGGATTTGTTTAATTCAATTCTCATCTTGACGCTCCGATATATTTCTTCTGTTCCTCCTCTGAAATCCAATCCTAATTGCAAAAGGTCTCCATCTTGTAGTAGTGTATCTTTAGACATTGTCGACGCAGGTGCCAGCCTGTGGTGGTTCAAGAACGTACCAGACGACGACTTGACGTCTCGAATGTACCAATTTCCCTGTTGATCTACTTTGAAGCAGCCATGTGTTCTTGAAACGACCTTGCTTTTGAACACTACAGGGTGAAAATGTTCCGGAATTCGTGTGATAGACTCCCTGACGCGTTCTGTGTATCTTCCAATGACCAATTGAGAGCAAGGACCAGCCGTCCTCACAATTGGATCAAAATATAAGCCGGGGTTGCTGGTAGCAGATTGGTCCAAAAACGGTGTTAACCTTAGACTGAATAGTCCATTCTTGTCTTTGCGTGACTGTACCGAATCTGGGCTTAAAGGTTCAATTGGAGCTGCATTCTGGGGTCTATCCAAACCCAGCAGTTCAACTGCGCTTTCGGGAGGGCTACTTCCATAGACAAAGTGACGCACGGCTTTGGGGACCAGTTGCGCTTCTCCCGGTGTAAGAGTACTGGGTTGATGGCCGGGACCTGGGGGGATATCGTTTTGACCCAGGGTGAGTGTTATGGGGAGATCCTGTCGTAGGTCTGGTACCAAACTATTCTGAAGACCTTGATCAAACGGGGTGGTCCCCAGCATGTTTGCAGAAGCTGCTACGCCGTTTTCGTTGTCGTTGTTATTATTATCATCATCAATATCGTCATCGTCATCATTATCGTGCAGCCCATTTAAACCGTTGAGACGTATATTTTCACCTTCACCAACAACCCGATCGTCTTCATCCTCCGAGCTGAAGACCTGCCCTGGGTTTGAATTTACCGCTTCCAAGCTGTTGGAAGTACCATTATGACTATTGTTGACTTGAGCTGGATTGCCAATTTGAAACTGCTCTCGAGCGACCCCGTTGGTAGCAGGTCCTATTGGCGTCCCAGCTGGAATGGTGTCCAAAGGCACGGTCCCGCCATGTACACCGGGATTGGAACCCTGTCTAATGCCCATCGAGTTGAGTAAGTTATTGATAGTTGAGCCACGTCTGCTTCTAGAGCTCATGCTACTCCTAGGAGATACGTTTACCACCATTTTAGATTGTAGGGGAACGTTGTATGTTGTACAGTATGTGTAAAAGGCAAGAAAGAAGCTGCCTGGTAGAAAAGTGGGCTCAATCTCAAGCGCGGTTCGCCGTTTCCCAAACGAACACGCCGATAAAAGCTATAGCAGTTGCTTTGGAACCAGAAAAAATGTTCGAACAAAAGGTCAACCGTGAGTGAGCCTAAAGTTACTCAAAAATGACCAAAAAAAGCTCTGAAAAAAGCCCTAGAAAACCACAAAATAAGGTATATCAAAAGCGTAGAACTTCAGCGAAGCAAGTGTCGTCTACTTGGCCGGATCAGACTGCCAAATATTGGTGGTTCGTGCTTTGGTTCGATTTTACCTCGAATGTGGTGATCATCGGAGGTAAATTTTCAAATTAATATATGTCGAATTTTGTGGTGAATTATGAAAAACGGAGAATAAGAATAAATAGCATGTTATACGAAACGTGGGTTGGTGAAGTTGTTTAATTAGTATTTTTCGTTCAGTTTGGTTGAGAAAGCTATGAAGTTTGGAAACTTATGGATTTGACGTTTTTGAAAAGGAAAGTGAAAGTAGACTGTGCGAAAGCTTTTTTGGCAGCTGAATAGCTAGAGTTGCTATTTGAAAAAATGGCTTTATAGTAGTGTAAGTCTTGTTTCATTTGATGAAATTGAGAATTTGAATTTAGTACATAGTGATGACACGCCATGATGGAAAGTTTTGATATATGTGCCTTGGGAAAAAGGCATTGACGCCCGTGTGTGCTCCCGCGAAGAAAATTCAGGTTTATATCCTCGAAATTACATGCACTGTCAAAATGGGTTACCATAGCGGACCGAATAATGATCAAGGCATGTACGCTGTGCGAGTTTTAGAATTCTATCCAGGCGTCACTACCAACTTTTTCGAGCAGAACAATATGTCAAGTCCAAACGAGTTTTCCGAAATGTCATCTTCTGTCAATCGTGTGGCATGAGTGGACTGCTGGCACCAATGGCCCGACGTAAGGAATTATTCAAACCGCGATTACGCATGGTACATATAATGCTTTGGAAACTGTTGAAAAACTATGCTGAAACTCAGTGTACATATAGAATATTGATCGGTAGGATACAATTCTCTGACCTGCAAGTGGGGGGTTTATGAGTGCAATGCAACACTTGATGCTACTCTTCATCTTACAAACGTGGTGTCTTCAACGTCAAAATTTCGTCATACAATAGAGTAGTCAAAAATTCGCTGAATTTCTCTCCGCGGATTTCAGGAAGGAAGTATTTAGCTGCCAGCTCAAATTTGTTGTTCTTGCCCAGTGTGCTTTTGGCCGACAGTTCCTTAACCTGTTCTTCTAAGATGCGCTGCGTCAAATCGGGAGTGACCACTTCACCCGTATCGGACAATTTCACACGGTGTGTAACCCATTGGTAAAGCTGGCACCTAGACACTTCTGCAGTGGCCGCATCCTCCATCAAGTTGTTGATTGGAACGCAACCAGACCCACGCAACCAAGCCTCCATGTACTGAAGGCCGATAGACAAGTTCTGGCGGATTCCCTCTACGGTGACGCCGCCTTGCGAGATTCGAGTGTTTAGCAAGTCGGTAGCTTGTACGGCGCATTGGGGCCTATAATGAATTTGGTTGGGGGTTCCCATGCTATGGAATACTTCGTTGCAAATTGGAGCCAGCGCTGGGTGCGCTACCCATGACCCATCGTGGCCCTTGTGCAGCTCGCGTTCTTTATCGGCACGCACTTGTGCCAATGCAGCAGAATTGGCACGCTCATCATTTTTGATGGGGATATAAGCAGCCATGCCTCCCATGGCGTGAACACCACGTCTATGACATACTTCGATGAGTCTCTGTACGTAGGCATCCATAAATGGAGCTTTCATAGTGACGTGCTGACGGTCTGGGAGAACGTGGCCTGGGACGTTGCGCAACCGTTTTATGGTACTGAAAATGTAGTCCCAACGACCGCAGTTCAAGCCAGCAGAATGGGCACGCAGTTCAAACAAAATCTCTTCCATCTGGAATGCGGCAGGCAATGTTTCAATCAAGACGGTGGCACGAACAGCGCCACGTGGAATTCCTAGCACATCCTGTGCTACATTGAAAACGTCATTCCATAGTCTTGCCTCGAGATAGTGCTCCATCTTGGGCAAGTAGAAATATGGACCTTTGCCCAGTTCGATCAGCGCACGCGCGTTGTGGAAGAAAAATAGTCCGAAATCAAATAGTGACGCTGACACTGGAGTTCCGTCCACAGTCACGTGCTTCTCGAGCATGTGCCATCCACGTGGACGCACTAGTATCGTGGGAAGTGATGCAAATGGTGCGCGCAACCGGTATTCCTTACGAGGCGTGCGGAAGTCGATCTGGTCACGGATTGCGTCAAACAAATTCACTTGACCATACACACAATTGGCCCAAGTGGGGGCCGCCGAGTCCTCAAAATCGACCATGTATGTGGACACCGGTGCGTTCAATGCATTCACCAACATATTACGCAGAGGTGGACCTGTAATCTCCGAATGCCGTTCGGCCAAACCCGGCGCTGGAATAGCACCCTGCCAGCTTACGTCATCGCGCACGCGCTGCGTTTCCGGTGGCAACCGGAAAAGCTCGACCGAGCCGGAGTTGCCGTTTTTAGCGATCTCGGCTCCGACCGAGTCTATATCACTCTGGACGGATTGGCGATTTTCCAGGCATTTCCTACGGCGCTCGTCAAAAGTGTGGTGCAAAAGTGCCACGAATTGTAAAGCATCGGGCGTCAAAATATCGCTAACGGTAGTGGATGAGGGAGCGAATTGAGGATCGGAATCGATGTCCGCGAGTACCTGGACTCGAGGAGGGTTGATGAATGTTGACATGGAGGCTGGAGGCTTAATTGAGGATGTAGAAAGAATGGTGAGTTGCCGGTAGGTTTTGATGGAGAATAGTCTTCAATAACTATCTATGATCCTTGAGCACACACATACACACACATATATATATATAAGTTCTCACACTTGTGTATGTATATGAAGAGATAAACTAGTTCCCGGTTGAAGCGTGATGCAGGCTGTTCGTATCAAAGGCCGGTAGGGGAAATTTTGAGAAATTTTAGGGATATTCGCATTTGGCCGAGCGCTTTTTGAGTCACGTTGGTCCGCATTTGGCCGGGCGAAAGCGAACGGGAAGAAAAAAAAAAAANAAAAAAAGAGAAGTTAAGGGATCTATGCATGTTTACGTAAGTTCGGTGTAAAGGACGAGGGCATTACCTAATCCTAGTTTTTAGGGGAGGGGTCCCCCGTTACTTCATTTGATATTCAGTCACGTGTGCAGAAAGGCGGTGAGTATTACCTAATCTGTGGTACAATGTTTCTTGGCTGATTGATTCGGAGTATCTTAAAGCGCGAGTATAGTTTCAGCATAACTTCAGGATTTTGAAAAATTTGAGACTAGAGTGTTGGATGTGGTACGGATTGTGTGTGTGTGTGTGTGTGTGTGTGTGTGTGTGTGTGTGTGTGACATACCGGTCATGGATCACTGAGCCATTGGCACGTCCCTGTTGCGTTTAGTGAGAAAATGAGTCATCTTGTAAACAAAGTAGTCATCGTCACACACGTGACCTATGACTGAAGAAATAGCAAGCAAATACCCGCAGTCACGTAAAAGTCATTTTAAATCACATTGGCAATGTAGGAGAAACTCGTGGGAGCTGTCCAATTCAGAGATCACTCGAAATGAGAAGGTCGCTCTGTACGAATTGCAGTGACCGCGCTAAATCATCAAGTATTGAATGTTACACGACTAAACAACATCAGTAGTGCAAACATAGAAGTTTTCCTCAGCCGCAACCCTGCCAAACGCCATTCTATTTGAATGTCATCGACACCCAATAGCTACCATTCTCTTCCGCTCGCCATTAAACTGTGTCGATTGTCTCACTTTACACGGTAATCTTTCACCATACACTTTTTAAAGTGCAATGATCACGTGACTACTATAAGTAACAACAACAATTCATAACTAGTGAGCCAACAAAATCTACCCAGACGTTAAGTTCGAAAGATGGACGTTTAATATCAATCTTGCTATTCTTACGTTACAACTTCCAAGTTTTCTGCTCTTAATTTGACTGTAATGGCGGGATGTCTCGTTATACTTGCTCGTACGAGACGACTACTAGTAATTGAAATTGGATTATACAATAATGCTCGATGATTCAACGAGTCCTTTGATCAAGACTTCTAGATCTACAAGAGAAGTACATGCTCAGCCCGCCCAATGATCTCTATCAAACACTCAACTTTGTAAGTATGTGTGTATCGACACCAGCCTCTACTTCGCGGTAATGACAATTGACTCTGAGCGAGGGATCGGTTGTAACTCACAACAATCTCAATTAGAGCCTAGTGCTTCGTTGGGCCACGGTCAAGAGGCTTGTTTTTGACGCTGTACAGTCCACAAACCCTCTTCTAAAAACCACGGTATTCCACGAGTGCGCCAATCAACTTTCGTTGAGAAAAAGATTCGCACATGGAAAATTTAGTACCTGGAACGCTATCTGAGCTCAAAACACATCGATTCCCTACCACCCTGACTTCTGTTCAACATCATGAGAGATCATGATTCAACCTACTCAAGTGTTCACCACAATCGCCGTATTTCCTTAGCGAAGAAGCAAAAAGTAGTCACATGGGGCTGGCCATGACTATACCAGCGGACATACTAGTCATCTCAAGATGACTTCTCATACCAAAAACTCAAACAAGTGAAAAACTCCGCTGCTGGCTGTGGTACTCCATCGTTGGGAGAGCATTCTTTAATCACAAATGCCTTTCTGTTGGAATTCTTTGGCAGCCTCATTGGTGCCAGAAAAAAGGTATTTAAACGCCGTTGAACGGCTCACCGTCCGAAACTTTGAGTAGCTCTCACCAGTGAAACCCACCAAAATGAGCATTGAAATAACATCCCAAGACTTGGAGTTTGATCGGAAGCATATCTGGCACCCTTACAGCTCCCTTACAAACCCATTGAAGGTTTATCCTGTCACCAGCGCGGACGGAGTTTATCTTCATTTGCAAGATGGCCGCAAAATCGTAGATGGTATGGCCAGCTGGTGGTGCGTACAACATGGCTACAACAATCCGAGACTGAATGAAGCTGCTACAAAGCAATTGGGATTAGTATCCCACGTCATGTTTGGTGGTATTGTGCACAAGCCTGCCGTCGACCTGTGCAAGTCACTGGTAAACATGCTTCCCGATTCTTTGGAGTGTGTTGTCTTGGCAGACTCTGGTTCCATTTCCATCGATGTTGGGATGAAAATGGCTCTTCAGTACTACAATGCCATAGGAAAGCCCTCCAAGCACAAATTTTTGACCATTGAACGGGGATTTCACGGCGATGCTTTTGGCGCACTGTCTGTTTGTGATCCTAACAACTCAATGCACAAGCTATACGGTGGATTTGTTCCTCAGAACTTGTTTAGTAAAGCTCCGGAGGTTTACTTCCATAACAAGGATCCCAACGTTGAGCAGCTGGTCGAGGAGCTTGACGTCGCCCCCTTTGCTAAATTGATCAAAGAAAATCATGAGTCACTGGCTGGGGTTGTGATGGAATCAATGGTTCAAGGTGCAGGTGGATTGCGCATTTATCATCCACACTTTTTGAAGCGTGTCAGAGAATTATGTGACGAGTACGACGTTCTACTTATCCTAGATGAGATTGCTACCGGATTGGGGAGAACAGGCAAACTATTTGCTTTCGAACACGCTAATATAGTACCTGATATCATCTGTCTAGGTAAGGCCCTTACTGGGGGCTATTTGACTCTTTCCGCGACAGTTAGCACCAGAATTGTTAGCGAAAAAATCTGTGAAGGCCCGGCAGGTAGACTAATGCATGGTCAGACGTTCATGGGAAATCCGTTAGCGTGTGCAGTGGCAAATGAGAATTTGGCCATTTTGGCAGAGGGAACGTGGAAAACACAAGTCAGCAGAATCGAAAAACAATTTTTTGAAGAGCTAGCTCCGCTCGCAAAACACCCTAATGTTGCAGAAGTGAGAATTTTGGGTGCTATAGGAATTGTGGAAGTCAATAAATTTCCTGTCAGAGTGGAAGAGCTACAAAAACGATTTATTGAAGCAGGCGCATGGATTAGGCCATTTAACAAGTGGATCTATGTGTACCCCATTTACACCACGACTTCCGATGAATTGAGAGTGCTGATTAACGCGATCGCATCAGTCTTGGACGACCTATAATAGATAAGATTTTTGTAAGATCAGGATTTTCTGATTTATCTAGGCACTTCAAATAGACAGAACTCATTCAAGAAGTCAGTGCTAATATCAGCAGCCTATAGAGACGTGCTAGGTTTCGTAAAATCACGAAGATAACTCCAACGAATGTTTGAACAAGGCAACGACATAAGATGACTCAAGAATGGTCACAGACGCTCTTAGTAGTAGGGTTGATGCTACACAACAAAATAATCTTACCCAACCGAATTTTATCAGGAAGACTATCGCTTAAACGCCGAGCTTCGAGCTGCATACGCTTCATGTCGTTGGATGACTACGAGTCAGGCAGGTAGAAGTTCGAAATTTGACGTATAAAAGACCGACCAAAAGGAGATCCACCGAGACAAATTATGCTTGGCTCTTGATTCTCAGCCATCAGTTAAGCCAATTGATATGTGTAAATCAACTAAAAACCTTGATCAAGTTTCAACCTTTGAAAGCGACGGTAAATGCTTTGCCAGAATACCAAAAAAAGACATCAGGTCTGAAGGACCATTTGACTTGAAAAAGTTGACGGCTACCGGTCGATCCGACTTACAGGATATTGTGACAAAACTGGAAACCTATGGTATGTGTGTTGTCAAAAACTATTACTCTGTGGAAGAATGCGAACAGATTAAAAAAGAACTGGAACCATATTACATGCGCGACGAATCTTGGAACGGCTCACCATTCCCAAAACAGACGACAGTGGCTCCCAGATGTGCTTTGATCTCTGAATCTTGTCGCGACAAAATTGTGTGTGACAATTTGTACTCCGAGCTTTCTCACCATTTCATCAGTGAATCAAACCTTTTGTGGATTGGTGAAGGCTTGCGTCGCGGCCAAGCCGGCTTTCAGCTGAACTCCGGGATTGCCTATCGAGTGGGACCGGGTGCTGGTAACCAGATGTATCACCGCGAAGACATGGTTCATCACAATGTGCATCCAAGAAGAGACGCATACCACTACGGCGATGACACACATTTAGGCATGGCTGTTGCATTGACCAAAATGAACAAAAAAAATGGGGCCACCAGGGCCATAGTTGGATCACATCTGTGGGGGCCACTTGACGGTCCTGGAGATTTTGACGAAAACCTGGAAATCCACTTGGAAATGGATGAGGGTGACGTCATGTTTATGCTCGGCAGTGTGTACCACGCTGCAAGTGCCAACAGCAGCGACAGCGAGCGTATTGCAGCCTTTTTTTTCATGAACAAAAGCTACTTAAGGCAAGAGGAAAATTACCATATTGACCAGAAGCCAGAGTCTTTCCGAGACATGTCTTTGAAAGCTTTGACGCTGATGGGATTGCATGTCAGTGAGCCGTTCTGCGGCCACATCGACTACAAAAGTCCTGCGTTCCACATCAATCCCGAACTCGAGGAAGTCGAGGGCAAAGGTAAGGCAAAATACTCGCAAGTATTGTATCCAGTTTTTGAGCCCTCCAAAGAAAGTCAGAAAGCGTAGTCCAACTTGATTCGTGGGTGGTCTTCTCTTTGATCTTGAGCGTCAGTGGTCAAGTCCAATTTCGTACGAGTCCGTCGTCGTGACAGCTCTTTATGAGAATATACATCACTTTATACTAGAAAGACATATGTCACCAAATTTCAATGCCAAATTCTCAAGCCTTTCGCGTAAATTCACAAGTGCAGGACATGTGCCATGTTATTCAGGTTTTCTGGAGTGCTTTGTTTGAAAAATTTGAGGCTAATTGGTGTCATGTCGGTTTATACCGTTGCCATATGAAATCGACGCCCAAAAATTTCGTCAGCTTGGTAAAATGCTAGAAAAATAGTCAAATTCAGTCTAATCCATATGTATACCCAATTTCAACGCCAATTGTCCTCTCTTTTACCAAGTTGTCTGGTTCCGATCAACACTTTTGTCTTATATGGTCAAGGTTTATAATTTTTTATATGTATATTAGATCATTAGGTTGAAAATAAGACTTGAAAGCATCGCTGTTGGCTCTTTAAGCGACAAAAACCTCCGTATTGCAACTCAATGCTACGACATTGGTCTAAGATCTTGGCCAGAAGGTACTCCAGCTACCCTTCCAATACTGGAAATGTCAAGTCCAAGACAATAGCCGATCTGTATGCCAAATATAACGCTCAACAGCCAATAACGATGGTCACTGCGTACGACTTCGTCACTGCTAGCTGGGCTCAAAACGCTGGATGTGATGCTGTTCTGGTAGGTGATTCATTGGCCACAAGTGCATTGGGCTATGATTCGACGAATCAGATAGGACTGGACGAGTTTCGGTACCACGTTCAAGCAGTTTGTAGAGCACCCGGACCGGCGTTCGTACTCGTGGACATGCCGTTTGGAAGCTTCGAATCCAGCATCCAGCAGGGCATTGAGACGGCAATTGGGTTCATGAAAAGCTCAGTACGCGTGGGAGCAGTCAAAATTGAGGTTGGAAGTCCCGTTGGAGCATCCCAGAAAGATGACTATTCTTTGCAACTGGCTGCGGAACTTTGTTCTCGAGGAATTCCAGTTATTGGCCATATAGGATTAACACCTCAGCGTGCACATTCATTGAGTGGCTTCAAAGTGCAGGGCAGCAAATCGGCCAAAGAGGCTGTTGCAATCTATCATACAGCCCAGCAATTGCAAAACATCGGCTGTTTTTCTGTTCTTCTGGAATGCGTCCCGCATAAGGTTTCGTCGTATATTACTCAGAAACTGAGCGTGCCAACAATCGGCATTGGCGCGGGTCTTGGTGTGAGTGGACAAGTCTTGGTACAGTCCGATATCTTGGGGATGACGCCGCAGGCAGTGCCAAAACTCGCTCACAAGTACGGAGATCTGAATTCTGAGAGTATCAGCTCAATTAAGCATTACGTGGACGACGTTACCAACCATCAATTCCCTGACAACAGCAGAAACGGCTTCAAGATCAAGGACGAGATATGGGCAGAGTTCCTTGAGCGTGTCAACGCAGTCCCCATGAAATAACTTACAATAATTCGGCGTTTATCTTTGCATTCAGCTATAAGAGGTTTATCCAACGACTTCATTTGAGAGTTATTGTCCTGCCCAACTCAGGACAAAAGCATTTGTCTTTCACCCCTTCCCATTCCGCTAGCATTTCCAGCCTCTCCTTTGGCTCGCGAAAATACTCTCCGCTCAACACGAAAGTACCCCAATGAACGCCAAGCACATTTTGAGCTTGAAGATCATTTTTGATTCTCAAGACCTCTTCGGGATTGATGTGTCTTGGTTTTTGATGCCACGACGGACAGTACTGGCCACATGGTAAGAGGGCCAGTTTTACGCCCTTCCCATACCGGTTGCTAATTCTCTTGAACAAATCCCAGACATATCCCGTATCCCCAGCATGGAATAGTATTGGCTTGCTACGATGCGAAAACAAAAATGAGCACCAGAGCGAGCGGTTTGTATCCACGAGGGACCTTCCGGACCAGTGCATCGCTGGTGTGCAAGAGATATCGTAAGCGTTGTCTCCTTTGGTAATTCGAGCTGTCTCCCACCACGACAGCTCCACGACGTTTGTCACATCGTGGTCTTTCATGAATTGAGCCATACCCTTGGGAACTATCCATATTGGATGCGCCTTCCCATTGGATCCCCAAAATTCCATACTCTTGAAATCCAGGTGATCCGGATGGTTGTGTGATACCAATATGACATCGGGGGTGGGAACTTTTTCTATTTGCGCGGGCATTTTCGTGATTCGCTTGGGCCCAAGTGTTTCATGGATTAAGTAGTCAGTAAATAACGGATCTGTCAAAATCTTGAACCCATTGTACACCACGAAATTGCATGATTGACCTAGCCAAGTTGTATGCACCGGAAGGTCCCTTTCATTGTTGTCAAATGGCTGGGGATCAACGGGGTCATTTTTTCCGACAATCTTAATGCTAATAGGAGAGGAATCTTTCTGCTCTATGGCGTTATTACTCGTCCACGTAGGGGTATGGACGGGCATTAGCTCATCCATGGAATGCGGGCTGGTAGGAATACCACCACGATTTCGCTGGAAAAGTTCCAACACTCGATTGAGCGAAAATTCAAAGGCGGTGAGAACTCTATATTCCTTGAATGGGTTTGCAAAACGACCAAGAACTTCCAATGGTGAGTATTTTATTAGAGTGGTATCAAAATGCTTGTCATCATCATGTTGCTTAACTTCCTGTTCTCGTTTTGTGATTTCGGCATTGGCCTGTCCTATGACATACAAAGCATATCCAGTGTATGGAACTAGTATTGTAAGCAATGCCTTTCTAACATATCCACCGCCATTTTCAGACGAACTACTGCTCCCATTACTTTCCTCATTTCTCCCATTTTTGGCTGGTGACTTGCCCAAATACTGTTTTTGCATCAAAGTTCGAGCTGTAAGCCTCCACTTCGGCCCGGATGTTATCCCAGGCCCACAATGCGCCATTCTCATACCATATAGAGCTCCTTTCATATCTTTCAGCTACCAATGTCTGGTCAACCCAGAGTTAGCTTCAACTGCCCCACAGAAGCCGAAAAACCTAGCTAAAAAATTCACAAAATAGCTGAAGAGCCTACTACCAAGGAATGTACGCCTTAATAGCTTCTTGTCGAGCCTCTGACTGAAGTTCGAGGCCTTTTCTGGATTATTTGATGTAAGGCCAATATAGCTTGCAAAATCCATCATCTTCTAATCTCATCGCTTGAAATACTCAACTGAAAACACTTCCAGATTTTGACTCGAAGACACTCCAAGACGTCAAAAACTATTGTGATTGGATTCAAAGTCATTTGCATCAGCCTTTTCCTATTTTTTTGGCCACTGAAAAGTGTTATCAAGCGCTTACTGGCCCACCAAAAACCTCAAGTTCAAGCAGACTACTTAACTGGCAAGTTTTAACATGTCTTTCAAGAAAAGAGGGGAGGTCTTGAGAACTCCTGACGCCAGAAGACTGCCAATCAACTCCCCAGTGTCTCAGCGGCTTCCTGGAATTAGTGGCGGTGCGCAGTTGACTGGCAGAATGAACAATTTATCCATCCAAGATGTGTCAAGTCCCAGGGCTGTTGCATCTAACATCAAAGCGCCTCAGCTTGATTCCCGCCATCCGGGTGTCAGACCCTCGCCGGCAACTTCGCAACCGTCAACTGCAACGGGCTGTCAAGATCTAGATAAGGTTCTTGGCCATATGGGACTGCCTCTGGGACAATCGCTTTTGATCGAAGAACAGAGTGCTACCGATTTTTCATCTGTTTTGGTGAAGACTTTTGCAGCTCAGGGAATTGTTCACAATCGCACAGAGGGTCCCAATTCGGTGGAAAAGGGCAACACACATCTGGTGGTTTTGACGCTGAATCCATTTTTCGCCAAAGAACTTCCAGGCATTTATCAAGGCTCAAAAAGAGACGTTAAGCGCTCCAAAGTCTCAAGCGCTGAATCTGAGGTTACAGTTCAAAATTTGCTGGGGTCAGGGAGCACGGTGGGCAAGTCAGTTACAACTCCTACGAAAGATCTGAAAATTGCATGGAGATATGGTTTGAACGACGGTGATCAGAACAAAAACCTCGCCAAAAATAATGAGATCGACCTCGAAACGTATCCAGACTACTCACACACATTCGACATCACATCGCGACTTGTGCCGGCGCCCACATCTGCCGAACTGACTTTAATATCACCCATACAGCCTCTTCCTGCGATCCTAGCGCAGCTCCAAGCCGTCTTTAAGAAGCACCAAAATAAGCAGGTGCGGATTTTGATGCCAAACCTTTTGCATCCGGTTGTCTATCCCCCCAAATACTCAAGATTATCGGAACTTGTGCCTCTTCTGCATGGAATCAGATCTGTGGTCAAACAGAACGCGGACCGTGCTGTTCTATTAGCCTCTGTTTCTTCTGATCTCTACTCGAACACCGGCAATGGCGTACTCACCATGATAGAAAACCTTTTTGACTCTACGATTAACCTTGAACCTTTCCCGCAAGAGATGGCCCAATATTTGGAGCGAGTTTACAAGTCCCAACCCAACAAGATACAACATGGACTACTACATGTGCTCAAGCTGCCTCTCTTGAGTGACAGAGGTGAAATGCATATTCAGAGATCCGAATTCGCTTTCAAGAACGGCAAGAAGAAGTTCGAGATCGAACCTTGGGGCATACCAGTTGATGATTCGGAGGTTCAGGACTCTAAAAATACGGCTGAAACACCGGAACATCACCATCACCAAACTAAAATGAACCTCGACTTTTGATGGCTACTTTGTGGGATAATATCGTCAAAATCGTGTTTGTTACTCGTTGTTCGTTATATCGGACTTTAATGAGTAGGTTCATCTATGAATGATTAACCCATTTTGACCAAGAAAACCTGAACAAAGAGGAACTCATAGGCTTTTCAAGGCTGTCATTTAGCCTTGATCGTCTAGATGCGGGCCCTGCGATTCAATCAAGACGCCACATGCTGCTCTGTGTCGATGGTACCGGGATCCCTATGCATTTACAACTGCGACCCTTTCGGTAAATGCTTTGAGCTTGAAAATGGCAGTAGGAGTAGCAGCAGGGATGAACTGGCTAGTTTGCAGACTGGCCACGAATACGAATTCATTGTGGAGATGTTGTTCTCCACCAGTCTCATTGTAGTGGTGGATAAAAGCCAAGGACGACAGAAGAGCCGAAAACTGAAAATCGTTAATACCAAGCGGAAATCAACAATATGCGAACTAACCTTTTCACATGAAATTGAAAATGTTGTTATGAACCGCAAGCGTATGTGTGTTCTGTTGGCAAGTGATCAAATTTTTATCTACGACATTTCATGCATGAAGCTCCTGCAAACCATCGATGTGCTTGCAAGCAATTTGGATTTGCGAAATCCAACGGAAAGATCGTCAGGCACAAACCTGTCAGAGCCTAAGTCTAATGTACAAATGGCTTTGAGTAGCGACAATAGTAGCATTCTCTGCTACAGCACTTTTTCGCAGACATCGAAAGAGAGCGGAATTTTCAACGATATTGTGGTATTTGATGCTCTCAACATCACACCCGTCAACTATCTGAATTCCGTACACAAGAGCAGTGTAAGCTGCTTGGCAATTTCACATAACGGCAGACTGGTAGCGTCAGCATCTGAACGAGGAACTATCGTAAGAGTCTTCCAAACAGGCGCGGAATCTGAGTTTGATACCAACGACCAACTTTTCCGTGAGTTTCGACGCGGTACGCGACCCACTACCATTCATGAGATGAAGTTCAACCCTGAAGCCACTTTATTGGCATGCGTAGGTGACACTGATACGGTACATATTTTCAAGCTTACATTAGGCACAGAGCTTGACAATTCAATAGGCTATGAGGGCCGAGATCCATGGGTAGAGTCACGTTTGTCAAAAGACCATCCAAGACAGCTGGCGAGTTTCTTATCCAGGCAAGTCATCTCTCGGATTCCAAGCCAAACAGTCGCCCGAGATTTCGCATATATGAAAGTTCCTGTTGATGTCGGGCACTGCATTGGTTTTCCAGAAGAGTTTCCAAATCAGGTGTACTTAGCTGGGGACGACGGCGTTTTACAGATCTACGAATTGCCGACAAAGCATGGGGAATGCATATTGCTCAAGAATAGTAAATTTTAACATCTTCTGGGTTAGTTGTGACAGTATCACAAATTATGCTTCTAAGTACATAACGTATATTCATAAACAGCTTCGATTTTTCTAGTATGAGCAGTCGCCGATGTTTTAGAAAGCAGCTACCAGAGCCACCCGTAATACCATTTTCTGTTTCCATCCGAGTTCTTGTGAGATGAAGCGGACGACAATGAATTTCCAACAGGTTTCGGATTTTGTTTCTGTTTGATAGTTTCATCCAGCTCCTGTCGTAGAGCTTCGACTTGCTTGTGAAGCTCAATTTCGCGTTCATCGTACTCCAGCTTCCACCATACATAGTGTCCTCCCAAGTAGAAGAACGAGCTCAACAGTAGAAAAATCCACATTGGGCGAACGAATTTCTTAAGAGCCACTTGCTGCTGCTGTTTTTCATCCGATTGGATCTGCTTGAGCATCTCAAGCTCATTTTGCGTATTCAACTGGTTGGTTCTTTCATTTATCAGTCTTCTTACCAGTTCTGGGTCAACGTTGTCTAGCGAATCGAGTTTTGCAAGGTCTTCCAACGACTTAACATTGGTAACGTAGGTGTTTAAATAGCGAGGTTGGAATCGAAGTGCCTTAACGCACCATGCTCGAGTCGTGAGCATCGTCTTTCCAAAGTTTATGTAACGGTTGTTCTTGAGTCTTTCTTGCTGGAGTGAGTGAACAACAACTGGATAGAGCTAGCTCATGTCAAATATTTTAGAAAAGATATTGAAAAGTAGATGCAATTGTATGTACATGCCAGTGACGATACTGGGAAGGTCTGGGACAGCCCTTTTCAGAGTTTTCTCAATTCGTTTCTGTATAATCCGTAAGTTTCTCTTGCTTTCCACGCTTGGAGTGATGCTCTCTGCTGCAACGAAAGCGTGGTGGATGTGTTCATGCGTGGTGAAGATTGTTGTTCACTGCGAATAATGGAGCCAATGCTCATAAATAGACCGAAAGTGGCCGCTGAACCGGCTATATACTGCCCAAGAGTTCTTATGTAACCGTTTGGACCAGGCCCTTGCGTAAGAATGGCAAACCCACCAAACAAAATACCGGTACACACACCCACAGAAGTACCCATCATAAGACCCATTTTGAACTTGTCCCAGTTAGAGGGCTGTTGTTGTTGGCTATATACTTGTTTGACTGGAGGCATGGGGCGGTACTGATTGGTTTTGAGGTGGTTTTGACCAAAGAAATCGAGTGGTATCTACTTTCTTTCTTGGTTAGGATTTCTTGAATGAAATGACAGGCATAGCTTAAATTGAAAAATTTCTAATAGGTTGATGATTTGATAGAAAGTAGCGAGGAATATGTCAAAAGGGGAAGGAAATGAGCCATTCGACGGCTCAAAAATACCATATTCAAATTCCGCGTTTTTGGAAGATCACAACGCGCTTTTTCAGGAGCTTCTAGCCCCACTTAATGGAGAGCTAAAATAGAAAATGTGTATTTGGGAATATTTTACTGACACATTAGTTTTCGTGTGCATAGTGAGATTTGGTAGTATTGAAGAGTTGTTTTATCTAAAACTTGAACTCTTTGGGATCATTATCAGCTGGTTACCACTGTTGTGAGTTGATTATCAACTATCATGCATCATATTTGGGTAGGTAAGCTGAAATCCGAAAATGAGAAAAATTTGGAAACCTAGTTCCATAAGTAGTTTGAATGGACCCGATTTTAGTCTTATGGATGGAAAACAGGTGCCCTGGGGATATTTCAGGTCTTCGCGCCAGAGTTCGTTTGATAGAATTTTCCATTGAAAAATTGAAGAATCATCAACGCCACATGGTTACACCTTCTGAAACTCAACATCAATTGACACAGAAGCGGTAGATCTCGAAATAATCGCTTTCTGACTTGCAAAACATGATGGTCATCGTCTGTCTGTTTGTCATCACTTCGTACGGCTGTGTCATCCACTCTATTTACATATTGAATTTAGAATCAAAGACAAGATCCGCGATGCCCATCTTCTTGACCACATCAAATCGACTTGTTTTAACCATCAAGACTCCGTTCTTCAAGCTATTAAAGCTCACTTTTTAGCGCCCATGAAATGTTCAAACTTGCTGCTGTGAAAGTTCCTTTCCCAAAACCTTGGCTGATTTCGACCAATGCTTCTAGATCAGTTCAAAGAGGCATTGGGAACATAAATGTCTTGCAAACTCTACGACAAAGAGGACTTCTGGCTCAGGTTTCTGAGCCTGTGTCGTTACTAGAACAAAAACTATCCAACGGAGAAAAATTCGGGCTGTATTGTGGTGCAGACCCAACAGCGGAGTCTCTGCATTTGGGCAATTTACTGCCATTGATGGTGCTACTGCATTTCTACATTGCAGGACATGACGTTTATACTGTTGTTGGCGGTGCCACGGGTAAAGTAGGTGATCCCAGTGGCCGCAGCACTGAAAGAACTTCGATGGAAGATCATAAAAGGCTGGATAATGTTTCCAGGATTCAAAAACAGCTGCAATCGTTCTTCGACTTGGGACTGCAGTATTATAAGCAAAAGGGCAAGTCTACTAAGACCGGCCGTGCTATGCACATGAACAATATCGAATGGTGGAACGACATAAAAATGCTCGACTTTTTGGCCATTTATGGCAGACACATCAGAGTGCAAGCGATGCTTTCTCGAGATTCAGTGTCTTCCAGACTTGGTGACCAGGATGGTATTGGGTTCAATGAATTTACGTACCAAATTCTGCAGGCCTACGATTTTTATCATTTGAACAAGACGCACGGTGTTAGCATACAAGTTGGTGGTAATGACCAATGGGGCAATATCACTGCGGGAATCGATTTGATCAAAAGAGTTGGAACAAAGGGGAAAAGTCAAGAACCGTCCTTTGGTCTGACCATTCCTTTGTTAACCACATCAACGGGCGAGAAATTTGGCAAATCCGCTGGCAATGCTGTCTTTATAGACCCCGAGATCACCACGCCATTTGAGATGTATCAGTATTTCATGCGCACCACCGATGACGATGTTCGTAAGCTTTTGCAGATTTTCACTCTTTTACCCATTGAAACCATCGAAGAAAAGATTTCCGCGGGGAAAGCGAACCCAAAGGAACGTGTAGCTCAAAAAATGCTTGCGAAAGAAGTAGTCGATTTGATTCACGGGATGGGCAAAGGCCAGGATGCAGAAACCGTTTCTGAAGTTCTTTTCGGGACCCGAAAACTGGAACTTGGAGCCTCTGACATTTTAAGAGCTTCTCGAGACGCACGGATCTTAAAAACCTGTCCTAGCGGCATGTCGCTCGAAGACTTAATTTCACAGGTGACTGGTTGCTCCAAATCCGAAGCACGACGCAAGTTAGCTCAGGGCAGTATTTACGTGGGTCCTGAGAGAAAGAAAATATTAGAGAACATCCACGATCTCGACCCGTTCTACATTGACGGCAAGGTTCTTATTTTGAGAACAGGTAAACAGAAATGCTATGTCATTGAAGTAAAGTAGAGGTGATAGTGTCAAGCAGACCTATAGAATTGTATATACATGGAAAAGAATTAACGAAACTGAATTTCAATGCCAGCGTCAAACCATCGAACCCGCTACCACAGATTCCTATTCTCATTCTCGCTTTGCGTGGGCGAAGATTTCGGCTCCGGTCCATGATATAATGCACCATAGCCAAAATGACACCGGTGTGAGTAGAATAGCGCTCCAGTAATACAAACTTGACGGATTTGACCAGAGCTTCCACAAGCTGACCAAAGCAACTGCTATGTATACATAAGCTACTAAAGTGAGTGCCAAATACGCCTTTTCAGGCTTCATTGACCTTTAAATATCAACGTTTTTGGTATAGAGAAGTAACACCAGCTATAACGTTGTAATTTCAAGGCATCTCATCTCTTATAGCTTCGAGAATGAAAAACCAAGAATACTTTTGAACACAATCAACCACAACTTTGAGTTCATGTTTTGGTATTCTTAGCTCTAATGGACGACAAGAAGATGTTCGAGGAGCTAGCTTCCAAGTTTTTGAGCCTTTACAGGCGAAATGTTATCCATAAGTTCAAGCAAGCATCCAATTCTGGAAGATTTCAGGCATTACTACAGAAAAATGAATTTGCTCGAACTCTCAGCAGTCTTAGCCAAAGTTTGTGTAGAAGGTACGATGTTGATCAATGGCAAGCTCAAGTTTTGGATACCGTGGATTTAGAGACGATTTACAAGAATGTTGATTCAATGGAGGGCTCAGAAGACGATTATGTGGATAGATTGGTCAAGGAACTTCTACGATATTTCAAAAACGATTTCTTCAAATGGTGCAATAGGCCTGATTGTGATCATTGTGGGTGTCCAGGGGACCAAATGAACCCGGTTGGCAACGAATCACCCAATTTTCAAGAACGTCAGTTTGACTGCGGCGGAGTGGAAATTTATGGATGTCCCCAATGCGGCCAAAGAACCAGATTCCCACGTTATAATGACCCGATGAAGCTCTTGCAAACACGCACCGGACGTTGCGGTGAATGGTGCAATCTTTTCATGCTCTTTCTGAAATCCTTCGGCATTGAGTCCAGGTATATTTGGAATCGTGAAGACCATGTCTGGTGCGAGTTTTATTCTGAAAACTTGAAAAAATGGGTACACGTTGACTCCTGTGAACAGAGCTTTGACGAACCTCATATTTACTCAGTCAACTGGAACAAAAAAATGAGTTATGTCATTGCATTCGGTAGCACAACTGCCATCGACGTCAGCAACAAATACATTGTTCAAAATCAACTTCCCCGAGACTTGATTGCAGAAGACGATCTATCGTTCTTGCTGAACACCATTACTAAACGCCTGCGCTCTACATTGAGTGATGATGAAATCTATAGACTTGCATGTCGCGATGAGCAAGAAGCTTGCGGCACCACATCCGATAATTGCAAAGCTACGAGAACCATTTCTACGCCTGAAGGTCGGCAAAGTGGTTCAACAGCTTGGAAAAAGTCTCGAGGCGAAGATGGATAAATCATGAGTTTTTTTTCTCTTTTCAAAATGTGTATGTACGTAAAATGGGATGGGGACATGATGTCTATTCATAGTTTCATTGGACGAGTTCTTCAAACTTGGCCAAAAAGTCGGTAATCTGGGCAGTAGCCCAAGACTCGTAGTTTTTGTTCAGATAAGCCAGGTGGCCACCCAGATCTGAAACGCAAAGAATCAGGTTTGGATTCTCCCTAACTGCAGAGTAAGGTATGGAGTCTTCGCCCACAACTGGATCGTCTTTGGAATTAATAATCAAAGTAGGAACCTTGACGTTGGGCAGTTCGTGAATAGACCCACATGCCTTGTAGTAGTCATGCGCATTCTGGAAGCCGAGACAGGGAGCTGTGAACATGTTGTCAAATTCTAAGGTGGAGTTGAAACCATGTGCCTTTTTGAGATTTTCTTTCGTAAAGACAAAGAAAGACGGGTTTTTAGAAGTTGGTGGCACAGTTGGTTTTTCCTCGCCCTCTTTGAATTCGAGTTCTTTAATATTCACCTTGACTAATCTGGTCAAAAATTGAGCAATGCTCTTGGAAAACAATGTGCGTGACCACCAGTCACCGTTCATCTTCAAAGATGCTTGATAGAGATCCCATGGAGTGCTTAAAAATGCGGCAGCTTCAATGGGGGTGTTTTCACCTTCTTCGCCCAGATAATTGCCCAATAATGTGCCACCAAAAGAAAATCCAACAGCATATAGCTTTCTCATTGGGTGCCGCTCCTTTTCGCGCTTCAAGAACTCTCTGATATCATTTGTGAATGTAGCGTAAAATAGTTTACGAGTAGTGATTTTAGACCGGGCACAGCCTCTACAGTTCAACACCACCACGTCGAACTTTTCATTCTGGGCGCCGGAAAGGTCCCGGGTCAAAGACCGAATGATGGGTTCGTGAGAGCCACCAGCTAGTCCGTGAATGACCACAACAAGTGGTTTCTCACTTTGATGGATTTTTGATTTTTCCTGCTCTTCTAAAAACCGTGTTCTTGGGTGCAAACGAGGCCAGCTCTCGGGATGAGTAGCCATCTCATCGGCTTTGAATTTCTTTGAGTCAAATGTCGACCCTTTTGGACTCAGTTTCAATCCATACTTCGATTCCCAGTCCTTCATCACCCAATCAGCAGTACAAACACCGCCATCTGAAAAATTGACGATTTCTCGACCGTAGAAAACCGGAAAGCTCTTTGAAAAATCCGCGGCTCCGAGATACAAAGTCTGAAGGTACCCTGTAAACAATGCGGGGTGCAATTCGAACTTGGTCTGGTCCCTTAGTCCCGGCACTTCTTCAGCTATAAACTGGCTCAATTCGATGGAGTCTTTCTGGTCCTTCACCTTCAGCGAAACAGTTCCTTGTGGGTTTGAAACTTGTTCCAATGTGCCGTGATAGCCCCAGTGGAAAGGATTGAGCAAAGGTATGGGCATTATGCAGTTATCGGGCAAAAAGTGTTTATCGATGGTTGTCAATTGGCAGATCGGAAATCCTTCTTGTTGGGAAAGTCCTCGTGCCTTTTATAGTGGAATCAAAACGGAAGATCAATGCTTGACCGCTGTAACACGTTTGGGTATAATCGAAGAGTTTGATCCGTGGTTAACCTTAGTTCCCGTCGAGGCATCCGATTTATGGTAATTTTTAAGTTAAGTCGCTCGAGGGCGTATTAACACCGGGGTCACTTTAAAATTTACCCGTCACGATAAAATCACCATCTCCTTTTCCTGACATCGTAGGCCCACAACGACAACTGTTGGCATTGCGTGCGCTCTTCCTCATTTCTCTCCAGAACAGTACCACCTCAACATTGTTGATCAGTCGAAATATTTAGTCAACATCAAGATTGATCTGTTCGATCACTTGAAGTTGAGTATCCGCACGATGGCCCAGCGCCTTGAAAAACTTCAAGGACAGCATATTGTTGTGCAGCTTGGTCTCAATCTCCCGTCTTGCTGCTTGTTTCTTACCGAGTATGGCCTCGCAGGACTTGACGACTTCACGAGACGGAAATTTGAGCACATCGCGTACTTCATCGGAAATTCGCTTGGAGTTCCGGTGTGCATAATCAACTTCCTGTAACTTTGAGCGATACTTTTGCGAAAGATTCAGCGGTAAAGCCCGAGGCAGGTCATGCACCAAGTACGCGATTCCCAATACAGACCCCAAGACTAAAACCGATGATGAGAGGCGACTAAAAGCATGCCACGAGAAAAACTTCGATCCGTAAACCAAAATTGTGGTAAACACTCGCGTACCACCCCATGAGTACACAGCAAGAGCAGGAATTTTGGATGTTAGCAGAAGCGAAGGATTAGTCCAGTATTTGGTTACTGAGTAATTACCCAATCCAAGAGTGGAATGCCAAGTGGCTTCACCAAAATCGCTTTCTTTGTCAGTCACACTATCGTCGCCGAAAACGCCCCAACTCAAATACCCTAAGAATCCATTCCACGTTGGTGACACTAAATCCAGAACATCGAAAGGAACATCCAGCGCTTTCAGCGACATATGCTTCTTTTTGGTGAACATCAAATCGCTTTGGAATTTTCGATCTGACATGAACTCATCCCCAAGCTCAGATTTGCCCAAAGTGTGAATTTCTTTTACCTTGATAGACGTTTCGTTCTTGGCGTGGAATTCGCTAGTCCCAACACTGTCCCTGATCTGGTCCAAAATATATTGCCTTGAACGCAACACATAATCATAAATCCCCGATAACCCCTCATAGTCTGGGAAATCTTTTATGGAAAGTTCCAAAGCCATGGTTATCTGGTGTTTGGTGAAATCGTATGCATCGCCAACAGCCGACTCGACAATCTTGTCTACGCGGTCGGTCAGCCTCTGTGACTGAGCGCTTGTTGATCTTAACTCGGGTTTCATTGCCTGCAAATGGGCATTGAAGTCCTTATTCTCCTGATCGTTTCTTTCTTGATTCCATTTCGCAATAGCTGAGATGTCTTTCAAGAGCTTAGTCAGGTATGTTTTGGCAGGTAGTAACTTTGAAAGAGACCGTTTTTTGAGAACAAAATTGCGCAATGAGGTTTCCAGCTTGTCAAAGTCGGGATCAGACGCATCAAATTCATTATCATCGTCGTTGCCGTCAGGACCGTCGTCTCCGGGAAACCCGGGCCTTGAACCGCTGGAGACAAAGTGGACAAATTCATTGGATTGCTTATGAGTTTCCGGTGACATCTTCTTGATCTGATCAAGGATCAACTGTTTACAACGGCCTTTGTCCCTGATCTGATCGAACTTATTTACAACAAAGAACATCAGCTTCTTTTCCCTGCTCGCAACCTGAATAAATTCTTGTCCTGATAGCGTAAGTTGGTTTTCGGAGTTGACGACAAAAATAACCATGTCTATTTCCTCCTGTCGCGAAAGAACTTCGGTAGTTTGGATAGAGTCCATATTGAGACCCGGAGAGTCTATCAAGGATATGTCGACGGTTCCGTTTCTCAATAGACTGAGTTCCGCCGGTCTTTTATCATCTTTGATATAGACCTTGAGTAAAGAATAGAGATCTGAGCGATAAACCAGATCTGATAGCTGGTCAATTGGATAAACTCTGTATGTGGACTTATCTCGTATATTGTAGGCTGTCGTGGCTTCCTTCACAGTGGGGGCCACCGCCAAGGGAACTGCGTGCACCTCTTCGATCTCTGTGTACTCCCGTGCCTCCAAGATTTCGCAGAAAACGTTCGTGCATGGAAGTTGGTCCACAGGCATGATCCTGCGTCTTAATAGGGCATTGCAGAAAGTGGATTTGCCGGCATTCAAGTCACCTGTAATGAACACCTTTGAAGACGTATCATCAACCCGTTTCTGTAAGGACTCGAGATGGCCCAATGCAGTCTTGGCACGAACCGCAAATAAATTTGCAATTGCATTTTTGTCCAAATTCACGTTATTATCTTTGTTTCCTCTGAACTTGAAGTCGATTTCTAATATATGCAGGGGGTACTCAGTGGAGCCTATAGGTACGTTAATCGGTCTTGTTTCATTTTCGTCTGTTATCAGTTGGATAAGTTCTCCCGCGCTTTGAATACCGCGACTGAGCCCTACCCTGTTATTATTGTAATTCCATTGGCTTAAATGCAACGAAAGCATTCTATCGTTCGATTGACGACGTTTATGGCTCGAGTCGTGGGCCGCCAGGTGTGACACGTCGCCTTCTACCGTTGTGGCATCGTCATTGATAAAACTGTGCTCAGATCTAGAGTACATGACCTGTTCTGGCTGGGAGGGAACAACGGTTGAAGCGTCATCATTGATCAGCTGTGAAAGGTAATCGTCCTGATAATCGGCATCATTATCGCCTGATGTTTTGTTTTGTTGTTGTTGCTGCTTTTGAGACATGCCAACTCACGCTTGCTGATGGAGTGTTGTGCGATGGGTGAGAAAGCTCATCGTCAAGATCATTATTATCATCATCATCATCATCACATTGGTATTATTTAACGTACTTGGTATACACTACCGTCGATAGCGATGACAGCGATGGATGGGCAGTTTCCATCAATTCAAAGAGTCAAAGGGCACACCGGAGAAGACCGATCTTTAACGTTGCACCAAGCGATCAGGTAACAAGACACTGTACTTTGGTACATCTGTAGTCCTTTATCCCTAGTTCCTTGATCTTTTTTTCTAATTTGGGCAGTGCTGGCGGGTGGAAACTGACGAATGCAAGACAGGATTATTTTTCGGTTTATTGATCCTTTTTCTCAGTCTTCCGCTTTCTCCTCTTCATTTTCTTGATGAAGCTGTAGCACTCTGTTTCGCCAAAGCCGTAAAAAGGCCTGAAACTTTCTAGCACGCCGCAGTCTTCAAACAAATTGGGAAATAGCCAAAACCCGCCTTTTTCGCTGCAGACGGCCAATGACAGCAAATAAACGATAAACCGGATAATGGCAATCACGAAGAAAAGCCCGATCAGGGCCAAAAGTGCCAGGGACACATAGTAAACCACTCTTCTCAGGGAGTTCGGCCACAGAGGATATCCTATAAAGGCGAGAATGCCGACTACGACACCCAATACGAGCAAATAATCGGTGACCGTTTTTGGGTTGTAATTCCAAGTGTAGTACTCGTCGGGCTGTAGTAGCGCTTTATCAGACAACAGCAGGTTTGGATATTCCTTGTTGGGTTTCAAGCCGTGATCTTTGCACTCTGCGCTGTGCAGTTTTTGGCACGGTACCACCAATTGGGTCTTAATCAGCTCGACGAACACGTTTCTGGCCTCCTCGTCATTGCCGACTGGAGGATATAAATCGGGCTGGTTTCTGGATTTTGCCTTGTACTCTGGTGATTGAAGGGCGCGAATGAACCGCTTATAGCGGAAAAAATCGACATGTCTACCTTGAGACAAACCTTGTCTCTGTTTTAGAAGCTTATTCCGGCGCAAAAGTGAGGCTACGGCCAAGGGACCCTGGGGGTTAGACATTGCGAATTTTGAAGCCTTCAGTAGAAATGTGATGGTCTCTCTGGAGACTTTTTCCTGTTTCGAATTCAAGTTTGTTGAAGTTAGAAGTATCGGTCTGTTATAGGGCTTTGTAACACTTGATTAAATTGTGGCAATTATCGTTTCGTACGTGTATGTCATTTAACTTTATCAAATGCTATGCTATCGAACTCGTTTTGAGCAATTGCTGTAGAGCTTGTGATTTGATTTTATGCGTTTATGCCAGCTGCGATTAACACAAGCTTAATTTCTGCTTTCTGCTTTCTCCCTTTCAACGCTCAAGAAGTCCGCGAAAAAACGATGGGCGGTGAAAATGGGATGTGGCTGATATCCAGCACGCTCAGCACCCTCATGTATGGAGCAATGAGAGAGCAGATCTAAAGATCACAAGTTATTTAATGACTCCACGAGTCAAAATCGTTGTAGTGCTGATGAGTTTTTGGCGTTGCATCGCTATGAACGAACACCACTGATGACAACAATAAACTGAAATCCATCCGAGGCTAGGACCATCTGTACTCCAAATGCGTCCTATTACAGGGTTTTTCGTGGGGGTTTGCTTTCACAGTACAACTTTTCGCCGGTGTCTTCTGTCCATCACTCATATTATTATGTCTTCAAGTGTCAGAATTTATGAGCAGTGATCCTGTTAATTGACTACCTAATATATATCGAATCAAACGTTAGACTGGGACAAAGTGATATAATATCTTCTTACTGAGTGACTCAGACGGTTGAGCTCTCCATATCCAGCATTTGGAGAGCCGCAACGGATCAACATATTCGTTTATACACTCGTTTTGAAACTGTTGCTGCCTTTTTGGAGTGTCATGGTACCATAATCCCTCCCAAATGTGGATCGCGTTGAGATTGAGTTACTAATCTTATAAAATGTGGCCGATTTGGTCATTTCATCGTACTGTTTTAGGTGTTCAGTGAAAGATGGTCTTGTGGGTTTGTTATAGTGTGTTTGGCATACATCTTTAGGGTTCTTTTCAGCCTCGATGAAAGCGAAAAGATGTCACTGGCATTGGCGTGGTATAAATATTGACCAGACCGTTTTAAAGTGGCTTGATCGAGCTAGATAGTAGATCCCGTTTCTCCCTGCATCATAGACCCTAGGAAGCTAGAAATCTGATACTCAAAGCTGAATGTTCACCAACGCTGACGCTACCATAGGATCACGTGACATATGTTCTTTTTCTATAAGACTGACGTTAGACCGTAGAGAACTAATCCGACAATACGTACGTGAACCCTTAAATGCCATCAAAATGCAATTTTACAATCAAGATATCACTCCGACTCATCATCACAAAACTTTTCGTGTGTGCACTTCCCTGCTCCTTAGATCTTACCGAATTTGAGTACTCATTCCTATTCTGGCGAGTACTCTCTCCCCAATGACAGAATTATACAAAGTGATCAAGCTCATCTCATCTCAGTCTCTGTTTTTTCTTTTCTCTTATTTTCATCTATTGAAAAATTTTTATTAGCGATGAGTTAAGAATCCTAGCGATGAGAAGATGCGATGAGCTTAGACTTTTAGACTTCACAATTCTAAAACACGACAACCTGTTGGTGAAAAGTAGTTGTAATTGTGGAATCTTGTTCTTTTTAATCCGGTCATAGATCATACAATTTCTGAGCAATTGAAACGAGCTCAAACCGACCTTTTTCTGCTAAGCTACAACAAGACCAGACTACAAACTACTGAGAATCACCATGCAACTGTCCTGGAAAGATATTCCCACGGTCTCGACCGCCAACGATCTGTTGGATGTCGTGCTGAATAGAACGCAAAGAAAAACCCCCACGGTGATCAGACCCGGTTTCAAAATCACCAGAATCCGTGCATTTTACATGCGTAAGGTCAAATACACCGCAGAGGGATTTGAAGAGAAGTTCGAAGACCTATTGAAAGGATTCCCTAACATCAACGATGTCCACCCTTTTCACAGAGATCTGATGGATACCCTGTATGAAAAGAATCATTACAAGGTCTCGTTGGCTGCCGTTTCGCGTGCCAAGACATTGATCGAGCAAGTGTCGAGAGATTACTTGCGTCTGCTTAAATTTGGTCAGTCGTTGTTCCAGTGTAAGCAACTTAAGAGAGCCGCTCTGGGTAGAATGGCCACCATCGTCAAGAAATTGAAAGATCCCCTAGTGTATTTGGAGCAGGTGCGTCAGCATTTGGGCAGATTGCCATCGATCGACCCTAACACCAGAACTTTGCTGATCTGTGGTTATCCTAACGTTGGTAAATCGTCGTTTTTGCGCTGTATCACCAAAGCGGACGTCGAGGTCCAACCATACGCTTTCACCACGAAATCCTTGTATGTGGGTCATTTCGATTACAAGTACCTGAGATTCCAAGCCATTGATACTCCGGGTATTCTTGACAGACCTACAGAAGAAATGAACAACATTGAAATGCAATCCATCTATGCCATTGCACATTTGCGTTCTTGCGTTCTATATTTTATGGACTTGTCCGAGCAGTGTGGCTTCACCATTGAAGCGCAGGTCAAATTGTTCCACTCTATCAAGCCTTTGTTTGCCAACAAGTCGGTCATGGTCGTTATGAACAAAACCGATATTATCAGACCCGAGGACTTGGACGAAGAGCGTGCCGCCATGTTGCAAACTGTTTCTGAAATGCCTGGTGTCGAGCTCATGGCCGCATCTTGTACAGAAGAAGACAACGTCATGGCCGTGAGAAACAAGGCTTGTGAAAAGCTTTTGGCCTCGAGAATTGAAAACAAGCTCAAGTCCACGGCCAGAATCAACAATGTCTTGAACAAGATTCATGTCGCGAAGCCACAAGCAAGAGACGACGGTATTGATAGATCACCTTACATCCCTGAAGGTATCAAGAATAAGGTCAAGTATGATGCAGAGGACCCTGACAGAATGAAGCTGGCCAGAGATATCGAGGCTGAAAATGGTGGTGCTGGTGTTTTCAACATTAATCTCAAGGACAAATATCTATTGGAAGATGACGAATGGAAGAACGATGTTATGCCAGAAGTTCTGGACGGTAAGAATGTGTACGATTTCATGGATCCTGAGATTGCCGCTAAATTGCAAGCTTTGGAAGAAGAAGAGGAAAAGCTGGAAGCTGAAGGGTTCTACAACTCTGACGAAGATGAGGAGGAAACTCATGACGGTCTGACTTCTGAAGAAGTGTCCGACATCAAAGACAAGGCCGCCTGGATCAGAGATAGACAAAAGAAGATGATTTTGACTGCCAGAAACCGTAAGGCTCTCAAGAACCGTGCAATCATGCCTCGTTCCAAACTTTCAAAATCATTTGGCGACATGGAAAAGCACATGTCTTCCTTGGGACACGACATGTCTGCTCTGCAAGACAAGCAGAGAGTTGCTGCCGACAAGAACAGATACGTGGAAACTGGTGCCGACGTTGTCTTTGGAGGCGTCGAGTCCTCGACCACTTCTTCCAACGGTGGTAAGCTCAGACAATCTGATAGACTACTGGATGGTGTTGCTGACGGATCTATGAGATCTAAGGCTGACAGATTGGCCAAGTTGCAAAGAAGAGACAGAAACAGAGACGCCAGACAAGGTGAGTCGGACAGACACTCTACTGCCGCTTTGGCCAAGCATTTGTACAGTGGTAAACGTGGTGTCGGAAAGACAGATTTCCGTTAAGCACTCCATTGTCTGGGATTTTTCTTTCCATTTACTTCGGTGGGCAAATCAAAGGTGGCATTAGTTCAAAATATGTATATTATTTCCGGCCTATAGAAACTACAGGTTGTAACAACTCGACGTTATCACACGACAGCACTGTCCTCTTTTTTTGTGAGTTCTGACGGCCTGGTGTCACAGTATTTACAAAGGCGTCAGGAAAAGAAGCCAACAACTAGGCCAAACACAATCAGCAAGGTTATAGCTAGTAGCGCCATCGACGGACGGACATAGTTCAGAAACAATAAGATTGCTCACTAAATCGCTATTTAAGTTTGTTGTCGGTAATTGACTATATTTAAAGGTTGACGCATGCAAAATCCGAATCCTGGCGCGGAAGGAATCACGGATTGGGAGATGATGAATTCCGACTTGCTCAATTCCGAAACCAGTATTGAATTGCAACCAGAATCTAATGATGGCTGCCTTATCGAGAGAGACCGCCAAAATCCTGGAGACGACAATAAGGAACAGAAAGCATCGGAAGGTACAAACAAAGATTCAACACCGGAAAAAGAGGTGAAAAATGAATCTTGTGTGAAACAGAACATTGCCGAGGAGATCAAACCACAGCAATACACTTCTTTTTCCAGTCTTCAGAAATTTATTATCTTCGCCGTCATTGTCTACATTGGGTTTTTGGGCCCATTGTCAGGTAACATTTACATCCCAGCGCTGCCAATATTACAAACTATTTTCAATCTCTCTGCCACCGCGATCAATGCTACTGTCTCTGTGTTTATGGCAGTTTTCGCGGTGGGTCCTTTATTCTGGGCTAGTTTTGCTGATTTCGGAGGTCGTAAGATTTTGTACATGATATCGTTAGCACTGACGGTCATCATCAATGTTTTGCTCGCGGCTGTACCAGTCAATACTGGGGCTTTATTTTTCTTACGTATCATGCAAGCGTTTTCTTCGAGTTCAGTGATGGCACTTGGAGCTGGAACAGTAAGCGATATTTGTGCACCGAAAGAAAGAGGAAAAGGCATCGCATACTTCATGCTAGGCCCTAATATGGGTCCAATTGTTGCCCCAATAATTGCTGGACTGATACTAATGCATGGGTCGTATTGGAGATGGTTATTTGGCTTCACAAGTATTATGTCCGGGGTAGGGTTGTTAATGGTTATAGTTTTCCTTCCAGAGACGCTTCGTTGTATCGTTGGAAATGGTGACACCCGTTGGATTGACCCCAAGGTGAGAAACGAAAAACCTGGAGTGAGAGGCCTAATGGGTGCGAAAATATTATTGTGCAGTGACATTGGAATTTTGAAGCCTGTGTCAGAATCTCCAGAATTCCAGCAATTGTATCCAAGACCGCCCAAGCCGAGTTTATCAGTGTATTGGAATTTAATCACATTTCCCCCAGTACTCATATGCTCGTTGACCACTGCCATTCTATTCGCAGCGTACTATGCTTTTAGCGTGACGTTTTCGCATTTTCTTCGGGAAAAGTACTCTTTGTCCAACCTTCAAATTGGAGCCTGCTACGTGTGTCCCGGCATAGCTCTCCTTCTTGGATCTGTTTCAGGAGGACACCTTTCCGATTATTTTAGACTACTTTGGATAAAGCGTCATCCAAATCAGACATTTCCCGGCGAAAAACGACTGGTTTTGCAACTGTGGGGACTGTTGCTAAATATTTGCGGATGCGTTGGATACGGATGGAGCATTCAATTTCATCATCATCTGGCCGTCGTTTTGGTGTTCTCGTTTTTCACTGCATTTGGAATGACCTGGTGTTCCAACACCAGCATGACGTATTTGACCGAGTGCATTCCCAAAAGAGCGGCAGGGACCGTTGCCGTGGGTAGTTTCTTTCGAAATCTGGCCGCTGGTGTAAGTTCTGTCATTATTATGAAATTGTGCGATGAGATGGGTGTGGGATGGTGTTTTACCGGACTTGCATTTTGTGACGTTGCTTCCATGGCAGGAATTGTATATCTCATCACCAGCGGTTTTAATTGGCAGCAAAATCAATGAATCCTGTGAGCCTGAACATATGGACTCTTCGCTTCTTGTCAACTTCAAAAAGCTTAAAATCGAATATATGTTGTTGGATTAAAGCCGTGATGTGCAGCGAGCCTGATCAATTAGAGCACTTAACAAAGAGAAAGAAAAGAGATCGGCGAGGGACCTTTATTGAGCACTATTTGTCCATTATCATTTCAAAAAGCCTTTGATACTTTTAATGATTAATGCGCGGCGTTGACAGTTTAAACTAAACTGTCATCTGTCTTGATAGAAGAGTTGAAATTGAATTATAAGTAAAAACTGATTAAACATGTTTTATGGCAAATCCTAAAACCCTATGAACAGGTTTGTGGACTTTGAGGCGATAAATTGAAAGTTCGGTGTGAATTCTGTGAACCACTAGAGAGGAAGAGATGTTGTCGATCTCTGATCTCTGCTCAAGTTTCGTTGTCACTGTAAACGCCCGTGTCGTTGCATATCATAGTGTACCTTTTCCAGGCCAAGCGTCAGTGTTGAAGCGACACCACTCTGTAGTAGTTCATAGATCTTTATCTTCGAAAAATGGAGTTGTTGAAAGACGGCAAAATCCGGAATATTCAACTCAGAATTCTTCTTCGTTTCTGCTTTGGTAATGTCGATCCTCGATTCGTTTGAGGAAGGGCCTATACGACATTCTAGATTTGACTGTTCGATCCCTATGACGACATCCATAAAAATTCCAGCAGCCGTTTTCACCCGCAAATGGGGCTTGGCAAGTCAGAATCTTGTTTTCTCATAGCTTCAGAAGCGATGACAGATTAATTCTTCGAATTTGAATATATGTCCGATTTGGTAGCAAGAACGCTAGCACAACACTCTCTTTTTTATTTGGTATTTCCGAGTAAGCAGCTTTTCATGACAGCTTAAAATCAGTGCTAGAGACCTCGGATATATACATGCCGATCCTTCTTATACAAGTAGTTTGAAACTTTCTGTTTCTACGGTTTCTTAAACTGTATTAATATTTACGAATATTAAGATTCACCGCGATGAAAAGACTCATCGCGATGAGCACTTACTTTACTCAACAACCAACACAGGCATATATAAGCACATAACTTAACTAGTCTGGCTCTTCTGGAAGTGGTAGATGGTGCACATACTTCGGCATACGTCTTATACATAGCAGCTCGCCTTGCAGATTGTTGAATGCGCTCTTCTGCGGGACGACAGCTGCTCGATGACTTCAGTCCCGTCTGGTTTGTCACAGTGATGGGCACTGGAATTTCATCCAACATTCTCCACTCGTTCCCTTACAGTGCAAGATGGCTACGGATTTGCTCTTATATCATGTTTTGCGTGGCCAGCCTCTTATTTCTATCGCTTCTGGCCATACTTGCAAGCGTGATCGTTGTGCGTACGCGAAAAGGCAGTCTGCGGAGCCTTGCAAAACTATATTTCTTTGACGAGGCTACAAGTGTAACATGGGGTACCTTGGTGATGGGATACATCACCCTCAACAACTATATTTTCCTTTTGGTAGAAAACGAACTGAAGAACAGAAAATCAGTGGCCAATGGACTTGTTATCTTCGTCTACGTGCACTGGTGGATAACTGCGATACTATCCGTGGGATGTGCCTGGGGTATCTCCTTTTGCATTTGGCGCAAAAATAGTCGGTATTGGGATGATCCGGATCCCATGCCCCACTACAAAAATATGCAACGTCGGCTACAAAGCACTCTGCTGCTACCCATCGTAACTTTGGTCGTTGTTGCTTCCAGCAGCGGCATATTTACAATGTCGCATCAGTTTGTGGAAAGCACCAGCCGGAATGTACAATTACTCACACTTGGCGTTACTGCATTAATTTGGTTCAACGCTTTGCTGCTAGTTGTCTTGGTTTTGAGCACGTATATCTGGAGCCTGTATGTTAACAAAATTCCGGCAATGGAGATCATTTTTTCCATGTTCTTGGTCGTGGGACCCATGGGACAGGGCGCATATGGAATTTTACTGTTCACCGATAACATTAAACGCTATATTGAGCTCTACTATCCGTTCTCGGTTGCAGACGGTGAAGCTTATTTCGCGAGTATGGCTGTTAAGTGGGCATTTAAGGTTTGCGGTATTGTGCTTGCGCTATTACTAGTTGCAAACGGGATTTTTTTCACGTTTGTAGCATTTGCTGGGATCGCTTCTTACTCTTACACACTACGAGCTTCGCATACGGGGCCAAGAATTACCACCTTCCACAAGGGATGGTGGGCTATGACCTTTCCTATGGGAACAATGGCTTTAGGAACAAAAGAGCTCTACGTACAGTACGCTCCTTATGTGCCTATTTCTGCATTCCGCGTGTTGAGCGCGATTTTTTCTGTGCTATGTGTTGGATCCACTTTGGGCTGTCTTATAGGCTCCGTTTCGTGCTATGCTAGAGCACGTTTTGAGCCCAATGTACTGCCAAACAGAGGCTTGCAACCCTTTCCTTCGACCCGCACCTCTGAGCTCAACCTGAAATCATCGCAAGACGCAGATATGCGTGGTGGTGTGTCACCAAACGCAGCATAGTGAACCCACCAAAACAATCATATTCCAGGAGACGCCCAAATAATCTGTTGCAACTGACTTTATTTTTCAACGAAATACAGGCATTTCGCTGCTTTCAATCAAAAACCAAGTCCGGAAATCACATTTACGCATCAACTACCACACATTCAAAATACAACAATAACAACAATAACAATAACAATAACAAGAACGGTTCGAACTTGGCCTATTTAAGTGACTCAAGCATCTTCACAACTCACTGTCGTCTATGTCAAGTCTTTTATTTTCGTGACGCTCGAAAATCTTCTACTTGATTATCTATTCGATCGACCTCAAAACTAACTCGAAATCAATATCGAAAATTGCTCGATGCTTGACAAATCCACACTTTCAATTTGGATATATATATATCTAGACTAAAATCGAAACCCTTTCACCATCCATCTTCCTGATAACCACTTCAAATTGATCGCATGCCTTTGGGCAAACAAGTTTATCGACTACTTTCAACAAAATCTATGGCTCCTATAACGAAACATTACGACTATTTGGTCATTGGTGGTGGCTCTGGCGGTGTTGCGTCTAGCAGAAGAGCAGCTTCGTACGGAGCGAAAACACTTTTAGTCGAGGCAAAAGCCATGGGAGGGACGTGTGTGAACGTGGGGTGTGTGCCCAAGAAGGTTATGTGGTACGCTTCGGATTTGGCTACTCGCTTGACGCAAGCTAACGAGTACGGCCTTTTTCAAGAAAACGAGCTAACTCGTGAGAAACTGACATTCAATTGGGCTCAATTCAAAGAGAAAAGAGACGCCTATATCAAGCGTTTGAACGGCATATACGAACGGAACTTGGCCAAAGAAGGCGTAGACTACGTCTACGGCTGGGCAAAATTCAACAAAGACGGTAACGTCGAGGTCACTATGCACGACAGTAGTAAGCAAGTGTACACAGCAGATCGGGTTCTGATCGCCACGGGTGGTACACCTATCAAGCCAGATGGCATTGAAGGTTATGAGCTAGGAATTGACTCTGACGACTTCTTCAAACTTGAAAAACAGCCCAAAAAAGTGGTGGTTTCCGGTGCAGGCTACATCGGTGTTGAGCTAGCCGGTGTATTCCACGGTCTGGGCACCGAAACACACATGGTTATCAGAGGAGAGACCTTGTTGCGTAAGTTTGACGACACTATTCAAAATACGATCACTGACCATTACGTTAGCGAAGGTATCAACATTCATAAAAGCGCCAAGATCTGCAAATTGGAAAAAGACGACAAATCCGGTAAATTGACAGCTTTCCTAGACAATGGAGACACCATTAAAGATGTCGATGAGGTTTTGTGGACTATTGGTCGTAAAACCCAATTGGGTTTCGGCTGCGAACACGTTGGTGTCGAACTCAACGACAGACAGCAGGTCATCGTGGATGAATATCAGAATACAACTGCATCTAACATTTACTCATTAGGTGACGTTGTAGGTAAGGTTGAACTGACTCCAGTGGCCATTGCCGCGGGCAGAAAGCTGTCCAATAGAATTTTCGGTCCCAAGGAGTTTGCCAACCAAAAGCAAGACTACGAAAATGTGCCAAGTGTGATTTTCTCCCATCCTGAAGCCGGTTCCATTGGTTTGACTGAGAAGGAAGCCATTGACAAGTACGGCAAGGAGAACATTAAAGTCTACAAGAGTAAATTCACTGCCATGTACTACGCCATGCTAGAACATAAATCGCCTACGTCATACAAATTGGTATGTGCAGGTGAAGACGAAAAAGTCGTTGGTTTACACATCGTGGGAGACTCCTCAGCTGAAATTTTGCAAGGTTTCGGGGTCGCCATTAAAATGGGTGCTACTAAGGCTGACTTCGACTCTTGTGTTGCAATTCACCCTACCAGCGCAGAAGAATTGGTGACTTTGAGATAAATCCCGAAATGCGTATTGACGCAACTTTCAGATAGAGAACGCCTTCACAAACACTCGTTGTATACTTTAATGCTTACTTTTGATTTATCCTCTTCAACATGAGCTGATCACGACCAGCTTTAGGTGCGAGCTACATCTGCGCGGTTTCTTTTGTCTTATAAGTTCACAGTGTTTTTAAACTATCAAGAAATATACACACCTTTCCGAGATAAGTACATCTTTCATTTTGGTCGGTTTCGAGATAATGATTTGAGCTCGCAATAGCGAGGAGAATGGGTAGCTTTAATTAGATTAAATCAGGATTTAAGCCTTCAAAGAAGAAGCTCTTCTCTTTCTGACCTCAGCCTTCTCGGCCTTTCTTTCAGACAATCTCTTGGCCAACAACTGAGCGTACTCGGCGGCAGCTTCTCTTTGAGCTTGAGCGTTCTTGACCTTCAAGGATCTCTGTTGTCTCTTTCTTTGCAATCTCTGAGGAGTGACAAGTCTTTGGATCTTTGGAGCCTTGGTGTAGGTCCTGTCGTTCTTGGAGACTTCTCTTCTGATGACAAAGTCACGGACGTCGTCTTCCTTGGTCAAACCGAAGAATTTTCTGATGTGGTTGGCTCTCTTTGGACCCAATCTCTTTGGAACGGAGTCGTTGGTGACACCCTCTAGTTCCTGTTCACCCTTCTTGGTGATGACCAAGGACAAGACAGCCAAATCTGGGCCAACGATGGCACCTCTGACGGACTTTCTCTTTCTTTCACCGGTACGTCTAGGTCTGTAGCAAGAGTGACCCTTGGCCAACAACAACTTGACTCTGGTTGGCAACAAGACACCCTGCTTCATTGGGAAACCTTGCTTGTCGTTACCACCGGAAATCTTGAAGACGTAGCCTTTGAACTCGTCACCGACAGATTCACCGTCGACTTCTTGGCCAATACGCTTGTCGTAAAAGACACGAACGCGGTGTTCGTCATCGATGTCGATGCACTTTTGGGTACCGTTGATTGGGTAAGAAATGTTCAACTGCAGAAATTCGTGACGTTAGTATGGTGGACAGGTTTGGGTCGAAATGGAGCGAAGGAGAGGAAAAAACAGAGGTCCGCGTATTTTTTGGCCCGAGGCTTTTCACTGGTAGCACTGCATTGTGCTTTGAACCGCCATGGACGTTGTTGAGCTCAATTTGAATGGCCTACTGCCATCGCTGAATCCCATGAACATTATGTATCACACGGGTAGCTCAATCCAACGAGCGGGGCCGCCACGATCCTAGGGTTTTCTGGTCTGCTCTCTCCATTAATTGCACTCTCAAAATGCATAGTCTTGCCCTTAACATACCTTCATCTTGGCTTACTTGTCCTCTACTCTTCTGATGAGTTTCCAAAACTGTGAATCGTTTTGATATTATTCACTGTTAATTGGTGATTTTCCACTCATCGGTGAATAATTTTTCCCACTGGACGCTGACGCAGGCTAGGCAGAGTACGCCAGCCTAGCGAGCGTAGACGGAGTAACTAGCACAGGCTGGACGATGAGAGATTCCAGGCTCGGCAGGCTGAGTACTCCCTCTGGAGGCTAGAGCAGACACTCCCACTAGCGCATTAGTGGGAGCCCGCTACGCGGGCTCCACAGTCAAGTGAGCACCTTAGTGGCAGCAGCCTGTCTGTCTAGCCTGTCCTGCGCTGGACAGACTGAACTCAGACCCAAGCGACTCAATTTCTAGTAAAAGTGACTTTCTGGAATTTTTAAAAATAATACAAAAAATTGTAAAAGATAAAATGGTGTGTGGGTGTTATAGAAAACAGTCCAATCCCAACATCAAGATTGATGTTTATGGTAGAGACTCTATTCTGAACAGTAAGTAAGGTGTGTCAGTGCTGTGAGAATGCTACTCGAGCTTGCAGAGGAAGGCGCCTGTAGCGTTGAGAGACCAATATGAATTAGTGCCACCATGAAATCAGAACCATTGATCATGGGTTTTTTCACGACTCCAGTGGGATAAAAATGTAGTAGGTGCTATCTTTACATAAATCAGGTCATATTCATTTTCTGACACTGACGCTGACACTGACGATAGTTATGGGATGAGATTCCCTCGAGCCTGCCAAGTAGACGCTTATTGTCGCATCGTTTTTAGAAGCGTCCAACAGTCCGAGCCGCACTTCGAGTCAGACTCCGGTGTGTGAGTGTGTGCATAGTACATCGGTTCACACAGCAGGCATCGTAACCTGCATACCAATAATATGCGCTATCGTTCCAGAATTATTCCGATTCTTTCAGCTTCTCTTATTCTTGTCGTCGCTGGGATCGCCGAACGTGAAATACTTGGTGAGCAGAGGGGTGTGGTTGGTGACATTCATGTAGGGCGTCAATCCGCTACTACCGTTATTATTTGCAACGTTGGAAGTCGCGGTTGGGTTGGGCTCACTAGTCTGATTTGCAGAGTTCTGATTGCCATTGCCCGCTCGAGCATACCCCCAGTCTTGAAACATGGACATTGAGGTACCCGGGGACGCTACCATCAAATCGTTCGCAAATTTGGACGGCAGTGACCCGGCTGAAGAGCCCAAACCGGCTTCCGAGGTAGGTGCATTTTGAACGCGTTGTTGTTGCTCATGCTGGGCCATTTGCATGTGTTTCTGCATCAGATAACCATGAGGATGAGATACAGACGGTACGGTTGGCCCAGACGCGTTTGGGCCTGTTCCTGTTGCACTCGCTTGAACCGGAGTTGCAAAATATTGTTGTATGGACGGAGAAGCGTTTAATGCAGACGGCAGACCATTGAACAAAAATCCATTGGCAGGGTTGCCGCTGCCACTCGCCCCAATTGCTCCTGATGAGGGCATGAAACTGTGAATTTTGTCACTTCGTTCTAAGCCAGGGCTCAAAGTTTGGATATGAGCAGACTGGGGTGTACCGGTTCTGGATTGTGTGGGGCGCGGCAGTTCGATATGGCCAGCATTTCCGCGAGAAAACTGCGAAGTGCCATTGGCACTTGAACGACTGGGAGAGACAGCGGAGGAGGGTTCACTTTTTATAGCGGTTCCGGAACTGGAGGGGATTTGTACACGCAAAGTCGGTCTGGAGCTGACCCCGCTATTGCTAGGGATGGACTGGGGCGTCGACCGCGTTTGGGATCTCGAAGGCATTGCTTCCGTTTGGAGCGTTTGGGCATTACCTGCTGGTGCACCTGCTTGTGCAGCCGAACCGGGTGCTGTTTGAGCGCTTTCGCCAGTGACATCCATCATGACTGGTGTGGAAAGGAGTCCTCCGTTTTTAGCGTTTGCACTTGCGTAATTACGTTCCGAAACAGTGGTTCGATTTGCTGGATTGAACACTGGACCCATCGTTTGAGGCATACCGGTATAAGTGTTGGGCATGCTGGACCTTGAAAATGAGGAGTTGGGCTGAGTACCAAAATGTGCGAAATTGGTCGAGGGTGCAGCTTCTGGGTTCGATGCCACTGCATACAAGTTGTGAAATTGACGTTGCACCTGCTGCTGAAGGGAATTGAAGGGCGGGTTTTGGGTGGAATTTGGGGCCGCTACTTTTGAGAATGAAGGTGCTGCAACTGCTTTTTTCCGCCGTTTTCTACTATTTGTGCGGGCTGTGCGTTGGTCGGCAGCTGTAGTTTGTGATACGGAGTTGTTTCCAAGGTCGTTTTCCTCGCCGTTACTGTTGTTGAGCTCATCGTCGTCGTCGTTGTCGTTGTCGTTGTCGTTGTTGTCGCCGCCGCGTTTATCAACATTGTTTTCCTCCTCGTCGTCGTTTTCGTCATCGTCTTCGTCGTCATCGTCGTCGTCCCCATCATCGGCGGCGACCAGATGATCAGTGGTTCCCTTTTGACTACGCCCGCTGCGGATCTTGTTCGTCGTGAGACCGGAGTTTGCTGCACCGTTGACAATAACATCATCGTTTGCCAGCCCGTTTGTACTGGGCGGCGACACACGGTCGAAACGTCTTTTGGAACGGTCCCGGATCACAACCCGCTCTTTTTTCCTGTAATTTCCGTAGTTTGACGGGTCCTTTGCATCGTGCTGCAGTTTTGGGTTTTGATAGTGTTCAATAAGGTCATCTGTGTCTACGGACGAAAATTCATAAAACGTATTGTTTGAGCCCAGGATGATCACCGCTATGTCCACTTGGCACAGAACCGCTAGCTCGTGTGCTTTCTTGAACAGTCCGGCTTTACGTTTGATAAACGTTCTGTACAAAAGTTATCTGATGTTAGTCTTAAATTCGCTCTATCTTGAGCGTTAATGGCTCTATTTTCTTACAAAAAAATTCCACGTCAACATACACTGTACGATTCCGTTCGTCGAGGATGGGTTCAATGGCAATTTTTCTACGTCCCATAGCTGCTTTTACCGATCATGTAGAGAGAGTCTGGCTTTTGCATTGTCTGTGTGATGATTGTATGTTGAATCTAAAAATATCATTAATTAATTTTGAAATTGATTAGGTGATGCGATGAGCCCGGTGACAGCGCGGAAGGGTAAAACGTGACGAACTTGACGAACTTGACCAAATCGAAGCAGCAAGGTTTTAACATCGGCTACGCAAGCAATAATTCCTTAAATATTTGGAAGATTGATTCTTCTCCGCCAGGTTTTTTATGGTCTTTTCAGATTTATTTAAAGTTTGTTGTGCAGCGAGCTGGAATCGCAGATTTTTTTTCGCTGTTTTCTGCATCCGGGCCGAGAATGTGCAGATTGGGTGCCAGTGAAAGGAATTTGTTGCGGGGACACTAGGATTTGCGCATTTGGTAGGGGAAACAGGGAAGAAATTGGTGATTGAGAGTGTGATGAGTAAATTCAGAATAAGCATGGTTCACATAGATGAAATGTGAGATGGAGCAAGCAAGATTGAGCGAACAAGAAATTGAAAGTGAAGTCCGACTGGCTACGATAAACTTTCATTGTGCAAATGCGTTTGTCGATGGTACTATACTACTGACCTGTCTTTTAAGATCACGTCTGTCCCATTGATGGATGGCCTTTTTATCTATCTACTGAGCAGTGGTAATGATATTTTTGGTCGAAAACGTTAGAAATGAGCAGTAACGGTTTAGTACAAAGTGACATGGAGTGGATAACAGGTATGGTAAAGACATGGAACAGCGCTCAAAAGCGGTTCTTCTTCCAAAACACATTGTGAAGGACGAAGAGGAGAACTCACTGGGAAGACGAGTTCACTCATTTTGAGCGAATGGAAACCAATAAAGGTGATTTTTTTCAACATATCCAATGTCACGAAATTCACGAAATTCACGACTGTGCCCTCAAAGCGTTCAACGATTCAAAGTGTTAGAAATAAAGCCCCCCATTTAACCAGTCTCTTCTCTTTCCCACGATTTGTCCACCCCCAGTTTTTCGTCGACACCAGACGTTGTTTTGAAGAAAATCTTGATATTCAAACTTTCCAAAACTTTCCAAAACTATCCCATAACTAAATGCAGAAAGGAAACTCAAAAACTAACCCAAATTCAACAACCACTATGCCACGGCCACAGACTCCCATAATCTCATCCTCCACCCTCTACTAAAGCCTTTCCTCATAGCTTCCTCAAACATCACTTTCTTACCCTGTGACGCTGACATCCTGGACTCTTGGCAATAATATAAATCCCTCTCTAAGAATAAAATCGCAAGCTACTCCGTGCTGTCCGTCGTCGTTTATATAAGTCAGCAACTACAATAAGTGGCAGTGCTCTCAGTGTATACACTTTTATTTAAACCAAGTATTCATCCTCTTTATCTGATCCACTTCAAGTACCTTTTCCGCGATATCTCAAATCGACTTAACTACCCATGATGCTAGGATCTATCTTTAGAAAGTACCCAGAACCGGCAGAATTGGGCTACTGGGGGAAACCGACCTCGACGATCGACTGGTGCGAGGAGAATTATGTGGTTTCATCGTTCATAGCAGAATGGTCAAACACGCTTACCAATAGTGCGTTTGTAGCACTAGCACTATATGTTACATGGTCTGCATTTTACCAAAGGCTGGAAAAAAGATTTGTGTTGATCGGGCTCGGGTTGGGAACCGTCGGAGTCGGGTCCTGGCTGTTCCACATGACGCTCCGCTACGAATACCAGCTTTTGGACGAGTTGCCCATGATTTATGCCACCTGTATCCCCGCATGGAGCATTTTCTCAGAAAAACGGCATCCTCTCAACAACGGTCCGCTCACGACCTCGTCTTTGTTCATGCAAGGCGTCATCGGAGTCCTTGTGTTTGGAGCAGCCGCAATTTTAACCGTCGTGTACTTGCTATACCGGGACCCTACCATCCACCAAACCGCATATGCGATTTTGAACGTCATTGTGGTGTTCTCCGCAGGTGGAATGGCTGCCAAATACGTGCACGATCCCTTGGCCAAACGCAACCTGCGCAACACCATGGCCCTCAGCATCTCCATTTTCCTACTGGGCTATTTCCTCTGGCAATTGGACGTGCATTTCTGCTCGTTCTGGATTTTCGTGCGCAGAACCTTTCTGCACTTGCCATTCGGCATGTTTCTGGAGCTGCACTCTTGGTGGCATCTTCTTACAGGTTCCGGGGTCTATTTCTACATTGTGCATCTAGAATACCTTCGGGTTTTGACCCACGGCCACGCTGACGATTACACCCTATGTTGGAGATGGAAAGTGTTTCCAGAAGTGATTCATCGCTCCCATACTGTCAATACCAGATACTCTCTGGAATTTTTGGGACCTTACCACGATCCAAACCGGGCTAAGAGTGAGTAGTCATTGAATTACTCGAAAACCAAGCCTGTTCCTGCATATATACACTAAATAAACATTTAAATCATACATTCTCGCACTATTACGCTAGATCCAATCTGGCCAAAACTTGGATATATCAAGATTACTGTTGTCAAACGTTTCTGAACTTTATCTGTATTTGACTTATCTGTCTAGATTCCAGTAATATATATAAATAATAGGTCAACGTTTGAACAAGATTCTTAAGATTCAGTCGAATCAAGGACCAAAGTAGTTAGTTTCCAAACACCAAACGCTTTTCCAAAGCAACAATTGAATTTAAGTAAGATGTCTATAGCCCCAGTTTATACTTCATCCTCGAAGGACTACCGCTCCGATACGTTTACCATTCCCACGCCTGAAGTTTGGAAAACAGTAGCAGCGGCGTCTGTAGGCGATACCATTTACGAAGAAGACAGAGACACGTTTATGCTCGAAGAGCGGGTAGCAGAGGAGCTCTTAGGTGGCCGAATGTTTGGCAATGAAGAATCTCGAGGGTTGTTTTGCATGTCAACGACAATGTCAAATCAGCTCGCTATTCGGGCTCATCTCAATTTCGCTCCACCCTATAGCGTTCTCTGCGATGACAGAGCACACGTTTACGTCGATGAGTGTGCCGGTATAGCCGTACTTTCTCAAGCTTTGGTGGTGCCCGTGCAGGCATCCAACGACCGTTTTTTAACTCTGGAAGATGTCCAGCGAAAATATGTTCCTGACATTGACGACATTCATTTGGCTCCAACCCGACTAATCTGTTTGGAGAACACTTTGCATGGTATGAGTTTCCCATATAATGAGCTCAAACGCATTAGTGAATGGTGTCATGAAGAGGGAATTAAGTTACATCTGGATGGAGCACGAATTTGGAATGCTGCGTGTGCACCTAGCCACACTGATCCAGAAACCTATCTCAAAGATATCTCAAAACTGGTCGATTCAATGTCTCTTTGCTTTTCAAAGTCAATAGGAGCGCCCATAGGATCGATGCTTGTTGGCGGTACTGCATTCAGAAAAAGGGCTCGTCATTTGCAAAAACAGCAGGGCGGGGGGATAAGACAGGCAGGATTCATCGCTCGCATAGCCAATCATTGTCTGAGCACAAACTTCCCGAAAATCATACAAGACGTTTCTAAAGCAACCGAAGCGTTTTGGATCGAGCTGTACAGCACGATGAAGGCAGATTACGGTCTGGAGCTCCACCTGGCTCATCCTGTTGAAACCAACTTCATTTTTGTCGACTTGGCCAAGTCGCGCATCAATCTTGCCAAGCTTCTAGAAATAGGCGAGAAAAATGACGTCAAATTGTTTGATGGCAGGCTTGCCTTTCATTTCCAAAACATTGACAGTGAAAGCTTGAATGCTTTGAAGAAGACCTTTATCGACATTGCGATCTATTACCAAAAACACGAATATAAACCAGACGAAAGATCTGCGAGAATATATTGAATTATAGTTTTTTGGACATATATGGTCCGTCAAGTTCGTAGCCTAATTTAGCGTAGTAGTTTCTGACACCAACTCCTGAAATGACTGAGATCTTCTCTGATCCATGCTCTTCTTTAGCTATTCTAGCAGCCTCCTCCATTAGCAAGGTACCAAACCCTTGATGTTGAAACTTACGTGGGTCCCTTGAGTGCAGCGGTACAACAGAACCGTACACATGTAATTCTCTAACAATGGAGGTTCTCTGCGACTTGAACTCATCCCTGTAAGTGTATTTTTTAGATGCTTTCCTCAGTCTCAACAAGCCAATCAAAATATCTTGCTTTGGATCTTCATAAGACAGGAAAGTTTCCCAGCCGCCGTTAGCAGCATAGTCCCTTCTGATGAGCTCAACTTGGTCCGGCTGCACCTTGTGGTGAACTTCCTGGATACCGACTTCTCTAGTACGAACATCACGACAAGTGGTACCAAAATCCTTCATTCTGGCCAATGCGAGTTCTCTTAGATTACCATTGTCTACACCAGATGTGACCAAAGGCATCGGGATATCTCTCTGCACACGGTAAATTCTTGTCCAAGGTGGCACAAGAGCCATAATTCGGGCCACTAAATCTACCAGAGCATTGGCGTTGTATGACTTATAACGACCTGTTTTCCAAAGTTCATAAAGACCTGTTCCTCTAATGACTAAAGTTGGGTATATTTTTAGACCATCGGTACGGAACGCGGGATTCTCGAAGTACTCCTTGAATTGCTCAATGTCTCTTTCCATTCCGACATTGGGCAGGTCTGGCATCATATGCGAGACTATCTTATAGCCGGCGTCCTTGGCCACGCAAAAAGTTTCTGCCACAGACCGAACAGTATGACCACGGTTAGTGTCACGAGCTACATCCTCATATAGCGACTGAACACCGATTTCCAACCTGGTGCATCCGTACTTTAACATGTCGTCTAAATGAGTCCGTGTGCAATAGTCCGGTCTTGTCTCAATTGTGATACCGACACATTTCGTTAAACTCTGCTGAGAGTATTGGATGGCTTCATCAATGTCATTCCCGTTGAAGCCTGAGAGGGCATTATGCAGCTTCACAATAAAGTCTTCACGGTAGTCCTTAGGTAAGGACATGAATGTGCCTCCCATAATGATATATTCAACTTTGTCGATGGAGTGACCTAGTTGTTTCAGCTGCTCCACACGGCCTCGGGCTTGTTCATAAGGGTCGTAACGTGCTCTGATGGCACGCATGGATGTTGGTTCGTAACCTGTGTAGGATTGTGTCGAATATTCAAAATCGGAATCTGGCCCACCGGGACAATAGACACAAATGTTACCGGTATAAGCAATATGCGGACAACGATGAGGTTTACACATTACTGCCACAACGGCGATACCAGACGCAGTTCTCACGGGCTTCGCCTTCAATTTCGGCAGCAAATATTTTTTGTGCTGGTCTGGGATCGAGTTGATCACATCTGTCAAACGAGGTTGTTGCTTCAGCTTGTACTTCTTGGAATATTTGGTGATGAGCCCATTCAGGTTGATTTCGCGCGATGTTCCAGACGTCAATGAGCTTGTCAGCTCAAGTGTGATGTCCGAACAACATTGGATAAAACGCTCCTTCTCGGGGGCTAACTTTTGTTTGTTATTCTTGGGGCCGTTTCCACGTCTGGCCATCGCTTTATGATTGATTTCACAAGGTCTCAAACACCCTCAAGCACTACCTGATGGAACAGCTTTTCGTTGTTAGCTCATCGCTCATCTCATCGTAGATCTGTAAACTTTTTTATCAGGCTGTCTTACAATACGAAATTGACCTTCATAAAAACCACTTTTTCAGCTAAAGCATACAGATTTAGAAGAGATTTGGTAAGTTTGAGATAGGGAAATAGGATTGATGATTAGCTTAGGATTTACCTGTTCATTTCAAGAGTTGAAAACCCATTTTTAAAAACCTTGAGATCCTATGTGAGAAGTTTTAGATGCGATAGAAAGAGCGCAGCATATAAGTCACGTGACCAACGTCAGCGTTGTCTTTGCTGACGCGAGGTTTTTGTTGTTGAAATATGGAGTTTACAGACATCTCGCCCATCTTTTCTTACTTTCTAGGTGGGTTGCGATTATATTCCAGCGAATTTTGGGCTCCTGTGTTTACTATTGAGATACCCATATCAAAACGAAAGATTTTTTTTTCTGCCGAAGTTTCGAGCACAATGAGGAACAGCCAATTCCACTATTTCAAACCTCCCGAATGCTCTGCCGCGGTCATTTTTCTTGTCTTTTCTTAACAATTTTACTGATGCGACAAGTTTTGATAACATGTTATAGAACTAGATCGTATACGACTCATATAGGTGCTTTATGCTATTGAAAGTAGAATTGACGGTCATGTGACCTGACTTCAAAATATGCAAAAACCATGTTTCAAGTGCCCTAAACTCGTTCTCGTTTAAACTGTGTTTGTGTCAATGAGTGTTTTACCATAATCTCGAAATCCGAACGTCTCTTGTTATAGCTGTTGTTTTGTCTTTGGTCATTGAAACTTTTTCCGCGATTCTTTGACGCCTTCTATCCCGAAATGACTAGATCTTTCATGGCCAGTCAATAAAAGCACGTGACACTAACGAAAAGTCAAATTTTCTCTCTTTCGGAACAGTGAGATTTGAATTTTGTAAAGTGTAAACCGTTTTAATGCCAGCTTCTTTCTTGCCTGGTTAAAAACTTATACTTTTATCCCACTTCTTCTTTTTTTAAACAGAATTTCTCGGGTTTGTTAGAGCCTCCTACCATATATACAAATGTGACATATCAACACGTGACCCCGTTAATAACACAGAAAAGTTGATGAACTAGGCTGATCCTAAATGCCAACTAACACCACTTTGACCCCACAGTAACTAGGCAGGGCCAATCAAATCCTGTAGCAACCCCATACAGCATCATTTGAGACTTTACACGAGTGGACGATCAAGAGTTTTCCCAATTGCCGTTCAACAATGGGTCCCGAGGCCAGGAAGAAGAAGAATCAAAAGAAGAAGCAGAAACAGAAGCAGAAGAAAGCATCCACCCAGCATGAAGAAAACCCTCCAGTGATAGAAGAGGATCCTTCCCAAACTCCCATTGCCGAACAGAGTAGTGCTGATATCAAAGGTGACGTTGAAACTGAAGAATCGCAGTTGGAAGCCCGGATTTCTGAAATCGTTGATCCAGCGGGTCAAGCTGAAGGGCCACAAAAACCACCCTCTGAATCAGCCGATACCGTTTTGGGCGAACAAGAATTCGCAGGCAACGATCTAGAGGCGTCTGATGAGGATAATCTGAGTTCCTCGGCGCCTTCACCAAATGAAATCGTCGAACCGGTCGGTTCGGAAAATAATGCGCTACGAAACCCTCAAGCTGAAGAACCAGCAGATACAGACAATGACATCACTTATCCTGAGAAAGCAGCAACTGAAAACGCAGTAATCGATACAATGCCTCAAAAGACATCGGAGAATGCCGAAAATTCATCACAAAGCTCGCTTACAGACCAACCAACACAAAATCAGGGTGCGGAGCTTGACGATGAAACTGGTCAAGATCAGACGGATGAAACGGGTGTGGTCGAAACAGACTTTGTGCAGGACTTAACCATCCATACGGCACCTACGCAAGAAGCGCAATATGGTCAAGATAGTACTGAAGGAATTAGAAGTGACGATAATATCGAAACTCATCAAGAGGACAACGGCGCAGCAGGACAGGAGGCAGGACCCGATGAAAAGAAGCAGGATGGGGAGAACACTTCAAGGTATGACATAGAACCAGTGCCTCTTTCAGACTCTGGAAATGATGCTGTCCCCGACCCAGCTTCACAATTGAGCCAAAGATCAGATGTGCCAGAGATTCAGTTCGACGTTTCCGAGAAATCGCTGCGCGATCAATTTGAGACAGAACTTGGAACTCCTAGTACTGGGAACATAATTACAAAGCTCGGTGCCTCTATGGACTCTGATGGTTTTCAAACCACAGTCAAAGGCGACGTTGAAGTTGTTTCAGACTCCGATGATAAGGAGAGCCGAGGCCCAGGTTCTCTTCCTGCGCCGCCCTCTGTTCTTGAGCAGACTGAAGGTAATTTGGACGCTGGGGAGATTCAACCTAGTGCCGCTGAATCGTCACACTCTCCGGTATTCGATTCGGAAGCCAAGGAGAATTCGAATCAAGATGAGGACCTCGTTGACAGAACTTTCTCAACCGATAGGACCCATGACTCAATTGAGCACACGAGCGATCCATATTTCAAACCGAATGTCGATCACAGTACATCTCCCAGCGAAGATTTCCACGAGCAGGCCGATTTGATGAATCCTCAGCACAGCAACTCCAGCACTTATGTTAATGAGAACAGCGAAGGTACTAGTGGTCCAGAGCAAGACGACAACGACAAAACTTCATCGAAAGCGAATTTCAGCACTTCGCCTGAGGAACAAGGATCTGAATCGCATTCGGTGGGCGAATCGTGTGCGATTGATGATGACCTCATTACCTCTGATGGGCATCCATCTCCTGGTAGAGGACATTCTGCTGTTGAGGGGAATGATTTAGATCAGCAGAACCTCAAACACAGTGATGAACTCTTTGCAAGCGAAGTAAAACAAGACAGTGCAGCATTTCCATGGGAAGAAGAGGGAGATGATTTCTTGAGCCACATTGGTCAAAGTGAATCGACGAATTTGTCGGGTGCTGCCGATGCTGCAGAGCCTACTCCCCTCGATGAAACTCCCAAGTGGCTGTCTCAAGAACAAGATAAAAGTGAGGACTTACTTCCATGGGAAGGTGGTAATGAGGAGGTTGAGGATGTGTCCGTGATCCGGAACTCTTTGAGCCCTGACAATGCTCCCAAAAACTTTTCATTTTTGGACAACGATGATGATCTTTTGGATGATGATGACAGCTTTCTAGATTCTGATGAAGAGCTCACAGTTAATGCAACCACTCTTGAAAGTGACACACAGCAATCTGCTGTCTCTACTGGTAATTCTTATTTACCTCAGTATGGGATTGATAAGCAATCTCCCATAAACGATTTGCCACCTGTACAATCGAAAGTTGTTAGTGGCTCCCCCGCAGCTCATATTGTTACTGGCGCTAAGACATCAACGATGAGTGAGAAGAAAACCACAAAATACGGGCCTTCGACAAAGATCGATGTGGCTCCTGTTTCTCAAATACCTTCCATCTCAGTTACTCCGCAAATACATCCATCGGTATCCTCGATACGTCCGCCATTACCCGAGTTCCAACCCGCTCAAAACATCAACAAGAAGCTAGACGAAGAGAAAAAGAAGTCAGATGCGTACGATTTTCCTTTGGACCTTACTAGTCGCAAGCCTAATAAGATTAGACAGCCGAAGCCCTTTGGCTCTGTGACTTCTGTAGTATCTTCGAGTACTTCTTCCATTGCATCTCCAAAAGTATCAAGTGCTGTATTGAACAGTGGAGCCTCCAACGTCGGTATTGGGCCTTCTTTTCCAGTCAATCATAACGCAGCTATACCAGGTAAAAATCAGGGGCAATCGGCGCCTCCAATGCGTGCTGCGATTCCATCAGGGCCTTATCCGCGCCCTGCAGAAGCGTCCAGAGTAAGCCCTGTTGAACAGCCTCAAAAGGGTCCATACATGCCGTTGATGGCAAATAACAGCGCTAGCGTCCCGCTACAGTCATCTTCAAGCAGGTATGCACCTTCATCAGCAAATGCTGAACCTCCTAAGCGAGCAAACGTCATTAGTCCATATGCACCCCAGACTGCCCGCGCGAGAGCTTTTAGCAATGTATCAAATGGAAGTGCAGGTTCATTCGGTAGTTCGAATGGCGCTGGTCACATCCCCTTGGCGTCGCAGTTCAATAAACAAGGCATGAACAAGGTTTTGGGCGGCGACCAGTATCCCCGTCCGGAAGCGCAAGCACCTCTGGTCCCTGCTCTGAAAACGATTGGGCTCCCAACTACTGGAACTCAGGCCCTATCACCCAATGCTCAAAAGAGAAGTCACGCCCGTTCTAACTCCAGCGTTTATGCACCAGCCTATTCTTCCAAGTATGCGCCCACCGTTCAGCCCCAATTTCACCTGCCTTCACAAGATAATGCTGATTTAGGCTATGCCATGAATCCAAATCAAGGACGTTCGATTGGGGCCAATGCAGCACTACAAAGAGCCGATCTTCCATCCGCCATTCACAAACCGACCCGTTCCCCACCGGTAGATCCGAATATTGCGTTTCATCGACAGTTTCCTTTATTCAGTTGGGGAAGCTCATCCAAAGTTGTCTATGCTCTGCCCGGAACTAGCGCTGCCAATGGTTTTTTCACAGCAGCCGAGTCAGGCCTCAACATCCAGATTTCCAACTATGAGACGATAGTCAAAGCAGATGGCGTTTTCAAGAGCTTCCCCGGTCCATTGCTCAAAAACCGGACGAAAGTCAAGGATGTGCAGAAGTGGATTTCAGATACTTGTTCAACCTACAGTAGGGATGAGCCTTTGAAAGATTTGGTCTTGTACAGAATCTTGAATGCAAAAATTTCGCAGGAGAGTACGGTGGTGGACGTTGCCAAGGCTTTGTACGACTCGGATGACTTATTGCCGTTCCTATCACAGGCACCATTGAAGAGGAAACCTACCCTCAATGCTTCTAGAGTAAGCGGAAATGAGCAACTGAAGGTTTTGGCAGCTCTTCAGACAGGCAATCATGACCATGCATTAGAGTTAGCGCTCGCCGAAAGTGATTATGCACTAGCACTAATGATAGGAAGTCTTGTTGGCAAGGACAAATGGGCAGAAGTCGTTGAGATCTACCTTGAAGAAGCTTTTTCAACTACGGGCAACGATATGACTGATTTTTCCTCTAGTTTACTAACCTTGCTTTTCCGGGTATCAGTTGGCAACAGCAAACGGATCTTTGAGGAATTGGCGGCAGACCGTTTTAAAGCAAACTGGGCTATAACTAATTGGAATATGATTGTCGCGGCGGTCCTCAGTAATACGAGTCATCAATCGGTGAAGCATCTTCCAGATATTTCCCAGTTGCCTCCTGCCACAACAGAGTTCTTGATTGAGTTCGGTCTATTCCTACGTCAAGAAGGATCTCACTTAGGCAGTATGGCATGTTTTGTGGCCGCAGATCTCCCATTTCTGGACCGCGAACTAGTTCCGGGCTCGGACTTCAAGTTTTGCTCTTTAGGCGCTGAAAAATCGTGGGAAGGGTTGCTTTTGAGCGAAGTTTATGAATACTACCTTACTGTCAGAGACGCCAAGTACCCCGGATCGGGCTATTCTCTCCTCGAGAAACTCTCACACGCTTTGGCTCTCATTGAATGTGGCATGGCTGCTGAGGCCTCTAAATATGTCGATGCCGTCACTCAGAGTATGAAGGCCTTACGGAAGAACAGTACGCTTGCATGTGCTGTAGAGATAAGATTGAATTTCGTGTCTTCAAGGCTTATTGGAACAAACGCAGGCTGGTTGGGAAAGCCAAAGTTGAGTCAAGTTTGGGGTCAGTTGGACAAGTCTTTCAACAAATTCATTGGTGGTGATACCGAAGAGCAATCAAATGAGGATTCAAACAAAATATTTGAGAACTTCACACCGAGCAACTCTAGAAACGCGTCGTTACTAGACCTAAGCAAGGAGCCATTACCGTACAACCCTGTCGAGTCTCTCAATTCCACAATAACTCCAGCTTTCACTCCGCTGCAAAGACCCCACATGCACACCAATGTCTCATCTGGTGGTTTGTTGAAGGGACGCAAGAGCTCTTCCGTGGCAGAATCCAAATACGATCCTTCTCATAGCCAATGGTCTACCACTCCCAACCAAAAGATGTTGAGCGAAACCTCAACATCTGCCTTTGAGTCTCCTATTCAGCCCTTCTATCACAAGTCACCTGCAAGGTCAAAAGACCAGCTAATGGGTGCGGCAACACCGCCCCCATTGTTTTCTTCCACGTCTTCTAAAAAATACGTTGCTAGAAGGGCGAACCCGGTTGGTGGGGGTGCTGTGGATGGGGGTGCTGTTGATGATGTAGTGACGAGGGTCGAAGCTGATAATGGCCCGCAGTCGCACGGCCAACATAAGCTTAAAAGAGCTTACAGGAGTGAGCGTCCAGTGGACGCTGCTTTACTTGCTGACCTGCAAGCCCCTCCTCCACCAATATCCGGAGGCATCAGTAGCTACAGCAGCAGGCGGAGTTCTGTCCAGTCCAGAAGCAGCCTTCTGTCAAAGTCATCTGATGTGCCGCCTTCAAAACAGGCGCCAATGCTCGCTGCGTCCACAGCCCCAAGTCATAACATTGATGTCGAAAACTCTGGTACATTGCCATCAGCTGTTTACGATCGGGCGTCTTTTGTTGAGCCATCACAAGATGGTCATTTTGGAGCTGATCATGGAGATGGAGACGATTTGGTGAGTCAATCCGGAGAAACGCTAAAACCTGAAGACAGAAAAAGGTATACAGAGAATCGCATAGATGATCATCCTGATGACGGTCACTTGTCATTTGAAGCTCTCAAAAGTGAGGGAGGCGCACTGTTCGAGACCGAAAAAGACAGCTTGAAGGTAAAAGACCTAGATGTTGAGGAGCCTAAGGCACAAATTACTGCAAGACCCGATGATGAGCATAATAAGCGTTTCGAAATGGTCGAAAATTTCAAAGAGAAATCCTCATCAAGAGCAGACAGCATGAAGTATGTCACAGACCAAGAAACTTCTCATGCCGCACCTCAAGCTTCGGGCAAGTTGGAAGCAAGTCTCAGTCGAGCAAAAAGCGCGTACGCTCCAGCTAAAGAAGGTAATAGCAGAGCAATTTACAATCGCTACTCACCCTCCACTTCGCAACTTCCGGTGCAAGTTGATGGAAATTCTGACGCTGCAAACGGTTTGGGTGAAGGGGTTCCCGACGAGCAGATCGATATGTTTTCATATGGAGGCTACAATGTAGCAAGTGCAGTATCGACTAATACTCAAGACGAGCAGAAAGCCCACACAGATGTTACTGTGACAAATGAGTCTCCAGGAATAGAGGGCGCACAACCTGAAGACATCAATCGGTCAAGAGTTACAGAACCAGCGGAAATAGAAACAAATGCAGGACCTCGAGTTCGGTTGGAGCCGCCCCTAAACAAAAAACTAAACTTGATGGCCGATGACGGAGATGAATTATTCACAAGTAACAGTGCTCCTGTTATTAGACCTTCGTCAAACCCTAGTTTCAAACCATTCACTCCCGCTTCGACTCCGGGAGCTGAAGAGTATTATGAGGACATTATAGAAAACGAATCTGATGACGAGGATGAGAATGAAAACGAAAAGCTGCGGTTGGAGGCTGAAAAGAAAGAAGCTGAAGCTAAAGAGCGGGAAGCAAAGGAGAAAGCTAAAAAAAAGAGGTCAGAGACAAAAACTGACAAGGATGGTGCTTCTTGGTTCGGTTGGCTGCGTAAAGATGCAAATGAGAAAAAACCTGTGAAGGCAAAGTTGGGACATCAAAACACCTTTTATTATGATGATAAGCTTCAGAGATGGGTTAACAAGAATGCAACTGAGGAAGAAAAACAGCAGATATCTGCTCCTCCTCCACCTCCTCCTATCATCAAAAAGAAAGAAGAGGGTTCTCCGAAAGTGAAGCCTCGCTCAGGCTCGGTTGCCGGTGGAGCTGCTGCTCGGACTGCTGCCCTAGTACCACCGACAAACCCTTTCAAAGAATCTGCGGCATCATCCACTGAGAATCCAGGCGCTTCTAGGAGCGCATCACCATCCATGAGCCCAACCGTAAGTCTTTCTGGAAAGAAAGCTAACAACATTGATGATTTGATGTCGTTGGCGGGCACCGCAGGTAACCAAGGTGGAACCCGGAGAAAAAAGAAGGCAGGCAGAGGCTACGTCAATGTAATGAACAATATGTAATTGCGCCGGTCATATAAAAGTTTAACAGTTTTCAAGCAGAATTGTTACATTGCGATACGAGATGGTCTCAGAGGGCAACTTTACTCAATGTTAAGCTAGACGTACTAAACAAAAAAATAATCTCAAGTCTTGAAAAATAGAATAGTATGTACACGGTTAGAGAGTTATTTGCGTTATTGATCTATTTGCTGTTCACACGAAAGATATCACCGCTGGTTTTCATGCGCTGAATGGCGATTTTCATGTCGTCTTCGAAATTTTTTGGAAGCTTGGCGTCCGGTTGACTTTCAAACACCGAACCCATCATGATAAGTTCATCACTCGAGGCGTCGCACAGAAAAGCCACGTAGTCAACAACGTCACGGTCAGTCGTTTCAGTTTCGAGTGTGGTTTTGTTCATTTTGATCAACCGTTGCTTAGTGTCAAATTTGTAAATCAGTTGAATATGCTCGAGAGGGTGTCCAGGAACCATCATAACTTGCACAGAAGCAAGTTTGGGAACGCTTTTGAACTTGAGCAGCTGCCAATCCAGCTCAAAGTTTTTTGGCAATTGCTTTGCTCTTGCAGTCAGAGCTTCGTCAACCCATAATGACACCAAAGGCCTTATGGAAGACAAGTTTCTTGCAGCAAATGCTTTATTCACTTCAACGTAACTCTCGATTGCGTTATTTTTCCACAGTAGAAAGTTAGGCTTCAAGCCCGATTGGTAACGGAATAATGCCACTTGAACAGTATTCAGTCCAAACGTGTAAATGCGTCTAATGAGGGCATTGCCAAAGACGATGGGATGTTTGAAAAAACTTGGCAAATTCTGATAAGAGGGAGGAATGTAAACTTCTGCAGATATTCCCAGGTGTCTTGGGTTGAAATTTGTCAATTTCGAGTCTTTTTTATTCCCAGTATTTTTTCCAGTGGTCGAGCTTGAGCTCTGTTGTCGAAGCAGAGCAGTGCTAGACAAATGTCTTACTGGAAGTAACGCCCTTTTCGGCGTCCGGAAAATAACTTTATTCAATCCATTGGGAAGCATCTTGCTACCGGTAAACCACTTCAGCGTTTCCAAATCGCCGTTTTAGCTGGAGAAGTCCTATGGCTATAGTTGATGTTCAAGAGCGTATCTGGAAGTTTTTCAAGATTCTTGATTAAAGTGGGAAACTGACAGTATTACCAGAGATGGATATGAAGTAGACTAACAACAAAATGTTGAGGTTTGTCATGGCTGTTAGAGGTTTTGGATTGCGTTATTGAGAGAATCGAAGTATTTCCATAAAAAAGCGTTGGTATTTCTTCTTCAAAACTCGAACGTTCTCGCTAGGTTTTGAATTCGTCATTGCCAATTCAAAGTTCAATTCTCACTTTGATGGTGAAATAAGTCATCACAAAATAAATGAAACTGTCCAAAAGTGGCTGCAGGTTGTCGCGGCTAGTAGAAGTGGAATTGTGGGACAGGTTTGTAGAGCCAAGTTGAGAAAGCTTGTATCACGTGACGTGACGTAGATCTATAGTTTTTGAGACTTTTTGGGAGATGGGGCCATTGAACGAGAGTTGTGAGGGCTTGTAAGACTTTTTTTGCAGCTAAAGATATAGATGTATGTTATTTCAGGCTGACTGATTGAACAGAGTAAAATCTTGCCCATTGAGGTGTCAATGTAGTCCAAAGTGATATGAGAAATTAAGCAATTTAAGCTACATTTCTAGTAAAAAAAGGAAGCCGCTGCTATTGGAGAAAATGAATTGCTCGTGTAGTGCTGTGTCAGATATGATAGCTACACTTTTCTCCCGCCTTCCCAAAACTATCCACTGTGTCGCTGTCGCCGGTCACGTGACTACACTTCTCACTAAACTGGAGATGACTGACGTTGGGTTTGGAGTGCCGATCATCGGGCGCAAGTACTCCTAGATTCCAGCAAAACCAACTTCAAACAAATAGACTTCATTGTCTCTTAACAACGGCCTTTTAACCTTTTTTGATTTTGTTCAAATCATCTGTCAGCTAAGATATGTTCACCGAAACTCTAACAATCGCAGAGGAAAAACGGCTATAAGGAAAATCTCAGAGAGCCGAAAGCTCTTGGGTTTGTAAATGTATCAACTGGAGCTTAAATGCGCGACTTAAGCTTGCAAAACCTTGAATCGACACGTTAGTATAAAATGACATATATATATATATCATACATGATCACTGAGTACACCGGGTAGGTTTAGTCTTCTACCGGGTTTTGGCTCTACCCACCAAATATGAAATAAACCCACCCATCGTCTCGTGTGATGAGCTGAGTTGGGTAATGTAGTTATGTACGAGTGAGCCAGCCTTGGGTTTCCGTCTACTATTACGTAGGACACCATAGCCATTTTCAAGTTTTGGAGTCGAAAAACATCATTAGTGGTCATATAAAAGAGCAGCCACAAACATGTTCGTACAGTGTGCTGAGTACTTCGAAGTATTATCACTGTATACGATGGGTATCTCTGGGTTAATTCACTGTATACGGCTCATACCCAACGGGTCTATTTAGTACATAGTGATCGGTACTTTTGGTATTTCGTACAAAATTGCGACCCGCTGATCATGTCTGATATATATATATATTGTCAAAAGGGGAATTACCATCTCTATCTACAATGTCATCGAATACCAACTTGACGACTATCTCAGCTCACTGTACTGCTCGTGTCTGGCGTTCAACAACTCCACAGCTAACCTGGACCTATTCACAATGAAGGCACTTCTATTAACCTACAAAATCAAAGATACCGAGAGCATCAATTGGTCTAAGGCCTTAGCTTCGTATCTCAAAAGATCGTATGGATCTTCCACATGGAGTCAGTTTTTCGACGTGAAGCAGGCCGAGAATTTGGATCGTTTGCGCAATAATGCTAATGGGAGTCTGGCTCCTGAGGCACTTCTAGAACAAAACCTTCTTTACTACGCGTTTTTAGAGCAGCTGTACATGAGGCTAGGTGCGAACTCTGGCCAATTGAACATCGATTACACATGGTACGATGCGGCATACACGTCGACAAGTGGGTCCCAAAAGTATACGCAGAGGACGGTAGCTTTCGAAAAGTCAAGCGTACTTTACAACTTGGCTGTTGTCATGACTTTAGCTGCGAAAGAACAACTAGATAACGACATAAAAATCGCAATTGGCTACATGTCGCGAGCGTTTGCATGTTTCGAATATCTAAGTGAAAATTTCCTCAATTCTCCTTCTGTGGATTTGCAAGCAGAAGTTTCCAAGTTTCTAGCTAACGTTTGCCATGCAGAAGCGCAAGAGCTTTTTTTATTAAGAATCATCAATGGCCCAGACACCGCTAAGCATGCATCGCTTATTGCAAAACTGGCATCAATGGCTTCTTCATTATACGAGAAGGCCGTTAGCTTTTATGAGACAGATTCTAAAACAACGCCATCTGAAGTTCCGTATGGGGACAGCAAGTGGAAAAGCATTCTTTCCTGTAAAGTAAGCTTTTACAAAAGCGTGTCAGCGTATAATTATGGAATTGCCCTCGAGCAACAAAACAAGTTTGGGGAGGCCATAGCTTTCATGCAGCTTGCCGAGAATGCTATTTTGTCCGCTCTGGTCCACAAACTATACGTCAAAGATACTATGGATCTCGAGTCATTCAAAAACCTCGTTCAGGCCAAGCACAAGAGCCTGGTCAAAGACAATGATTTTATTTACCACGATACTATACCTTCTGACGCATCCATGGAAAATATAAAAGGTATGGATGCCGTAAAGCCACCGCCATTGGCCAAACAATTAGAGTCCTACATGGATAAAGTAGCAGAGTCCTCTGACATACTGTTCAAAGGAATAGTACCACTCGAAGTCTATGAGAAGGAGAGCATTTATTCAGAACTGAAAGCGGACCTCTTGAGGAGGGAACTGGAAGTTGCCGACACGGCTGATTGGGAATATTCGTCGTTTGTTGAATTTACAACACTGCCAAAAATTGTAAAGGACCTGGAAAGCAGATATACAAACAGCACAAACTCAAGCAGAACAGATAATTCTCAATCGGCTATCATGAAAGAGAAACTAGATTCCTGGTCTAAATCGGTGTTGAGATCTCCATACAATAATGTTGAGCTTCAGATGCAATCTATCGTTGCGCTTAGAAAGCAGATCTTGGGACTTTTGGGTTCAATTCCAGACGAGCAACAGGAAAACGCTGTAAAGCTAAAATCATCTCTCTTGGCCGCATCCAAATCGGACGACAAGCTCTTTTCCTTTGTCCAATCGAACTTAAAAGAGATTCAATTACTCAAGAACCCTGCTGCTTTGCAACATCAGTGGAGTGCATTGGATTCCTCGCAACACGAACAGCCTGATTTGCTGGACATCGACGACAACAAGAATGAAGAAATAAGGCAGAAAATTAAGAACGTGGGAGGTCAGAATGATGATTTAAAGGTTCTCAAGGATGAGCGATCTAGCATAGTGCAAGACCTCAAAAAAGCAGTTAATGACGATGATATAACAAGGGTCGTTCTTATGAACCGCGATATGACAGATAACGAATTACGAGAACTATTCGGTAAAGAACTCGATAAGTTCAAGCCACTCAGTACCCGGATAGAGGCAACAATTTTCAAACAGCGCAATCTTATAAACACCATAAAGATCAGCTTGGATGAAATTTTCAAGCTCACTGGGTTAGATGATGATATGTCTAAGAAGGACCCTAATCTGGCAAAGAGAAATGACTTTTACAACAGACTAAGCCAAGCCTTCACAAACTTTTCTGTTTTCTCTAACGATCTGCCGAAGGGGCTCAAGTTTTATGAGTCTCTACTCAAAATGGCTCAAAATCTCCCATCTGTTGATCCTAATAGAAAAGCGGCGACAACAGGGGTCGCTCCGGAATTGCCAGATCAGCTAAATCAAAGCTTTCAGCGGCTAAACATCGGGGCGAATACCGATAGAAAGGAAAGCAACCACACTGCAAATCCACCTCTTGTGCCCCCACGAACATACGGGGTTCCTGACCAGTATCCGATTTCCCCATCTATTCCGCCCAAACAGCCACCATCAGGTATCAGCGGTTTGCAAAACTTTGGAACACCATCTAATAAAACCGACCAGGATCCAACGTCGTTTTATGATAACCCATCGGTATTTGACGAGAGCCTCTATTCACGTTTCGGCGGGTGAGCTGTTGGGCGGAGCAGAGTTTTGAACAAATCCTTTATTTAACGGCTTTTTCGCGTTGCGCTGCTTCGGCTGACCTGCGCCGAATCTTTTTTTGTTGCCCTGGCCATTGCTCTTGAACCAAACGTCTTCCGAGCCAAAATCAGATTCTGTCAGCTTTACAAAACTTATTAGCCCGTCATCCATTACTGCCAAAATAAAGCTCCTGTACCCCTTCTTTAAGCGCCTTTGTTGTTCTACGTGCGGAAGTGGTCTTTTAGGCACCTCACTCACTTTTTTGCTGCCCGAAGCCGTAGCATTTTGACCTGGTGTAAAACTGCCCTCATATGTAGAGCGAACACTTCGAAAAAGCTGCCTTATTCTTGGATAGGTGGGAAATGCAGAACTACCACTATTTTTGTTGAAGACCAAAACCTGGAAATCTGGTGGTCCCGGGTCCTTTTTCTTGAAAGTGCCGCGCGGCTTCCATATATCAAAGGTAAACTCAGGGCCATCTCCGTCGCGTGTCGGTTCAAATCTATCTTCCTCCAGATCGGACAACGTTTTTGGTGCAACATAGTGTGGTACCAACTTTTTCAAGCTTTCATAGATTTGACTGGACGTAGTGTATCTTGTAAGATGATACTGGAGAGGATGGTAAGTCGGCACTGAGAAAAAAGTGAAAATCGCTTTGCCGAGATTAAAAATGCTCTGGGGAAAACCCTTACACGAAACTGTGCGTGTGTGGCTTATCTGCTCGCTCTTTGGCGTGAGCCTCGATGGGAAGACGACAAACCCAAGCCTTTTGAGGTGCGCAAAGACCGCAAATTCATCAGACTCTTGAGCTCTTCTGAATAGTAAATATAGGTCTTGGATACTAAGTAAAGGATCAAGTTCATGGCTTTCACGATCGCTACGCTTGAAATACGGCGTTATAGTCCCTCGCTCAGCAAGATAGACAAATTCATAAAAAGTTAACCAGCAAGTCCCATTTCGGTCGACTTTGCCCATGGTGTGCATGAAATTACCTTTTGGATTTGAAATGAACGCAAGATGACACTGAGGTACGTAATACGCTTTGATCTGATTTTTCACCACTGTGCCGCGCACTGCGTCTGAGATCGAATCGAACATCGCTTTTTTCGCCCTGTAAAGAAGAAGCTCTTGGGCATTTGTTCCATCCGGTTCGTAATCCTTATCACCTCTTTTGGGTACCACAGCTTGACTTTTGGACAATTTTGCGATATTCGACCAGTCTTTGAACAGCTCATCGTCTTCATCGTCCGAATCTTGCACATTTGGGATGATACTGGATTCTTCGTCCTTTTCCACCACCCTTTCGAAAGTCATTTTCAAAACCCTGCTGGTGAAACTCGGACAGACAAGTAACTACAGAATTGTGTTGTTCAAGCCTGTAGTCCGATGAGCTAGCTTCCACCATCACAGCTATTAATACAATCACTTCATAATTTATCATATATATACCCATTTAAAGTCCAGGAAGAAAAGTCACGCGGCACGGCACGGCACAACAACAATCAGCAGATCTAAAGAATCAACAACGATCGTACGAGCTCCGATTCGCAAGACTAGCATCTACACAATGCTAGCCGTTTCGATGTTATTCTTTTTTGAAGTTTTCAACCAAAAAAGTCTGGGCCCTTCCTCTTCTGCAAACTAAAGTTTAGTAGAGTTGCAGCCTTCGCAAGCGCAGGCACTTCCACATTTACAGCGTTCGTTAGAGCTCGAAGATGCACAACATTGCGGACTCTTGTCTGAGGGTCTCACCGAGCCTAATTTGGCTGGATTATCAGATGAAGTTTGTTGTGGGGTTTTCACTTTGGAATTGGATGTGGAGGACGAACAGCAAGGCATCTTTTTTCCGTTTGTATGCTGAGCGGTACTTTCCCGATCGGTTCTGTGTTTTCAGCGCGATTCTGCTGGAAGTGGCGATGATTGAAGAGCTACTTTTGCCAGCTTTACAGCCTATTTATATGTGAAATTCCCGGTGAGAAATCCTCCCCTTCCGATAAGCGGCTACATATACCCAATACGGAAAAAATGGGCTTAGATAGTACGTACATAGCGATTACTTTATTGGTATATAAATCTTGACCTCGGCGGCTAGGTCTTAGTCTTGTGGATTTCACTTTCGAGCAGCAAAAAAGGACGCAAAAAGCAGTTGACAAAAGCGATACTCTTTAGTGCTGTTGTACATACGTACACATATACATATATACACATATATGTATGTATTGATTTATATGCTGATTGCATCGGATCTTTCTCTTATATAGCTAGCGGTAGAATGTACATAGTTGACGTTCGATTAAAGTCGTCGATGTTCGAGATAATGAGAGAGGCTTCACAAGAGCTTGTCAGACATTGTGGTGGAAGCTGTCACCCTACGGTGTCGACGTTGTTGACGCGTGCAATTGAGAACAAGCTCCGTAAGATGACCCTAGACCACGCCGGCAGCAGTGAGATTTATGTGACATCCGAAGATCTCGTTTTGGAAGGTCAGGGATCGATTGAGATCAATGCTACACCAACGCAGGCTCAAAAAAGCATCGTTCGCTCCCTAATGAAAGTTGTTCTTCATCAAATGGACAACGGCATTCACATACTCACCGAGGGCCAAGAAAACTTGCTGGTATCACTGTGTGTGGAAAGTTTACAGGTGGAGGTGAGCATTCCGGACACTGTTTTCCGCAAATCACAAATGACTATCGAAGAGGAGGTAGCGCAAATTTTCAACCCTTCAAGTTCAGACGGTCTACAGGATAGTGAAGAGGTAAGGCGTGATTACTACATAAAATGCTATCGCTGTGTAAAATGTGGAGAGCTGGGGTTGGAATCCCGCCAGATTGCTGAAGATTTCGATAAGATCGATATCCAAGAGCCTTCCACAGTGAATAGCGACGACGAGAGCACACTGGTATGTATTCACCCAATGTTGCCCAACGTGTCCATTTCAGCGGAAACAATGACGCAAACCAGAGTTCAGCTTTTGCCCTCGTCAGAGTTTGAGGGACTTTGGGAATCCTTACACTTTGAGGACAGTAAACTCAAGCAGAACCTCCTAGGATACGCTACAATATCCCTCAAGCTATCCCACTTTTCTCAAAGAAAACTCTCCGACACTCTAGTGTCAAACAATAAGCTTTTGCTGGTCCATGGCCCTCCGGGAACGGGTAAAACGACAGTGTGCAAAGCACTTTGCCAGAAACTGGCGATTCGTCACAGCGGAGTAACTCAAAACATTTTCGAAGCCAGTGAAAGCCAAGCGATATTCATCGAGCTATCTTGTTCCAGAGTGTTTTCCAGATGGTTTGGAGAGTCTGCTAAAAACCTAGACAGAATTTTTCAGGACGTTGAGAACATCTTGATGAATAGATCAAACGAAGATCGCTTTGTGTGCTTACTCATCGACGAAGTCGAGACCTTGGCGTCGTCCAGATCGTCGTCGATGAACAAAAATGAGACAACCGATTGTGTGCGAGTGGTCAACACTTTGCTCACACGATTGGATGGCCTCAAACAGTACAATAATCTGCTCATACTGGCGACGTCAAACTTGGTGACTGCATTGGACCCAGCATTTTTGGACCGCGCCGATGGTGTCTTTTACGTGGGGAAACCATCAGAGATTGGTACAAGCAAAATTCTGTACTCGACTATACGTGAGCTTGTCAAGAACAGGGTCGTAATCAGTAACCTGTCCGATACAGCCGCATTGAATTCTGCAGAAGAAATACGATCATCGATTCACCAGATCGCGCGGCAATGTGTGGTATGAACTCAAGACTATTCGTTGAAGCATTTTGTCCGATTCTTTTACTAACACTTTGACTGTTTTCCGGCAAAGACATCTGGAGTCAGCGGCAGAACACTTCGAAAACTACCATTAATATGTTTATCAGAGCATCTGTCTTCTTTACCCGTGCCAATCAGAGATTTTTTGTTAGCCTTGGCGCTTACTGTGCGACGAATCTCTACGTTGCCCAATCAAGAACCGATATGAGGTTTAAATTTCAATCAGAATCCTTTCATCTGGTATAATAACAGGAATGCCGTGGTACCTCGTGTGCGTTCTTAAAAGTCATTTAAATGATTGATCGTATTTACAGGTGGGCTCGAAAAGAAAAAAATGTGAAGAGATTGAAATTCATCAAATAAAGCTAGCTTTAAGGCCGTTGGTAAGCCTATCTTCTATATTTTCGAAGCCAAAGCAAACTCGACTAGTCGGCGGACACAGTTCCAACATCTTTGACCAATAACTCTGGATTTGGAGCAGGCTTTCACGATAAAACGCTACCTTGAGAATAATAATGGGACTTCCGAAATATCAGGTGGCTGCTCTGCTGTTATGCCTTTCCACTCCATTTGTTTTGGCTGCCGGTGAGCCAGAAGATGCTGCTGTCGAAACCGACGGCCCGTTGAGATCATTTTTGATGTCAATTTCCATGATTGGTGTCTCTGAGATAGGCGACAAAACCTTTTTGATCGCTGCCTTGATGGCGATGCGCTACCAAAGAATGCTTGTTTTTAGCGCTTCTGCTAGCGCATTGTTTATCATGACAATTCTTTCGGGCATTGTTGGCCGGACCTTCACGTCACTAGTCCCTCAGCGCTATACGCAGTTTATGGCCGGACTGTTGTTTCTGGTATTTGGCTATAAGCTCACTCTTGAGGGTCTTGCCATGCCCAAAGACATGGGAGTCGAAGAAGAGCTCGCTGAGGTAGAAGAAGAAATTGCAGTTAAGGACTTCAATAAAAACATGAGTCATGTTGAGAGCGGTGGTGTACAGTCTTCTTCGACGAGTTCCAAAACCGTGTTACAGAAGTATCCAGCGGTCAACAGTGTCTACAATCAAGTGGTTGGTACCATTAGTAGTGTTCTCAGCCCAATTTGGATTCAGATTTTCGGTATGGTATTTTTAGGTGAGTTTGGCGATCGCTCCCAAATCAGTACGATTGCCATGGCTTCCGGGAGTGACTACTGGTTCGTTATTTTCGGTGCCATCGTGGGACATGCAATTTGTACCGGAATAGCCGTTGTGGGAGGCAAAATGCTTGCTTCGAAAATAAGCATGCGGACCGTTACGCTGGGCGGTGCTTTTTCATTTTTCATATTCGCCCTTCTGTACATCTGGGAGGCTTTCGTTAACCCTTACTAGATAGTTTTGTCATTTATTTATAAAGCACCAACACGGTGTGTGTATCCGTTCCCAGAGCATTAGGCCTTTTCGTCCTGACCGTTATTGTTTTGACTTATACCAAAATATCTCTGTCGTACTAGTCGCTGTATGGCTTGATCGGTTCGTTTTTCTAATTCGTCAAGATCCGGGCGTAGCTTTTCTTCAAGATCGCTGGTGGGTTTTCTTATAGGAGACTGTTCAGGTGCAGCAGTATCGGCAGTATCGTCAGTATCGTCATTGTCGTCAGTATCGTCATTGTCGTCTGCTACAGGCTGCTTATTCTCAAGTGAGGAAGACGAGCTAGAAAGTTGGGTGTCGGGTTTTGCTTTCTTAGTTTTATGCTCCTCGCTTCCAGGACTTAACTCACCAACTCCCGTTTCATTCAGTCCGAAATCTTGTTCTTGAGTTTTGCGAGCTAAAGCATTTAGCCTCTTCTTTCTCTCTTCGAGTAGTTCATTGATGGATGCCATGAAAGGCAAAGCTCTTGATACAAAGAACTTAAGGTTGTATCGGCCCTGAGAACCTGTTCTGCAGTAAAAGAGTAAACTAGAAGGTCAACCAAGGATGTCCAGCCTTAGCTTTTCGTGAAGCGAATTTATGTTCATCTCTTTTAAGCACTATCAATGGGTGGTGAAGACCGGAGTCCTGGTAATTATCATTAATGTTACGAAAAATCGAGTAATATTACAATCAATCCCTATGTATCTATATGCAATGCAGTGAAGCTTGTCAACGCAAGGTCTTGATGAAGTTGTCCAAGTTGTATTCTTCATCATACTGTTTAGTATCCCATAATTCTGTGAGTTCACCAACAGCTTCCTTGGCCTTGCCAGACAGCCCAGATTCGTTAACGATTTCATCAATCTTGTTCTCTTTGTTTTCCTTTTCTTGAGAGGGAACATTATCTGTATCGAAAAGGTCTAGTAGTTGATGCGTGTCCATCGAGGCGAGTCCCGAATTTTGCTGATTGATCACAGTGGATGCTATATTCATCTTGAACTTTTGCAGACCCATAATTTTCTCCTCCAGCGTGCCCCTGGTGATGATTCTATACACGTTCACGACTTTTTTCTGGCCCAGACGATGGGCTCTATCCATCGCTTGCAAATCATTCATTGGGTTCCAGTCGTGCTCGATGAAAATGACTGTGTCGGCGCCTGTGAGATTGAGTCCCAGACCACCAACCTTCGTTGTGAGTAGTAAACAATCGATTGAAGGATCTTCATTGAACTTGCGCACCACTGCTTGCCGATCGCGAGATTCAATGCCACCGTCCAACCTCATGTACGTGACAGACGGCATATGCTTTTTGAATAGATCGTTTTCCACCATATCAAGCATATCCTTCAGCTGACAAAAAATCAGAGCACGATGCTGACTGATAACGCTATCAGTGGAAGGCAAAGAAAGCTTGGAGCCTTTATCGGCGTCTTGATTACCTATGCCACATTCAAGCAGCAAATTGCGAAGCGCGCCCAGTTTGGGAGCATGTGCAACGTCGTTTAGGCTGAGTCCTGTCTGCTTCAGATAACTCTGAACTTGAAGCCATTGCGGATGATTTTTGGAGACCACAAGGGAAGGATGATTGCACAATTTCCTCATATATTGAAGAGCTTGGAAAATGTGCTGTTTGTTATCCACTTCTGCAACGTTCTCGATGTCCTGCTCGACACTTGTCTTCTGCTTCTTTGCAAAATCTTTGTACAACTGCTTTTGTAGATCGCTCAACTCACAATAGTAGTCCTGGATAATTTTTGGAGGCAAATCAGATAAAACCTCTTCCTTCAATCTCCGTAGCATGAATGGAAGAACTTGCTTGTGTAGAGCCTCCAGGGCCAAAGCCCCCGCTTCCTGCTCTTTTGAAGATGTTTTACTGTTTCTAGAAGCAGCAACGGGCTTTGCGAATCTTTCGTGGAACATTTTTTCTGTCCCAAGGAATCCAGGCATCAGGAAATCAAACAAAGACCAAAGTTCCACGACGTTGTTCTGGATCGGAGTACCAGTCAATATTAGTCTATGGTTTGCTCTAACCATTTTCACCGCCTTCGCAAGTTTCGATTGTGCATTTTTTATTATGTGGCCTTCATCAAGAACACAGTAATTGTAGTCATACTGTGTGACAATATCAATGTCATTTCTGGCAACATCATATGATGTTACAACGATGTCTGCTTCTCCAAGCTTGTCTCTCAAAGGATATCTCGTGGAAGGTCCACCGGCAAATACAACCACTTTCAGAAAGGGTGAGTATTGCTCGAACTCCTGCTCCCAGTGACCAGTAAGCGAAGGTGGACAGACAATCAGTGAAGGGAGTGGTCTACTCTCTGTGGCCTTGGTCTTCTCATATTCCTGGTTCCTTAGATACTGGTCACTTGCAATGATGCAGATTGTCTGCAGTGTTTTACCCAAACCCATATCATCGCAAAGAATACCATGAAGATGGTATTGGTTTAAGAATGCCAGCCAATTGACACCATCTTGTTGATACTTTCTAAGGGTTGCTTTGATGGCGACTGGACAATGGAATGGTTTAGCTTTTGAAGGATCCATCATTTGCTGTATAAAGTCTCTTTCCTTTTCACGACCTTCCATTAGCTCCTGTGGCAACCCTTCAGGATCTGGAATACCAGCTTCAAGAGGAACAAGTTTGATGATGGATGCAAATGTGGATGTCGCCAAAGTTCTTATATCCTGATCCGAGTCACTCATGCGACCAAGCAGAGGAACAATGAGGAAAATGACGTATGGTAGAATATTGCTGCCCATACACATTGCCAGGTGATAAACCAGCTCAGTGGCGCCTTGTCTATCTGTCACCGAAGAAGGGTTATTCATCAAGGGCAACGCTTTCTGTATAATGAATGGAAGTACCTGGATGGGAAGCGTGTTTGCCAGATCGGCTAAGGCTCTTGCCGCCGAGTACCTGAATACTGGGAGATCAGACCTCAGGAATTTGACAAGGTAAGGTAAGCGAGGAAGAACCTCGTTGTTTTGCACGTCTTTGCTCATGTACACGACGAGTGCTCTTAGGACACCCATTGCATCAACAATTTCCTGACCACTCTTGAAATCAGGCGATTTTAGTTCATTTTCATCCGTCAAGCGTTCGAGTGGATCAAAAATGATATGTTTTACTTGTGGAACAAGTTCCAAAACTCTAGAACCGAGCCGTAGTAAAAACTCACTGAGTGTGTAAAGAGCACCTTGTCGTTTGATATGTGCCTCGTGGGCCATTCGCTTAGCATTAGCATCGTCTTGAAAGGCCAATGCACTCTGTTCGCGCACCAACGTAAGGATATGATCTCCGTAATTAGAGTTCAAGGCGAACTCCGGTACTTCTGAAGTATCAACACACAAAAAGCCGCAAAGGTTCTTGACGATTTTATTGGCTACATTGCCTTTATTTTGCTTGACCAGCTCAACGACCAAGTTCAAAATAGCATCACCCGACCTCCTTTGTAGAATTTCGTAATTCTCCTCTTTGATACTGTCCATTAGTGACCTGATAAATGGATTCAATTTGGTAGGTAAACCACTGAATAGCAAAGTAGCTGAAGCATAATTGGCCAAAACATTGCAAATTCTTGATCGCTTTGCCTCCTTTGCCGTTTCTATTGCTTGCAGGACACGATATTTAGCGTCTTCAATTGGCTTTTTTGCCAAGATCTTATGAGAGTTACTCAAATGACGGAAGAGCTTGTCACTGGTTTCACCATATGTCTTTTCTGCCGTTTCGATACCGAAAGCTTCTGATCCAGCTTCCGACTCGCCTTGGACTATTATGGCGAGTTGTGGAAGCCTTTGAGGCGATAGCATACCCACGTCGGCAAAAGTAGTGAGCAAGCTCTGGCACTGCGTTCTCAAAGCCTTTAGACTGGGAACAAGTTCTCTAAAAACTGGCAAGGTCGATGCATCTGTTAAATTGCCGATGAAAATGGGCCCAAAATTTTCTGATATAAACTTCATGAGGTCGTCTCGATCAGGGTGTTCTGGCTGTTCGTTTAATTTAGAGCACAATTCGGCTATTATTATTGCCACAAGCATACGTGGTGTGGCATATGGAAGTTTCAGACAGTCCAATAGAACATTTGAGAAAAAGGATTTCAAAGTGGATTCTTGGAACATTGAAAGTGTGATTCCGAGTGCCTTGGCTCCCGTCACCCTGGTATTGAATATCACTTCTGTTCCCAAAAGCGTGACATCACCAGCAATCATTGGCGCGTCGATGTTTACGCGCTCGCTATTCACAGGGGGTGGGATGTCTGACTTTACGTCCGAATGCGTGTTCCTCTTGCGTTCTGAGATCAACTGGTAATGTGGAGATGGCTTTAGAATATACTGAAGCTCCATGTTATAACTCTTACCATGCTCACCGATTGGGGTGATGAGCAAATGTAAGATGGGCGCCAAATGGCGACCGAACAAGTGGTCTAAAGTTTTATCCGGATTTTTCGTTGTGTACTCCTTCAACATTGTGGTATACACATCGAATGAAAGTTCCAAGACTTGCGGGTTTTGCTCGAGAAGTATATTTTGGAAAATAAGACGGAAGATCTTACCGTTAATCCAATGTTTGACAAAATCATCTTCTATGGATAAGAATGCCTTCAATAGATTCAAAACTGCTTTTCTCACATTGGTGATAGAATGGCGTAAGAACGGATATAGCTTGGGCACCAGACTTTTGAAAGACCACTCTTGTGGAAACTCCAAAGCCTTTGACCTGAGAACGTCTAGAACCTCCCGCTGTTCACATAACTTGGCTAGAAGGTCCATCACAGATCCAACGCTTGACGACAAATCGTCCTCCAAGTGCGTTAAGAGATTCCAGATAGTGCTTAGCACAAGGTCTATGGTATTTGTTTCCAATTTGACAAACTCAACGGCGATAGGGGCCAGTATAGCTGCGGCCACACTTTGAACATCATCGTTGTGCTCTTTCAATCCGTAGAGTACAATGTTTACCACATTATCGAGCAAATCGTTTTGGAAAAGAAATTCGGTCTTGATTCCTACAAAGTAGCGTATGCCAAGAAGCCCTCCGTGCGTGGCTTCCCATATCTTGTGCGGTAAGCTGATGATTTTTGGATCTTGGAGGACGAGTTGTTCTAAAGCACCGAAAATTTGAATACACAAATCATCGTCGAGATGCAATAATAATGCAGCCATGGTCTGTGCCACGGATTCTCGCACTGGTGCAACCACGGTATCGTAGACGAAATCTCCGAATCTATCGAGAGCAAAAACGGTTAGAAGCCTGGTTGCCAAGTCTTCTAAAGCTCTACGATTGCGGCGATCATTTTCGCGCTTTGATTTTCCCTTTATACGCGCAACGCTTTTCGCGTGCTTCTTGATTATTTCTCGAAGTCCCAAAGCTGCTGCGTGACGCGTTTCCCAAGCATCGCTGATTAGATTTTCCAAAAGTAACTCGTAAATGCCCTGGAACTGCCAAACAAGCCCTGCCACATTGTCATGCTTTTCCATGATTGGGATGACCATGGACTCGACCATTATTCGTTTTGAATCTGTTTGTTCTGTGATTTCTAACTTAGGGTTGTTCAGCATCGTGGGCGACGGAGTAGGGCTCTGACTAGAGTCATCCTGGGCCATGAGTGTTCTTGAAATCGAGCTTTGCGATATATCCACGGGTTTCTTGGTGGTGGTTTTGGCCTGAATCTTGCGCTTACGTTTGGCCATGGCCATCATCCGCGCGCTTTTCTTGGAGGATTCCAACGATCCACCGTCGGGCTCTTTTTTCGCAAGATCTGCTATCTGATCCTGCGACATTGTCGGCAGATAATCGTCGGAAGCGGAAGCGTGTTCGAGTTTTGGCATTTTGGAGCCCACCAAATCTGCTGCTGTAGGGGCCCCAGCGCCTGGGAACTCGTCTATACTGGACGCCAGCAGCGGTTTCCCACATTTGAGAACTTCGTGCAAATTCCAGTCGGCAAGAGACAGCAGCTTGCTATCGTCTTCGAGTGATTTCCACTCTTGGGTGTTGTCCACTTCTTCGAGCTTGAGCCGGATTTCGTGTTCCAGCTTGACTTTGGCTGACTCCCCGACTGCTTCGTTGTCACCTTTATTGTCGTTGTCGTGGTCTTGATCGCTGTCGTGGTCGCTGTCGTCTTCGTTGGGGTCCCATGCTGGCGAATGGGACACGATGCCACCCACGGCGCGAGCCGTGGTGGTCCGTGTTTCCCATTTGCGGGCCATCAGAAATGGATACACCCTTGACAGCAGCGATAGCGTATCTTCCGGATGCTGTTTTGCAAGGTCTCCCAGCTGGTCTGCTGCCATGTTCCGCACCACCTGGGTCGACCCTGTTTCGAGAAGAACGACCTGGCGGTCCAGACGAGAGATCTGCGCTGTCATCGTTTCAAAAAGTGGCGTAACAACAACAACAAAAACAAAAACAACCGAAAAAAAAAGTGGTGGTGAAGATGCTACGAGCTTAAAGATCGATTTTCTCTGATCCTTTGCCCTATTTATATGCTCAGCGGCTAACCCCTCTTAATCTTTGTTTTTGTTTTGGTTTTTTTTGCTAATCGGTTGGGGTAGTTAAAAGTCCCTGATTACGTAACGGATCCCCCGGGTGTCTGGGTGGTTGATTCTTTTTTTCCAGATTCGTTCTCACTCTTCACGAGTTCCGTACAAGAGCATCTAACTGCTGATTCGAAAGGTAAAAAAATAATCAAAAAGAAACGTTTTAAAAAAAGAAACTAATTTTAGGACAAAATAAAAAACCCCTTTTTTTTTCTTTCTTTTTTATTGGTTCTTTCCCGTTAACAACGATTATTCATTCTCATAATCCCTATTTCTATCTGTTCGCATGTTTCTTTGTCCTTTATATATAGAATGATCCACGATTACTACTATTATATCGCTAAATTTTTTTTTATGAGATTTAGTAGTGACTGGCTAATTTTTTTTTGGGTTTTTGAGGAGGAGGAGAAGGAGGAGAAGGAGGACAAAGACGACAACAACCTCCTCACACAGAAAAAAAGATGGTACGCGACGCGTCGCATTTCCGCGTGACTCTCGACTCGTGGAAGGTGATGATAATGGAAAACGTAAACTGTAGGTAGGAAGGTGGGTAAGGTAGGTAAGTGGGTAGGTAGACAGAAAGATAGGTGAAGTAGAGTTTCGTTGATCTTGACATGATATGTATGTGTATATGTCGTATGAAATGAACAAGGCCACGTGACCCACTACATATCACTGGCTACGCAACGGTACTCATGAGTACCTGGTGTTTTCCCCTATGCATTTACGGGGAAGCGTTAGGTATGCGTTTAAAGGGAGAAAGAAAGAAAGGAAAAGAGGAAAAGATTCACGTGACAGTGAGTCATGTTACTGGCACGTGCCTTTTTTATCTTTAACATATATATCTTGGCTGTGGAACTTTACTCCTCCTACTGCTGCTGGGCATATAACAATTTTGCTAGCACTACCTGTAATCAGACTCACTCACTCATCCAGAGGAATTGAAACACTGGTGTTTCTATTCTATTCACGGTCGTCAAGTCGAAGTTTTCACACCTAATAATGTCAGTGGCTTCAAATCCCTACGCTCCTAGCCCATTGGACCTGGTGTCCAACGTTGGCAATTTCCAATTGATCGAGTCCACGCTTAGAGAAGGTGAACAATTCGCCAATGCATTTTTCAGCACCGAGAAAAAAATCGAAATCGCCAAGGCTCTGGACGATTTCGGAGTCGACTACATCGAATTGACGTCGCCCGTGGCGTCCGAACAAAGCCGCACTGACTGCGAGACGATATGCAAATTGGGGCTCAAGGCCAAGATTCTGACCCACATCCGGTGCCACATGGACGACGCCAAAGTGGCAGTGGAAACCGGTGTGGATGGCGTGGACGTGGTCATCGGCACGTCCCAGTTCCTCAGACAGTTCTCGCACGGCAAAGACATGAACTACATCTCCAAAAGTGCAGTTGAAGTGATCGAGTTTGTCAAATCCAAGGGCCTTGAAATCCGTTTTTCGTCCGAAGACTCGTTCAGATCCGACATCGTGGACCTTCTGAACATATACAAGACCGTCAGCGCCATTGGCGTCAATCGTGTAGGTATTGCAGACACCGTGGGCTGTGCCAACCCCAGACAAGTTTACGACCTGGTAAGAACGCTAAGAAGTGTGGTGTCGTGCGACATAGAGTGTCATTTCCACGACGACACCGGGTGTGCCATTGGCAACGCGTACTCCGCCCTGGAAGGTGGTGCTCGTCTCATAGATACCTCTGTGCTCGGGATCGGTGAAAGAAATGGTATTACACCTCTGGGTGGGTTCATGGCCCGTATGATCGTGGCCGCTCCAGACTACGTCAAGTCCAAGTACAAGCTACACAAACTCAGAGACTTGGAAAACCTGGTCGCAGAAGCCGTGGAGGTCAACGTTCCTTTCAACAACCCAATTACCGGTTTTTGCGCCTTCACCCACAAGGCCGGTATTCACGCCAAAGCCATCTTGGCCAATCCATCCACATACGAGATTTTGGACCCCCACGATTTTGGTATGAAACGTTACATCCATTTTGCCAACAGATTGACTGGATGGAACGCTATCAAGTCTAGAGTCGAACAGCTGAACTTGCAGCTAACGGACGACCAGATCAAAGAGGTGACTTTGAAAATTAAAAAAATCGGCGATGTCAGACAATTGGGTATCGATGACGTCGACAGCATCATCAAGGAGTTCCACTCAGATCTTCAATAAGGTGGTGAGTCACTCATTTATGCAAAATCCTCAAAAATCAACATTCTCTTTTCATTTATTAAATGGCGGCAATTCACAGCTCAAAACTGCGATCTTTCCGGCAAACTTGTATATTTCTTAGGTCACAGTTCAAGATTATCAATGTTACTCAGCGTTACGCTAGTGTGTAAGTGTAAAACGACTACATAACTGGCTACGATTTTTTGCATAGTTCCTAGCTCGTACCATGCTGCAAGAAATTTCAAAGGCTTTGGTATTTAGCTTTACTGTTCGCAAACATCTAATCTTACGCGCTGACTTGTCGTGGTAACGAACTGCTTCATGTCTATCTCGTAGACTTCATTTGACCTTCAAAGTCTAATCAAACGCAGTCACAATCCAAGAACAAACACCCACACATCTTTGGTCATGTATATATTTTAGAAAAATCTATAAAATTTAAAAAATCTGACATGCTGCTCGTCGACCCACGCAAAATACCAATCAATTCCTTTCACATCGCGAAACCTTCCTGATGGGTTCTATTTAATGCACAAGAAAGTTTCAACTAACTTCATCCTCTCCATATTAGGATTCTTCTAGAATCATCAGCAAGTCAGTCTCATCATGCCTTCCAGTACGTGTCATAATGATTTTAACTAGATATCCTAGCTTCTTTGCCCGTTGAAGAAGCTAAGATGTCGGAGATCAAATTCGTGATTCCCAAAAAGGAGTTACAGTTTTTGTCTCTTCGAGGTTCGGGTCCTCATGAATACTTTTTATTTGTTCGACAATTTACATTCGACCACTCCAAACCAACCAGCTCCTTAACGTTTACACTGAACACCCGACACTTCAGTTAAATTTGGAACGCTGGCGAAGTTTGCTCATTTGAAAGTGACGACTTCATGTTGGTTTGGAAACTCGTGGTCATATTTGAGCCAAAATATTTTTTGTGCTCTGATGCTTCTGGGCTGCCCGTACTGCCAAGTCAGGTTCTTGCCAAGCATATTGTGAACGAACGTTATTGTATTCATGAGTAGACCCGTAGATAAACAACCTCGTAGTACCCTCTTTTTTGGACTCCCATCACTAACATTTTCTTTCAGGAATTCCTAAGACTCACTCCAAGACCTACTCTACTCCAAAGAGACCTTACGAGTCCGCTCGTTTGGACGCCGAGTTGAAGTTGGCCGGTGAATACGGTTTGAAGAACAAGAAGGAAATTTACAGAATTTCCTTCCAGTTGTCCAAGATCCGTCGTGCCGCCAGAGACTTGTTGACCAGAGATGAAAAGGACCCAAGAAGATTGTTCGAGGGTAACGCCATGATCAGAAGACTTGTGAGAGTTGGTGTCTTGTCCGAGGACAAGAAGAAGCTCGATTACGTCTTGGCCTTGAAGATCGAAGATTTCTTGGAGAGAAGACTACAAACCCAAGTCTACAAGCTTGGTTTGGCCAAGTCTGTCCACCACGCCAGAGTCTTGATCACTCAGAGACACATTGCTGTCGGTAAGCAGTTGGTCAACGTCCCATCCTTCATGGTTAGATTGGAATCTGAGAAGCACGTCGACTTCGCCAGAACCTCTCCATTCGGTGGTGGAAGACCAGGTAGAGTTGCCAGAAAGAACGCTGCCAGAAAGGCCGAAGCTGCTGGTAACGCTGCTGCCGAGGAGGGTGACGAAGAGTAAACAGATCGCTTATAAGTTTACTTTCGCCAATCTCACACTTACTTGCATCGCGTGCTCTCCACATTGTCTAAGCTATGTAGATCCAGAGGCACGCGTGCTAAACTGTAATTGTAAGCTATATTTTTGGTTTCAACTAAAGTGCAACGAAGGGCGATGTACTACTAGCCAGCCACGAAACAAGCGTGGTGCTCACGAATGTGTATAATAGATATGAATTAGGTTCATTACGGTAATAAATGATCAGTAAAAATAAATCTTTAAGGTGTAAAGAACGCGGCCTGTTTACTCGGCGTGTATGTAGAGAGATTGCTTAGTTTGGGCTACTAGCGTGGCTTTCGACTGCAAGCCCATTTCATTGACTTTCTAACAGTACCCAATCGATATCGGTTTTCGAGCAGTCCAATGACAAACACCCATACATTTTCTTGATTGAAAATTCATTATTGAATTTGAAAAATTAATGAAACTTTTAAATGATGAAATCCTGTAACTTGCGAGTGGGTATATTCCAAACCCACGCAAACCTCTTCATGTTTTGACCTCGTTAGCCTGCTGCCCAGCGCCACCGTAGGGGGGAGCGATGGTTCCTCCAGGCAGCTCGGCTCCTGTGCTCTCTGCCTAGCGTAGGGGGACCTTGCCCAGGAGGCTCTGGATCCTAGAGGGACCCTCTGCCTAGCGCCGTTCCAGAATTCTTGTTAGGGCTCAGGCTGGGAAGGCCTGGTAGTGTGCTGAGTGTGAACCTCCGGAGGTGGTTGCTGGCCAGCATTGTCGGAATTGAAAAGTTTAACAAAAGTTTGAGCCTGCGTAACGACAGTTAATCATTAGATCAGTGTCAACAGCAAGGTCTATAAGCAAAAATGGGTAAATCGTATGTGGAACAGCGTTAGAATGCGGAGAGGATGAATGAGCAGTTCGAAGTATTACTGGGTTGCGTAATGGGTGTAAGTGTGCGATGAGATAGCCATTCAAAAATGTGTAACCAAGTCATGGATGAAGACTTTCAACAACATATGATGGGACATGGCTTTGCATTGCAATTCCAGCCAAAGAACATTGATGATAAAAACCAGAGTTTAGTATTTCACGGCTTTTGAAGTTGATTGGTTATTCACTGTCAAACGGATCTAGCAAAGTCCAAGAACACACGGGTCGGTCACACAGGCTGTCTGACAGCTACACTCAGCGACTTTTCACATCGCCAGCCTTTTTTCCTGCGCTCAATTTGAGAACTGGTTTACTAACAACCTCACAGTCACGGTTACAGATGTCGTACTCGTTACATGTTCCAACGTGACTTCAGAAAGCACGGTGCTCCATCGTTGTCTACTTACTTGAAGATCTACAAAGTTGGCGACATTGTTGACATCAAGGCCAACGGTGCTATCCAAAAGGGTATGCCTCACAAGGTCTACCAGGGTAAGACCGGTGTTGTTTACAACGTCACCAAGTCTGCCGTCGGTGTCATCATCAACAAGGTTGTTGGTAACAGATACATGGAAAAGAGAGTCAACTTGAGAGTCGAACACATCAAGCACTCCAAGTGCAGACAGGAGTTTTTGGACAGAGTTAAGTCCAACGCCGCCAAGCGTCACGAAGCCAAGGCTCAAGGTGTCGCCGTCCAGTTGAAGAGACAACCAGCTCAGCCAAGAGCTGCCCGTGTTGTTTCTACCGAAGGTAACATCCCAAAGACTTTGGCCCCAGTCCCATACGAGACTTTCATTTAATCCATTCTGTTTCTTCTTTGGCATGCGACTTCTTTCACGTTGGAACACTAGCCTTTTTGGTTTCTAGCGTTATATACTGTGTCTAATGTAAAATCAATTGTACACGTACCCGTAACAAAAGGAGGGCTTTATATGAATTGACCCTGGCTATTTACAACACTACGAAGGTTTGAACATTGTGAGCTGGCCCTTCTCTCATGATGAACTTGGCTATTCGCCTGATCGGCTGAAAAAGTGCTAAATTATATATTACTTGTCTACCTATTGCATCTAATCAAACTAATCAAACTTATCAACAACACTATTTGATGGCATTATATGTTAAAAAGGCCAGGAAAAAGGTGCTGAAATGGTTTTGTTAGCCGTCTGGAAACTGTTTTTCTAGATGTGAAGAAATTTACCGTTTCAATGGTACATTTCTCGCCATGAAGGCTTCATTAATGATCTGATTTGATCCTCTGAGCTAATGTGCAATCCCATAGAGACTCGTATGCTGGAATATCTCAAAGACGCGTTCCACAAACCTCCGATTGACCTTCAAGCGTCACATTTAGAGTGCTTGCTGCAGAAAAGGCTTTCTTTTGCAATTTGCTTCAGCTTTTATCGAGCTTCACAAGGTAAAAAGCCGGTGGGCGTCTGCCAAAAAAAAAAGATGCACGTCAATAATGGGAGGCCATTTTTTGGCACTGACTGTTACAGGAAATGAGCTCGAACGTCGCTCCGCGGCTAACTGGCCCGTTGAGGCCAACGTGCCCGAAACAATTTGAAATATCGGCGGAGGACAAATCAGGTTTAATACGCTTAGAACAAACAAGGTATGCTACAAGCAGTGGGGCGAAAAGAAGATCAACGAAATGCGTTGATACAGCCTCGATATCCGATGGAAGCTTAGGTTTGAAGCCTTTATGTGAAACTATGCTCGTCCTTGACGATATTGTCTCTTTCTATGACTGGTCCGAAAAATTTGGGCATATTTCACTTCTACAAACGATGAGCTAAAATCAAGAATGACAAGAAAAACGAAAGGATAACTCGGCAATCCGGAGTTTAAGACTTGGCCCAAGTTTGCATTTGGATGAGCCAGAGCTAGGGCTAATCACACAGCCAAGTATCTTCAAAAAAACTTTGATTTTAGACCGGCTAAAGACCGGACTTACATGCTCGAAATTTAACTTGGTCACTAACGTCTAGGCTTCAATCATGGGAAACAAGCGATTAGATCATATCCGAAAAGACGCCTTAGAGTCAGCCCCTTATTTGGGGAGTGATGAGGATTCTTCTACTATGAAAGATGCATCTTCTTTATCCACAATAGACTCACAGCCGGAGGTCAAGCCCTGGGTTCACTTCGTTGCTGGCGGCGCGGGAGGGATGGCTGGTGCCATTGTAACATGTCCCTTCGACGTGGTCAAAACTAGACTGCAAAGTGACGTTTTCCAAAGTGCCTATAAGTCTTCCGCTACTGGTGATGCGAACGGAGCCTCGAACTATATTAAAACCGGGGCTAGACACTTTAAAGAAACGTTCGGAATCCTTTCAGATGTCTACAAGCTAGAAGGCTTTCGAAGTCTCTTCAAGGGACTGGGACCCAACCTTGTGGGAGTCATCCCCGCAAGAAGCATCAATTTCTTCACCTATGGAACTACAAAACAGATATATTCCAAGGCCTTCAATGATGGCCAAGAGGCACCCTGGATTCACCTCATTTCTGCTGCAACTGCTGGATGGGCTACTTCCACGGCTACAAACCCCATATGGCTTATCAAAACCCGACTTCAGCTAGACAAGGCAGGCAAAACCAAGCAATATCAGAGCTCCTGGGATTGCCTCAAACATATTTTGCGCCACGAGGGCTTCCTTGGTCTCTATAAAGGGCTAAGTGCGTCTTACTTGGGATCTGTGGAAGGTATTTTACAATGGTTGTTGTACGAACAGATGAAGCATGTTATTAAGATGCGTTCCATCGAAAAATTCGGAAACATAAGCGAGGGTGAGAAAAGTGGTACTGAGCAATTCAAAGAATGGTGTCAGAGGTCAGGCAGTGCTGGCCTTGCCAAGTTTCTGGCAAGCATTGTCACCTACCCGCACGAAGTGGTGCGAACGAGATTGAGACAGGCACCACTGCAAGACGGAAAACCCAAATACACTGGCCTTATTCAAACGTTCCGGGTGATCATAAAAGAAGAGGGTTTAGCCTCAATGTATGGCGGGCTTACACCTCATCTTCTTCGAACGGTTCCCAATAGTATCATCATGTTTGGTACCTGGGAATTGGTTATAAAGCTGCTGTCAAACGTCTGATTGGCAGCTAAGTTATGGTTCAACTTTAGGACTGCAAACTACCCTGAAAAACCAATGCATTTATTCCTGTATATATTTAAAGCATATAGAACTTGTCTTCAAAACGCGTTTACGAAGCGCCTTGATGTATTATTTTCAGTATACTGTCCACGTCGAAAGGTTGTTTAGGAATGTTATGCCCAACGGAAGGCTGGTATTCGTCATAAGCTCCCAGTGAAGGATTCTCGGAGATTTCCTGACTAGTGTGCAATCCACGGAAGGCATAATTGCTGTGCTCCTGCTTTAAAAAGCCAATGGCCCATTTCGTCACATCTTCATCATTTTTCAGACATTTTTTGACATCTTCCGGCGACATCGTATTCAAGTCCACACCGGCCGTCTCCTTGGCATCATGAATCCATGATTCCGCCTCTGGGATATTTTTTTTTCTTAGCAGAGTTGTTAACAGACCCTCATGAGCTGTTGTAGGAAAAGTTCCCAAAGGATAGACTATTGTGGAATCTAATAACTCCTCAAAATGATGCAAAGTTGTGGTTAAGGACTGCAATTGCGTCAGAATGAGGCTGACCTGCATCTGTAAGGAATACCATTGAGGAAGTTCTGCTTTGGACATCTCATCCTTTAATTTGGCCAAGGAATGTGTAAGTTGAGCTAAACGCATTCTCACGGCATCTAACGCTTGCGCTGGCACATGTTGGAAATTGAACTCTTCTTGCGAGTTAGCAGTGATTGCAGGGTTTGAACCAGGCCTATCGGACATTGTTGAGTTGAATGAGTTTTTTCGAGATGACTTTCAACAATTGAAACTAATAGACTTAAGTCAAATACATCCTAACATTTACTTCAAAATTCAAATTTGGACACCGATCTTAGGGCAAACGGTGATCCCAGACTCTCAATGTTTTACAAAGGTATCGTTGATGTTATGATTTAAGGATTCAAAGTCCCGATATCTGAGAATGTTTGTTTATATGCGCCATTGATAAATCAATGCCAGACAGCTATCTAATTATCAATGTGTTTTGGTAGATTATAATGGAATATCTAATTCGTCGAGACTCAAGCGTAGGCTTTCGTCCTGCTGGTGCTAAAGTTCATTTAAAAAGGGTTTCATTTCCGTGCGCCGCAAGATTTACTTCAAGCTGGCAAACAACTTTTCGACATCAGCAACGGATTGTTGCAAAACCTTGTCCTGAAACTTTGGGTTTGCAAGCTCGGAAGTGACCTTGCTGATAACGGACTCGGCAAGCTGCTGTTGCTGTTGCTGACGGACCGAAGCCTCGTATCTGACCCACGAGTCCAAGACAGACTTGGCTTCGGCAGCCAAATCGACTTGCTGTTTCAATTCAAAAGACTTGGCCTCCAATTCGACAGTTTCTTTGGAAACGTCGAATAGAACTTTGGTGGTTTCGGAAACGTTTTGCAATTCGGAAACAGATTCGATTCTTTGTTTGACAGCGTCAACGTGCTTGGTTCTAGAGGCATTCAAAACGTCGGAAACCTGTTTCATTCTGGCGTCAGCATAGTCCTTGTAAGCTGGGGCCAAGAACTTGATGGCAATGGCGGCGAAACCGGTGAAAGTACCCAATAGGATGGTTTCGTCGTTGATCACGTATAGCTCGTTAGAGATAGCGTAGATGGCAGCAGCGGTGGAAGTGGCCAAAATACCAGTTTTGGACAATGCACTGTTGCCTGGTAGGGCGCTCAAGATCGAAGAGGCCTTTTCCTTGGGGTCCTGATGAGCTGGAGTCGACATGTAACGAGCACCAATTCTGTACAATATGATGAGTTAGTAAACCTGTTGGAAGAAAGTAAGCAGGGGAAAAGAAGGAAGACCAATGACACGGAGTGCAGGCAATACAAGGGGTGAAAGATGCACGAAGACGAGTGTTTATGAAATCAAAGAATCAACACACCCCATTTTTAACCGATCCCACGTAAATCTGATTATTGACCCCTAGAGTAGGCCAAATTTGCCCGTTTTTCGATTTTTCTGGTACCAAATGAATCGCCAAATGCTCGGGAGTGGCATTGGCAGCTTGAAACCACCTTAAATCGCCTCGAAAAGGTCCCGTTTCCCCCCCCAAAAATGAAAACAAATGTGGAATTTCCACTTTCAAAAATCGAGCACATACGGAGCTTGACGGACGCCAAAGGACGCCAAAGACCGGGACGAAGCCCGCAACATCGATGTACGCAAACTCATTCTGCGGTATTCAATGGCTAGTATACGATTAAAGAAAACCCGGTTGAATTCGTGAAGACCTGCTTTAGAAGCACACCGCTGGAATTTCTATGTTTTCTAGGTGTTTAGCACTTCTCAAGCAGGATTGGTGATAATTACGATTATTTTCCAAAATTTTTCAAAACGTTCGTATATGATGCGTGGAAAACGTACGTAGAACATGATCTCGATCCTAATTTGTGATTGGATTTCAGTCATGTGATTATCGCATGACTTTTGTGGGCTCCCTTGGGCTGGGCGGCTATTTAGCCGCCAAAAGGTGGCCGGCAGGCTTCCATAGCTGGAATGAGTTGTCATTCGACACACTGCACATCATCCAGGGATCGTGGAGATCCCAAGAGATATCGTTCACGCCAAACATATGTCCGCCGTGGGTGAAGATCAGCTGGTCGTCCTGGTCCGGCTGCGATAAGTCCCAAATCTTGACAAGCCCGTCGTTTTGACTGGCCGTGGCAAGCACGGCGCCGTTATGAGGACTCCACTGAATCGCAGAGACTGCATCGCCGTGCTGCCACGCCTGTAGGGGCTCTTGGAAGTTTCGTACGTCCCATAGGTTGACTTTGCCCGTCGAGTCTGCAGAAGCAAGCAAAAGATCCTTGTGGTAGTTGAATTGGCAAACGTTAATGCCTCCTGTGTGATTGGGATTCGTTTCTGCGACACTTTGGGCTTTTTGGTCGGTTCTGGTGTCCACAAGTCGCAAAACATTGCCCTCGCCACAACATGCCAGCAGGGAGTCGTGATTTACCATCCAGGAGGCATCATTAGTACCTTGTGGATCAATTTCAACCGCAAAAGCCGGGTCTACTAGCGTTGCAGAGGTTTTGACGAATTTTTGTAAATCCCATACGCAAAGCTGGCCTTGAGCATAGGTAGTGGCCAAAGAGCCTGGTCGCTGCCAATTCCATGCCAAACTGAGAGCCTCGTTGGGCTCCAATTCCGCTGAAGTCGGTAGCTGGCAATGGATCTGGTACTCAGGCTCGTTCGATGACCCAGATAGCAACTTTTGACGGGCCGATCCATGTTTTGTTCGGTCAAATACGTATACGGATCCGTTGGAAGAGGCTGCGGCTATAATATCCGGGTTTGCAGGGCTAAATCGGGCCTTGTTGCAGTCGCCACCGGTTGGAAACTTGATACGTAGATCCTCCACCAAGTTTTTGGACGGTAGTTTCAGCGAGTTGTCAATCTTGAATTCTCTCTCCTCCATGTCGAAGTTATTGAGTGAGCTCCAGCTGAGATGCTTCATAGATGACAGTTTACCAACATAGAGGGACTCGTCCTGAGGCAACTGTGACGATGTAAACGATGACAATAAGATTCGATGTGTATCGCCCGCGACATCCACATCCGGGAACAATTGGCACGTTAGTGATGGCCATTTGGTGTTGTTCGTGTTCAAAAACTCATATAAGAGTTTAGCATTCTTCTTCCAGTGGGTATAACGTTTCTGTCTTTCGTCATCGATGTTCGTGCTATGGTTTTCTTCGGTTTCCACGATTTCCAAGTCTCTAGCGTGCTCTTTGATAGTTGGAACGTCAACTTCAACATACTCTTGATCCATTGATTCTGCAATTGTTTCTTTGATCAAGCACTACGGTCTGTAGAGAGTTCAGTCTTTTAACACAACTCTTGTATCAATGCTTCAGTCTTAAAATCAGATGCTGAATTAGTGCTCTCTGATCGTCATTTCAGCAACTCGTAACAGCCTTTATTGTTCTGGAAAGTGTGGTGAATCGTCATCTGAGCTCATTTATATCGTGTGCGTAGTGAGTATGTAAGTGTTATAGACATAAACAACAGCCTTACAACCAGGCCTTGAATTGGTTGATTAGACCGTTGGTGGAGGCATCATGGTCGTTAATCTTTTCAGAACCCTCAAGTTCCTTACCGATGACCTTGGCCAAGACCTTACCTAGCTCAACACCCCACTGGTCGAAGGAGTTGATGTTCCAGATAGCACCTTCAGTGAATGTCAAGTGCTCGTAGTAAGCAATCAAAGCACCCAAAGCAGCAGGAGTGATCTTCTGAGCCAAGATAGAAGTGGTTGGTCTGTTACCAGAAAAGACCTTGTGTGGAACGAGACCACCCTTGGCACCTTCGGATTCGACCTGGGCTTCGTCCTTACCGACCATTAGGGCTTCGGCCTGGGCGAAAAAGTTGGAAGCCAACATTTTTTGGTGCAAGTTGTTCTCGATAGGGTTGTGAGACTGAGCAGCCAAGATGAAGTCAGATGGGATGATCTTGGTACCTTGGTGGACTAGTTGGAAGAACGAGTGCTGGGCGTTAGTGGCTGGCTCACCGAAAAGAATGGAGCCCGTGGAGTAGTTGGAAAAGACGTTTCCGCGAGTAACGCTCTTACCGTTGGATTCCATCGACAATTGCTGCAAGTAGGCAGGGAATCTGTGCAAGTATTGGTCGAAGGGAGACACCAAATGGGTTTGGGCACCGTAGAAGTTGTTGTACCATACCGACAACAAACCACCCAATAGTGGAATGTTTTCTTCAAGTGGAGTCTCGACAAAGTGCTTGTCAACGGCCTCGGCACCCTTCAAGAAAGCGTCAAAGTTGTCGAAACCAATGTACAAAGCCACGGAGAGACCGATGGCAGACCACACAGAGTAACGGCCACCGACCCAGCTGTCGAAGCCAAACATGTTTTTGGTGTCGATACCGAATTTGGCCACTTCAGGAGCGTTGGTCGACAACGCGGCAAAGTGCTTAGCGATGTTGGCTTTGTCGCCTCCGGTTTTTTCCAAAAACCAGTTTTTGGCACTGGTGGCGTTGGTGATGGTTTCGGCAGTGGTGAAAGTCTTGGAAGCGATCAAAAACAAGGTTGTTTCAGGGTTGCAGAGCTTCAAAGTCTCGGCGATGTGGGTACCGTCAATGTTAGACACGAAGTGGGCCTTGATGTCGCCAGCGTAGTGCTTCAAAGCCTCAGTGACCATCACAGGACCTAGGTCCGAGCCACCGATACCGATGTTGACCACGTCTGTGATTTTCTTTCCGGTGTAACCCTTCCAGGCTCCAGAACGCACTTGTTCGGAGAATTCTTTCATGTGCTGCAAAACAGAGTCCACTTCTGGGGCCACATTGGTGCCGTCCACGTACATGGGCTTGTTGGCTCTGTTTCTCAAGGCAACGTGGTAAACAGCACGGTCTTCGGTGAAGTTGATGTGTTCACCTTTGAACATGGCATCTCTCAATTCAGTCACCTTGGCCTGTTGGGCCAATTCCAACAAAGCAGCCAGAATTTCGTCGTCAACCAAGTTCTTGGAAAAATCGAACAAAATTTCAGATCCATCGTAGTTCTTGAAGGTTTTGGACCATTTAGCAAATCTTTTACTGTCCTTGGCAAATTCTTCTTTGACGTTCAAGGTCTTGCTCTTGTTGTCGTAAATCTGCTGTAGTTTAGACCAAGCTGGTAGCTCAGAAGCCAACTTGAAGTCGGAAAAGGTGTTTGTAGAAGCCATGATTATTGGTTTTATAGCTTGTCAGTAGGTGTCTTGGAAAAAGGTCCCAGCTACACTTGAAGACAAAAATCTGAACAGATAGTCAATCGGAAACTAATCTTTCTTCCTTTGTACGTTTTGTTGAAAACAACTTGATGAACAGTTTGACCCAACCTTGATATTTAAACAACTGGAAGCCTTTACCCGAACTTCCATGGACGCAATTAATTTGATGTCACGATGGTCAACTTCCACTATGGGTTCCATCACCTGGTGCCTCGCTCGGATCGCCTTGACGACAAGAAGCTCAAAATGTGCAAGAGTACTAGAGAAACGGGTCGAAAACAGTACTCGTAGGACAACGACAACGGGTACCGATTGCCCAATCCACAGCAACTGAACCACTGTGGATAAGTGGTCTGAGCGATGAGAGAAGAGGTGAAAGTTTTTGGTAGTCGGGTTATGTGCCAGCCATGTGAGCGGAGCGTGCTGACAGAGAGTTTGGTGATAATGGGTTCGAGATTCACCGCGGGTGATATAGTTTAGTCAACGATCGCTTTGCTTGCGTGTGGGTGGAATATTGCTGCACTATTGGATTTGAGTAGTAGTTTCAATGATGATCAGTGACTGAACGTTGCTTGCTTTGTGGAGAGTCTCAATGGTTCAAAATTGGCGTGGTCTTCAGCAGCGTGATTGGGCGGTCTTCGACAGTAAAGTTGCTGGGCTTACCAGAACACTTTCTTGATATTGAGCAGCATCATTGCATGATCTCGGTAGCAGGTCCATTGTCCACAATGCTTGGTTTTTGGCAGCAGTTTAGTTGATGACAAGTGCCTGAAATATTCTTGGTTCATGCAGAGTCTCAATGGTTCAAAATTGGCGTGGTCTTCAGCAGCATGATTGCTTGCCTATTAGTTGAACACTTTTTCGGTAATGAGCAGCATCATTACCAGGTCTCGGTAGAAGAACCACTGTCCACAATGGCTTGGTTTTGACTTTTGGTAGAAGTTTTATTGTTGACAAGTATTTTGACTATTGCTTGATTTCAGCAGAAGGTCCATGGCCCACAATTGCTTGGCTTCTAGTAGAGCACTCGTATAGTCCTAAAGAACATCACTGTCTGGTCTTAGTGGCATATGCGTTGTTTACAATGAATTCATTTTGACAGCAGTTGAATGTTGAAAAGTATCTGGAAAATGCTTGGCTTTAGCAGAACGTCCATAATTGATGAATGCGTGGTCTGGGGCAGCACAATTACCTAGTTTCAAGCAGAACATCAATTCTTGACAAAAGCCCGATTTTCACTAGATAACGCACGTTCCAGAGTCGATCTCAAGTAGCACAATTGCTTGGCCCTCAGCACTGTTCCATGCCCCGTCAAGCGCTCATCCCTTACATTCACCTTTTAGTCCCTCAAACCGCGCACACAACGCGTAACATCTGACACAAGCTTCATTTGCTCCTCGTAATCCTCTTTCTCATCACCATTTTGTTCGCCATCCTCGCGTAGTTCCTGTTTGTCCCGTCGTGTCTTCATCGTGTTCAACAATTTGACGTGAGCTTCTCTCAGCTGTTTAAGCTGCGGCTCGAACCCCGCCGGAAACCCATCTGAAGTGTCCTTTTCGCGAGCCATCCTTCGCACATCGTCCAAAACATCGATCTGCGTCCATAACCTGTCCTGATAGTCTACGTTCGGTGTAGCTTCGATCTGGTCGGTTTGTCGCGGTAATGTTCGAACTAGAGGCCCTGATGGCACACCATTCGCAGTAGCATCGCCCGTTTTTTTATCTTGCAAAGATGCACTTGAAAGGTGAGACCCAGAAGCAGAATTCATTCTGTTTAAATACCTTTGAGAGTCTCTCGATCCCTTCTTTCAGCGTTTGTTCAAGAAATGTGTCCCAAATGCTTCTTATATGAATACTCTACAAGTCATCTCTAAATTTGAATAAATACCATCTTGTTGTAGCTCATCGCGGTGAAAAAGCCCATGGAACAACGATGGCAAAGGCTGCTTTGGCTAAAACAGGAGTACCCGGATAATCACACAGATCCAAACTTCTTGCGGGAAGTTTCCGATCTACAAAAGATCCAAAATCACACCAGTAGTAGCTATACATCATATGGCCAGGTAGTGATCGATTTTCTTCTATTCTACCACCGTGTGCTGAACACTGGTCTTATGTACGTTACTTTCACGTTATTGTACTACTACCGGTGTGATCCCATGTATTTTACAGGCTCATTGACGTGTTTGTCGTTTTTGGCTGCAACGCTCTTTCATTATGCTCGAATGTCGTTGAAATCACCGCTCATCATTATCTTCAGCATGCTGGTGCTGTCACCTGTTTTGAAATCACTTTCCAGAACGTCGTCTTCAGATTCCATATGGACCATATCAGGCTGGCTTACGCTTTTCTACGTGACCTCGGTCTCGGTGCGATCGCAGTCTATTGTCTCTACAAACCTTTTGGTCGCTAACGTGGCTGTTCTGGGGTCGCGTCTGAACTCGACGACGGATGTATTCTGTTTCCTTCTCATTTGCATTGAACTAAACGTTCTCCTGCCTTACTTCGAACGCTCGTTGTTGGAAAGACGGCTTTTCATTAGTTATGGTGCTGCTTTTGTTATCAACAGCGCAGTAGTCTACTACTTCGTCACGCTGTGCCTGGGCTGGATTTATACCACTGTGTTCGCCTTCAGTTCTATAATGTTTGTCTTTGGTCTTCCGCGTTACTTCGTGTACTGGCAAGACCATTATTGTCAGAATGACCCGCTGCTGTCAAGATGGGATGCGAAGCGGCCTGTTTTGGACTAACTACTGAGCGCGCATAAAACGTCAACTTCTTTTGGGGCATCCAAATGAGACCTAGATATACATGTAGATATTTACCCCTTTTAACATTACAATTGCATTTTCATTCCCGGAATGGGCCTCCAGCAAGCACCAGGTTGCTTCTCGTGAATTTCACCTTGTAAATTGGTGTTTTCTTTGCGTAGAACGAGGCTACCAAATCACTTGTTGGAACAACGGTTCTTCTACGACCATATTCCTTGACATCTAGATTCACCGATGTGGTCACGTCACCAGAATAACTTGTAAACGGTTGTTCGGGCTCTGCACCGGGTTCCGTTGTTGTTTTTTTAACGTCCCACACCCTAACAGAATGGTCAGCACCACCTGACAGGAGAACGTTACCTTCTTTGTTATATGATAGTGAGTAAACTGCATTTTTCCCATGGCCTCTCATTTGTTTCAATCTCTTACCAGTGCCAATATCCCAAACATTGATGATGCCGTCCTCGCTACCAGTCGAAAGCCATCTACCGTCAGGCGAAACCGCTGTCGATATTACAGGTGCGGTATGGCCGAGGAAAAGCCGCACAGAGTCACCCGTCCCGATGTCCCACATACGGCAAGTTTTATCACTAGACCCAGTGAAGACATAAGTTCCGTTGGGATGGAAAGACACCGTATCGACATCATTTAAGTGACCCGCAAAGATTCTTAGTGGGTATATGTGGTCGCATGACCACAGTCTTGCAGTCTGATCATGCGAGGCAGTTGCGAAATAATGTCCAAGTGGTGAAAAAGATACATCCCATATAGGGTGATCGTGTCCCTTGTAGCTGACCAAAGATGTGAAGGTATCCATCGACCACAGTCTAGCTGTTTTATCTTCTGACGCTGACAGAAGATATCCATTATCAGGACTGAAGGACGTAGAATAGACAGTCCCGCTATGGCCCACAAGAGTGGCATTGTTGGAACGGTCATTTTGCTTGGATGGTAGCTTGCTTTGTAGAGGGTTGCCATCTAAAGACCAGATTTTGATTATGCTGTCTTGGAAACCGGCAGCCGCCAATCTTACATCGTCGCTGAATTCTATCGATGTCATTTCCGAGTTTGTATTGTGAAAGGTGTACATACAGACACTGGGCGCAGATGTTTGTAGATTATCCAGCCGTATAGCATCTCGCGATTCCCTTACTTTTTGAATTTCGAGTTTTAGATCCAGCGCAGTTTTTGAAGGAAGTGGAAGAACATCTTTTGGAGGCGATTCCATGTTTGGATCTTGCTTGCGATCATCTTTTTTGTCGGTGTCTGCAAGGGCGGCTCCACCCTCATTTTTCTCATCATCCTTAGTGCTTTTGTCATCTTTTGGAAGACTATTCATGTCTCTGTATTCCTCGATGAGACCTTTGGAATTATCTTGGCCTTCGCCCGATGCCGCATTCTCATCCTTTCTTTGGAGTTCTGTTTCCACTTCTCTTACGAATTCCTCGTCAACAGGAAATTTGCCCAATTTAACCGGGACAGAGTTGTGAGTGTCCACATCAACCGCACCTGCAGAAACATCCTTTATGCCGTCTGTCAAAGTTTCTTGCGACGTGATAGTTTCCACGATATTTGGATCTAGATTCTGGTTGATAATACTAATGAGTAATGATCCACCAACACTTTCATTCTCGTTCAAGAAATATAGAAGCAGGTTGAGTGTTGTGCGGGATATTGTGACTCGGTACTTGTTCGACTGAAATCCCTGTGCCAACTCGTTTTCTTTGATATGGTCTGCGGAATTGACAGAGAAAAGCTTGTTGACCTCCGATGCGTGGAATGCTCTAAAGTCTACCGAGAATCTATCGAAAAAGCGACGAGCCTGAATGGCGTCCTTCACCACCAGCGTGAGGAAGACGTAAATGAAAATTGGATAGATTATTCGCGTGAGTTCTGGTTTGTACATGTCTAGCGAAGACTCGGTCCAATTTTTCAGCATCGAGTACGCTAAAAAGTAATGCCGCGGTGAGCTGTTGGCTTGCTGGGAAACGAGATTTCCATCGGAGTCTCTTTTGATATTGGTAGGATTGGATACAGGTCTGGCACCTTGTGACGTTGGTTCCTGTCCTGGTTCAGGGAACGAGCCGCTGGCGGTGTCCCCTGGCGATGATTTGTTCTGGGGCGTCAAGGTACGAGAGCTTTCGACCCTGAGCATCTGTTCTGTTCTGTGGTAGCCCTTCTTGTTCAAATATTCCAGCACGATGCGGTTCAAATCCGCCGCGGAAAACGAACCTGGTCTCGAGTTCGCCGCGGTGGGAGGCGTCTTGGCATTGCCATTGGTCGTCTGGGGTCGTACCGTGCTAGACGGCGTTGTTTTGGGAGGCTGTTTCTGGCCCTTTTGAGACATCTTTCAAGCCCTTTTTGCCCGTTGAAATGGTGTTCTTGGTGAATGCGCCATGTAAACTCGATCAATTTGAATATAGATGATGGATGTGATAATCTTGCACGGCATTATAGCCTTTCGACTGTCACGTGCTCAAAAGTTAGACGTATGGCGTTGGTTTCAACATCAACAATTCAGCTCCTATAGCGTTGACGATTGCGGGTTTCAACGAGGTGATTTCGAGGTTTTTCTTCAATTGAGCCTGTATGTGCAAATCTTGTCCCGATCTGAAATTATTTGTCCTTCCAACGGTACCATTTCGTCGATCTGGGGGTTGTCGTAGAACTGCTCAAAAGGTGCTCGATTGAGCAACAAACGTCTTAATATACCCGGTAATGACTTCCCTAGCGATTTTCCTGGGCTATCAAATGACTATTGTCACAATTTCTCACACGAAACCCGAAAATAACGGAACGGTTTTACAACATCGGGGACAAGCCGCCCAGGGTTTATAAAATGCCTTTTTGATAGCTCAGTCGGATGGAGCTAGGACAATAAACCTATCCAACGCGACATAAGCCACCTGTGTCTACGAAAAAGTGCACATTTATACCGGTTTTCTTCATCTCGAGATTTCTAGTTTTAAACTAGTAGAGTTAAAGAAGTTGAACACATCTATATAACTTGTAATTCTCGACAAAATAAGAGAGAGGAGTGGTAAACGGAAACTGAAACAACAGGCGATCGCCCTGGTCTTAAGTAGTGTGTGTTCATGCATTTGGTAAGATGCGGAAAACGTATAAAGATATGTAGATAGGTTTTTTAGCCGCTCAAGCAGTAAAATCTGGCTTATGCTCATCAAACAAGGCCAGATTCGAGTGCGATTCAAACAGAGGAAATGCGGCCTTTGTAAACGCTAGTGGAGTCTGTCGAGTGAATAAACGCATATTGATGGTTGATTGGATTACTGGATTCTCGGAAAGCTAGTTTTGGAGCTCAAAACATGAAATTCGAAACGCGTAAGCCAAACAGTGTAAATAAACACAACCTGTGAGAAAGACGCGGGAGCGCACTTTTATGCAAGAAAACAATTAGTACACGCCACGGTGTGTGTGTTAACCATTAGAATAAGATCCTACACTGACACAAGGTCCAATTGGCTATCTATAAAAGAGCTTGTAACTCTATGTCTGAGACATTGGTACTACATTATCCTACGGGAAAATCCTGAATGGGCCCCATCAGCCAGGGAAAACGTCCCTGTAATGCGAAAAAAACGTCCCTTTTTTCCAAACACCAGTTACACTCTGTTTCAAAACCAGGTGTCTGTCTGCAATCGCTTTTTTGTTTGGCATTAAAATCTAACAACCCAAGGCAAGAAGGGCCTCTTTTTTTTGCTGGCGCACAGCAACCATCACCATATTTTCTTTCCTCTCCATGATATCCAGACTCCTCCAGAAACTCCGAAGCCAAAAACCCTTTTCCCTATTATATTTCGAAGACTTGGCCCTGCTACATCCCATGCACCTCCCGAAAAATGTTTCTCCATGGTCAAGAAGGGCTTCCATGGATTTAGCTCTTGGCAGCACTTGTTGTCACAGTCTGTCTGGGCCGTTCCAAGACTTTCTCCCAAACCTTCCCTCTGTTTCTCTCGGCCTTACCATCCCTTCTCTCGGCTTCTGCCATACTTTCCTTACAAGATTTGTCGATCTTCCCGGCCTTTCCTACAATACTACCGCTCCAACCCCAAGAACAATCCCTACACATCGCAGTCGTCACTTCCGTCGTATCCCGCAGACTACTACAACTACTGCACACTGAGAAATACTGATTCCCACCCCCATTTCAAGCTCAAAACAGCGACTACCCTAATTCCTATCACTTTACTGGCTCATCGCTCAGTTCAGGTACCTCCCTCGTCATCATACGCCCTCACCTGCAAGCCCCTGCTTCATTTGAGAAGCTGGCATCTTGTCAATATGCCGGCTTCTTGTTGCTACTAGAAGAAAAACTTGACCAACAACAGCGTCAATATACATCCAATTTGATCACCAGGTGTGGAAATAACATACCCCAGTAAGCGAAGCAAGGCCCGAAGTTGTGTTTGTTTGTGTGTGTGTTTGGATCCTCACTTATATGGTGAGAGATATTGGCGTGTAACCGGGACATCGCAGCATAACGGTTGAATTCCAACTTGTCGAGGTTTTCGAGACCTCAAGCGTTACACTTGGTCGCTATTGTCGAGATAGTATTGTCAGTGGACGGCTTGATTAGTACCAAGTGATCGATCTGTGCAAACGATGAACAACAGCTCATCGAGACCCAGAAGCGGCGTTAATTCTCCTATGGTGGGAAGTCGAAGGCAACAAACACCGTCGCCACAATCTAGCACGTCTTCACACATTAGTGAAGCAGACGGGTTTTCGTCCAATGGTAAAAGCAGTCTCCTGCCGCAACTGTTTACCTGTGCACAGCTGGACATCAATGTGGCGATGAATTATGTGTTGCAACGATTCTTCGAGATGCAAGACTCACAATTGGCACCGTCGCTGCGAGTGGTGGACCTGGTTGTGGAACAGACGTACTCAGAATCTTTAACGCTCCGACAACTCAACGATACGTTCTCAAATAAGCAGTATCGGTACTTCAACACGGTGTCACGCAGCAGACAGGTATCCAACTGTCCGGTGTTTTGCGTCGCATTGTATGCTGCAAGCCGGTGGGGAGGCCATGCGGGCGGCATCCCAATCCGGTTCGAAGATTTTCAGAACATGCGGCTGTTGGCAGATACCAGCAGCTTCGAGGCATTGGCGGCAAGCCGAGCAGCCGGGGTTTCGCCGTCATCGGAGTCTGAACCGGTTAGCGGGATTCCATCAAGCTCACAGGGCAAAATTGTACGAATAATGGAACCACCGGATGAACTGCGAAACGAGGTTTTCCCTTGGCTCGACCAGCTGCAAAGGGATTTGGAGACCAAAGACCGCACGAACTACAACCTACACACGCTGTGCGAGCTGTTTGAGTATCTAGCCCGCGTGCTTATACAGGACATTGCATATCTTAGCTGTACGAATGAGCTGCCGTACTTGCTCTCTAACGTGATGGGATACGTGCCCCGGCTGCAAAAGAACTTCACATTCAAGCAATTTAGGAGTGAGATGCAACGAATGGTCATATCTCAATCCAAATCCATCAGTTGGAACGACCAGGTTCTGTTGAAAGTTGAGGAAGGGTACATAGACATTTCCCGGCGTTTCGCGCTACATAATCAGTTTCTTCAGGAGGAGCTCAGATCTCTGCGACACGAGCTCAAGTCCATGAAACAGCTTCTCACAGAAACTGCAAATGCCCAACGCATGCTTGCGACCAATAGTGCACCCAACAGTTCAGCATTCACAAACTCTGTAGGTGCAGGCGCCAATGGCGCGGATAAAAATGGGCTTTCATCAAATTTCTTCAACAGTGTGGGCCCCACAAGCGATGAACAGGCCCAAAGAACACCCTCTCTCGCGCCTATAAACATGTTTCATTCGCTGAGCGGTTCAGCTGTTCAGGAAACTCAGAAGAGAAAACTCCCGTTGCCAAATCAATCCGGATTTTCACCCCCGACCATCGAGTCGCCTTTCAAGCGTTTCCGGTTTGACGATCCGAAGGCTGGAACTCCCACGCAACAGCAAGTTTTACAACAACAACAACTGCAACAGCAGCTACAACAGCAGCTGCAACCTCATACCCAGCCCACTCAAATCAGCGCACCGTTGGATTCCATCATTCTGCGCAACACGGGGAGCCCCAGGCTGGGAATATCATCACTCACCAGCGCACCTATGACATCACAACTTTCACCCCAGTACGCCAGTTCCCAGTTATCGTCGCAGCTTTTGAACAAGAGACCTTCTTTAGGTGCGTCCCCCGCTGCCCACACCTCGCACGACGTGCTCAAATACAAGCTATCACGCGAGAACAAGACTATTTGGGATCTTTACAACGAATGGTACGTGGGTCTCAACGGCGATCCGTCTATCAAGTATCTGATCGATACATACGGCTGGAGGCGTTGGAAAGTCGGCGACGACTCACATTTTTTCCCAACGCGCCGAATCATCATTGATTACATCGAGCGCGAGGTTGACCGCGGCGTCCGTGCGGGCAGGTTCCTGAACACGGACCGCGAAAGCATGCGGAAGATCATCACCGATGATCTCGAAAAGTTTCGAGTAACCAATGGGCTTACCTTGAACAGCATCTCGATGTATTTCAGGAACTTGACGCGCAAGAACACCGAGATTTGCATATATGAGGATTTCGAGAATTGGGAAGTCCTGCATATAGACGAAGACGAAAAGAACAAGTATTGCAAAAGACGACACAATTCCAGTTGATAATTTGTCCACCTGGATTGTGAAAATCTCGCGTACATCAAAAATAGAAGGCCCGAGAGTTGGCAGTTTACCAAGAAAGACCGGGCTATGCCAGCGATTTAAACTCACCGATGTATTCGCAGTAAACATTTTTTGAGAAAAGAAAGTGGTAAAAAGGGTCATTCGTTACTTCATCTGAAACAAATACAGAGCATCAGAATGAAAATTACTAGTTGGCGTTCCCTTGACACGCCTGAGAGACTACTGGAAAAGCCTTGAGTTCATAGATATACAGATCTTTTAGTCTTATAATTATCAAGTGAGCCTACACGTGACTGGTGAAGTTTTGTTACTGATTGATCAACAGCTTCTATAACTTGAAAGAAGCAAACAGGGCATCGTTCACCATCAATGGACTACTCAGAACACTTCGACAAGCTTGCTTCGAGAGAAACATCCAAGGCGTTTGAACTGAAACCTAAAAGGTAACGGTATGGCACATGCTAAGTTCGTGGTGCCCGCGAATTTAACGCTTCGGCAAACACTCACTTTGCTGTATTCAATCGTTAAAAGTCAATTCGAGAATTGCCAAGAGAACATTCAATCGGCAGGAAATGACAAGACGCTACTCGGAAAACTACCTAAAGCGCTTTCTCACGTTCTGTCCTATCTAGGGGACGGTCTAGTTCAGGTGGAAAACAGCTATAAAGTGAAAGATGTTCTTTACTTGAAAGACCCTGACGTGGGAGACATCATCCGTGATCTGCGAATCCTGGAACATGACATAAAGAAGACCCGCACTTCGATGGAGAAGCAGGTTGAGTCAGAGAGCACCGGCGGTCGATCAGAGTCTCCTTCTGCTCATTCCAATAGCCATTTTTCGCTTTCAGGTCTGCTGAAAAAGACCAAAATATCAAGCAAGAAAGAAGAGATGAGAAAGAATCAGGAGCTTCGAAAGGCCAAGGAAGTCGAGGAACTGAAAAAATTGAAGAAAGAGGAACAAGAACGGTTGTGTCGGGAAAAAGAAGCACGGGACAAAATGCTGGAGGAAGAACAAGCGCGAATGCTGGAACAGACTGTGAAGCGCCAAGTGGAACGAGAAATGGCAAACAGAGCAAGTCGTGAACAACAAACTGCGGCTGTTCAGAAGGAGAGAAAAGCTCAGTCGGCGGCGTTTGAAAAGCCCAAGTTACCTTATGAGCGTACGTCACTGGAGGTGAGAAGGTCTCCACGCCGCTCGGCAGACGAACTACGAAGACGCAGTCTCGACGGAGGTGCCAGAGCCAAAAATGCCGCCTTTGTAGCACATAGTCGCCAGGCGTCAGAAACTAACCTTTCGTACTCTGGTGGTGTCAACCGCGCTGCCCAACTTGCATGGTCTCAGATGAATACCGCTCAGGAGCAAGTCGCCAAACCACTCATTATATCGGATAAGGGTCAGCCCATGTCTCCTAAGCCCAGGTATGAGTACGTAAAGCCGACCATTAAAAGGCCCACGATTAAAGTACCGGGGAAAAATGCCTTTCACCGCAAACCTAGTGGTGCCAATGAAAGAGAAACTAGAGTTCGTTCGCCAAAGTCTCCAGTCCCCGCGCATTCCCGCTCCTTTTCGCCCGACGTCAAGTCGCCAAAGTCAATGACTCCAGAAGTCGAACTGTCACCGCAGGAAAAACGAGTTGTCGAGGTTATGCAGACATTGGAAGGAGTTGACGAAGAGGCCTGCCAACACATCACAAACGAGATTCTCGTATATGGGGAAAAAGTTTACTGGGATGATATTGTAGGTCTCAACAACGCGAAGAATTCTTTGAAGGAGACAGTCGTATATCCTTTTCTGAGACCCGATCTGTTCAGAGGACTCAGAGAACCTGTTTCTGGTATGCTATTGTTCGGGCCTCCAGGAACAGGCAAGAGCATGATTGCGAAGGCAGTTGCTACAGAATCAAGATCCACGTTTTTTAGTATAAGCGCTTCATCGCTACTTTCGAAGTACTTAGGAGAGTCTGAAAAACTGGTGCGGGCTTTATTTTACTTGGCGAAAAGACTTTCCCCATCGATCATATTCATAGATGAAATTGACTCTCTACTGACATCGCGATCTGAAAACGAGAATGAGTCCTCTAGAAGAATCAAAACAGAGGTTTTGATTCAATGGTCTTCGCTGCCCAATGCAACTGCAAGAGAACGGGAAGAAGGACATTTAGAAAGCGGTCGCGTGCTTGTATTGGCTGCAACGAATCTGCCTTGGGCCATTGACGAGGCAGCACGCAGACGTTTCACCAGAAGACTACACATACCCTTACCAGAATTTGAAACCAGAATTGCACATTTGAAGAGGCTTCTCGCCCACCAAAAAAATACGCTTACTGAACAAGACTTCCAAACAATCGGCAAGCTCACAGAAGGGTATTCGGGATCTGACATGACGGCCCTTGCCAAGGACGCGGCAATGGAGCCTATTCGCGAACTAGGGGACAAACTGATAGAAGTTGATTTCACCAAGATTAGAGGCATTAATTTACAGGACTTCCAGAACGCCTTACTGACAGTCAAGAAAAGTGTGTCGCCGGAGTCCTTGTCAAAGTTTGATGACTGGGCCCGGAGTTTTGGAAGCCACGGTGCTTGATGACATAGAGTCACAGGATAGAGTAGATATACTGAATTGTAGTGAGCTGGAACTTACCATTGGTTGAAATCTGATTGTTGGCACAATCGTTAATTTATTCACGTAGGGTGGAAATCTTAAAATTAAAGAATCTTCCAGCTACAGACAGTTAGAAACACATACTTAGACACTAGCTAAGCTTCTGGAGAAGTCAATTTGACGGATGATATCTATCCTACGAAACATGATACCTGGGGTTTGCTTTAGGTCGCTGAACAGCTTTGAACAGGCTTTTTTGAGCGGCTATTAATGTGTCATTGAAGTGAACTAGCTAGGCTGAACTATCAACAAAAACAGACGTACAGAAGACGGTTCAACCACTGGAATATAGATGGACAGACAAGGATACACCGTCTTCACGCGAAAAGAAGAGCGAACATAGTTTCTCGCTTGCTTTTTGTTGTTGTTGAGTGTTTTGGTGTAATTACAGGGAAACTTGAACAAGATTTGCTTGGAGCTCTCCAAACCTTTGAGAATTCAATTTCTACACCAGCAGAACGCTACTCGTGAGTGTGCAAGAGTGCAGTATTAGACATTTGAGAACCAAACACTTTTACCCAAAAACTCGAAAAAAAAGGTATGTCAAGAACTAACACAAAAAAAGTCTCATAATTGCATCGATTTGCTTATTTTAAACAACGAATGGTCATGATTCGGAAGACCCAATTCACAACCAGGAACTGTCGGCAGTTATTTCAACAGCACATTTGAAAACCGTTCAAATTTCACCAAAAAAGGCCCGCCATTTTCACGTATCCAGGTTTTCCAAAACACATAAGTGTTTCCAGCGCGTTTGATCGTCTCAAGAACGTTTCAACCACAGAGGCCCATCTTCTGCTCCTGGTATCGCTATTTCACTCTCGAAGGACCGTTTCCATGGCCAATGGCGGCGGAAGATCTAACAGCCGTCAATCACATGGCTTTGACGTCATTGTTGATGAACTGTAGTAAAATCCCATGTCATCTAGGATTTTACTGAAGAAGGAAACGTATACAAGAGTTGGAAGTCTTCGAGAAGCGAATGTCCGTCGTTCTATATTCCAATCCCAACCTTTACAGAACAGTGAACTTTGACTGGATTGACATACTATTGGAAAAAAACTCGAAGCAGTTTCGTTACTTTGGGCTTGCATTATTAACAACACTATCCTTATACGTTCTTTCGCCAAGTTTACTAAGAAAAGGAGATAGCGAGATGTTTTCAAGATCCAGACGAAGCGATAAGTACACGACGGGTCTCATTAACAATCGGAACGATTGTTTTGCAAACTCGTCGGTACAAGCCCTTTCGGCACTCCCCAAGTTGACTAACTACATGAATGACTTGCTCAAACAGGTTCTGTTCCTGAGGACGCTGCTCGACCGTGGAGAGAACCAGCATTCTTCCCATCCCAAGACCGGGGATGCTACCAAAGAATACGAGCCAGCAGATTCGCAGCAGGATAATGGCGAGTCCTTCGAGGGACGTTCAAACTCTTTTGAAAACTCACTTGCACCCGGAGCGTCACGGCCTGCGATGCACGCGCTTCGTCCTCACTCGAACCTTCAAGCGTTCAATTCTACTGCTACGATTACGACGATGTCTACTCTCGAAGAAGACCGTGCGGCCCATGGCCATGGTTATCTAGACGGCTTGAACACGGGCGATACATCTGCAGCCCAGAGTGCAGCTCAAAGCGTATCAGAAAGTTCAGTTTCAAAAGAAAATGGGATTTCAACTGCTTCCAGCGAGGAAATTCCCGAGGTCCCACTGCATGAAGGTCTTGCTCAGATGATGTATCAGTTACAGCAGATCGTCGACACAAGCAAGTACGTTTCGGTGTGGCCGTTTTTGCATGTTCTGGAGCTGATTTTCGATGCTAGAATCTCGTCTGGCCAGAATGACGCCCATGAGCTAACACAAGTCATTTTGGAGTCTCTTGAAAAAGAGAACGTCAAACTCAAAAAATTCGTCAAAGATCATTCCTTGAATGTAATAATCCCAGACTTTCCTGTTAAGGGTTCTCTTGCTGATCATTTGATTTGTCTCAATTGCCAAGGCTCTTCGAAAGTCGTTACACATCCTTTCTCGATGTATCCTTTGCCAGTGCCTCAAGAAACGTCTGCCAATCTTTCGGCAATGATTGCCGATAACCAAACTGAGACCATTGACGGATATGCATGTCTTTCCTGCAAAATAAAAGCCATCTTGGAGAATGAAGAGCAGTATAAAAATGACCAAAAATCGGACGGGGAGAATGTCATATTGGCGACCTTGTCAAAGATCATTCCAGATATATTTATCAATGACGATCTGTCGGAGGATTTGATGAACTACATCAACAACTACAAAAAGGGAAGCTGTGATACGAGCGCGATCAAATCAAGAATTATCAAGAAAACAGTGGTTACCGGATCGCCTGATATCCTCATTCTGCATCTCTCCCGGTCGGTTTTCAACGGTACCACCTATTCTCGAAATGCATGTTACGTGAACTTCGATGAGGAGCTGCACACGCAAGAGCAGGAAATCAAGAACAACAGATCCGTCGGTGTCAAACCGGTGAAATATAGACTCAAGGCCATGGTCAAGCATCAAGGCACTCATTCTCAAGGGCATTACGAATGCTACAGGCACAAGCCCGATCTTATCAAAGATGTTTTGTCCAACCAAGTGGTCAACAGGTCGCCCACGATCGATTTCGGACTGGATTCGAACAGAGACGCAGTGGCTGCTTGGAACCAGAGCGCAAATGCGAGCAACACAGATCTTGCTTCCGTTTCATCTCAGGAGTCCGAATCATCTGCACCCTTTCGCTCTGTGTTTCCCGAAGCAGCACCTGGTATGCCTCTATCATCGCCCATTGTAGACGATGATGATTACATCGTTGGGCAAGGAAACTCTGGCTCTTCTGGCATGCCAAGCCGAAAGCCATCTAAGTTGAAAAAGCTCACAGGCTTCTTGTCGAGAAGACCCTCTATTGCATCGGGCGCTAGTGACGACCAAAATGGAGACACGGGATCTAATGCAGGGTCCGAGGGGTTTTCCGGATTCAGACGTACGAGAGGAAACAGTATTGCCTCTTCTGTCGGCTCCTCCAACGTAGGTCTCTCTTCAGAAACCTCGGGCGCTGATATGACTACCGATACAAGTGCCAGTGAGCGTGATGAGGCTGTTGCAACTACAATCAAAAGAAAACTCAAGAAAATAAAAAGCGTTGTCAACTATCCGTTCTGGAAAATCTCTGATGCCGCTGTGCGTGAAGCCAGGACCGATGAAGTCCTCGGAGATACAAAGTGTGTTTACATGCTATACTATGACCGTGTTGACGAGCCGAAAAAGACTTGATATGAAACTTCAAGGTGAATTCCATCGATATCGATACCATAAAGTCAACCACTACGCTGTTCGGACTCTTCACTATACACTTTCCACTGGTTCAAGATGTTTTTTGACTTCGTAGTAAGTGTGTGTGTAGCATTTAATAAAGTTTCATATTCCTATAAATAAGTTGTCCGAACAAGCTGTCATATACATAAACAATAAAGCAGAGGTTAACGAAGTTATCGTCTGATGCGCAATGCTCAAAGTATGTACCGGTGGTGCTTGTTCCGATGGACGAGATTTTCAGGGCTCAAAAAGGTGTATTTTTCGACTATTTGGTGTCCTTTTGACTGTCAAGCGTTGAACTAGACAAAGCTGTCGAACATCCTGAACTTTCGTGCAGATGAAAGCCTGGAGAAAGCATTGAATCATATCAAGTACTCAGAAGGTGAATTACTAACGGTCAATACAATTGTCTTTCCTTAGGGCTTCAAAAAAACTGGTAAAGATGGTAGTAATAAGAGCAGAATCACTTCTGCAGACATATCTTCACCCACAGCAGATCACACCAATGTAGTGAAACACATGAAAACCATACCGATTCGTTCCGGGTCATCTGCATCGTCGCATTCCGTCGATCGTGCGGGAGCGAAAGTGCCAGCCGATGCAGAAAAGGTCATCAAGGCTCTTTACAACTATCAAGCCCAATCTCCGCGTGAACTGTCATTTGTGAAGGGCGAATTCTTTTTGGTGCAGGCTGAGGACAAGGAATGGTACGACGCAGCTAGCCCCAACGATCAGCGCAGAGGAATGGTTCCCAAAAGTTATTTTGAGACTTTTTCCAGAGGACGTTCTGGATCTCATAGTAATGTCACTGGCCAGGGCTCAACCCCAATGAAAGGCGAACAACAAAGTCGCGAATTTGGTAGGCATATGAGTCAAAGAGCCGGCTCGTTATATGCCATAGTTCTCTACGACTTCCGTGCTGAAAAATCCGACGAACTGACGACCTATGCAGGTGAAAACTTGTTTATATGCGCCCATCACAACTTTGAATGGTTTATTGCCAAGCCGATCGGTCGTCTTGGCGGCCCTGGTCTTGTTCCAGTTGGGTATGTCAGCATTATCGACATCGACACAGGTTACGCCACAGGAAATAGTATCGACGACGATATACAGTCTGCCAATTTGCCCACCGTTCAAGAATGGAAGACAAACGTTGCAAAGTATAAAGCCAGCAACATTTCTTTAAGCTCGCCCGAAGTGAAACGACAGCAGCGTATGAGCTCATATTCATCAACCACAAACAACGCCATACCGTCGCATGATTCTTATTTCAGCTCGACTATCGCTCACGCCTCGGTGGATTCCTTCTCGCTGGAAGGCGATAAGTTTTGGTTCAATGTCGTTTGCGAAATGTCTGATGGAAGAGCACGAACTTTAAAAAGATATTACGAGGACTTTTATGATTTACAGGTGAAGCTTCTGGACGCCTTTCCTGCTGAAGCAGGTAAACTGAGAGACGTACGAGGGCAGTGGACGAAGCGCATAATGCCTTACATACCAGGCCCAGTTCCATACGTCACGGACTCCATCACAAAGAAGAGGAAAGACGATCTCAACAAATATGTGCGCGAGCTGATAGGACTTCCAGTTCACATATCACAATGTGATACAGTCCGATCGCTCTTCAATATAAGGAATAACGGATTTGATCAAGAGTTCACGCAGGAGCCTACAATGACTAATTTCTCACAGGCGGAAAGATCGGGAAACATCATTGCCGACAATAAGAGTCCAGCGGACGATTCGACTTTAACGGGCGATGAGCTGAAAGTCTACGAAATGATGAACGGACTGTCTCTGAAAAACTCCAAGCCACACTCACGACCTCCGAGCGTATCACCACCACAGATGAAGCCTACGAAAATAAAGTTTTATTACAAGGATGATATTTTCGCGCTGTTGCTCGATTCCAACATCACGTACAATGAGTTGCGCACCAAAATCGCGCCTCGAATCGAGAGTCCTTCTTTTAAACTATTTGTGAAACACGACAACTCCGTGGGTGACGAAGTCGCGGGAGATTATCAGGTCTCCGAAGTGATACGAGGGAAGCTGAAAATTCTAGTTGAAGATGTGTGAAAGTAATAATAATAATACCCAAAACTACTATCTAATGAGACGCTTCATAATCGTTACGTTCGTGATTCTATCATAATGTGTTATTTCCTGTCCCTGTGTTCAGAATTCTAACCTCTATCGTGCCTCATGTTAATCATCCAGTAACATAGGTTCGTATCCATACCCATTGTATTCGTGATACGTCGCTGCATCCTCCGCTGAGTCAACTTCCATCTCTCTGCTTCCCGATGCTCCGTTTTGAGACTGGAACCATACCAGCCAGCTTGTATACACCAACAGTGCGCCGTCATACCACTTGATGACCTGCAAGTTGCTGCTTCGAATACTGTCCCAAATGGTGCCATATATATCTTTATTCACGTTATCTTGTCCGCTAACCACTTTCCAGACTTGTTGATTATTCTTCCATGCTTCGTCCGCTACCACCTTTGTCGTAACTCTCTTCGAAGTGCTACTAGCATTATCAGAAAGGCTCAAACTCTGCAAATCCTCGATGAGCCTTAGTCTTTTGTAATTCGAAATTCCCGCCAAATCTGGGCTACGAGATCTCTTTTTGGGAACCGTCGTCATCTCTGCCTCTCATCGAACCATTCACGCTTCTGGCGCGCGACAGTTGGGGGACAACTTAAGATCTATTTCTATATAATGGCCAAAATGACAGCTTTTTGAATAAAAATGGCCTAAGAATGGGCTCAAAAGAAGCGCAATTTTCAACTCTTTTCCAACCCCGAGGTCTATTCAGCAATTGAGCTGATGATAACCACCTTCTGAGGTTTTAGAAACTGTCTAGAAGATCAGCTTTATATAGCTTGGCTTGAATTATTCAAAGCTATTAATGTCAATATTTCATATCATCATATACTAATTCGATATTTAACTAAAAGCTCGATTTCATGAGCCACGAACTACTCGAGAAAGAATCATTCACAAGATCTAAGGCTCTTGACGATGTTTCACACTCCTCCAATCAACGATCCAAATTTTGATGGAGGTCAAACTATCAGGGAATCTTACCAGAGCCAAGTTGATGGGTCTTCCCCTGAGCTATCTATTTCTTCCAGCAATGGTGCCGGATCACTTACAAAGGAAGAAATAGCGCTGGAATTGGACCAGATAGTGGAAGTACCACTTGAGCTGGCTCGTTTGGAAGACAATTTTGTGGATGGCTTGAAACAACCGAAATATTTGAAGCCATTGAGTGTGATGCAATTATCAGGCCTTTTTCAGAGTTTCTACACAAAATTCGATAAAGCTGCGTTCCAATATCTGACCAGGGCGCCAGAGGCACTCAGTAATAATGGATTTCTAAGTGCGCGAGAGACTTTGAGCAGCGGCATCAGTGGGATTTTCAATCGCAGCAGAAGCAGTAGCGACACAGCACGCAAAAGATCGTCTTCACTTTTTAGCACGGACTCCACAGGTGGAGTTCAACCGTTATTAACACCAGAGGAGATCAATAAGCATCTTCGCACTACCGAGCTGAATAATCGAAAGGTCGAAAAATTACTGGAGTTATGCGAACATGATGTCTTCCAAAAAATACTGGAAATGGGGACCTCAGTGCCCAGCACCAGCTCTTTGAAACCGGACAAGCCATTGCGTAATTTGAAAGCTACAAATCTGTTCAAAAACAGTCCCGAGTTCATGGAATTTGATAGAATGATGTGGGAAAAGATGTTGCTGTTATCGAATATGGCTAAATGTGGAAAACTGAATCTAATGGAGTTTTTATCGGTACCAAAGGGACCACTAGACGAGGACAAGCTGGCAGAACACTTGGATAGGATGGTTTACGGTCCATTAGCGCCTTACGAAAAGCTACTAAACGTTATAGAGCTGCATGACGAAATGTCAAGTTCTCTGAATCATATGAGTAACGACGATTTTCTTTCGACGCTAATATATTTGCTCATCCAGTTTCCAGTCAAGCATATGTTCATTAACTTGCAATTCATCAAACTATTTCGTTACAATAAGAAATTAGTGGAAAAGGATTTGTATGCGCTTACCAATTTGGACGCGGCATTGACTTTCTTGCAGAGTCTAACAATCTCGTCACTCCCCTCCGAAACCCAGTGCCAATTGAATGAAGCAGAGGAGGCTTGTTTACAGGTTCCCATTTGTGAAAAAGTCATCTTACCCGAGACGCAATCCGCGGCTGTGAGCGTAACTCCAAATTACTCTACTCTTCCCCGGTCAAACTCATACAAAGAATTTGAGGGCATCAGAACAGCCTTTGACTCATCACTGCGCAACATCTTTGGCAAAATCCGGTCTTACACACCTCCCTCAGGTCCTTCGGTATCAACCATCACGCCCGATAAGACATCGAATGGAATCTCAAATCGCTCAGCACTATCGATAGATGATTCGGTTAAAAAACCCTTCTCAGCTCCAGACTCATGGCGACAACTGGGAAATCGAAATTTCGAAGACCTGAAAATGGGTGAACTCAAAGAAATTTTCGAAAACTATAAAAAGCTTTTGGATGCATTAGATAGCTAGCGGTACGTAAGATATCTTTATTCACCTTTAATGACGATAATGACTACAAAACAACAAGCGAGAAGTGCTGACTAGCAGACAAGTTATGCAGGATTTCATGTATGATGCTGCTTTACGCACTCATCACACATAGCTTAAATGGGATATAGCAGCCGAAAGCGCGGTTGTATCATACCCACGTTCTCGAATCGAGGGTAAAAACTGTCTTTCTAGGAGCGTGCCAAGTTTCATAATCTTCTCACGAGTGTAATCCATGGACCCACTGCGGGTTTGCAAGTAGTCAACCACCTTCCGCTTAAGCTCGACGTCTTGTGTGCGAGTCTTCAGTACATCTAGTACAACTGTATCGCCCTGCGATTGCCCATGCATTATGCCGTGAATAATTGGGAAAGAAAGCTTGCCCTCTGATACATCTTCCGCAAATCCCTTGTTTTTGATCATCGTTGCATCTTGCAGATTCAAATAGTCGTCTCTTATCTGATACAAGATGCCAAGAAGGTTACAAAGAGGGACCAGCGAGTCATTGCCTTGAAAGTCTGCGGAAAAAACCTCCATGAGCCGGACGGTGAGCCTGAAGAGTCCACCTGTCTTGTTCATGACCATATTGAGATACTGGTTTTCATCTGGGACTACGAGTTCATCCCTCCAGTAAATATCTAGACCCTGGCCACGATGCAGGTTTAGCATTTCTTGATTAAAGATTAAAAGAAGCTGATTAAGCAATCCAGCTTCTGAGTCTCGAGCTAGTTCTTGCAGACATTCCATTGCGTAGAAATACATGTAGTTTGCGGTGTTAATAGTCATGGGGATTCCGAATACAAGATGTGACGCTTTTAGTCCTCGTCTCCATTCCGAACTATCTTCAATGTCGTCCACTAACAAACTGGAGGTATGCAGAATTTCCACCAGTTTCGAAATCACCGTGATTTGAGCTGATGGTAGCCCATAAAAAGCATTGAAGATGTGGATGAGCTCCGATCTGAAATTCTTTCCAGGACTTGATGCTAGGTAATCGAATGGGCCTCGAAGAGTTTGTTCTTGTTGGTCGTCCCAAGCCGGAGAAGCGTGGGCCAACTTTTCGATCTGAGCAACATCCATAAGGAATAATGCAACGTTGAAATCAAGCTGTAGTAGGTCAACAATGTATTGGGTTGTTTTGACAAGTTTGTTTCTTTAACTGACACCACTAGCCCAATTTCATTTAAGCGATGAAATATAGCTTAACGAGGTCACGTGCTCCAATTTTCTATAGTTTAGTTTCATCAAAACGAATGTGTAAGAGCTTGCACAGCATTCCTAGATCTTTCTGACCTAGTCGGGTCTCATAACGTGTGTGAAAAGAGTCCAGTCTTTTCTGGCAAAGTTTTGCATGTATTTTCGCTTGATTGTGTATTAACTGAAAATCGACAATGGCAGATGTTGTGAATAGAGTGGTTTAGATTCCTGGAGCGAGTGTCTGAATTCGGGGCCCAATTTTGTATACCATTAGACTATCTTCTGTTCATTTTTGACAAGTCTGTGTCCACGAATGAAATGTGGACCAGCGTAGTCTGTTGGGAAGCATCAAGCAATCAAACAATCCTCTTTCATGCTGTTGAGGGTGGTTTTGATCGAAAATGAGCAATTCTTTACACAAAGCGAGCTGTAAGAGAATATCAATGCTCTATCTCATGAATCAGCTATCTTTCTGGTCGAAATGTTCAATGCGATGGCTATGAGACGGTAAAGCGTCATAGTCTTATAATCTAGAATAATAATTCCGTGTCGTAAGTATATCACTTCTTACTAAACGTACGTGCGAGACATTGTCGATCTGACAATTCTTCCGGATGGCGGCTGCAAGAAGTCAAGCTTTGCGAAAGGAGGCTTAATGAGAGAATATTCGTCCTCTTTTGGCATATCCAAACGAATAGGAAAAATTCGGAATTTGTCGAAATTGTTCATTCTTATTGTTCTCGATTTCTAAACTTTTGAGCTCTTGGTGTTGCTATTCAGCATTTTTCACAGCCACGTAAAACACAGTGATGGCTTCCAAGCTTTGCCACAACGTACGTGGAAAAGTGTGAGATCAAAGTGTCATATAAGTACGAAATGATATATTGTGACACATCAGGAGCAGCGAGTATAATCCTCGCCAAAAACCGTGAGAGGAAAAGCCAGCTTTCAGCATTTGTAAAAAAGCGATGCTGACAATTTTAGAGCGTCCCAATTGTTAGGATCTAGGACCGGTTCAATACCACGTCGTCGTGAGCTGGAAATTTTGACACATAACTCATCATCGACGAATCTACAAATTAAGTCAAGATATATATGATATCAGCTACAACATGTAAAAGTTAAACCTGTGTACCCTAAGAAATCGAAACCAAAGGCTCAGCGACCTTTGAATTCACTTCGATAATGGATGCCATAATCTTCAACATTGCAGGCGATGTTCCCGTGGTAACAAAGGCCTGGACCGCCGGGATCGTTGTGATGTCCGTGTTGACAAGTACAACTATAGTGCAACCGAGCAGTACGCTGTATAATTTCGACCTTGCATTCAAAAAGGGCCAATATCTGCGAGTTCTGTACTCGTTATTTGACTATGGGGAGCTGAATCACTGGTTTTTGTTTGGAGTGATGATCATGTTGTCACAATTGGCGGATGTGGAAAAAACGGTCCAAAAACGTAGCCAATACCTATGGATGATTTTTGTCCTGAGCGGGATGATAATCGCAATGAGCAAATGGATCCAACCACACGAATCGTTAGCGCATGTTGTACACAAAAATCTGCTCTATTACAAAATGCGGATAGACATCCAGTCTGGCGCAGAAGACAGATTTCGCGGAGTGATGTCTCCGTTGATGGTACGGCTCTTATTGGACGTCATGGCACTCTCATCTGCAAACAGTCTTTGTGGCATTATGATGACATATTTGCCAGCCCAATTGTATTTTTTTTTTGAGCAGATCGTGAGCAAGGTGTATGGCGTTGAGCTGTGCCAGCCTCCCAACCAGTGGCTCCAGCGATCCGTTCAACGGTCTACAGTTGAAGGAGAAAACGAAAACGAAAACGGAAATGAACAATTACAGGAATAAAAAAATGAGACGTGTTGGAAGATGTGTGCTAAGTATCGCCCCAAAAAAAAACAACTTGAAGTTCCTCTTGCGAGTTATAGATGGCCAGCTATGGCCGAGTATTGATGTGTAAGCTCAAGACATCAAGGCGACCTCGGAATAGCTTTCGCCCACGCCTGACGCTGGAACAGTGGAGGGAATTTTTCTTTTCCTTTCGGGCCACCCCAGAGAGCTATTGCGCTCCAGCAAGAGTAACCTGTTGACTCTCTTATTAACACATTGCTGATCAAATCTGTATTGTGCGTTGTGATCGAGCTTGGGTCTTCCCTTTTCGCGATTGAAAGTGATATCGGCAACGTCCTGCGTATCGATACCGTGCCATTTTGCTACCACGGCCAGGCCTTCAGGGTCCGTGACTCTTTTATCAACAAGGATTTTTGTGAGTAGCAGATCAGCTTTGGAAGCTGGAGAAGTCACTTTTGGCATTTTGGCCTCGCTTTTTATGCGATCTAGCAGTGAAGCGTTGTCTGACTTTTCTTTGACAGCAAACTCTTCTATCGCTTCGATAAAGTTACGCAATTGCTGAGACAGCCCACTGACACTTTGCCTTTCATCATTTATATCGGTTTGCTCCGCCATGCGTTCGAACGTGTCGAGACAGGAACGCACAGTTTCACGATCCACAAGATAGTTTGCGGAGGTGTTTGTGCTTTTTTTCTGCACGGGCTCATGTTGCCGCTCAGGACCGCGGAATTGTGGTCTGCATAGTCTTATTGCGGGTCCTCTTTTTCTTACCTGTGGTCTCACCACTTCCTTGACCCTTCTCGACCTGCGAGTGATTGTCGTGTGCGCTGGTGCTGGCGGTTCAATAACTTGACATTTGACTGCAGTTTTGCGTCTGGTAGAGCGTCTTAATTCCATAACTCACGACGCATCCGTTCAGAAGCGACAGAAACAGGAAAAGAGGAGGAGAATCGGTGGGCAGACACTCTTTTTACGAGTTTTCATGAGCACATCTGTTGGTAAAGCTAGACGTTGGAAAAAAAAGTATACTTAAAGCCCTGGTAGGCGATGAGCCGTTCGAAATGACAACAGTGATCGGGACCCACTCCAGTTTACTGATGGTGTTGAGGATAAGGACAAGGACAATGAAGTTGGCCTGAAACGCGAGCTCGTATGCTGTTTAGAGCTTGTGTCGCGAAATGTCTATTAAGAGCCTCGAAACTATGGAATCGCGGTCAAGGTTTCTCACGGAACAAACGATTTATTGTAACTTCAGAAGTCAGGCAGTGGCTTTAGCACGATTTCTATAATTGTGTATATAGCATAAACATTAGGAGAGGGCGTGAAAACGTCGACTTCGTTAGATTGGCTCGAACCCGATTGATTCGAACCCGTTCGCTAGAATGTGGTCGATCTTCTCGGACTCACCGGAGTTGATCAAGACGTGTATGTGCGACACTGCTTTGACGCTTTGGAGAGAAGGGTAATTGATGAACCATACGAAATCCTGGATATTGTAGCGGGCCAGATTGGCTTTCAAAAACTGCTGAATCTTGGTTTCCACGATGGCCACTTTTTCACGAGAATCGCTCACATACAGCGGGATCTGTATTTTGCTCCACAGCACCAAATGATGCACATGGTCTGGGAAGTCGTAGGGAAAGTCATTTGTGCGCAGTGCGAAGAGCTGGGGATCGCTGAGCATTGCTTGGAACTGCAAATTTGCGGTGGGCCATTTCTGAGCACACTGGATCAGCATTTTGCTGGTCCAGTGCAATTTCTCGTGCACCACCACGTCGGCAACGGTGGTGTGGCGGTCTTCCAAGGCCTGTTTGTAGCGGTGATAGCTGGTGGTGACGGCAGGCGATCGCAGCAACAGCTGCAGATCGCCGGACCGCACCAGCTGGGTGATTTCAGGCCACGAAAGCATTGCAGTAAGACGTGGGAGAAGACCGAGAAGCTATAGAATGGGGATCCGGTCCCTTCATAAATTATACGCTACTACATATCTATCTATATATCTGCCAAATAAATACTATGTGTGCGTATATATATATATATATATATGGAGAAAACTTATATATACACACACACACATATACAACAAATGGTGTTGAAAACTGGTGTTGAAAACCGTTTGTTGTGCCGTCCGAGTTCTAAATGAGCCGTTGGAAAACGGTTCGTGGGTTGTGCCGGCCCTTGAGTTCGGGCTCGAGCACCCTATTGGATTGCCACCAGGACGCCAAAAATGGCGCTACAAATCCTAATGTGAGGTAAAACATGTAAACTTTTGACGATGTGTTTAACGGACATCGCGTTGTGGACGTGGAAGATGACATGGCACGTGACGCGGAACACCATCTCCGATTACATAAGCGCATGGTCATTTTAGTTATTGTGGTCATATTTTGGATTATTTTGAGATGAGATGAGATGAAATGGGATGAGATGAAATGGGAGTCACTAAAGCTGGCAGGAGTATTAGTAGTAGTCTCTACCTGTATTGTATGAATAACAGGCGTGTATAACAGATTTATCAATGGCTTGCTTGCTTGCTTGCTTGCTTGCTGGCTGGCGTAAACACTCTTTCTTACTTTTGAGCTATTCCAGAATCCAATTCTCAAAATAAAGCGTCAAACGTCTTTTCCTTGTTTATAAACTGTCCTTTTTGTATCTTTTCCAGTAAAAATCTCGTATTGTGTGTGTGTGTGTGTGTTTGTCTTCTTTATGGACATTTGTTAGGCTGCTTCTTATATGTTCGAGACCATTCACTACCGGTTCTCAAGTAATTATGCACTAAAGCGATTTAAGATGTGCCATGGCTACGAGATCACCCCAGTTTGAGATTTTGAGTGTGTGTGTGTTTGTGTGTGTGTGCGTGTGTACGAGGGAGAAATCATACCATGTAGAGATTCTCGTAGTAATGGAGGAAAAGTTTTGTAGAAACACCGTAGAGGTTTTCTTTTTGGGTTGGAAAGAAGGTTTGTAGGAGGTAGAGGGCAGGGGAAGGGAGAGAGAAGGAGTAGAGAAGGAGGAGAGAGAAAGAGGAGAGAAGTGTTGTGGTCTGTAAGTATGTAATTGGTGGGCGGGCGGGTCACGTGACCCTATCTCTGTTTGATGTGAGACCCTCCTCAACACGAAGGAAGAAATCGGGACGAATGGGAGGGAAAAAAGGAGTGCACGTGACAGACACCCAGCCACCTAGCCACCTGACCACCCATACACCCAACTACCCAATCAACACCCCACCCATACACCCAGTCACCCAGTCACCTAACCACCCACACACCCAGCTACCCAGTCACCTAACCACCCATACACCCAGTCACCCAGCCACCTAATCACCCATACACCCAGTAACCCAGCCACCTAATCACCCACACACCCCACCCACACACCCTCGGCTCATCTCGCTCGGTGATAACTAATAGCGTCTCGCCAAGAAGCTACAAGAACCCTAACATAAATCTCGGCAAGGAAACATCGGGTTAAAATTCTTGAATACTGTAGTCGCTCATATCGACAATTTTTGCTTTCAGTAGCGTAAAAGCATTTATCGTGTGCTACACTGGTACATCTGACTCAAGGCTTCTTTCAACCCATACAGGGTAGCTAACAGACTGAAAAAAAAAAAAACCCTATATATTTTCAAAAAATGGTCACGTGACATACACGCGAAAGACAGATAGACAGACAAGCATCTCGTCGTACACGACAGAAGCACGCGACACCCAGAGATCACGTGTCATTTCATTCTTTTTCTTCTACTTGCCCCAATCACTCCGTCCAAAGCGATCGCTCTCGAGATCCCATAATCAACAAACCCATGTAGAAAGTTCGAAAAAGTCATCGATATCCAAAACATATGTTCAACTGCACAAGAAAGAGGAGCCCTACCCTAACTCTCCCTACACTATGAGTGCCGCACTACCGTCCTTGCAGATTCCCGTGGACTACGCTCAAATCCAAACAACGGTCGAGGATTTTTTACTTCATTTCAAAAACAGCACCGCATCGACCCTGCAAGACGATGCTACGACGGACGTGGGCGAAGGTCCTAAATACATGGCAATCCTGCAGCAAGTCGCGAATCGGGAACTCCAAACCGTCGAGATCGAACTCGACGACCTACTACGGTACGAAACCGAAACTCTCGTGACATCCACAGATCTTGTGCGAACTGTGAGCCGTAATTGCTACCATTTCGTCGAGCTGTTCAGTCGTGCTGTCGACAAGCTGCTGCCTCCGCCCACCAAAGAAATTGACTACAAAGACGACGTCTTGGACGTGATTTTATACCAGCGTAAGCTCCGCAATGACAGATTATTGTCAGACCGTCGTACTGAACTGGCTGCAGAGGCACCTGGCGAGTTTCAAGATGAAACCCTTATGCGGGAAATCGCAGAACAGGAGTCTGATTTATTCCCTGCAAAGCTCATAAGACGCTACAACTTATATTTCAAACCTCTTACCGGTGCACAGGGACACAAATGGCAACCTCCGCTCCCGGTCCGTGAAATCAAAGGTGACTGTTTGGGCCAGCTTATCACCGCGCGTGGTATTGTCACCAGAGTCTCGGACGTCAAGCCTTCTGTGCTGGTCAACGCTTATACATGCGACCAATGCGGCTATGAAGTATTTCAGGAAGTGAACTCACGTACGTTCACTCCGCTCGTAGACTGCACTTCCGAACAATGCTCCCAGAATCAAACTAAGGGCCAGCTTTTCATGAGCACAAGAGCGTCCAAGTTTAGTGCTTTCCAAGAGTGTAAGATACAAGAAATGTCTGAACAAGTTCCTATAGGCCACATTCCACGAAGCCTCACTATACATGTCAACGGTGCACTGGTTCGAAGTTTAAGCCCCGGGGATGTGGTAGATGTGACCGGAATTTACATGCCTTCCCCATTCACAGGTTTTAAAGCTTTGAAAGCTGGTCTTTTGACAGAAACTTATTTGGAAGCCCAATACGTCTTCCAGCATAAAAAAAAATTCGCGTCCTTTGAAATAACACCTGCTACTGAATCCCGGGTCATGGCTATTGCATCCCAAGGTGATGTTTACAACAGACTTGCGCAGTCTATCGCGCCCGAAATTTACGGTAATCTAGACGTGAAAAAAGCGCTGTTGTTGCTCCTTGTCGGTGGTGTGGACAAAAAAGTTGGCGACGGAATGAAAATTAGAGGAGATATTAACGTTTGTCTGATGGGTGACCCCGGTGTTGCCAAGTCTCAATTACTGAAATCTATCTGCAAAATTTCTCCCAGAGGTGTCTACACAACTGGTAAAGGTTCCTCAGGTGTTGGTCTGACAGCCGCGGTTATGAAGGATCCAGTAACGGATGAAATGGTTTTAGAAGGTGGTGCCCTAGTCTTGTCCGATAACGGCATATGCTGCATCGACGAATTCGACAAAATGGATGAAAGCGATAGAACAGCTATTCATGAAGTTATGGAACAGCAAACCATTTCCATCTCTAAGGCAGGTATTAACACAACTTTGAACGCCCGTACATCTATTTTAGCTGCCGCTAATCCCCTCTACGGCAGATACAACCCAAGATTATCACCGCTGGAAAATATCAATTTCCCGGCAGCTCTTCTGACCAGATTCGACATCTTATTCTTGTTGCTGGATCTGCCTAATCGTGAAGACGATGAAAAACTCGCAGAGCATGTAGCTTACGTTCACATGCACAATAAACAGCCTGATCTTGGGTTTGTTCCACTGGAACAAAGTGAAATGCGCGAGTTCATTGCTTATGCTAAAACGAAGAGGCCTACAATGAGCCGTGAGGTCAATGAATACGTGATTCAATCGTACATTAGAATGAGACAGGACTCTAAGAAGGCTATGGACTCCAGATTTTCCTTTGGACAAGCCACACCAAGAACTCTTTTGGCTATCATCAGATTATCACAAGCTTTGGCGAAGCTCCGGTTTAGTGACACTGTAGAATTAGATGACATCGAAGAAGCTCTTAGACTCATTCAAGTGTCAAAAGAATCACTGTACCAGGACAGTCGCAAAAGTGCGGAGGAGGAAAATCCAACTACGAAGATTTTCACAATTATCAAGAATTTGGCAAGAGATGGGTCTCAGCTGCAACAGAGCTTACCTTTCAGTTTGATAGTGAAGGCGGCAAGATCGCGGGGATTCACGATGCTTCAGCTCAACAATTGTATCGAAGAATACGCCTACCTTGGTATCTGGAATCTGGTCAATGAAGGAGCCACTCTACACTTCTTGAACCAAGGTGTTGAAAGCTCCAATGATAATGGTCCACATGAAGCCGCCCCATCCGCATCTTTTCCTCCAAGTGACGATGCAGTGATGAGCGATGCTTGAAAGTTAGTTGAAAGAAGCCAATCGTCCCACTTCCGAAGCTGGCTTGCGGTTTGATATGGACGTGGATGTCATTCTACAATTACAATTGCCTCGGGGGCAATTGTTGTATATAATTCAGCAGCAGTCTTTACACGTTGTAATAATAATTTGATAGCATTACAATCACAGATCAATTGTGATCGGTAGGTTTAGCTGATGGTGCTGGGTCCTGGTAAGCTCTTTACGCTTGATGGTCGCCATCAACGATTGTAGAACCTTAATTTACTTGAACCATAACCTGCTCCAGGAAGCTACATCAATGCTTTACAAAAGGTCCCAAGCGTATCCATGACACGTCCTATTATATCTTTGAAGCCTAGCTACAATTCGATCATAAGAGGCTGTCCTGGCCTCCCCGAAACTTTGGTATGTTGAAGCCATGAAATTGTTCGAATCCGCTGGAGCCGACAAACTAACCTTGATTCCGTGTAAAGCCCAGATTAGAATGCGAGTTAAGAATACGATCGAGTGATGGCAAAGACTTCTGTATCGAGGGCATTGAGGTTCTTTTAAAAACCACTGAAACTTTACATAACTCTGGCCATAGTTTCACGACAAGACCCAAGCTCGAGAAATCTGTTCTACACTATAAAAAGAGCATTAAAGTTTCTGACAAGAAACTTATTGGGATTGATATACCACTTACCATTGCTGTTCCAGACGATATCAAAGAAACTAACTACAACTCTCGTTTTGGACACTGCTTCACAACCTTTGAATGCCGAGCGAGCTATTTTACTGACGCCAGCAACGTCTTACTGGAAACCTTCACGACGGTGGTAAATGTAGATCGGTACGACCTCATAGCCTCTCCAAACCATTACCAGCCACTGAACCGCCTCTATCACTCCCCGGATAAAAAATTACAGGTCAAATACGAAGTTCAAAACCCTTGCGTGTCCACTGATGATTTGCTACATTTGAAAATTGACATAGTACCGAATCTGTCTTCAAGCACTATCAAGGCTAGCCCGCGACATTTCAGCAAAAAGATGAAATTGAAATCTGTCACGTTTGAGATCAAAGAATACCTCGAAACCTTCGACTCTCATCACGATTCGAGAGAAAACATCATCTACACCATGGTCAGACCCTTCAACGAAGTAATACCAAAATCTGGAATTCAATTCGAGGCAGATGTCCGGGTTCTGACCAAAAACCTGCAGTTTAGACAATACGAATTATCTCTTAACGAGCCTGCTGTGTTGTTCCGCCTACCCGAGCACCCGCCTGCGTTGAACGAGTCGCCACCAGAGACTGTACTTCTGAAGAGTAAAAAGGACTTGGAGCCATTCAATTACCATAGTTCAATTACTACTCGTGGCCGGCTTTTTTCAATAACACACGGTGTCACAATAAAGTTCAAGATTGGAAACGCCAAAGACTTCGAAATCAACCAACCAATTGATATTTCTCCGTGGGTCAGGACCCAGATGAAATACATCGAAAATGCAATTGTCAGGGAAACGGGTGTTGCTTCCAATGCTAAAGTGTTTTACGATTCTTTTGGGGGAATAAAGAGACGCAAAAGCACAGCAGAGCTCGAATATCCACCCTTACCACCTATCGTTTATTCTTCTGATACTCAGACTCTGAAAAGCCTAGGGATCAACTATGATCCAACATTCAAAACCGCCAATAGAGTGCTCATGATTGAATAAGTACGGTCTGGAAAGGATAGCGGGTGACATTCAAAATGTCTGCTCAAGCCACTGGATAGCAACATTAAGAGATTCAATACCAACAAAAGAGTCAAGAAGAAGGAGAATGGCTGTCTTCTGTTCATCGAGTTATTCTGGATTGTATAACCAGGCTTACATACTATCACGTGTGATGATATCCTCACCTTGATGATATTGATGTTTAAGTTGTCGAGTAGATAAAGTTCACCGTGTAAGCCATCAGAAAGCTCATTCTGAGCTTTGAAGAGCTCATTGGGTTTGAGCGGTGCTGGAACGATGGGATTGGAGGATACCGAAGTTATAGTGGGAAATCTACAAGACGAAACACCTTTATTCGATCACTTTACCACCGCAGAGCAACGTGAAACTGCGGAAACACTGGCTGATATATATTCGCTTATAATCGCGTTGGATCATGTCGAAAAGGCTTATCTCAGAGACAGCCTTTCAGGTGAAGACTATACAGTGATCGCCAACAAGCTATTGGCACAGTACAAGGTATACCTCTCAAATGAACAGGTTGCAAAGGAATTTGGGGATTTACAGGACTTTAAAGAAAAATACAGCATCAATGCCTCCAATGCTATAACAAGAATCGAGCGTGGAATTCCTGTTACAGTGGAGCACGCGATCCAAAGCGGAGACAACAAGGACCCAGCATCTGTCGGTAACTCCAAATTCGGGGGGAAAGCGGTGGCAGAAGCAACCGGTAACTTTATTACGACAATGGACGCTCTGAAACTGAATTATCGCGCCAAGGATCAGCTCCATCCTCTAATGTCTGCATTGCTGCTAAGCATCAATAGAGTAAGCTCGCAGGATTTCGAGCAGCGAAAAAACTTGGTTCAATGGATTGTGAAAATTAACAAAATGAAGGCCAGTGAAAAAATGTCCGAAGAAGACGCCCGCGAACTGCTTTTTAGTCTTGACGCGGCCTACAAAAGTTTTTACACGCTTCTAGAGTAGCGGGATATTCAAGGTTTCTTATCGCCGAAATTGAGTTCGTGGGAATTGAGGGCGCTAGCTTTGGCCAGCTTTTGTTTGAATTTCGCGAGAAGTTCCATCGTTTCCATTTCCCGCCTCTCAGGCTCACTGGTAGGATTCGGTGATCCCTCAGTTTGCTGGTTATGAGTTCTTGCAGATTTTGACGATGTATTGGTCTTTGTTACATTTTGATCCACACGTTTGTTTTCATGATGTTTCCTGGCCTTCTCCGAAGGATCGTCGTTGTTGATATCGGGACCGTCCCGAATTTCTTTCGCCTGCTGAACCTCATGCTTAACATCGCCCTGGGCATTTTTTGCTGAGCGCATCAGACCCTTTGGGACCAAAAGGTCATGAGCTGATGTGATTTTGACGTTGACTGTTTCGTTGTGTTCATCTTCGTCATCGTAATCGAGCCGTACTTTAGCGCTTTTCCTGGCACGTTTGCGGGACCCTTGTGAAGTAACAGAAGTCTCCCTTTTTTTCGTTTCCATTTTCATGTCTTCTGTGAAGAACTGCTCTTCCACTTCAATCCGGTCCACAATAGCAGGGTACAGAAACCTGCCATCCTTTTTTTCAGAGTCCAGCTCCTTTCCCGCAATGTCTAGCAGCGTGTAAAATGTGTTGTCGACCAATTGGCCAAGCACTGTCACTTGGCCATCCAATTCAGGTGTTTCTCGAAGTGTGATGAAAAAATCGCCTTTAGACTCTAAATTGATGGCCAAAAGACCTCTTCGGTTCATTTTAATTCTCGAATCACTCTCCAATACTCCCCATGGCTCATTATCGATCTCTGATGTTTGCACAGCTGCATCATACACTTTTCGTTCGAAACTGACACCATTATATCTGTCATTGACACAATTTTTCAAAAATCTCAAAGCTACTTTCGGGCACTGCTTGGCCCACAACTCAACCTTGAGCGGGCCCTGAGATGTCCAGATAGTGCACTTGGCACTAGTTCGGGGTTCCAAACTACTTGACATCGCTCTTGCTGGTACTCATCCACTGATGCTCATCGCAGGCGGGTAAACCTGAGATATTCGAAAATTTTTCAATTATTGGTATATGAAATTTGAAGGTTATTAAAACCAGAACAGAATAAAGACTTGAAAGCTTCTAAAACTACAGATAAAGGAGGAGAAATCTAATCATGCTGGGCTTGATAAGTCGTACTGTTCGATCTACAAGTAGAGCTTCATTGCGGAAGGTAAGCGCACCAAAAAACGCGAACTTCAGAGCTTTCAGTGGCGCTAAACTATTGCTTAATGAAAAGAAAAATGCACAGAAGCCAAGTTCCATCCTGACTGAAGATCTTCTGGCCAAAGCGGGTGTAGATGTGGAAGAAGGAAAACCCCAAGGTGAGAAGGCAGAAGGGTCGAAAAATGAGGATGTTGAAGAGCCTATTGGTCGCGATGGCTCCGGAAAACGTAGAAGAAAGAGACAAACGTCAACAGACGTGAAACGGGAACGTTATGCCAACTGGTTCTACATCGGCTCTTTTGCAGCGCTTTCGGGTGCTGCCGGGTATTTGGCCCGCGACTGGGAAGACGACGAGGCCGAGGAACTGAAAAAACAGGCCGCTAGCGGTTACACCCCAGAACTGATGTACACACGGATGAAGTTGCGCTTCAATTCCATCTTTTCGTACTTCCAAGAACCTCCCTTTCCTGACCTCTTGCCTCCACCACCCCCTCCTCCATACCAGAGGCCTTTGACGCTCGTTTTGAGTCTGGAAGACGTGTTGGTTCACTCGGAATGGACCAAAGAACACGGCTGGAGAACGGCCAAAAGACCCGGAGTGGACTACTTTCTGGGCTATTTGTCTCAATACTACGAAATCGTATTGTTTGCCTCCAACTACATGATGTATGCAGACAAAGTCGCTGAGAAATTGGACCCCATTCACGCTTTCATTACCTACAATTTGTTCAAAGAGCACTGTCTATACAAGGACGGTGTGCACATCAAAGATCTTTCCAAATTGAACCGTGACATTGGAAAAGTCATTATTGTCGATTGCGACCCCAACTCGTACAAACTACAACCTGAGAACGCGGTGCCCTTGAAGCCTTGGGAAGGTCAGGCTGACGACGGATTGTTGAAGCTAATACCATTTTTGGAGTACCTGGCCACCCAGCAAATGAATGACGTTAGACCTGTGTTGAACAGCTACAACGACAAGTACCAGATTCCCGAAGAATTTGAGCGTCGTGTGGCTGTACTCAAGGAAAAGTTCTACAAGGAGCAAGAGGCGAAGGCCAACGGCAACTGGGCGTTGAAGGCGCTTGGTGCCGGTGCTCTGGGCTCCACAAAGGCCAAGTTTCCGCTAGATTTGCTCAGAGAAGAAGGTGAAAAGAACTACGTTCGTTTCATGCAGCTAATTGAGGAAGAGAAAGAAAAGATCCGAATCCAGCAAGAACAGATGGGTGGTCAGACTTTTACGCTAAAGGACTATGTCGAGGGTAATTTGCCATCGCCTGAGGAGCAGATGCAAATCCAGCTTCAGAAACAAAAGGAGTTTGAGACCCAATACGAACAAAACAAGGCAGCTGCTCAGAACAAATAAGAAAAGAACAATGTTGAATTTTTTTGAACCCTGTCCAAGGTTAGATAGGATTCCGTCCTCCTGCTCCTTTATAATACTTGCCACGACTTGAAATGACCCAAATTTTTCTAAACAGCTGTACATAAACTACTCTTTTACATTGCCATATCATACAGAGGCCCTTTTACATACAACTATCGCCCAACATGAGTTCATGTTCCTCTATCTTACTTGTTTTATTTAACGGCGTCACATAATGATATATAATTGTCAGTTATTTTTCAAAATATACACTGTTCCATTTGAGCCCCCCCCCACATCATTTAAATACTGACCATCAAACACACGGTTTGAGCCCGAAAAGAAGCCCGAGTGCACTCTTTCACAGATTTAGGACCCCGAGTTTCAAGTGAAAGAGGCTTCTAACACATAAACCGTGGTTATTTTAGTGCTGTTAACACCAAACCTTAAGCGGGATTTCGATTTCAAGATATCAGTAACGTTATTGTTATCTAGGTCCTGGATCAGAATAAGGAAGAGAAACCAGAATGCCTGGCAACCTGTCGATTAATATTTTGAGCTCAAACTACTCGCGGTACGGAACATCTGTCTACCAAACGCTTTACAGTGATTGTGATGAGACATGTAGTACTTATTCAGCCCAGGGCTTGGAAAATGTGTCAAACAAGGACAGGAATGCGAAGATTGATGGTGGGATAGACGGTGACAATACCAAGTCAAAAATCAAGCGTAAGTACAAATCACTGTTGCAGAACTACGGTGGAAATCCGTCTTCGCGCGCCAAGAAATTCATCGGCAAGTTTCACGATCACAACTCAAATGACTCCTTTTCAATATTTTCGCTAAGGAGCTCGTATTCAAACAGAAACCTACCCACCTCGCAGTCAAGAACAGCTATATCTTCAGTGGGTGGACAGCGCGAGGTAATATCGGAATATTCTCGCCCCTTTGACGATATAAACAGTCTCCCGGTAGAAATTCTGAGGGTCATTGTTGAACAGTTCACTCAGGGAGCATGCTTTGAAGACTACAAGACGCTCGTGCGATGTCTTTATGTCAGCAAAAAATTCTGTGTTGCAAGCAAAATAGAGCTTTACAAAAGCCCCACATTTACGTCAACTTATCGTGTAGCACAGTTTGTCACGTCTTTGAGGGTTCATCCTGAAAACGGCTTGCATGTGAGACATTTGGATCTCTCCACGTTGAAAAATGGCTTGTTGGATGGTCAAAATGGTCACTTTGAGCAGAGCCGTAACTCTGTGGAAGAGCGAGTTCCTACACGCAGGAGATCCTCTGCTAGGGATGTGTTGGAAGAGGCGGATGAAGACCACGATAGTGATACAGATCCCGGTGGAACAGGAATCGAGAGATCAGACACACTCTTAGACGAGGACCTTCCTGACATCGCGCTGGCTGGATGGCGAGATTGGAGGTTTAGATTCGATCCCCTATACGGTAACCAGCTGCTAAGTTGTCACAACGTGCTGCGGAAGGTGTCATCAAGGCCTTCATCCATCAATTCTACTGGAGCTAACAGCACAGGTGGTGCATCGGCTACAAGAAGGTCACACAGATCGAATAGTTCTGTGACTTCTTTCACAACAAGTATAATGTCACCATTCTACAATTCCCCCTCACTGTCATCTCTCAGTCTCAACCCGTCCTATGACAGCAATAGTGGCAACGATTCGGTGAAGTGGTTTAACAAACTGTTTAGCACGAAGAAGAGTCCTAAAGAGCGGTATGAGAAGTACGTGGAGGCTAATTTCAAGAACCGTAGCGCATCTAGTACTGATGCTGTTCGGGAAGATACAAAAGGAGCATCAGTGAAGTTTTCCGTGGAAACAAACCTCAAGGACCAGCCATTTCATGATCGACATCCTATGACTAACAAATTTTTTCTGAAATATGCTTTGTCAAAGGACATTCCGTTAGGTTATTTGTTCCACATCGTTAACCATTGTCCGAACATGGATAGCATGAATCTTGCCGACCTGAAAATATCCACAGATTTTCAATTGCACGCCCGAAACAGCCAGAAAAGAAGTCATGCAACGTCTCTCATACAGGATGCACAGGTGATGGTCAGTGGGGACGATACACCTTGGGGCAGGGACCTGGAACCTCAATATTTCACGGATTCAGCCAAGGGTCACGGTCACTATGCCAGCCCCTACAGCGTGAAGTCTAAGGAATTAGAGGAATTACACTTTGTGTCGCCGTATGCCATGGCGGGTGAGGCTTGGATCTCGTCACATTACCCGCCGCCTATCAACGAACGCACCAAGATTCGAGGCCAGAGGAACCGTAGTCAAAGACAGCACGATTACAGTCTCACAAAATTAGAGGTTCGCCATCTGTTCCAGCTCATGCATGACAAATTACCATACTTGAACACATTGCATATGGACAATGTGGTGTGGTGTAATCAGTCCGATGTTAAGGAATTCGTGTTTTCCTCGCTGGAGCAGAATCCGTTGCTTGAAGTGTTTTTCTCGCATGCCGGGATGGGGAGAAACCTCTCATGGGCCTCTAGCGGTCGCGTATGCCAATTTGTGGCCACTCTTCTTTTAGGCGAGATTCTTGACCATGACGATCTGTACTTGGAGGATTTGTTCAACGTTTGCACCGAACGCTACAACTGCAACGCCGAATACGACTGCACGATGCTGGGATGTTCTAACAAGGTTCTGGTGAGCACTTACAGCCAGAAAACCGTGGCCTGCAGACTGCAAGTGCGCCGCGGTCCACACTCGAGACTGGAAACCCGGGTTGAGCCGGACAGCACCGTGATGTGCGATATGTCATTGGGTCCCGAGCGCGCTCAGTCCAGTGACGAAGGCCTTTTTCGACTTGAGCAGCTGGCGCACCAGCTCGTTGAACGACTAGAGAATCTGCGTACGGCTGAACTACGCAGACACATTGGTGAAAACCAGTACACGATGCATTAGCAGGAAAAATGTTGGACGACAGCTGCAACGTTACATTTGACAGGACAAGAAGCCGAACAGAAACGAGGAACTACAGCGATCCTTCCCGTGCCGCGGAAAACTATTCGTCATGGAATTAGAACGGCGGTAGCACGGAAGGTATTTCCAAGATTCAGCTCAGACGTGAACTCTTCCTCATTCCCGCTCCTCAGACCTTTTTGTTTTACAAATCACTGCCCCACTAGCTACGTACTGTTGCGTACCAAAGGATGGAGCCGCAAGAGGAGTCGACCACAGCATATCGAAATCGCTAGAACTGCTCAGCCATGCCAGTGTTGGGACCCGCAACTGTTTTCACGTGTGTCAAGAAGGCTGGCTTTCCTCGTGACAGCTTTCGTCTTACTAGAGGGTGAAAAAATGAAAAATATACGTATTGGTCAGAAAGGCCGGTACCGGCGTTTTCAATCTTCAAAATTTTTCAGCCATACCCATAGTACTGGACTTAAGCCTATCTCGACTGCCTCCACGAGTAGAGCGTCATACGAAATCTTGAGCTACAAGAAACTGCTGGACGGTAAATCTAATTCCGGCGGGTTGCAGGTGCGGGGCACATGAATTTGTCGTGGAATTGGCGATTTTTCGAGTCATCCAAGTGCTTCGCAGTAGGAAAATAAGCGGTGCAAGAGTGCCCGCAGCTGGATGATGTGTGCGTGCTCGAGAGCGATTGTTGGGACCGGAGGACGTCGAAGCGGGTGAAAAAAGAGCAAAAGAAAGAAAAGGAAAAAAAATAGCCGACGTATGTGAGTTATTCAGCACATCGGCGTCGCAACAGTTATTCACAATTTTATTAAAGAAGTGAAATTTGTGAATACTAGAGCTTTTTGGAAGCAGACGTCAGCACGATAGGACTTGGCTTTGTTGCTAAAATCACAACAAAACCTATATCCACTATCATTCAAACGATGAACGGTGGATTTTGCCTACGAGGCGTGGCAAGAAATGCCCGCAATTTTACCACTGGCTTCAGATGCATGTCGACTAAAGTGAAGGCCGACTTCGTCAAATTGACCACACCTAACGGTTTTACATACCAACAACCTACAGGACTATTCATCAACAATGAGTTTATCAAATCGGAAAACGGAGAAACGATCTCTGTCGAAGACCCTGCAACCGGCAAAAAACTCGTTGACGTACAATCAGGCACCAAGGAAGACACCAACTACGCCGTGGACTGCGCAGACAAAGCTTTCAAGTCTTCGTGGTCTACGCAAGATCCCAAGGAAAGAGCTCGTGTCATGTTCAAGCTGGCCGATCTCATGGAGCAGAAAAAAGACCTCATTGCTTCGATCGAGTCCATGGACAACGGTAAGGCCCTCAGACTGGCCAAGGGAGACGTGCAGATCTCGATCGACTTCATTCGCTCCTCTGCCGGCTTGGCAGACAAGTTGGATGGCAGAAGCATAAACACAGGCGACGGCTACGTCAACTACACAATCAGAGAGCCTGTCGGTGTTTGTGGCCAGATTATCCCATGGAACTTCCCACTAATGATGTTGTCTTGGAAAATCGCTCCTGCTTTGGCTGCTGGTAACACCCTTGTCATGAAGCCCGCCTCCCCAACACCTTTGAACGCCCTGTTTTTCGCTTCTCTTTGCAAAGAAGCCGGTATCCCTGCCGGTGTGGTGAACATCATTCCTGGACCGGGTAGAGGTGTCGGTGAAACTTTGACCACTCACCCTAAGATCAGAAAGATTGCTTTCACAGGATCCACCGGTACTGGTAAAGGTATTGCCGTCAAAGCCGCAGAGTCCAACTTGAAGAAGGTCACTTTGGAATTGGGAGGCAAATCAGCTCACTTGGTTTTTGATGACGCTGACTTGGACAAGACCTTGCCAAACTTGGTAAACGGTATTTTCTTGAACGCTGGTCAAATTTGCTCGTCGGGTTCCAGAATCTACGTTCAAGAAGGCATTTACGACAGACTACTTCCAGCTTTCAAGAAATACGTTGAAGAAAACGTCACAGTTGGTTCTCCTTTCGACGAATCAAAGTTCCAAGGTGCCATCAACAATAAGATGCAGTTCGACACCATCATGAAGTACATCGCAATCGGCAAAGAAGAAGGTGCTAAGGTCCTAACCGGTGGCGAAAGCGTTGGCCAAGACGGTTACTTCGTCAAGCCAACCATCTTTTACGATGTTAATGAAGACATGAGAGTTGTCAAGGAAGAGATTTTTGGCCCTGTGGTTACCATATCCAAATTCAAGACCATTGAAGATGGTGTGGCCATGGCTAATGACTCTGAATTTGGTCTAGGATCAGGTATCCAGACCCAAAACGTTACCACAGCTTTGAAGGTCTCCAAGATGTTGAAGGCCGGAACTGTGTGGATCAACACCTACAACGACTTCCACTCTGCAGTCCCATTCGGTGGTGTGAAGCAATCGGGTTACGGCAGGGAAATGGGTGTTGAAGCCTTTGAAGCATACACATCGGTCAAAGCCGTCAGAATAAAGCTCGAGTGAATATTCCATAATTCTCCACTGCATATACAAATACGTTTTAGCCTTTTGTAACCTTTTCATATACACTAGCGTAAAGTACACAATTCGCTATCGGCTATCGGTTAGCCATGTCGCTCAACGACATCTAAGAAAAGCTTAGAAATCTCGTCTGGTCTATCGAAGCAGATATTATGCGAACAGTCCTCCACCACTATCAAGTTCCTTCGTTTGACTGGTGCGAGTGCTTCATAGAATGAAGTTGCAGTAGAGAGCGGAGTGATCGTGTCCAGCTTCCCCGTTATTACCACAGCACTTGGTAAACTTGTCACTGCTTCACTAGACCAGTTTATTGGGGTCCAGCCCCGAAGATATTGAATGATCGATTTGCTTTTGATCTGCACATTGTAAAAGAATTGCCACAGTTTACGATAAATATCAGCTTGGTGGTGAAATTGTTTGATGCCAGAGCTTTCGAGGCCCTTATTTTGATCGAGATAGATTCGGTACCAGTCGAACAGTGCTGGTACCCTAGAAAGCACAGCAAGTCCCAATTTTGTGAGAGGTGCTTTCAACTGGGGCAGATCGGGGGCTGCAGGTGAAAGGAAAAGCGCTTCCCTTATATCATATTTGAAGGAAAACTCGGAAATGAAATGCATCACAACATGGCATCCCAAAGAATGGCCGACCAAGACTAATTTCCTGCGCTGCGTGAGCAATTGTAGCAATTCTTCCACTATTCCAACAACATGAACCATATCATATTGATCCAATTCACTGCTGTATCCAAATCCTGGCAAATCCAGCCCTACAAATCCCTCATTCAGCTCTGCCAAAATTCTAAGCAATGGCTCAAATTGTGTCATATTTCCACCTAAACCGTGAACAAAAAGGTAAATAGGACCACTTCCATGCTGTTCTGAAAGGTTCTGGCATACCCGAAGCTTGACTTCCTTGAGATCAATGTAGCTCTCGTATCTGACCCAAAATTCGTTGTTAAAATCTCGAGCATTCTTCAAAATTTGGCGGTTCAGATCGCCCAAGTTGACGTATTTCTGCACTATCTCGTCCGTTGAAAGGCCAGATGTAGGTACCAAAGCCTTACTGGCATCTCCTATGAGTTGATTTCGGTCCATCACCGACCAAATAAGGCTTGTTTTCGATAAGTTTGGCTATCTTGAATCTTTTCGAAGATAAATTAAGATTTACGTAGCGCGATGCCCTCTCTTTCTACAACTTGCAAGTCAAAAATCAAGACTAAGTAGGGCTTTGAAGGTGAACCTGTATGCTGGAACCGCTTATTTTCTTCAGTAAGCTCGCGTTCCGACTGCCGTATGCTTTGGGAAAAAGCTGGCTCAGTGGGAAGTATCAAGATTTCGATATATGGAAGACGTTGACGATTGTGTTTGTGATGGAGTGTGCAAATAGTCTCGATCCGTGGACGTTGAAGTGGCTGGTGAACCCTCTGCTTAGCATAGCCAATCGGATTGGATTTTGGTGGCTAGGTGCAGGACAGACGTATGGTCTGATACGATGGATATTTCAAGAACCAAATGCACCAGTGTTGATGTACGTTCATGGAGGAGGAATGTGTCTGGACATGATTCCTTGTAGTTTGGTGTATTTGAGGCATCTGAAGAAAGAGGTCGGTTGTCTGTCGATAGCGTACGTGGATTATTCCTTATGTGAGCGTTACCCCAAGGCTATCGAGGAAGTATGGAACGAATATCAGAAATTGGTTTCGCAGGGACATCGTGTTTGGCTGCTTGGCGATTCAGCCGGCGGAAATTTGTGTTTGAACGTGCTGCAGAGGTGCGTAGTGGAAGAAAGTGTCTTACCGGAAAAATGCGTGGCGATAAGTCCCTGGTTGAATGTAACGAAAACGGAATCGTTCGTGTCTCGGACCACCAGCGTTGATTTTTTGACGTGGAACCAGCTGGCCATGTTCAAGAACGTATACGCACCCAATGGCAACTACACAGATCCGCACTTGAACCTAGAGACGAATTTCGATGTCGAAGCTTGGACTAATGTTCTTGCGTCAACCAAATTACTTATACTTTGTGGTGAAGACGAAATTCTGTATCCGGAAATCATAAGGTTTGCACAAAAGCTACGGAACATTGACTCTGATCGTATTGAGCTCGTTTCTCAGCCACGAGGCGTGCATTGTGACACTATGATGTTCGATTTACGGGCATCTGAAGGCAACGCACGGTGTTTGGAAGAAACCATTAAGTTTTTAGGACCAGAACTTTGAACCTGGACTAGCACCCAAACTTGAAACCGCAACATTTCACGCATGTACATATATAGACAAACGAGGTTGATACCCACTTCGTTAATAGTACTCACTGACACCTTTTCGTTAAGACATACTAGTACTACTAGTACTACTACTCCAGCTAGCAAGTGTCACTAAAAGACAAAATAACCAAGAACCGTAGCGTATCATTCCGCGAGGCATTATGACCAACTAGTATGGCCACACCTTCGCTGAATAGCAATTGGGGGCTGGTTTTCGGAGCTAGATGTTTACATGCCTAGCAAGACTTGTTCAAGTTCATTTTTGAATAAGATTTCCATGAACGTGGTTTTATTTCGTTTCGACGATAAGAAAAGCTGGTAAAAACGATTGGATCTCTAGCAGCAGAAACTATCATTTGACTATTGGTTATGGGAATTATGGACAAGCTTGTTATAGATCAACAGCGTTGACTTCTTATTCCATTTCTGTTTAACGTCACTGCGACGATTAATGATCAAAAGTTGATCGGTTAATGAACTAAAAAAACCTAAACAATCAAAATAGTCAACGTAAAATCCAACTTGACTGATCGTGGGCATTCAATCAGAAACTAGCCATTCTCTTTTACCTTGTTGACTGGTCTAGTCTTCTTCGACGCCTGTAGCACTCTCGAAATCGCATCTTGTGATTTGGGAATTCACTTCTTTTAAAGAGAGTAACTACTACACTTTAGACGTCAGGAACTAAGTCAAATAGCCAGCGGTTTTCGAACGGTTAATCTCGAATACCATCACGACGAAAGTCAGCTAAGAATTTTGGTGGGTTTGGCTATAGAACTAAGTTTTGAAAGCTCGAAACAATGGCTCTTGCAGCTCGAAAAAAGCTGATGCCAAAATCAGCGATTTTGGTGAAAAAATACCAACGGCCAATTCGGTTTGGGTTCATCAGTTTTGTGACGTTGCTATGCATCGTTTTCCTTCTTCATACACCACCGCAGCACATTCAAAAGACGGGCAACGATTTCACACGGGTATCAAATAACTTGGTTCCCATCGACCCACAAACTTTGGCTAAACCGCATGCAGACAAAGTTCAGAAGGTGAGGTATCCGGACAATGACGGAACACGCGAAAAAGCTGCGTTTGTTACTCTAGCAAGAAATTCGGATCTGTGGGATCTTGTGTCCTCCATAAGGCACGTAGAAGACAGATTCAATCGAAGATTCCATTACGATTGGGTGTTTTTGAATGATAAACCGTTCGATGAAGAATTCATACGCGTTACTTCGGCGCTTGTTTCGGGAACGACAAAATACGGGATCATTCCCAAAGAGCATTGGTCTGTTCCAGACTGGATTGACGAGGAAAAAGCTAGAGTGGCGCGCGAAGATATGGTAGCCAAAAAAGTCATTTATGGCGAATCGGTTCCTTACCGCCATATGTGCAGATTTGAATCCGGCTTTTTCTTCCAACACGAGCTGATGAAAGACTACGAGTATTACTGGCGTGTGGAACCTGAAATTAGCTTCTTCTGTGACATCCATTACGACGTGTTCAAGTTCATGAAACTCAACAAGAAAAAGTACGGGTTTATCTTGTCGCTGACCGAGTACGAAGAAACAATCCCCACACTTTGGAAGACCACCAAACAGTTCATGAAAGAGCACCCCCAGCATATTGCCAAGAATAATCTCATGGAGTTCATTTCGGATGACAACGGAGACAACTACAATGGGTGTCATTTTTGGTCCAATTTCGAAATTGGATCTCTAGACTTTTGGCGGTCGGAGGCTTACCAGGACTATTTCAAGCATCTCGACAAAGAAGGTGGGTTTTTCTATGAACGCTGGGGCGACGCTCCTATTCATTCCATTGCCGCTGCACTGTTTCTTGACAAAAGCGAGCTTCACTTTTTTGACGGCATTGGTTACAATCACCCAGGCTTCACTTCCTGTCCTGCAGAAGAAAACATAAGGGTTCAAAACCAATGTGCCTGCGACCCTTCTGATGACACTACTTGGATGGACTATTTCGTGTGCACCAGAAAGTATTTCGATGCTCAGAAGTTGTCACTTCCACCAGGCGTGAAAGAAATTTGAACAGGCGAGACACAATCGCATCGCATAAGAATAGTACAAACGACAAAATGACATTCTTCAATCAATAACCTGTCTATCTTGTTGTAAACAAATTCTGAACTGCATTTTTCGATTCTATAGTAATTTGGCTATTTAACTATGTAGGTCAATATTCTTAAAAAATGTCGTTAAATTCGTAGCCCAAGTAGCAACCAGTCAAAAAGACAATCTTGGTTCCCATTTAGCTGCGTTTATGCGGCTTGGAAATGCTTTTGTAAACATTTCAGCTTGTTTCAGGCGCCCGCCTCGAGCTTCAACGCCATTTGGGAGAGGTTTCCTACGTTTTCAATCATCGACTTCATTTAACACTGCAGTGCTACTCCAGAAAAACCTGGCTCAAAGAAACCATTCGCTTTTCAACTATGGCAATGACACTTTGCGCTGCACGATCTTGGACTCTCAAGGAAACATTGGTATCCCATCCTTAGAGGTAAAACGCGAGGATTTGATCTCGATGCATGGTCTTTTACCTCGAGACTTGCGGAAGATTGAAAAATCTCGCAAAAAGGATCTTGTTCCCATTCTTTTGGTGCGTGAAAACAGTATTTTTATCAGCTTACTGACCATTCGAGCTCTAGTGAAGAGCGATCAAGTTATACTGTTTGATTCCGTGGGCCTATCCTTGGAGTCGAGTGCTCACCGGACTTTTCTCAATGATTTGAGCATGAGACTACGAAATCAGGACATGAACGGCATATATAAAGACCCTCTGCCATACGAGTTTCGTGCAATCGAATCCATCTTTGTCTCAGCGCTTTCCAACATGTCCGCAGAGATGAAAGTGCATTTGACCTTGACGCGTGGCATCTTACAAGATCTGGAATACAGCATCACGCGGGACAAACTACGGTTTCTGCTGATTCAGAACAAGCGACTGAGTCAGTTTTACAAAAAAGCTTCGCTTATGGGCGAAATGATAGACGATTTGCTCGACCAAGACGACGTTTTGTCCGATATGTACCTGTCGAGCAAGAAAGCTGGGAAGTTTCGGGACGAAAAGGACCACACAGAGATTGAAATGCTCTTAGAAACCTACTATGCTCATGTTGATGAAGTCGTACAGACTGTGGGGAATACGATATCCGATGTGCGAACAACGGAAGAGATTATAAACATCATCCTGGACGCCAATCGCAACCAGCTTATGCTTCTGGGTCTACGTTTCAGCATAGGACTCCTTTCGATGGGCTGTGCGATCTACGTTGCGTCCCTGTATGGAATGAACCTGGAAAACTACATTGAGGAAACGAATTACGGGTTTTTAGTGGTCACTGCTGTTGGTTTTGTATCGATGGGCATCATTTTCGGCTATAGTATAAGACAACTCCACAAGCTACAGAAAATGACACTCACTGAAAGCAGCAAGCATCACGTATAAATGCTGTATCGATTGTCCAACTTGCGTCAGTGAATGATTTTGTCTCGTTCGAGTTCGCAATTAGCAAAAATGCTGCAGTGCTTGGAGCTGCACCGAACTTTGAAGTTCAAGGTCTATTGCGAAGCTAGAGGCTGTACAATGCTCGCTTTTGGTCAAAGCCAAGCTAAATCTGAACGGGACTTCCACTCGACATCGGTGCGTTCGAGTAGAGGATTGGTTCGATAATCGGGCAGAGAAATGTACTCATCCAATGGACTCTGCGTACCAAGCGATTGCACCCATTCTACAACTGGCTTCATTTTATTATAGAAGAGACAGTCCAGGACTCGTTGAACTTTACAAGATTGAAGGCCTCAAGTCGAAGCTTCAAAACCGTATTGAGAGGCCGACGATCACTTCTAATTTCGATCAAAGATGATTGAACTTGAGAGGTTGTTTTCATTCCAGATCTTTTTCATATTTCTGCGAGAATCGCTGGAAATCATTGTAATTGTGTCCATCTTGCTGACAGTGATCAAACAAGCTTTACTGTCGAATGATGAATCCACCGGCAGTGCTCGTCCTGGAGGCAGCGCGGATGATGTCGACGAAAGTGCGAGATTGACTATAGAAGAAGAGGAAATGCTGGATGGTTGTAACTCAGAAATGTCGGGCCCCAGTGTGGAAATTAACAATCAGCAACTATACAAAAAACTGAAGATCCAAATTCTGTCAGGTGGAGGCTTGGGCCTTCTGTGCTGCTTTTTGATCGGTGGGGCGTTTATTGTCGCATTTTATATCATTGGAACAGATTTGTGGTCCGCAAGTGAACACTATTACGAGGGAGTGTTGAGTACCATTGCATCGGTGATCATTTCGGTGATGGGCCTTTTTTTCCTACGAATGGGCAAACTGAGAGAAAAATTCAGAGTCAAGCTTGCCACAATCATCTATTCTGATCGTGCCAAACTTTTGCAAGACAATGGTCAAAAAGCGGTCAAGTTCACAGAAAAATACGCCCTGTTCATTTTGCCTTTTGTAACTGCACTTAGGGAGGGACTGGAAGCCGTAGTTTTTGTCGGGGGAGTCGGAATAGATCAGCCACTATCGTCCATCCCGCTGTCCATGTTGTCAGCGGTATTTTTCAGCTCCATTTTCGGATACTTTTTTTTCAAATCCTCGAAGTCCTTCTCGTTGCAAATCAGTTTGGTTGTAACAACGTGTTTTCTGTACTTGATCGCTGCAGGGCTATTTTCGAAAGGTGTTTGGCAATTTGAAGTTCAACGCTACGTCAATTTGTGTAACGGACAAGACATGAGTGAAGTCGGCAGTGGACCAGGATCTTACGATATCAGCCGCTCTATATGGCATGTCAACTGCTGCAACGGGGAAACTGATGGCTTTTGGATGCTTTTTACGGCAATTTTTGGCTGGACCAACAGTGCAACTTTCAGTTCGGTGATAGCCTACAACGCATACTGGCTCGTAATCATCGGTGCCATCAAGACTTTACTAATCGAGGAAAAAATGGGCTACATTCCATTTTTACCTCTAAAGGTACAGCGACGCCGTATTGAGAAAAGATTGGAGGCATCGAAAAAGGCAATGGAGCTTCAGCATATTTCACAGGCCGCCTCCGCGTCACCAATCATTTCGAGCTCTCTCCAAGGAAGAAGGTCCAAAGATAGTCAAACAAGCTCTACACCACTTATTCAGGATTCTATAGGTAATGCTATAGGCAAAGTATCTTCGCCTTAGCTCAGGAAAAAACTAATTCACACGTCAAATCAAACTCGAATATCTTAAACATGAGATATAATCTACACTATCATACAAAAACTTCTTTTCATTGAATAATTACAACGATATCACCCGCATCAACCATGTCACCGTTCTTGTGTTTGATCTTAAAGATCTTTCCATCCTTTGGCGCTGAAACAACCATTTCAGTTTTCATAGCCTCAACGACAATCAGAGAGTCACCCGCCTTGACTGAATCCCCCACAGAAACCAGTGACTTCCAGAATCTACCTGAATATTCGGAATACACCATCTCTGCGTCTTCTGGGAACTCTTCCTCTTCAACAGCCACAGTTGAAATGGAGCTTTCAAGTTCCTCGTTGGACTTTTGCATTAGTCTCGAAAACTCCTCCGCCTTCTCTCCACCAATAGATCTCTGGAATCCCTCAATTGACTCACTATTTTCTGAAATCCACTGCAAATAACGCTTATGGTCGAAGATGCTGTCCTCAACCTGTACAGGGAATTGACCATTTTCACACTCTTCGGTAAATTTATTCAGCTCCTCTTCACTCACAGGGTAGAATTCAACTTGGTCGAACGGAGTGAGCATCCATGGGTGCTCAGAGGAGTGAGCTCCAAGTTTTAATTTATCCCAAATTGGTATGGTTCGACCCACCAGTTGGTAGCCGCCAGGAGAGTCCATTGCGTAGATACACATGTACATCCCACCAATACCGACAGTTCCGTTCTTTGTGTATGTTCTAGAAGGATTGTACTTTGACCCAAGTAGTCTGTGACGGGGGTCTAAGGGAACGGCACATGGGGCGCCGAGAAAAACGTCACCCAAACCCAAAACCAGGAACCTAGCACTATACAACATGTCTTCAACAGCTTTGTGAGTAATGCCATTGATGTCTGCGATGAAATCCACGTTGTTAGGCAGCCAAGGGGCTTTGGCACGAATGGTTTCTTGGTAACGCGTCACACAACCTAACGTCTCAGAGTCTTCAAAAGCAAGCGGTAACTTGAACACTTTCGATTTGATCGACCAATGATTGTCAAACTTTATCTCCTTCTCGTAGGCAAGTAGAGCTTCCAATAATTTCTTTTGAGTCACCTCGTAGCCATTAAATTCTACCAAAACCGAACGCACACCCTGAGACATTTCAACGATTCCAACTGTCTTATTTTTCTCGACTAGGCTTATCAATCTGTTAACACGGTATGAAAGATTCAAATCCATTTGATTCGCACCGTACTCGATCAAAATATAACGGTCGCCAGCCTGACGGAAAGTCACCTTTGGCGAGAAGTCCGACTTTTTCTCTACCTGCGCCAAGATGGGATTTTCGTAGGTCGGCAAGATAAGATCAGAAACCAACGTCTTCAAAATACCATTCTCAAAAGCGAGAATTGCCTTATCTTGAGACTCCTTTAAAAACCTAGCGGAGTCATAAGAGATAGGAACAAATTGAATAGAGTCGCCAGGCTTCACTTGGCCGACCTTCCACAGCTCGCCCTCAGGAACAACAGCTTGGCAAACAAAGCCACCTAAGGATGGACCATCAGATGTGATGATGACGGGTTCATCACCAGTGAAATTGATAGCACCCATAGAGTACACGTAATCGTGAGCGTTAGATGGATGGAGCCCTCCTTCACCACCGTCAGTTCTAGCCCACTTTGGCTTTGGACCGATGAGTCTAACACCAAATCTGTTAGAGTTGTAATGAACCTTCCATTTCTCACTAAAAAAGTCCTCGATGGACTCGGGCTTGAAAAAGTCAGGAGAGCCATGGGGCCCGCAGGTGACACCGATCTGCCATATTTTCGTTTCGCTTATAACTGGAATCATATCAGTGGGCGCGTTGCTTGGTTCGTATTCGGGTGCGGGCATTGAGGAGGAAGGAAGCTCGGGTTGATTCAAAAATAGGACATCTCCTAACTTCAAGACTCTTCCATTATAGCCTCCCATATTTCCCAATGCAAAAGTGGATCTTGATCCAAGATATTCGGGGACATCGATACCACCCCTGATAGCCAAATACATACGGCACCCTTTAGTCAACTTACCGACAGCTAGTTGATCACCTCTCTTGATGTAAATGGGTATATTTTGCTCAATGGGCTGGTCGTTGACAGTGCAAGGAGCTGTGCCACCAGTAAGTGCAATGACCACATCTGTGTGAAAAACTATCTTGGGCCCGTTTAGAGTAATTTCAATACCTGGAGTTTTGTAGTGGTTTCCTACAATTCGATTAGCGAGTCTAAAGGAATAGGAGTCCATAGGACCAGATGGTGGAACACCGATTCTCCAGTGGCCAACTCTACCTGGATAATCCTGTACAGTGGTATATGCACCTGGTGTAAGCATTTCGAAGGCAGAGGGTCTGTAATCATAAGAATCTAAAACCTTTGTTGCAACTTTCGCAGTTTTAAACATTTCAGAAGAAGCAATCGATCTCAGGTAATCAATATTGGTGATACATCCATAAATGGCGGTTTCATTCAACGCTTGGTTCAATTTCTGAATTGCATCATCGCGATCCTTACCATGAACAATGATTTTTGCCAAAGTCGGGTCGTATTCGGCTGAGACAGTTGTACCCTTAGATACCCATGTGTCGACTCTAGCCCAGTCTGGAAATTTGACGTCCGTCAATTGACCTGGAGAGGGTCTAAAATCTTTGACAGGGTTTTCTGCGTAGAGGCGAGCTTCAATAGAAGCGCCCTGGACAGTAATATTTGTATTTTCGAAGTCAGGGGGGGTGCCTGCAGCAATCAATAACATCCACTCAACAAGGTCTAAACCAGTGACCATTTCGGTAATTGGATGCTCAACTTGTAGTCTGGCATTGACCTCTAGAAAGTAAAATTCGTCTCTCGCTTCATCATAGATAAACTCAACAGTACCAGCACACTTGTATTTCAATAAAGCTCCTAGCTTTTCAGATGCTGTGCGCATCCTTTGTCTAGTCTTTTCGCTCAAATTTGGAGCAGGAGTTTCTTCGATAACCTTCTGGTTTCTACGCTGCAGAGAACAGTCACGTTCGCCAATAGCGATTGCTTTACCCTTACCATCACCCATCATTTGAATCTCAACATGTCTAGCATTCTCAACAAATCTCTCCAGGAATACGCCGGAGTCGCCAAAGTAGGCCTTTCCCTGGTGCTGTACGGTCTCGAAGACCCTTTCAATGTCCTTTTCAGAGTCAACCTTTTGTAGACCAATTCCACCGCCACCGGCAGTGGATTTTACCATTATGGGGTACTCTAGCTCTGCAGCAATTTTCTTTGCTTCCTGTGATGTGCTTACCAGTCCTGATCCAGGAACTAATGGTACGCCGGCTTCTTTTGCGATCTCTCTGGCGGAGTGCTTCAGGCCCAGTTTTCTAATTGCGTCACCTGCAGGACCGACGAAGTTGATACCCTCATTTGCACATCTATCCGAAAAGTCGGCATTTTCGGATAGAAATCCATAGCCTGGGATGATGGCTTGTGCACCTGTTTGATGGGCGGCGTTGATAATTTTATCAATGTCTAGGTACGTCTCAGCAGCGGTATGACCTTTCAAGTTGATAGCAACGTCGGCATCAGTGACGTGCTGGGAAAACTTGTCTAGGTCGGAATAAACTGCGACCGATTTAATCTTGAGCTTTTTTAAAGTCTTGATAATGCGCACGGCAATTTCACCTCTGTTAGCAACCAAGACAGTCTCAAAAGGTTTAATGGCTTTGGCGGCTTCCAAAGACTGTTCCTCGACATAAGCCTTGAACCCACCATACTTGGTGATATCTACGGTGCCCTTTTGTTGATATCCAAATTCTTCGCAGATGAACGACTTGACCCACTCTCCTGACTCGAGCTCAACTGAGCCGATTCCTAAAGGTTCTGGAACCATGGCAATAAATGTGCCGAATTGGTCTTTGGGGACGCTATAAACCTCAAGTTGAATCTGGGCGCCTTTACCGTCGTCAGTTACTCTTCTCAGGCCAGGCTTTAATACAGGACCAGTCTTTGGTAGAGCATAAAGTCTGTAATTGGGGGAGGTCTTGGGACTTCCTAGGTAGGAAGCATTAACCTTTTCTAGTTGCCAATGTAGCGGCAAGTTTTTCAGATGAGCACCCACGACCGCTAGTTTGATAGAATCTTCTGTGCTATACGGAATAGCTTGCAGCTCATCTTGTGTGGTGACTGAACGGTCTGTGAATCGGCCGTAAGTTCTCGAATTATTAGGGAAAGCTTTTTTGAAATAGCGGTAGGCAAGGCCTAGTAAAGCGTAGTCTGTGAAAGCCTTGCCGATCAATGTGATGCCTACGGGCAGACCGTCACTACGAAAACCGGCGGGGACTGCAAGAGCAGCCATGTCTGCAAGATTAACAAAATTAGTCCAGGTTCCTTGCTGAGAGTTGACTTTGATTGGTTCCGCAGCCACTTCGTCGAATGTTGGGTTTAGAGGGCAGGTTGGAACGCATAGAACATCGATATCCGCGAGTAACGTGGTTACTTTCTGTAGAATTCCTTGACGCTTGTACTCATATCTGAAAGCATCGGCGGCGTCAAAGTTGGCTCCGGTTTTGATAATGGTCGTTACAGTAGGGTCCAAAGTGGTAGGATCTGGGTTGGTCTTCAAGAAGTCGCGAGTAGCTTCATAGCGTTCTGCGACCCAAGCACCCTCGTACAAGCACCGGGCCAAATCCAATAATGGCTGGAAATCGACCTCTACAATTTGAGCACCTGTGGCTTTCAAATTGGCGACTGCTTGTTGGTATAAACGAGGGGTTTCTTGTCCTTCTTCTGTGAACCAAGGCACCGATTGTGGTATAGCCACAATACAATCCTTGCGGTAATGCTGGAGTGGGTTAGCTGGCATGGCACGCGAGTACTCGTCGTTCGCACCATCTGAATGGGCCATTACTTGGAATGCAATTTGGGCGTCACGCAAGTTTAAGGCAAAAACGGAAACGCAATCTAGCGATTTGCATGCAGGTACAACACCTGAGCACGAAAAGACACCCTTGGAGGGTTTTAGCCCCACAAGATTATTCAATGCCGCCGGAACACGTCCTGAACCGGCTGTATCGGTCCCCAGCGCCAGGGGCACGATCCCGCGCGCCACGACCGACGAGGAGCCTGCTGAGGAACCTCCAGAAACGTGTTTGTCGCTAAAAACGCATGGAGTTTTCCCGTAGGGCGACCTGGTGCCCACCAAACCCGTGGCGAATTGGTCCAGATTGGTCTTACCCACTATGATAGCTCCAGCGTCTCTCAACAGCGAAACTGTCGTAGCATCTCTAGTGGGCTCGTACGAAAAGCTCGGACACGCTGCCGTCGTAAACGATCCAGCAACGTCAATGTTATCTTTGACGGCGACAGGGACACCGTACAGCGGCAGAAGCTGCTTATCACGTTTACTCTGTAAAACCCGCCATTGATGGGTCAGCTGCTCTGGTGAGACCACCGAAATCCAGGCTGGATCCTCAGGCGCCACTTTCTGCGAATTTAGCAAGGCTAGAAGCTGGTCTAAACCCTTTTGCGGCGTGGAGCGGGCATGGAAAGTGCGCCATTCTTCAACACACCATCCTTGAGTGTCTAGGGTGGACATGATGGAAGTTTGTATATCAATGTTTATTAAGTTTGGAGAGTTTGCTGTTTTAAGGTAGTGCAAATCCCAAGATTGGACTTAAATTCCAAGACAGCCGCCCTTTATATATACCCCGATCTGATTTCCCCGAGATACGTTTACATGATAACTATCAGATTAGGGTAGAGCGCAAATTTGCGGAGTGAGCCGAATCACATTACGATGACATAAGCGCAAATTTGAACAAACAGAAACATTATCTCCGTTCAGGATGATGCTGATAGGTGATCACTACTTCGAAGAGCTTAGCGTTTAGGAACAATGATCGGTATCAGTCACCTGCTATGTGAGCTGCGGGGGAAAGATTAGCCGCAGCTGGTGGAGACAGTAAGATCTGGATTGTTCAGAATTGGAATAGCAGCGAAGAGTCGGACATATGCGAAATGGTCATGGAAAACAATATAAAATACCACGATTAGCACTGATCACTTTGTACTAACGTGACGTACTATAAAAAGAGAAGTGTTTCGCAGAAGCCCGAACAGGTTTTATTTCTGAGCCTAGAGAAGGAAATAAGTCGAAGCAGTCTGAAATAACTCACGATAAAGTAGCGTTCGCCATGGGATGTTGTCCGCTAGTGCTTTCTCGACCAAATAATCAAATTTTTGCGCGCTCAAAGACACTCAAACGGTATTCCTCACTCTGCACGTGACCGTTGTGGCCTAATAGCAGGATAACACGTCATCTGATCTGGGGTCACGTGGACACAGAATTATTCGTTAATTCATTTATTCATTCATTTGTCAAACAAAGTTTGAATAACCTGATCGCACATCGTCTACCCTCGAAGCCGGAACCTCCTTCGCTACCCAAAAAATGTTTGCTAGACTTGCCACGCACACTTTCGCAAGAGCACCCACATCATGGGCTAGACTTATGAGCACAGAGACCAGACAGGCCATCACATCGGCAATCAAATCCGCGCCCGTTGTGCTATTTATGAAAGGTACGCCAGAGTTTCCACAATGTGGATTTTCTAAAGCTACGATCGGCATGCTCGGGCAGCAAGGCGTTGACCCAATGAAATTTGCCGCCTACAACGTCCTGGAAGACCCAGAATTGCGGGAAGGTATCAAGGAAATCAGCGAATGGCCCACTATTCCACAACTATATGTAAACGAGGAATTCGTAGGCGGATGCGATATCGTCATGAATATGGCCCAGACCGGTGAGCTAACTAAGCTTTTGGAGGAGGCCAAGGCCTTGGTGCCGGAGGAAGACGAGGAGTAAGGGTACCTTCTCCTAATCGTCTATTATCTATTCAACCAAAATGTGTTCTCGTGCCTTTAGACTTGTAAATAATTAATCTTTGATTACAAACTCCGCTCTTAGGTGAAGCGAGAACTATGGGTCCCCACCGGGGTTTTGTTTTTCCGTTGACTCATGACGACAGGCAGCTTTCTTGGAGGAATGGCAAAGTGCTTGCAGTTCAGCTCTCAGAAGAGAACGGAGTTGACGGCTACGCGAAGTTTCCTAAATTTTTGAGCTTTCTCCACTGCTTGCGACTCATACTTGAATACGCAATGCCGTTGAAGCTGAAGACTGGACCGATGAACAGCATTGCACGTATTCTCGGTTTTTTTAGTGTATTAGGTTTGGCGATCTGAGAGGTTTCTTCAAAGCTAGTTATGTTGAAGGTTTGGCAATAGCTGAAGCACCCTTCATAAGGATGTCGCGCTTTCAAAGCATGTGGCACTGACACACACCAACACGCATCAACAGTGGAGCCCTTTATTGATGGGCATCACGATCGAACCTCAATGGATCCATACTTGTAGGTTGCAAGGTATTGACTGCAACACAAGATTTCGAGACGCGCTACAAGCAAAGGGTGCCAGCCGATGCAAGCATAACTGAAGTGGGCCCTGAAGTCAACGAATTCGAGGCGGTAAGGGTTTTCCTCAAATTTATAGTTTAATAAATTTTCGCCAAACTTTCATGAGGTCTTTCCTAACGAAATCACTATGGCTCTCGTGGAATTGTCAGTTGGTCTGCACTACAGACTCATTTGGATGAAGAGCCTGGAGCTCCTTTCCGAGACCCTTGCACATATCGGAGCCTTGTTTTCGCCACAAGCAGATTTGTTCGTAGTCACAGTACTTGCAATATGTAAGCATGTTTCTCACGGTGGGTTTTATAGGTTCGATCTTGCGCTTACCAAACCAGAACAAAGCGCTTTGAGTGCTATGATGTTTAATGTCCTCTGGATCGTATTCGAATGATATGCTGTGAAAATTGGTACTGCCCGAATAATACTCTATCATCAAGTTCTTGGAAAGAAGTGGGCCAACATGATTATACATCTGTGCGAGACGTGCAGCAAAATATCGGAGCGTCAGCGGAGTTTTCCATTTGGTAAAATATTCATAGTAGCGCTCATGTGTGTCCGCGTTCTCTATTACGCCTTGAAAACTTTCCAGATCATACTCACACCTCGATGTCATTGAGCTTTCGTGGAAATCATCAAAAGGAGCAAACCCAATTGGAAAGCCTTTTTGCAGCCGCTGCATATCACGCGCTATCACTGGACTTGTTTCCATCAACACAACCAACTTGGCTGCATTGATAGGTGCATCCAAATCGATCCCTCTTTTTCGAGCATTCATGAGAAGTCTTTCATATGTCTGAGCTACATCCTTGCTCAGCTCTTCTAAAAAGTACCTGTAGTACATCACCTGAATCTTGGAGGCTTTCACAACGGAAGTCTGTTGAGGAATTGTCCTTGAAGACCTAGTCTTGACATCGCTGACAATTATCTCCAATTCCTCATTTGAGTTTCGGACTGCAGCGTTCAAATCATGCACTATGCGTTGTAGATCATGCTCGGAACAGTTTCCGGCCAAGAGTGACGTTGGTTTAAGCTCTGCTGTGTTTCGCCGCTTTAGCAGCAGATGATCAATGATTCCGCTGACTAAAACTGCATCTTCTTCAGCAACATTGCCGTCTAAAGCACAGTCCTTTGAGCTCAAATAGCCATGACACAAAATTTCCCTTGCTTGGCCAGTCTGAAATAGGGCAAGAAGTCTGATAATGGTTTGAAACCAATTTTCTGCCAGCGTGTGTACCGCGTCCTGTGGTATTTCTGCAGTCAATTCTTCTTTTAGTATTTCGGCGTTTGATGGAGTAACGTGCGCCTCATCTTCGAGCCTTTGGTGTTCACGACGACCGACACTTACTTGGCCGTGCTCATAGATGGGAACCTGTGAATAAATGTCGTAGGCCTCTCGAAGTTCACACCATCTCTTGGTCAATAGCTTTGTTACTGACAATCTAGCCGTACCAGCATATTCTGTTGTGCCATTTACAGGGTTAATCTTAGCTCGTGCCTGTGCATCTAAATAAGGATTCGGCAGCTCCTTGGGGAGATCATAAGATAGAAAAGCAGGATTTTGCTCGTTTCGAAACAATTTGCGAACTTTGGGGAGTTTGCGGTCCAGATATGCTTTGCGGCTTTTAGTTCCACCGCTTTCTGGTCTCAAAGAACATTTTCGAAAGAACGGTAGGTCATCGATTATACGGACTTCTTCCTCAGAAGGGCTCAAGGATGCGCCCAAGGCTTCAGAATTTGCTACCTTGAAGACCTTGGATGAATAAACGTTCCTGCGAAAGATGTTGAGGCCGATCCGCATAATGCTGGCATGCTAAGTTGGCTCATTTTTTTCATCACTGAATCAGCAACGCAGCTGTAATGATCTGAAGCGAAATGAGATGGAAATTAGAATGTCAAAAATTCGAGAAACTCATACCAAAACAAAAAGAGCCCTGACGCGCTTTCATAGACAAGAAGGCGTTTAGTTGTCATTGCGGGTAGCTTGTGCTCGAAAGACTCTTCATTCGCTTCGCCTCTGTAATACTTGAAAACTTTCTCAACCTTGACAATTATCTAAACCCAAGGTAGCTCCTCATGTCATTAATATTAAAAACTGGACATCGCCGAAAGCACGGAGTACCTTTTGAAAGTCAAAAAAACCAAAGCCTCACACTAAGCGACGCTTAATTTTGAGTTAGCCTTGGTCTTCTCTACTGAAACCGGCTTCGGCATTGCGTTGTATGTACAGACTGTCGTGTTCTAACGAATAACTTTGATTATACTACAAATCTAGATCCCTTGTCTTTACAAAAAGAGGCTGATAAGTTCGAGTATACCACCTCCTATCAGCAGAAAGAGAAGCCCAATTACCCAGTATTTAGGTAGAGCCAACGAAGATTTGGACTCCGTCTTTCTGGCTTTGCCCAGTTTCTTCTCGTTTCGCTTGGCGAATTTTTGGTTGGCTATCCGTTGTTTGGGAGTTTGAACTGCCATTGCGCGCAGATTTGAGAGCTTTGCAGTCGAGATCAATGCTCTATCGGAATGCTCGGTGAGGTAAAGGAAGTGGTGAACCTTACTTATAAACGCTTCGTGTTATTTTCAAGATCGAAGTCCCCTTAGACGAACACCGGAGCTTTCGATTGAAAAAGAAAACGTGACCGATTTGATATATGATATTGCTTATACGGAACGTTGCTGCAATGTTAACAAAGGTTGACCTTTTTGAGCGATGATCGGGTATTGAATTTAGAATAAACTAACCAAGGTGACTTGATTAAAAGATTCAGTTCCAGAAAATAGCAAGATGTTCGAGCCTTAGGGCCTGGCACGTGACTATTTTATAACTATCATCAAATGAGAACAGCGCTTAAAGGCAATCACAGCATGCCGACTAGGTAGATTGAGCGGCTTCCACAGGCTTCCTATGTATGTACGTATGAATACCCGAATAGTCTGCAAAGGTGAGTTCCAGCGGAGTCAACATAAGCACGTGATCAACAAGAACCTGCGAATAATCCGTATTTTGTGACATTTAGATTCTCAGAGAATTAAAATGCTGGGCGGGTATTTCACTTTCTATCTTGAACCTCATCATGTAGCCAAACACCAGAAGGCAAACATTTTCCGACGATTATTTCAGCCCCATGTTTCAATAAGCTGACTCTCATGCAATTAGAAACTTTGGTACACATAAAACGGCACCCTTCAGTGCGTGAACAACTGAGACCATTTAGGGCATTTTGGATCAAACCGAATATAGCACCTATTGCCCTACACTGTTGGCTGAAACAAGAAATACAATAGGCAGTGTTGTGTCAAGACGTCCACAATGAGACGAGCCAGCTATAACTGCTCACACAAAGTGAAAATCGTCAGCTTGGAGGTTCTACTTACCATGCAAGTGGTCTGTGCGGCAAATACTTCAGCTTTTCAAAACCAAAAGATATGGAACAAATGCAAGTGAATGTCGTCGTTTCTAAGACCGCCAGAGCTGTGCATTCGTCCCTAACACGCCAACGTCAGCTCCATTCTTCGAACTCTTCTGAACTGCCAAAATTTTGGCGCCTTCTGCTTATTTTCTGTCAAAAGTGTTCTAGAATGTTTACCGACGCGATTGTGAGCTTCAGCTGTACGCGAAGAGATTCTTACATCGCTTCTCCCGGTCACCAACGGTTTTCTCGAGACTTGCCGTTTGCCATTGTTCCCATTTCTTTTCAGCGCTAACAGGCACATCAACTGATTGTCCATGCTGGAAACCCTGCGTCGCCAACTCTACGCCGATATTTCACAGATAATTTGCAAGAGTTTTTGTCGTTGTTAGGTGCTGCCCGTGCTGATCTTTTCTCGAGCGTTGCATATCGCGAAAAAGTTTCAGCTGAGAAGAAAAAATTTGGATGGCTTGCCGTGAAAAATTAGTGATAATTCGGTGCCAGCCTTAGCACCAGCGAAGGCTGATTACTATATTCGGTAGTGCGTCAACAGATGAAAGGCGCGATATTGCGCTACGAGTCAAACTGAGGAAAACTACCACGATACCACGAAACAGCTCGACCACGACGGATCTATTCATACAGATTTGAAACGGTAGTTACCAATGACACGTACACGCCACTCAAATGACCAGCTACGCGGTCTAGGTTGTTGCCAGAGTTGCAAGAAAAGCTTTACGGTTGGTTGAGTACGTGACTTACTGAGTAGCGCAAATGGCGTAGCGTAGCTGAAAGATACCGCTTTGGAGTTGGCCAGTTTGATGCCTCGAACGGGAATGTTTTGAAGGTTGAACGTCCAAAAGACTAGGAGAACGGGAAAAGTTTTGGAGTTTAAACACTTTCCTTCACTCTTGGAAAACCAGCCATCTCAAAGATCTACTTATTAAAACCACCAAAAACCACTTCAGGTATTCATCTCAGCCATCGCGAACTTGTTTTAGGTACTCTGGAAAATCTCTCCTAGTTTACTCTGGTCTCCTAAACTCCCACACTCCTTTAATACTGCGATTTACATTCTTTTAACGTTGGTGAATTCCAAGAAGTAAAACTGCAAAAGTACTTCACAAGATTTGTCTGACCTTCAGTTGTTTCATTCCCTCAACATCAGAAGCTAGTTCAGCTGTCCACTCCTTACAACTATTTTACATTCATTTGAAAATCCTTCGTTGTCACTCCTTTTTGCAGAAGCAACCCACCTTTCGATATGAAGCTTTTACACTCCGCTCTTGCCACAGCGCTATCATTGGCACCACTTGTCGCTGCTTCTTGTGATTTTGTCGGTGGTAACTACTACTGCTCCAAAACTGATGCCGTTGTTTATCAAAACGTCGGTTACTCGGGCTCTTACATGGATGTCACTAATATTGACGAGAGCTCTTGTTCGTGCGAACAGGAGTCCGTCTCCTTCGAGGGCTCTTTGTCTCCGCTCGATGAAGAGCTCTCTGTTCACTTCAGAGGTCCACTAGAGTTATTGCAATTTGGTGTTTACTACCCATCTTCTGGCTCTTTGAAGAAGAGAGAAGATTGCGACGTTGCTACTCGTCATCACGACCACAAGCGTGATGCTGCCGTTGCGGTTGTTCACGTCACCTCTACCATGTACGTCGACGGCAATGGCAATCCTGTTGCTGCCACCAACCCATCTGCCACTGCTGTTTACGCCACTTCTTCATCTTTGGCTCCAGTCGCGACCACTTCCTCTTCATCTTCATCTTCTTCGGCCGCTGCTCCTACTTTCCATTCCTCTGCAGCATCAAGCTCTTCATCTGCTGCTCCCCTTTCGTCTTCTTCTTCGACTCAAGGCCAATCATCTTCCTCTTCTTCCTCGTCGAAAGCTCCATCTTCTTCTTCTGGGTCTAACTCAGGCTCTGGGTGGAAGAGAGTATCGTACTACACCCCAGGCTCTGCAAGTAACTTGACTTTCATGAACCACCAAGGTGGTACAGCCGGCTCTGGTACCTGGTCCGCGTGTTTCGGTAACTCGATCTCATACTGTGCTGCTGACGGTGTGTCCGGTGCCGCTTCTCCACAAGCTTTGAACCAAGTGACTTTGGCTTCTAACAAAGAGTACATGATCTTCTCTGGTGTTGACTGCTCCGACACTTCTTCCGGATCTTGTGGTGTTTACCGTGAGGGCATTCCTGCCTACCACGGTTTTGCTGGTGACACCAAAATGTTTGTGTTTGAATTCAAGATGCCTCATGACTCTTCTTCTTCCTACAACCAAGACATGCCTGCCATCTGGATGCTAAACGCTAAGATCCCACGTACTCTTCAATATGGTAAATCCGAATGCTCGTGCTGGGGTTCTGGATGTGGTGAGCTTGATCTTTTCGAGATTTTGTCTGCTGGCAGTGAAAAGTTGATCACTCATTTGCACGACGGACAGGGCAACAACGGTAACAGCCAAGGCGGTGGCGGTACTCAGGACTACTTTGCTAGACCAACTTCCAACAGTTTGAAGGCAGCAGTTATTTTCAACGGTGCAGACAAGAGTTTGCACGTTGTTCAAGTTGATGGCGACTTCGGCTCGAGCTTGAGTGCCAGCACCGTTCAAAAATGGTTGGACCAAAGCGCTTCGGTCGCTAACTTGGCTTAAGCTTAATGTCCCCAACAGTGCAACAGCACCCTTTTGTTAAAAATTCGATCACACCTTTCTATCTTGCCGCTGGCAGTGTATTATTATAATTTGGATATTTTCTTAGTTCTCACTTAACCTTGGTTGTATAAATGTAAATGGCCTTTAGTTTTGAAGAGTTTGACGAGAATAAGCGTGTTTCGCCAATTCAGAGTCGAAATGAGTTGAGCCGAGTTGTAAGGAATGGGTTGCTGAACGTAGTACGATGCACAACACCAAGAACTTGATTGTAGAAACTTTAAAAGACAGATAGTAAATCATAGTACATGCTCGGGTAAAATAAAATAGGAACCACTTAGTGTTGAACAATTGTCTATTGGTATGACTGTAGTGTCCTCCTGAAGACCATGAAGTTGCTCTAATGCTTTGCTCAAGGAAAATGAGATTTTGAGCTTTGAAAGAGGTGCTAAGTCGCGTTCCTCCGAGATAACCTGATGGTGGTTACAACAAAAAACAGATACAATAAAAAATAAAAGGACAAAGATAATAGTGGGGGTATTGGTAATGTCGTATTCTTTTTTCCTTTCTTCTTGGTAATAGGGAGTTGAGTTCAGTTGCGATATGCTCGCACTCAAGACCATGCTTCTGCACCATGTCAGGGATTGTGAGAAAAAAATGGGTTTTGAAATTTCTGAGGGTTAATCGTCGCTCAAATCGGCATACTGATCAGAGCTGTTGTTTTCCTCGAGATCTGGGAAAATCAGTTGCACGGGGAGATTGGAGTCCTTGCGCAAGCGTCTGTATTTGGATCTCATTTCGATGGAGTCTGCGGGTTTGGTGTTTTCGGACAAGATACCCAACCAAGCCAAACCCTTTTTGCAGGTTTTGACAATACGACGCGCACCACCGCCAGATCCGAGCCAGCAGTAGAAGCAGTACTCAGCGTAAAGCACTAGGAAAGCCACGATGAAACCCAAGATCACACATGCCAAAATATGATGTGCAAGGGATTTGATAAAATTGGCATCGTCAAGATGCCAGGAGGAACCTTGAGAAATGGAGAAGAAAGAGTAGGTGTGTTTTTTGTAGTCTGCAGGTTGTAGGATGCGCACGACGCCGTTGGGTGGGACGCCCCATCTTTTGTACTGTTTCCAAATGACAGATACGAAAAGCGGGCCTGTGGAAAACATGATGGTGATGTAAGGGACGAGCCAGTTGCGGTCGTATTTCTTTAGCGAAGCGATAACTTTGAGGAAGAATGGATGTCTGGGCACAGAGCCCATGACGTCGTTGGAGATGCCGGTGGGGCTGGTTTTGCGGGCAAAGGCCGGGACGGTGAGCAGCGGGTCGAGCTTGCGTCTGCAGCCGTCGTCGAGGTCGATGTACACGCCGCCGAAATGGGCGAGCAGGAAGTAGCGCAGGGCGTCGGCACGCTCGATCGGGTAGCGGTAGCCGTCGTAGGTGTCGAGGAACCAGCCGTACTCCTCTTTGATGAACTGGCGGGCGGTTTCGTCGGTCCAGAGCTTGTAGTCGTAGTCCGGATGCAGGTCAATGCAGCGCTGCTGGCCCTCGCGCCAGTGCTGCGGGACGTCTGCGGTTTTGTAGGTCTGGTGGATGATTTTCGGGATGAGTTGTGGTTTTGAGTCTGCGGCCGTTGGGGGCGGGTTGAGGTCCACGTCGAGGAGTGCGTCTTGGAAGGCGTCGTCTATGGCTAGTGTGAGGAGGTCGAACGTGAGATATAGGAGGACGACGACGATTGCGAGATGCGAATAGATCATATATTTGAGTTCTTGTCGCATGGTGGGTGGGGGGGGAGAGTAGAGTAGAGTAGAGAAGAGAAGAGAAGAGAACAGTAAAAGGAGGGGAAAAGATGAACTTATGAGTGTCTGTTGGGAGAGAGTATATCTGATGATCAGAGTCTGTAGGGTGATTGTCTGTGGTTTGTAGTCTTGCCTTTTTGTTTGGTTTTTCTGTTTGTTTTTTGTCTATCTTGTCCCGGTGTAGGCTTTGAAGACGAAATTCAATTTGAATCTGCTAAACTTGACGGAGCCTTTTTTTTCAATTCTTTCCACACACAACAACAAACTTAACAACACGACACACGACTAGGCGATGAAGATGGTGGTGAACAAGGTTATGAGAACACGAGGTGATGAGAGTGTTGAATTGAGGGCGAAGGAGTAGTTTCACAGTGGTTTCGCAGAAGTTTCGCAGAAGTTTCGCAGTGGATTCTCTAATGCTAATGTAGCTTTCTTCTTAGCTTTCTTAGCTTTCTTAGCTTTCTTAGTTTCACTTTAATTTTGGGCAAAACTGTTTCTTTAAGCACTTGGAGTTAGAAAAGTCTCGTTTCGCTGTGCTTTGCTGTGCTTTGTTTCACTCTGCTTTACTCTGCTTTACTCTGATTTAGTACAGATTTCCAATTGTCTCCGTTTCCAGCTTGTTGACGATATAGATACTGTTCAGTTTATCAACTAGTGAGTGAGTACTACTACACTACACTACACTACAATACACCACACACCACACTAAACTTCACTTTCTATAATAAGCTACGCCTCGTCAGGGCTTAAACCCGTTTTCTCTTTCTCTTTCGCCGCATAACAGTAACACCACTACCACTACGGGCCACGGGCCACGGGCCACGGGCCACGACCACGACCACGACCATGGTGTGAAAAGGTGTTTTCATCATTAGTACGTAAGCGTAGTGGTAAAAGTACCGTGGCGTATGAGTATGAGCGTAGTGTATGGCCCAAAACGGAACTTGAACGCGGATACGCGGAGGAGGGGAGAGTGTTACGTAAGCCAAGAGTTTGGCCCTAGAGTGTTACGTAAGCTGGGTCTCCAAGAGTGTTACGTAAGCCAAGAGTTTGGCCCTAGAGTGTTTCCCGAGCCAAGAGTCAAAGATACTTCAAAAGGTTGACAGCCAGCCAGTCAGTCAGTCAATCAGTCAGTCAGTCCACTGGCTTGATTGTCAACCTTACTCACACATTACGAGAGTTCTTGCACCAGGAGAGAGAGAGAGGTTATAGTACCCACTGCAAGAGGGACGTATATAATGACAAGTAATCCCACGGAGTCCAGCTTTTTCCGCAAACCACATCGTCAAATACGAACATGAATTCGCTCATAAACAATAGGATCAATCATTGTAAACGTAGTCATAATTCGTATTCACTGCACTCGTCATCTAACATCTTACACGTCACGTCACGTGCATGAAGACCCAAGATCGGTATTTTCGCTTGTCCATCCTAACGCGAATGCTTTCACACAACTAGGCATATCCAAGCACATTTCATCGAGACTTCTTGAGCGTATCGTGTCATCTTATACGGAACACGGAGAGGGGCTTCGCAATTTGAACCAAAAGCACATATCACTATATACGTTGCTATTACATAAGGCTGAAAGCAGACCTGTATAGTGGATTCCGATCGACCCGTTGAACATGACTGGCTGTAAGTGATTAGCTTTTGTGTTCTATCACAAAAGCTGTGTTTACATTTAAGATGACACAAAAAGGATGTCAGATTGACATATAAAAGAGGGTCTGAGATCAAGAAAGTAGACATGGCTTTGTTAAGGAGGATAGCTAGAATCTAGAAATTACAAAAACCAGAAAATTCTAGTTATGAGATCAGTTATAGTTCCTAGTAGTTCGTGATAATTACTCACGACATTTGATAGCGCCGCTCTTACGAAAGACTTGCATTACTGGTTCGCCCTCGAGCAAAGTGAAAATGATACCCACAAAATCAACGCGCTGTTGAGGAGGGCTCGAGACAGCGTCAGCATCGACTGGAAAACGATCCTCATAGAGGAGAACCCAGGGTTGAAAGGAAAAACCTACGATGAGGCCTTAAGAACCTTTTTAAGAGGCTCACCAAAGAATATGGCACTGAGAATAATTTAGGGAAATGGAAATCCAAGAGAACCACAAAGCGAGGGAACTACAGTAATTCCAATAATCGCAACTTGCCACAATACAAAGCCGTGTGCTTTACGTGTAACCGACCAGGGCATTTTAGTCGATCTTGTCCTGACAAAGGTAACCCCAACAACGGGGTGATGCTTATAAGCTCAGGCGCAAAATTGAAGAAGGGGGAGAACCAGAGCTTAAGCGCCAACAAGGTACAGCAAGCATTACAAGTCAAACCGAAGGTTGGGGAACGTAGCGAGATTGAATTGAGAGTCAACAAAACTAACAGCGTGTTGGCAGTCATAGACACAGGGTCGCCCACAGCGTTTATCCATTCAGAGGTTGTAAAGAGGTTGAGATTTAAACTCATTCGGTACCGTTATTTCAATTCGAGGGTAGTCTCAAAATCGACTGTTATGTTACAGAAGATATAACTGCGCAACTAATCATTGGCAACCCAGTTTTGGATGAATATCCAGAGCTTTTGCAATGGGCTCGACAAGCCATCATAGGCCCTTCCGCAGAAATCGAGATCGATCACCTAGAAAAGGGAGCGATTGAAAGATCAATACGACATAGATGTCGAACTACACACTGTCATCGTTACAAAATCTGGAGAGCAAAAAGGGGAATCATTCTCAAGACTCCCAGCTAATCTACGCGAAAAATACAAAGAAACGGTGAGCAACGATTTACCGGTCAGGGAGAGAGGACCAAGATCTGTGGAACACGAGATAGACCTCAAGGAAGGTATTCCATTACCTCGGATCCAGCCTTACAGGATGACACCAAAGAATGTAGCCTTAGCCCAGGAGCTAGTTCAGGAACTTCTGGACAAGAGGTTCATTACCCCGTCGAAATTTCCCTGTAGCTCACCTATTGTATTAGTCAAGAAGAAAGACGGATCTTACCGGATGTGTGTGGACTATGGACGTCTAAACAGAGCAACCATCAAAGACCCATTCCCATTGCCGCGCATCGAAAACCTGTTGGGCAGGATAGGCGAAGCTCAATGGTTTACAACTATTGACTTGCATAGCGGCTATCATCAGTTTCAGGTGAAAGAGTCTGACCAATACAAAACAGCATTTGTTACACCCACAGGTAAGTATGAATACCGCGTACTGCCATTCGGGTTAATCAATGCCCCAGGTAGAGTTTCTCGGCTATGAAAAAGGTCACAACTTCATCAAAAAGACCAAAGAAAAATGCAAAGCTACAGCAAGCTTCCACCCGGCCCAAAACGGTTGAAGATACCCAAAGGTTCTTGGGTACAGTAAACTACTATCGTAAGTTCATTCCACGTTGTTTACAAAGGAGCCGACCTATAATTAAGTTTATTATGAAAGAGTGTTCCTGGAACCAAGACCAAGAGGAACCATTCGAAAATCTCAAACAGTGTTTGATGAAGGAACCCTTACTAATTCCTTTTAAAGTAGAGGGAATCTACAGATTAACAACAGATGCTTCAAAGACCGGGATAGGAGCCGTCTCTGAAGAGGTCGAGCAGGCCAAGGTAAAAAAGGTGTAGTAGGCTATTTTTCCAAATCACTACAGGGCGCCCAAGGAAATCGCCCTGCAGGCGAGCTGGAACAGCTTGGAATAATTGAAGCCTTGAGACATATCAAGTACCTCCTACACGGAAAAGAGTTTGTACTGCGAACAGACCACATCAGTTTGTTGTCCTGTCAGAACCAAAAAGAACCCAGTAGACGTACTGCTACGTGGTTAGAAGAACTAAGTGAGTATGAGTTCAAACTTGAGTATCTGACAGGAAAAAACAACGTGGTAGCAGGTGCAATATCCAGAACGGACCATCCGGAGGTGATGATTCTAAACAATATCACGGTGATAGATCCAGCAAACTGGCAAGAAGAGATGAAGTCGGATCCACTAGGAGCTGCAGCCTTAGTGTTTCTGGAATGTGGTGACAACGCAGGTGTCACCAATGCAGATTTTAGTGCATACGAGAAGTACCACAAGAAGTTCAAATATTCGGAAGAATTAGGAAGTTCAGTCTTCATGACAACAAGTTGTAGTACGACGATAGGGCCGTTGTGCCCAAAGAGAGGAAAAAGGAAATTTTGCAGACTTGTCATGTGCATACGTTGTTCGGAGGACATTTCGGTACAAATGTCGCGTATGCAAAGATAGCTGAAAAATACTACTGGCCAAGGCAATATCATTGTGCGAATCAACATGTCAGGAGTTGCTTACAATGCCAATTGATGAAATCCCATCGACCGAAATCTCAGGGATTACTATTGCCATTACCATAGCAAAAGGTCGGTGGAGAAACTTATCTATGGACTTTGTAACGCAATCACCCGAGACTAGGACCGGACGTGATACGATCTTGGTCGTAGTCGATCGTTTTTCTAAGCGATCACACTTTTTACCATGCAGCAAGAACATAACGGGACTTGAAGTAGCCGAGCTTCTCTTCCGCTATGCCTTTCCTCAACATGGGTGTCCAAATTCGATTGTGAGCGACAGAGACATCCGATTCGAAAATCAAATATACCGAGATGCCATGGCTCGGTTAGGTATTGAATTGCCTGTGTCTACTCGCAATCATCCACAAACGGATGGTCAAACCGAAAGGTGCATCAAAGACTAACTCGGCTTCTAAGAAGCTACACCCAAAACGCACAAAACGCGTGGGACAAGTGGTTGCCACAACTGGAATTTGCTTACAACTCCACTTATAATACCGCTATTCGTTCATCTCCCATTGAAGTTGACTTAGGATACTGCCCAAACGAACCACTCCTTGATCACGATGAAAAGACCAACGCCAGAAATAGCGACCGACAACAACTCATCGAACAGTTACATGCCATTACGTTAACAACTAAAGAGTTTCCAACCGAAAATCAAATTGGTATGCAATCAACAAAAAACCAAGGGAGGAGAGAAGTCGTGTTCAAAGTCGGAGAATGGGTATTGCTACATGAAGATTCTATATTCACGTTGAGAAATCATGCAAAATATCAAAAAATGTATGGAGGTCCCTATCAAGTGAAGAAAGTCATCGATAACAATGCGTACGAACTGGAAATGCCTAATCATCCGAGAAAACACAAGGTAGTTAATGTACAGTTGTTAAAGAGGTTTTTTAATCGAAGTGAAACCCATCTAAATGAATCGCCCATCTCATCATTGGATAAAGTTATTCGGTGTTCAGAAATAACAGCGGTTATTGGTTAGGACACACTAAACAAAATATAATCATGCAAAATGTCAACTATCAATCCAACCATTACAGTCCACCCTACTCAGACTGCTAATCTTCTCTAAACTAGACTACAACGGAAGATGTTTGTCAACTACAGAACACGAAAAAGGCTAAGATGTCGTGCATGTTGTCCATACTAGAGTATGTTTAGGAGTCGAATGCACTCTATACGCACAGTAACCACATGAGCAGCCAACAATGTACGGCCTCATAGGTTTTATTGCCTCTTTGGTAAAGATTTCGATCTATTCCTACGCGTTTGTTTGATTTGGGCAGCTTCCAAAAAGCTTCATCCAGCCGGACTGTTACACTGCCAACTGCAACTTCCAGAATGGAATCACAGTCTATGGATGGCACCCGTTGTATCATTCACCGCCAACCACCTGCAACCTTCAGAATGGAATCACAGTCTCCATATGTCACTCGTTGTATTTTTCATTCAAAATCTTCTCAGGCAGGAAGTACGTCCGTTGATAGTTCACCGCCTCATGAAACCTCGAAAAGCTCAACAGAGTCACCTAAAGTCATTGGCTGAATCTTTAATCGTCCCTTCGACCTTTTTTTGACTTTCCAACTGTCAAAGGTAAGAAATTTGCGCACTACTTGTGAAATGAGGGTTTGCGGTGCTGATTTCAACGTCGCATAGAAAGTTCCCAAGACTCCAAGTATCTCACTTCAAATTTACTACGTCGTGCTTCGAGAAAACCACACTTTTAAACAGTTTCGATGACAACCTCAATTGACAACGAGAGAGCTGGCATTTTGACACGGTGCACTAAGTGCACCTAAAGTTCGGGGGATATGCCTCGAGCGTGCTTTGTGTAAAGAGCTAAACAAAAGTGGCACAAAAGACGAATGGTAGCCTATGTTGACAACGCCGCATTGATCACATCGACTCAAGTCTCGCACACTGGAGCATCGTCGGATTATACTCTTACATCTAACGTCAGGTTCACGATATAGCGCTCTCTCGCGCGCGATACGCGACAGCGTCAGAATTGATAGACACCCAATTCCAAGCACTGGATCTCAGGTTCCCTAGCGCCCATGATTCGATGGGAAAGCGAGTGTCATAACTTGGTACCATTACAATGCACCCGTGTAAGTAAAAACTTTTCTGTTCTATCGATCGTGGAACGGCTCCCAAAATAGAGCGGAGGAGGAAATGGTTTTACGGACATCAAAAACCATCATCTGCTCACTTCAATTGGTGCAAAGAGCTTAACCTACAAGCTATCTGTCATAGTAATATCGACGTGCTCTCAATCAAGCACATTGCCCAGCATATGGAACGGGTCTCTTACGTTCAAGGCTCGAGCTTTGTCTGGCAACTAGTGTGCGCATTCAGTTTCGAATTTACTTTCAACAAGAATCTATAAGCGGTCACTCTCACTAACTGATGTTGACTGCTACCACCAAACTTGTAGAATTTACGGCTTCAGAGCACAAGAATTTTCAGTAATTGCTCTGGCGTGCAGCAATTCCAGAGTACTGGTCCTTGATGGATGAATCGAATGTCGCCAGCGCTCTCAAGTGCAACAGCCAAGAGGTGCCAAAATTGGTTAGGCTGGGCGGAATTAGCATCTCCAGAGCATTATTGGTTGACTTGAGCGGCAGGCACTCAGGCGATCAAATATCAACCTACCGCAGAGGGGCCATTTAGAATATTTACGCTACCTGTAAAATGATGATTTTGATATCGAAAGCCTACGTTTGGCTTCCGAGTTTTCAGTAATTGCATTGGTTAAAGCGCAACAAGTTTTGAGCAAGGTTGGAGCAATGGATCCTCCCTTTTTGAGCCGTCTTTTGTTTGACAAGACGTGTCTAGCTTTCATAATGTGGAAATGAGACCAGTTGATGTTCTGCGTAGTATCACGAAACGGTTCTCAAGGATCACTATAGACAGCGTTATAGGCATCGCCGTGCTGGTGTCGAGCACGATTGTGGGGTCGGGCAGTTTTCAAATGAATATCACTGATGAAAGCAACTACCTGGTGCCAAACATAATCTGTTGGTCTCTCAAAGGCTTCGAACTGCGTCTTTCAAGCGCGCGCTTAGCCAATTGGTGTCGTTTGACTCAAACTATTGGTCTTTTGGTATAATACAACTAACAGGTAAGAAATAAAAGTACGCCTACAATGGTCTTATACTTAACTTGGGCGAAGACCCGCGAAAAGACTATTAGCGCGGCTATCGAATAATACTTGAGTATTTGTAGAATACAGTTTGTCCCATGTGCGTCCTTCTAAGATAACTCAAACAGAGTGTCATTACGGATGTAAAAGGTTTACACAGATCTAGTCACACGCACCCGACGTTAGGATTCATTCAACTACGAGACGATCACATTGATGGTTTGCACCCATTCAACAGCAAATAAACAAAATATGAATGGTGAGTGATTGTTATCACGTATGCCACTTTACAGTATCAGAACGACTCTTACACGGAATATAGACAGTAGTTTATAGTAGCCACTGACACCAATCCAGGTAATTGGGTAGCGAAATAGCCATCACAATGTCGGTTTCAAAATACATCCATTCCAGCTCAATTTTACTCCAAGCAAGACCTTTGGTTCTTTTCAGTAAGGAAACTTGTTCCAACCTCTTACTCGATCACGGCTAGTACGAACATCGCAGCAACATGGAAGCCGACCAAAATAAGCTCGTTGCATCAAAGATGTTCCACTACATCACGGAATGCTGTTCTTTTAGCGTTATTGACCATTTATGAGACCATGAACGCCAGAAAAAAATTCTCACTTGCTAGCTCGAGTTCTTATTCCTTCAGGCATCATGCAAATTGGTTTCGTGCTACCTTTTATTCACCGTCTAATCCACCGACTGACCTTGGAAATATGGATGCATAACTGCTCTTTTGGCACTGATACGATTGATTGGATCATAGGTTAGCAAGTTCTGCAAAAGATCAATACCGTGTGCATCCAGGGACGGCACCACTTGTGCCAAATCTTTTGGGTGCCATTTGGGAAACTTTGGTTTGAAATCGGGCAAGTATACAATATCGGGCCAGACAGACTCGCTTGGGGTTCCCAAAGTACGGAATATTTTGAAGATCTGATCAATTTCACTGTCACCGCTAAAGATTGGCTTGCGGTTACACATCTCGGCAAAGATGCACCCTATGGACCATATGTCGACACCAGTGGAGTACTGTTTACCACCGAGAAGCACTTCGGGAGCGCGATACCACAAAGTGACAATTTCGTGTGTGTAAGCTCTCAATGGAACACCAAAAGCACGCGCTAGACCAAAATCAGCCAGTTTCATGTTGCCATCGCGGTTGATCAACAAATTCTGCGGTTTCAAATCGCGATGCAAAATACGATGCGAATGGCAATACGCGATACCCTTGCATAATTGCATCATAAACTTCTTTATAATGTTGTCACCCAGTGGTTGTTCCTTTGGAATCGACTCCATGTATCTTTTCAAGTCCAGATCCAAGAACTCGAAAACCAAATACAATTTGTGTGCATCTGAATGTACAATATCGTACAGCCGAACGATATTGTCGTCCTTGAGCTCTTTCAACAGGGAAATTTCGCGGATCGCAGTACTAGGAACGCCTTCGTCTTCACTTTCAAGTCTTATCTTTTTCAATGCAACTACCCTCTGACCGTGTCTCAAATCCAATGCCTTGTACACGACACCGTATGTACCTTCACCCACTTTCTCGAGCCTTTTGTAATTGGCCAATTCAGTCATGATGCTGATAGTGTGAAGAATGGGCCTCGTTACACTTGAATCGGCGCTCAAGATCTTTTATGTTCTTGACGTGTATTCAACACTGAACTAGGTCAAATCGCTATATATACTGTAAAAATAGCTAAAACACGGTGTACGAACGAACAACAGGGTAAGAACAGGCTATTCTACTGTTGTTTAGCATGTCTTGCGGCTTTGCGTAAAGCTCTTGTCCTAATGCTCTTGTGCATCTTGTAGTTGATGGTGTTCGCGAGCTTGGAATATACACCAACGGTGTTTTCAATGACAAATTCATAAATTGCATGAGACCAGAAAGGTGTCATAGTAGCGTAGCGTTCCTGAGCTCCAGAACGTCTTCCAACACTCTTCAATGTGGCTGCAACGAATTGGGCTGGGTTTGGGATCATCATAGAGGTTTTGCGAATTTTCGACATTGCGCTAGTGACCAGGTAAGACAGAACAATTTCAACGTCTACATTTTGAGACTTGAGTTCGCCAGCCAAAGCAGCGGACCAGGCCTGCAGAAATGCCTTGGACCCTGAATATGTGGCCAGCAAGGGTGTTGGGAGAAGACCGCCGAAGGAACCCATGGTCAAAATCAAGCCTTTGCATCGTGCTTCTTTGGCAGATTTCACAATCAAAGGTGCAACGAGTTGCGTGATTTTCAAAGTAGCTGTGGTGTTGATCGTGATGATATTGCGAAGCTCGTCTTCCCCAGTCTCCAGGAACGGAACCGGGATGCTATGGCTCTGACCGACGTTGTTGATTAGCACGGTGATAGGAATTCCAGAGCAGATCTCCTTGACCTTAGTATAGTTATCAGACGAGTCTTCAGAAACGTCAATTGCACAAATGCGAACCTCGATTTTGTAGGTCTTTTCAAGAACCGATTTCAAATCTTCCAGTTTCGAAAGGGTACGCGAGATGAGTACTAGATTGAAACCGCGTTTGGCCAGTTGATGGGCGTATTCCTTGCCAATACCATCACTGGCACCGGTAACCACACAGTATTTGCCACTTTTAGCACCATACTTACGGTAATTGACACCTGGTAAAACAAACAAGTCCAGCAATAAGGACGAGAAACTTAGAAGGAAAATGGTAGCTTTCAAGACACCAACGGCAAAAACAGCCCACAGAACAGCATCTACCAGTTTATGCTGGGATCCTAACGCCGCGAATTGAGTATTGAAAGACATCCTGACTGGTCTAGCTATTGACTCTTGAGTCTTTGATTTTGACGAAGTTCGTGCTTATTGAAATGCTTCACTTTTTTTGTCAAATTAAACATCCAGATTATACCACACAGTTCAGTAACAGAGCTAGATCAACTAGAGATATTACAGAACATATGTAAACAAAAGAGAAGCCCAGATGTGTCGATACACTGGCGCATCACCCTGTGTTGTGTAAATACTGCCAAAGCCTGCTTCCATTCGTTTCAAACCGACTTTTGGAAGTGCTATTGCATCAGTAGAATGGCATCTAGCGTTTCTTGCGTCAATTGCACATTTAGAGCATCTTTTTCGGACTGGGTACTCAAAAGTCCCAGCTCCAACTCGCTCTTGCACAGCTGTAGCTTTTGTTCTTCCAACTTTAGATCGATCTCACCATCTTCTCGCAGCACTGACCGTATTCTAGACCTCTCTGGTTCATCAATTGTGTATTCATCTAGCCCCGTAAGATGGTACATTGGAGAGTCAGTGAGATGTGATTTTATCGGCTGGGAAACCTTGGTCGTGTTCTCCGATACTTGAGGCTCCTGTGGGCGAGTTTCCTGCTGCGGTTGCTTTGGTGACGACCACGATTCGTGGCTGGAAGACGACGAGGAGGGCCTTTTTTCAAACCGCTGGAATGACTCTACATAGCCTGTTCCATTTCCCGGGCTGCCATGGCTCGTGCGAGGCGAATCGTAGATATCGTTACGGTAGTTGCCACGATACGGATTGGAACCTGTTCCATAGCGCTCTGAATTATTGTCGGCGTAGCTGTGTCCGTTATATTGGTATCTTGCAGGGCCATGTCCTCCCCCGCGGCTTCCTCGGTAAGCCCTTCCACGGTACGAGGAGCCTCTGCTGTTGTAGTAAGGTCTACTTCCTGTGCTAGATTGAAAGCGCATTGAGGTTAGTAAAATGCTTGATGGGGGTGGGGAGAAAGGGCGAACTACACTCTGTCCATTTAAGATGAAAGAGCATGAAACAAAATCGACTTAACATACTTATCCCCTGGGTAACTCATTGGTTCTGTAGCGGTTTGGAATTATGTGCGATTTTATCAGAGGAAAGGTGAGTCTAGCGATGCCTTGAAGCTCGTAAATGAGATGAGATATAGAATATTTTCACACGTGATGGAACAAATTTAAAAATTAAAAATTAAAAAACATAGGCACGTGATTTAAATCTGCACCTGACGTGATTATATAATCCAAAAGAGACTGATTGCCTGAAGTATGCACAGCAGCTCGAAAAATAATCGACCGTTCATCGACGTTAGCTCCAGGGTCCAAGAAAAAATACGACAGCTGGCTCGAGAATATATAAACTGCGGGTGCGAAACGCAAGGAACCCTTCGGCTATAAGGTCATTTTTCATTATTTGCGTCTTTTCTATTCTTGAAGTGCTGTTGGTGGAGCCGCTGGCAACTATATGACCACGCTCCTCACTTACAGCATGTCGTCTTCGTTGACCCAGTTGGTGAAAGCGGCGAGAATGTGAGCAGACTCCTGCTGGTTCAATCGACGCTCGGCGTCTTTCATCATTGAGTCAATTCTTTCGCCTCCTTCCACCAATAAAGGTATGCCCTGGGATCTTTTGGAGCGTACGAAATTCACAATTGGAAGCACGTTCGTGAGCCGGTCCAAGTTGCGAATTTCAAGAACAGAAAGATGCGGGAAATAGCTGAGGGCAAGTAAAGTGGGCAAGGAGTTGTCTGTTAGCAATTGGCAATTGTTCAGCGACAATCTTCTGATGCGTGGACCAAGATGAAGAGCAAGCTCCCAGACGCCAGCGTCTGTGATGTGACATCCTGCCACCCCAACCGTATCAACTTTAGTATTCCGCGCCAAGGCCACCATCGAAACGCTGGTGATTGCTTTCCCATTTCTGTGTCTGCCCAAGTTGCAGACATTGAGATCCGGACAATTGGCAGCGATGGACAAGACTCCGCCATCGCTTATTTTGTCACAAGCCCGCAAATCGAGAGTCTTGAGCTTTGTCAAAAAAGGCGCTATTTTCATCAGGAATTCATCATCTACAAACTGATTTCCGGGCAGAACTAGCTTTTCCAGATTTTGAGAGTGATGGAATAATGGGACGGGCGGGATGATTTTGGGACAAATGTAAAATTCAAGCCATTTCAACCGTTCCGATGACACGATGGGGATCAAGGCATTCAGTTCGTTTTGCTCGAGCTTACTGAGCTTATGCAAAACAAATGCAGATGGTTTTGACAACCGATTACGAAGCTTGGACACATTGGCCGCGAGCTTGCGCACCTTTTTGGAGTCCGTAAAATAAAGATTTTCGGCTATGATGCTAAGTGCAATTCTGTGCCACAGCTTATTGACTTGGGAGCAGCTATGCAGCCTTGGGCGTTTGCTTACTGCCAATTGAGCGCTGGGCCGGGTGCACTCATCCCACATTTTTTTAGCCTTTGTCTCGTCGCCGTCGCATAGCAGCAGGGCATGAGTGTAAGCTTGAGGTTTGCGTCGATGCCGGACTTTCTCTCGCGGTATTGTAGCATCAGAGTCGACATATCTGAGTATTTGGTCCACGATTTCAGGTGTGCGGAATATATGATGGTCTGTGGTAGTGATAGCATTTTCACAATTCCCTATCTTGACATCTTTGTCAAAAACTTTGGAATTGTTTTTGGGCAAGCACAATTTGAGACCGGAGAAATGAGTCTCGAGGTTTGAGTTATTTTGGCAGTCGCTGAAGCCATCTTTTCCCTGCGAGGAAAGGGCCTTTTTGGTAGGTGTTGCCAGAGGCGTGAGATTTTTTAAGGAAGTGCTGGAGTAGTCACAACCAGGTTGAGATCTGGACAGACCATATGTATCCTCCGTTTGTGCAGTGGGAATGCCAGATGATTTCTTGGAGGGCGGTTTGCATGTCCAGAGAGAGTCCGAGATTTCCCTTGATCGTTTGAAAGAACCTAAAGTAGTAGTGTCAGATGGAGGCATATGAGAAGTTGAGGAGACAGACACAGTTGAAATGACGGAAAGGAAGAAAAAAGGTTGGGATGGGGTGGTTGCTCTATAATTTTCCCTACTGCTCTAGAACATCAAATCAACAAGAACAAAACTGCTTCCTTCCTGAACAAACGATAATTGGTATTCAAAGAGTGACACAATCGACCAGGCGGTAAGCGTTCTATCATCGGGGCCATGAAAGGAGTTGCAATATATAAAGATCCTGGCATTTTATTTTTTTCCTCCCTGGAGAGATAGAATCGCATTCCTGTTGTTGAAGGAGCATTGTGCCAACGTGTGTTGTGTATGCGACGCTGGTCATATCTGAAAAGAAAAAACCGGCCTCAGTTGGCCAAAACCGGAATGTCCGCTCGAAATCTCAACGTCCGCACACTGAGATCCAAGCATACCACACAAATCGGCACCAAGACTCAAACTCAGACCTGTGTTTAGAAAAGAGAAAAAAAAACACCATTGAAATGCGTCCTCAAGCCCAATCCCATGCCTCGTTGTTTATCTTTCGCAACTGCAACTAGCACAAGCTTTCGAATTTCCCGCCGTCTCTGCATTCCTATTTTTCGCTCTCAGTACGGAATCCATGCTTTTTTGCACCGTTCAGTGCCTTTTCACCAACCCTTTGAGGTTCAGTTCTACGCCATCGACCGTTGGTAATGCACGGTTCTGCATGGAAACGCAGCTAATGCAGTGACCAGCAAAAAAACAAAAACATCAACTTTACATACTAGACCCTAGTGTAGTCCGCAAAACCAAGCTTGCATACCGCAACTAACGCTTCTTCTCTCTATCCTGCGAAAAACTGTTCTGTGACCCTTTACTGACTATCTAACCAGCATAGGATATTTCTTGATTTTTGCCTAATTTTCTCAGCTTTTGGACCTATTTCCCCGGGTTTGTCCTAAGAACCGCGCCGAGCCATTAAAGGCACTGTCTCAAAACAACAAACACCTCACGAGCTGCGCTGGCTGTGAGTCTTTGACGCTGGCTTGTAGTAGTTTAGTTTGGTTTGGTACGCTTTTGCTGGTTCTTGGTTTAGATAGCGTTGAAAAATTATCAATCATAATAATCACCAGCCATCTCGAGAAGCTATAAAAATAAAGGAATGAACGGCAATCAGTAAAACCTGCAGGCCGCTCGTTACGCTCGTAATGGCTCGAATGTACCGTTTGGCTCTTGGTTTGAAATTATATATTGCTAGCAAATACGATTCGGCAATTGAGCTTGCTATCGGCGAGGTATAACACTCTTTATCGTAAAAGTAATAGTTACAGATGGATCGTTAAATCTATGAGATAAATGTCTTCGTCACATAGAGAGAGATTTGTAGTGCTTTGAACGACGAAAAAGGTTTCTGAAGCTAGTGCGTGTTTGTCCATGTGTACGTGTGAATCGTATATGTATGTGCGAGATTTTGGTGGACTCTGGGTTCTCCTTACAATGACTCTCGTGACGATGTCCAGGCCATCCCTTAACACTGTAGAGGGGGTGGTGGGATGCTTATCATCAATAGGATCAGCGTGTCTCGAACGAACGTCTCAAGGAGCTGATTTGTTGGCTGCAGATTGTCGTTGGTGAGTCAGTGGATAAGGGAGACCAAATCGATATTCGAAATCATACAGTAAAAGAGTAGATACCCTGTTTCTGGCATGGCCAAACCACAAGCTGGCGAACCTGCGAGATAAGAACGAACAAGGAGAGATCTTCTCAAGTAAAGGAGAGAAAGAACCTGTCCAAAACCCGTAGCTTTGGAAACATTGAGTGAGTACTTGGTTCAGTAATTGACAGCCCCGACAGAAGAAGAAGAGAGCTGAAGCTTGAAGATCGAGAAACCCAGGAATATAATATACACCCTGGATTTCTCAAACGTAATACCACAACGGCTCATATAGCCAATTAAAGGGAAACAAGGCTAACAAGACCAAAGCTTGATCTGTGAGAAAAGACAGAGCCCATCAAGACACATCGCATTGCTGCAAAATAGGATAGTGCGGCCTCTTTCTGCCGTTCAATTATCCACATACAATTTCAGCCCGAATGGCCCAGAGGACTCCGAAAACCAGGTCCAACAGTAACGGCACCAGCAGATCCTGTGCCATGGGAACAAATGGAAAGCCCAAGACGACCCATCATCATCATAATCATCATCATCATCATAATCATCATCGAACTACAGGTCCAAAAGTTACTGCTACTGGCTCAAGCTCTAAGCAAGAAGGTTCTTCTACCTCGAATTTAACCACGACAACAAAAAACTCGGTGGATGAAAAGTCATTGTTATCAGAAGGCTCTGAAAGCTCAAACTCGCCCAAATCTCCCCTCGAAAGCTACCACCAGCACCCGTTTTCCCTGAACCACCAAAAAGCGATCTTTGAGCATCGGCTAATAACAAAGAATTCGGGTGCACAGAAGAACTACTCTCACGTTCCTTGCCGTTTTTTCCGCCAGGGAACCTGTCAGGCTGGTGACTCGTGTCCCTTCTCACACTCTCTGAACTCTAATGCTGCGGACGCTACCCCCTGCAAGTATTTTGAAAGAGGCCATTGCAGATTTGGAACAAAGTGTGCTAACGCACACATACTGCCAGATGGAACGCGTTTAAACCCTCCCAGACAGTTCAATCAAGGCCAAGGCACCAGGAACAGTCATTCGGAAGCTTCTGGACCGGTGCCGATTCCGATGCGGACAGTCGATCTATCTCAGTTTGCGAAGCCCAAGATGTTTCAATCGGGGTCTTCCCAGCTGCAACCCGTGTCGAACTCTGATTTCAGATCTGCGGCAGCGCTAGCATCCACCCCAAACTTACATCAACGTTCCGCGATGAGCTCGCAAACCACGTATTTCGTTCCATTCACACCACAGCAACAACAGCAGTACCAATATCACCATCACCAACAACCGGCCAGTGAATTTGCTTTGGCAGAAGACGAATATGCTGGTCCGGATTTTGATGGAGAAGACTTTATACCAGGAGAGTTGTCAGACCTGCTAACGCCTAAGGAGCTCGAAAGACGCAATTCCAGGTCTTCGCTCACACGCAAGCTAAGCTGGACGGATCATTCATCCGTGTTTCCATCTGCTTCCAGCACACTGCTTGGGTCTGATCCTTCTAATCAGGGCGAATTAGCTTCTGCAGCAAACTCGTTTTCGGGTATATCATCTGCGACTTCAATGGAATACTCACCGCCAGCAAGTGGCTCTACGGCTTTTGGACTCGCGGCTCAATCTTTTGACTACACTTATCTACATGATCAACGCCAGGCCAGATCTGTGTGGGCCAAAGAGCAGACTCAGTTGTCTTATGCCAATGTAGACCGGCTCAGTCTGCAGATGTCAGGGGTAAGAATACAAGATGACTTGGAGGATAAGGATTCAGCTGCAAATTTATCGTTGGCAAACGGACAGAGCTTTCATCAGTTTTACTTGGGCGATCTGCACCAACAGATTTGAATGAGCGGTGAGAAGAGTATAATTTACACTTGAGCAAAAATCAGGGAGTAAAGGGTCTTTTTACACATAACAGGACGGGACAAAAACAACAAAAAGGCGTTGCAGAATGGCTATGGCTATGGTGTTTAATAAAATATGTGTGAACTTTTTCAATTTCACTGGGGATGTTCGGTCGTTCTCCGGTTGTCGGATACAGAGGCTGAACTGTTCAGCAAAAACGAAACAAAACAAAACAAAAAAAAGAGAGATCGACAAGGAAAGGAAGTAGCAAGAGACTGATTTGTGAATCCGACGCAAATAGTGTCTCCATCCAGTCTACAAAACGCTCAAAATTTTTAGGTTTATATTTCAGGTTTATAGTGGATAGGTTAGTTAGGTTTATTAACATTCAATTTCAATTAAAGGCATACATACATACTGTTTCTGATGAAGAATAAAGGCTGCAAAGAAGCCAACAGCGACGGGTTACCAACAACCTGTAATTCAAACCCGCACTTTAGAAACGGGAACAAGTTTTGACAATGTCCGCTTAATTCTGGACATATTTGTACGCAGCTATTGTCACTTTTTGGCAACAGATATGTCACTTCCGAGGCTGCTCCCAGATGTTGTGCACACCAGCGTTAAAGTAATTCTAGGATGAGAGGACAAAGTTGCCAGTCTCGCAAATACAGCTTGGAAGGTAGCTAGGACAAGTACTTATCGTGTGATTTGCAAAATTTCGGTAAAAAGAATTTTTTTGTCTAGACCTTGCATAGTGAATTGTTCAGTCGCTGAAGAGCAACAATAGAGAAACACCCTGGCGCGATCGAAATAAAGGAACGAGGAGTGCGTCTTTGATGGTTCGATGATAAGATAGTGTCTTCTAGTACTGGTGGTGATAATCAAAATCGCACTGGTGAATTTCAAAGTAGACGCGCCAGGGTGTAAAGAATAGTTTGACGTTTTTTTGTTGTTAACTCCGCATCGCCAACTACTCTTGTGAACGTGGCAAACCCTGAAATGTGCCAAGATACATGTAAGAGCCGAGGTATTAGATAACGCCAATAATTCACTTCTGAGCCGGGACGATATATATTTGAATTTATTTTGACAGTCCTCCACTGCTCGAAATTCAAGCCCGCTGTGACGTCAGTACCACGTCACTGTCACACAAGTGAATCACACACACACACATAGGAATCGTTGACTTCAAATACCATAGTACAATGAAAGATATTCAACGAGATGATAGTGAATTCAAACCGGGTTCGCCACCACTGGCCACAACATTAGACGCGATCCTCCGCGAATATAGGTTTCCAGCGTATACAGATGCTCTTTCGCAGCAAAAATGGTCTCTTCACTCAGAGTCTGCACTCTCTAACACATTGGAAAATCAAGAGAATGCAGTTTACCAAAATGATAGCGATCCCCTTTGGACTCCTGTTGACCAGCCCCATGATAAATCTGAAATGTCTTGGTGGCAGCATCAACAACGTTTTTCAAAAAAACCGAGCGTTCTCACTACAAGCGCTCAATTCAAGAAAGGCTTCGCCCATCACTTACAACAGTCATCGGATGCTGTCGCTCAAAGTCCCGCGGTGATGTCAAGTCGAGCCAATAGCTTGTTTTCAGTAATGACGGAAAGCAGCAAAAGCGATCATTCTTCTCCCACAACTCATAAACCGACACACAGACGCAGCAGCGCCATTTCTTTAGACAAAGACTGTATCAGGAGATCTGGTATTTTCAAAAATCCCAGCAGACCATTGGAATGGAGATCAGATAGAACCACCAATGTGCCACATCGAAGAAGTGGCTCTTCCTTCTCAGAGGCGTTTAAAATCATCACTCCATCTTCGGAACAACTTAGAAGAAGCTCAGAACCTCACTTTTTAACCGACTTTGAACAATCTCGGTGTGCTAATTACAGTTCAGCTCAGGCTCACGCAAATATGTCGGAAACCACCAAGGCCTCTCACCCCACCATAAGTTATGACTTTTTTGAGCCATTCAGCTTCACAGAACAGTCGAATTTGCAGAGATCAACACCAAAGGAGGGTCAAAACTTTCAAAGTCTCTTACCTCCCATCGAATTTTCAGATTTATGCTCGCATGAAGATGATGAACTCCCGAAGAAAGATGACAATGAACTTCTGTCATTGAAAGAGTTCCTGGAAAGCACTCAATAGATTCTTATTATTTACAACTAAGTTTAAATGTTATACATGAGCAACGGCTTCACAAAAAGTTCCCGATAGCGTCTCTTCATTCTTACGTAGTAACTTGAACTAGCTCCCTTTATAATGACCACCATTCGTATGCTCAATTCTTTGAAGTTGAAGTCAAAGGTCCTTTCCACGTCTCAGGTATAATGCTAAGAATTGAGGAGTGCTAGAGAGCATGCGATAAACTTTTTTGAAGCTTTGGAAAAATGAGATTCGAAAGACATTGTTGAGTGTCAGCGCCAGCGACAAGACTATATCGAGCGCTGACAGCATTAATTGACAATGAAAGTGTGTTAAGCACTATTTTTTGTAGCGCAAGATGTTACATGGGCACTGCTCCAGTGCCAGATGAATTCTCCCGTAGTATATGTCAATGTCAAACACTTCCTAGCCCATCACGACCTATTACGACAAAACATAGTCTTCAGTCAATACTTTGCAAGCGTAAAGACCCGCTTAGCCGTTTGATTTAAAAAATATCACTTGGCTACGTAATATCGCTTCTGTCGCGCGCAGCCAATGTTACGGACGCACCCTGCTGCGCAACCATATAGTTCTCTATCCTTTTGAAAAAAAAGTACCTGCAAACTTTCCAGAGCTATGCTCTCATAAGATGGAGCAGCACTAGTACTGTCTGAATCGACAATTATTGATTCGCATCGAAGCTCACAACCAAAAGTGTCTTTTTCAAGTGCATCTGCATTTTTTCCCCGTTGGAGATGGCCTATGGCTTTTGGAAACAACTTAAGATTAGAAAGAATTGCTCAATTCCACTGTTCCAAGTTTGTACTTTTTTAATTTGAGTTGCTCGTCTCTTTATTGGGATAGCTGAAATAAAACAGCGTTTATCCTTCACAAAAAATCAACGACAATTGATATTTTGAGCGCAATCATTCAAAAGATGAAAGCGTTCAGGTAAAGTATAGATTTAACCGATTAACTTGTTTCTTGAACCCCTCTCGACCATTATCTCTCCGTGCTATTGATAATATTTTAGGTGCTAGTTTCTGGCTCTAAGTAGTATCCAGGATCCTTTATTTTGGAATAAAGTTCCTTATCCTAGAGGTCCTTAGTACAAAGTGACATCATCACTTTTTTTCGTGTTATAGTGTATATTTCACTTTCAAGGACCGATATAGAAGAGATGACAGCTACAAGCACCACTTGTCCCTCAATTGGCATGGATTGGGCAGTCAAATCTGCCAGAAAGAAAACCAGATTTATTCAAGGTGGCTCCAGATCGATTGTGGAATCATTAAACCGCTTCAATGAGGTATTGACAGAAGGACAGGACGCGATCAGCCAAGCATGCCTTGCTAGCAGTAAGTGGCTCGATGACGAGTTATCGAAGATTGGGCTCACCTCAAGGCCTGGGGCTATTTCGGAGACAGGAAAAGAGATTACGGAAGGCAACAAAGTGGCACTGGAAGAGTCCACGCCGCAAAAATCACATCCCCATGAAAGCTGGCAAGCAACGCCAGGAAACACGTCTCATAAAATTGAAGCGCAAGGGCTCCCACAGCCTGAGAAGGGAGATAATGAGTTTGAAAGAAAGCATAAGGATAATGAGGTTATTGGCGATGTCGATACAAGCTCCAAAGCATACAGTCGTAGTCTAAAATCGTCGCCGTGGTCACCGTATAAGTCCGAAAGAACAACGTTCGCACCGGATTACGTTCCGCCACAAACGTCCTCCAAAATTGCAGGCAATTTTGGTTCCAACGTTCAGAATAACCCCAGCGCTGAGGAAACCCATGAAACAAAGAAAGATCAATCTCCAACTGGATCAAATTCGCCATCGGCTAACGAAGCACAAACTGCGCCTTCGCCATTGACCAAGAGGAGAAACAGCGTACTCGGAAGAGACGCTTCAGAGAGAGTAAACTCTCTTAGTACAGGCAAGACCGAACGCTTGCCATTACGAGATCGTTCGAAGCGCCGAACTGATATGTTCATTCCATTACCGGATAAGGACCCTTTGATAATCCGTTCGTCGGTCAATTCTCAAGTGACAGGTAAAGATCAGAGTAACTCCGCAAGTAATGGGCATGATATTGCAACAAAATCTACTGGCTCTAATGTAACTAGCCAACACGATCGACCGCCCGCTAAGACAGCCAAGCCCTCTTACACCAACGTTTTTGACCGGCTTACTTCTACTTCGACAGCTTCATTCGACAAAAAGGCTTCAAGCAGAAGCCCTACAAGAGAATTGAAAAGGCAGAAGCTCATTGGATTAGCTTACAAGGAATCCACAGGGTCGCCGAAAGAAAAAAGGTCTCCTAGGGTTGACCATACTAATCGAAGTATACAAGAAACTCTCAAGAACATATTTGATTCTCAGATACCAATGTTGGGACAAATGAAAAATGCCAACAATCCTAACGGCCACGGGTTAGCAAGCAGCTCAGATACTGTAAAAAGAACATCACTTATACCGAAGCTGAGCGGAAGGACAGCTGTTTCCCCCGGTACTGTTACTTCCAATTCAGGACACACATCTGTTGGTTTCTATAAAAATGGCTTAGAAACATCGCCAACTTTTCATTCGGGTCGAGGACGAGGACGCGCTCCTATAGTCGAAAAATTACAGGAGCGGAACTCTACAGTATTGGGACTTTTTCGTGAGCTCAGCACAAATCGAAAGCGAGACTCTAGACGTGAAACTCTGACAATGGATAGTCTCGGAAGTGTGCCATCCCAACGAGAAAATAAAAGGCCGTCAGAATATCACCCAGAGAAGCTTTTGAGTAAATCAGAAAAACCCCTGGGGAAAATTCTGCCTCGAGAGCATAAAGAAACCCGGGAGACTAAGGAAAACACATCAAAGCAGGCTCAAGATCGCTTGACTAAGTTTCAACTTCTACCACTCAATGGATCTGAAAGGCAAGATGTTAAGAAGAAGCTTGACAAGAGATTATCAGAGGTTATCCGCAGTCAGAAAGAACAAAATAAGAGAAGCCAAGAAAAGTTGAAGAGAAAGTCTAACATAGAGGAAGATGTCAAGCAACGAAAATCACGCATCTTCCAGGACACAGATCCTTATAGAGGAGCGAAGAGCTTTTGTGCTGGAGCAGAAGGGACTGACGACCCACATAACAGACCACGAAATACGATGCTCTATGATCTGAACACTACAGATCATAGACAGCTAATTAACGGAAATATGGATGCGACAAACACGGAAGCAAATGCTGGAGACACCACGCTCCCAGAAATCGATTCAGATTCAGATGCCGAAGACAGGTCCATTTTAGCACCATGGGCAAACTCGCCATACCTTCAAAAACAATTGCTAGCCCAACAAGATTGGGATCCTCAATTGATATTCGGTCCTATACCCCCTTTGCATACGGATGAAGTTTTCCAAAATTCCAGGCTGTCCAAACTAAAGACCCGGCAATCCATTTCTCGACACAACACTGGTGTTTGATTAGAAACCCAAATTGTCTATGAAAATAAAAGTTGCTATTAATCGAAAGGGAGTGCCATCAACCGGGCTATTTACGTTTGTTCAAGGCATCAGACTTATCCCATTTAGAAAGCCATTCTTCACTCAAGCTTTTTGGAACAAAATATATTCTCAAAGACCGATCAAAAAGAGGGATAATGGGTTTTTGCATTTTCAATACATCATGGAAAGTGACTTTTTTGCCAATCTTGACTAAACCACCACTTTCGGTCTCCATAAAGCCCAAAAGTTTTTTGGACGTAAAGTTCTCATGAATGGGATCGTCGAACCATTCTTGTGGTCTCTGAAGAACTACATTCAATAGGTCCTCAGATGTGCTCAATTCACCCACAGCTCCCATAAAATCAAATTCATCACTGGTGGGGTAGAAGATCATAGCTGGGAAAATCAACTGAGATTGCACATCGTTGCCGTCCTCCAGGTAGCAATTTGCTTTTTCTAGAAGTTCAGGAGGATTCGTAGTATCGATGTTTTTATAGCCACGAAGGATAAGCGATGCATCCAGCAAAGTTTGCAAACGTTCTTTCTCATCTTTCACTTTCTGTTTCTGGGCTTCGTAGGCCTGTACTTCTTTCTCTCTGGTGGTGATTCTTTCAAGTAGTGACAAAAGAGCTTGATTTTCAGGATCTAACTGTAAAGCAAAATGGATTGTCTGTTTTGCTTCGTCTGTTCTATCGAGGCCTTGAAAAGCTTTGGCTACGCGATAGTAGCATTTGACGTTTTTTGGATTAATGTCCAGAACAGACTTACAGTCATTGATGCATCTTCTATAATTTTTTAGCTCTAACTCACAAGCAGCGCGATTTGAAAGAAGGCTTTCCCTGAGTTCTTGAATATCGCCCACATCGAGAGCCTTGTTATAAATTTCTCTTGCCTCGTTATATCTTTTGGCCTTATAAAGCTCATTGCCTTGCTTCTTAAAATTCTCTGCAATTTCTTGCGGCTCTCCTTCATAAGCGAGAGCTTTCAGAGCTTCTAGCTCGGTATTCTCGCCACCTTCACCGTCCGTTTCGTCAAGTGTTTTCATGAAAAATGGCATGCGATTTAGCTCTTCGAGCACCTCATCAGTTGTCTTATTTTGAAATTCTGAAAGCTGAGGGGGCAAAGCTGGTTCCCCAGGACCGGGGACATATCGCTTGGGTTTTTGATACATGTAAGCCAACAGAACAAGTCACAGCCACTCGAGATCAAAACTCTTTAGTTTCTACAGACGTTACCGATGCTCTTTCGATGATGAAAAAGCATATTGAAATTTATGATGACTTCTCATCTCTAGCGTGAAGGTAATATTATAGAATCGATTGATACTTCACAGAAAGATGTAAAAGTAAGGACAGAAAGAGTTTAAATATGAGAAACGGACTTGAGGGAAGACCTGGTACCATTAAAGACGTACAAGTCAATTGATGAGAGCTAAAACACCATCGAAAAGTTGCTGATGTATGGAAGAACTCGAAGTCACGTGACCGAAACAAAACTTCATAAAGAAGCCGAAAATTGGTATCTTTTCCCAGCAGATTTTGGCACAATGTTGCATTTATCAGAGCACCCGTAGTTTGGATGGGTTTTCACTCGTTATATAAGGAGATTTTGTTGCTATGTGGAACGAGCGTCGAAGCAATGACAGCTACGTAAAAAGTGATGCATTGCGTCAGTCGTCCCTCTGTGAGTGAAGGCTGGCGCTGAACCGTGGTCCCAAGAATCTGCAATGAGGATCCAATGGCTTTGTATTCTGAAGTGAATTGTGAGTTTCTATTCGCGCAGCCAAACAACAACATATTTCTCTGGTGTATTGATAAGTTCACTAATGGTCTGTATGGTGCTGAAAAACATGACGCACTTCAACACAAGATAAGGTCTAGCCTGCCATAAGTGAATTTCCGCCATGGCGATTATCATATAGCACAACTACATCTTGAATACGAGTCCAACCGTATCGTTCATAGACGCATTTTGGATATAGAATAATCAAGTATCTTGACCACATCTTTATTTCCACCTCTAATTTTTAGCTCCATGCGTAGTTGAACTAGCTGCCTGATTAGCGTAGCAATATCCGATTTTCACTAATCGTTTCTAAACTTCTTCCACCCATCTGGCTTCTCTAATTTCTTGAAATCGTAATATTCGTTCGTACAAGAGTAAGGTTGGAAAGAAAAATCGTGGAGTGGCTCACACGAACACTTTCCGCTCTGCCAGATGCTTTGGTCCAAAGGACAATTGTTGTAAGGAGCGTGATAATAACCGATATCTGGGAAGTAATGGACCTGGTCACTTGACAAAAACAAAGACGCTGCGATAGAGTGAACCGGAGCATCACCCCAGCGTTCGTAGAAAAATCCCCCAGCATGGTCCAAATGATCGAAGTAGTCCCTGTAGGCTTCAGATCTCCAAAAATTCAAATTTGCCACTTCAAAATTTGACCAGAAATGGCACAAATTGTAAGTTTTGCCCTTGTCGTTCGAGATGAATCCCATCATGTTATCCTCAGCAACGTATTGCGGATTTTTATGGATAAATTCTTTGGTTTCCGACCACAGCGTCTTGATCGTGTCCACGAATTCCTTGATGGACACTGTGAACCCATACATTTTGTTGTTGTCCTGCATCCATTTGAACACGTCGTAGTCGACATTGCAGTGCAGTTTGGTACTGGGCTCGACACGCCAGTACCAGTCGTAATCGTCCAATAGTTCGTGTCTCCAAAAGAATCCAGATTCATAACGACACATATGTCTGTAACTTTCACTGTCACCGTAGATGTATTTTGCAGTCTGTCTCACTTCAGCAGCTTTGTCTTGATCAATCCAGTCTGGATACGACCAGTGCGGTTCAGGAATGAGCCCAAATGTCACGTTGGATGACACAACGTTCCTCATGGCATTTTGAAACTCCGCAGTGAATGGCTCGTTGTTCAAAAACACGTATGGATAGTGAAACTTGGAGTTGTAACGGTCTTCCAAGTTCTGCACAGTTTCCAAAATTTCAGGTAAGTCCTGGTTTCTGACCAGCGATACAAACGCCGCTCTGACTTTGTTGTCTCCACCGGTTTTCTGTGTTTTACCCTCTTTCACTCCTTCGCCCACAACTTCTGGTGGTGCTGCTGCAGCATCTTCCAAAAGGGTTTTGGCATTGCTGTCCATTTCGACGTCTTCCAGATGTTTACCCTTTTGGGACTCTTCTTCGGCCTTTTTTCTCTGTTCTTCCTCCTGTTTAGCTGCTTCCGAGTTCCAAGCAGTCTTTTGAGCAACCGCATCTTTTGCCTTGTTCACGTAAAAGAGTGCTGTTTCATTATTGGTGCTATGAAGCACTAGGCCAATGATACCCAAGGCTGAAATGACCAAAAAAACCACTCTTAGTAGCCTTTTACTTACCCTCAACGCCATAATGTAGTGTTAATGTGAGAATAGGCTAAGTCAGTGTTTACTGAGGGCCAACGAGTCGAAATAACTGGATTTAGTTATTCTAGTTGGTGTTTTAAGTGATCAAGTCAAATTTCTATGAAAAATTACGGTTCTCGACGATAAAGGAATTATTCTTCCAATCGCGAAAAAAAACTTTGGCCTAGGCTCTGGCGTCGGGTTTAAGAATAGAGAGCTCGTGTGAGTAGCGGAGTTGAATAATTGGCAGATTTCGGAGTAAGAATTATGGCGAATACTGGAATTTAGCGATTGTCTATTTCTTCCACCTGGAGGAAAAACTAAATGGGTTCAGGTCGAGGCTGTCTGAGAGACTTTTGTCAGAACTGATACGGATACTAAATAGGCCATTAAATAGGGCTCCATACAGCTGCAAATGCCTGCTAGAGTGTAACTTTTCAGATCCAGATCCCGAAAGGTTACGTGCTCAGACGACACAGCCGGGGATAATGATAGAAGTTAGAAATCCGAATTATTGACCAGATATGTATACCTATCAAACAGCTATTGGAAATCTTGCAATACCGTAGTGTTGAAACTGTTTACCTCTTCTCTTTCAGATTGCTCGATATTGAAGATTATGTGCATTTTGAGATTGCGGAAAATCACTTTATACTATTAAGACACTTTTTTTTGAACCCTCATTTAACCACTTTCTACAAGCTTTAAGCTCTTATTCTCTTTGAAAGAACATGTAAACTTGACACTTTTCAATTGGTGGCCCCCCACTCACTCTTGTTTCTCGATTCACACACCTCACCCGCTCTACAAAACTTCTCTCACTGTTCAAAGACTTATTCAACGACTCCGAGAAAGTAAGTAACATACACATCATCATATTCAAATATATATAAAAAGGCTCTGGGAAAGACTCATCAGCTGCCAGAAGAGAGACCAAAAGAAGACTTAAGTCAATACAGGCCATCAAGCTCCGTTCAAACCACGAACTGCGCTCTTTTTCAACCCTAAAACAGTCTTGGGCTTTCGTATTTTTACCACCCTGCCACGCAAGAACACCTTCCGATTCAACGTTGATTTCCAAGTCTGAATCGAAACCAAATTCTCAAAATCAGACCTCATGCGTAGTTTACACAAGAAAGAAACGCGACTATTTGATCTGCTGGCAACAAAACGCGTACGTGAGCTTTTGGAGCTCCCACAAACGCAGTGTGTTGCAGTCAAGTTTAACATATCTGATCTAATTAAGCGAAGGGCGACCATAAATCCCAATTTTTACTATTACACTATGGTGGAGGGCTGTGAAGAGTGGTGTCCGTGACACCGCTCTAGATCTAGTCCAGAATACCGCACAGCTTACGGAGCTGTATTGGGACTCAATTTTGCTTACTGAGCGTGGCTTCCTGGATCTCAATTACGGCGATTACGCTAGCTTCCAGAAATACGTGGTACAGGAGGTCGGAAAGACGCTTACCATTCACGATCGGGGACTCAAAGTACAGTCCAGCTGGCCTGGCAAAAGTCTGTGGCGAAATATTGGTCTGGCGTATTCTTTGCTGTATTTCCCCGGCTGGTCCGAAAGTCCGGTTTGGTGCAAAAATAACACTACCAGACTCCAGGTAGTCTTGGCAAAAGACATTAGACGTGAAATCAAGCCACTACTTATAGCACTATTGGAATACGCTGCCGTTTTGGACCTTGCCTGGCTCCGCATACACGTTTTGAGAGACGTGGGAGGAATCAAGGATCTTCTTCGAAATCTAAACTGGCTGGGTGGAAGAGTTGTGGCCAACGAGGACCGACTTAAAGCCACAGAATATTTGACACCAGTGGAATGCGCCATGTTTTCTGATGAGAAGTTTATCATCGTGGAGTTCGAGTGTTGAAGGCCAAGCCAAAAAGAGATGAGATCATGGTTTTAGCATTGCAACTATGCTAGTGAAATCGTTCATGATTTATGTGCTACAGCTAGCTTTCATAAAGTGCCGTTTTTAAACTTGGCCACACATTCATCATATTCAGAGGCTTCATCCACTTTCGAAGACAGCTGTATATGGCACATCTGCATTTTGGAATATCCTACATATAGGACGGACGATAAATACATATCCGGCGTTCGAAAGTATAAGCGCAATTCTCATTCAGCAGCATCAATGCTGGACTTGGGTGCTCACCGCATTCAGATCTGTTTTCGATCTGGAACAGAATGGTAAGCTGTGTGTTTATCACATGTTTACCTACTACTTGTTTAATAGCGTTTATTGGCAAATGCTAGCATTTGATCATTGAGATGCCAAAGGAATCGTCACAAGACGTTGTCGACACCTTGAATAGCTGTACTTTCGCTTGTACGTTCTCATGTCCTTCAACGGAATCGGACTCAAAAGTGCGAAGGGCTCGTCGACTTCCGGTCATATACAGCGATCACTTGCGTCTAACGATGACCGAAAGCACGATAAGAACTACTTGAGTAGAGTGAAAAAGTCTCAAGAACGACTCAAGGATGCCAAGGCTCGACACCACAAGAAAGATGACACTATTCTTAAGCATGTGAGTAGGCGAGAAGTAGAACTACGAGTCTCCGAATATCGAGATAAACTGGAAGAAGACGCTGCGATGGATGACGCTACCATCGAAGCCAAATGTGAGAAATATAGACAGATGGTACTCAAAAGCTGGGAACAAGAGCAGGAAGACGAAAAGCTGCGAAATGCTTACATTTCTAGAAGCAAAAGGACCTCAGAAGATACACGCGATGCAGAAAAGTAAACCCTCATACTCGACGCTTGACATCTCTTTTTTCGGTATTTCACACAACATTAACCGGATGATAATGCGTATACGTATTTGTCTCATCTCACACTTACAGTTGAGAAGCTCCCGATTAGCGGTTTCCACAGAGTTTTGGGAACTTTTAAAAGTTGTACAAAAGACCTGTTCGACCTGGATAAAACAGGAAGTATTTGCTTAACTTGAGTAAGCTCAGCCTCTAACCAGCTATATCGATCACATCGAGAGTGAATGAGCTAGCTTTCAATATTTGGCGACATTTACTTTCCCTTGAGCCTTAAGCTCTTATAAGATCAAGAAAAACTGAGAAAAGTTATTTAAAATCAAAAGGCCAGCCTCCCGAAAGGATCTTCACGTAATCGCTACTGGCTCGTTCTGTGTTGGAATAAACTTTACGCTATGTATATGTATGCCTTCAATTGATGAAATAACAAATTTGGTTGACTTTAACATATCTTTAAGAAAATAGACATTGCAGCTACCAGAACTTCGCGTCGGCTTGATCTCATTTGGTATACCATGTTTCATTTGGCCAGGGGTTTATACGCGAACTTGAACCGCAAGGAACAGTACTCCATACTAATCCTGGGACTCGATAATGCCGGCAAGACTACATTCTTAGAAATGCTAAAGAAAGAACACTCCAAGAGTTCGAAAGCGCCGAACAAAATAGCGCCGACTGTCGGTCAGAATGTAGCAACTATCCCAATAGAATCCAGCATATTGAAGTTTTGGGATGTGGGAGGACAAGAATCTTTGAGGGCTTTATGGTCCGAGTACTACAGTCAAGCGCATGGAATCATTTTTGTCATCGACAGCGCTGATCGAGAACGATTGGAAGAGTGCTGTCAAGCATTAAGAACTGTGGTAATGAACGAGGAAGTCGAGGGCATTCCTGTACTCATGCTGGCTAACAAGCAAGACAGAGAAGATCGCATGGAAGTCCAGGACATAAAAGAGGTTTTCAACAAACTAGCTGAGCATTTGGGGGCCCGCGATAGCCGTGTTCTGCCGATAAGTGCATTGACCCAGGAAGGTGTGAAAGAGGCTGCAGAGTGGATTTTGGTGCGGCTGAAACGGAATAAGACCAACAAGCCACCGGAATACCGGTAATCCCGTTAGTTCCTCTCTTACGGAAGTTATATCGAAGCTGCAATCTCCTTTTCTCATCCCATTTTGACCAGCTTGCTATATCGCTTCCGTCTTGACCGCTAGGCTAGGCCTCCTTCACCTTTGAGTGTCTCAACATACCAGTTTCGAGGTTCAATCCTGGGCACTTAAACAAGTTCCGGGATGTCAAAGGCAGGCCAATAAAGCATCCCAGTGCTACTGACATCACTCAATTGATACTGTCTGGACTCTCTAGAGGTATGAAATCGCGTGTGTTGAGTATACGCAAAGTTTACCAAAGATGAGCGTCCGAAACTCTCTTGAACGTTGCTTTAGGCATGTTTCCTCAAAACAGCGAACATTATGGGCCCAAAAAGCTAAAGACCCAAAAATCGATAGCAACGCACATTAGGTCACAACCTTTGCTCTCACCATAAACCGAACCTCATCTCAGTCAGCACAGTATATATCTACCGGTATATTTGTTGTATAGAATTCGGATGTTACTACCGATGAGATAGTAACGTATAAGCTCGAAACCATGCCCACTTGGGCTCAAGAAAAACTTTGACCAGAGAAGTGAACTCAAATTTGCCAAAGCTTGGCCACGGCCAGTTGACTTTATATTTCGAGTCCTTAACCGCTGTGTACCAGTTATCAACAGAATACGACAGGAGAAGTAAAAAGTGATGTCTTTATCTTTACAAGATTGGAAAGTGTTATCCAAGATAGACCCAGAAACCTAGTTTTCTCTCTCGTTCTGACAAGAACTGTTAGTAGTTTCGCTACTAGTACGCACCTGAGCTCAACGCAATTGCTCACGGACATTATCGAGCATGGAAAAATGTGGGTTCCAGCCTGGGGCTAAGGCCTCTAGACGTGCACCACGTAAAATTGGCCATTTCTTGCTGGCGTTTGTGCTGCTCAGCTTTTTCATCACTTCTTCTGAGACCTTTCAAGACTATTGGAGTAGACGGTGGTGGCAAAAGCCCTCGAAGAAAAATGTCATTTTCTTCGTTACCGATGGCATGGGCCCTGCATCTTTGTCGATGACTAGATCGTTCAGACAGTTTACTCAGAATTTGACCAGAGACGACGTTTTGGTTTTGGATCATCATTTGGTCGGGTCCTCAAGAACCATGTCGTCAAGCTCTCTTATCACCGACTCGGCTGCCGGAGCTACTGCCTTCTCATGTGCCCTGAAAAGCTACAATGGGGCCATTGGCGTTGATCCATCAAAACAACCCTGTGGTACTATTTTGGAAGCGGCCAAATTGGAAGGATATCACACCGGCTTGGTAGTAACTACCAGAATAACTGATGCCACTCCTGCGGCTTTTAGCTCTCACGTCGATTATAGGTTTCAAGAGGACCTTATTGCACAACATCAACTGGGAGATTACCCACTGGGCCGCATGGTTGATCTCATTATAGGTGGTGGTAGAACACATTTTTACTCAGCAGAAGACGCTGTCTATGGATCCCGCGGAAGCCGTGGTGATGGACGCAATCTTATCAAAGAAGCAATTGAAGACGGTTGGAGCTATGTCGGTAATCGCAAAGAGTTTGATTCATTGGAGAATGGCTATAATGTTAGTCTACCCTTACTTGCACTGATGGCAGATTACGATATTCCATTCGAGGTAGACCGTGATGATGCCGAGTATCCATCTTTAGAAGAGCAAGCCATGACAGCCGTAAATGCTCTCACTGAAGCTACTAAAGATTCCGATAAGGGCTTTTTCCTTCTCGTTGAAGGATCCAGAATCGATCATGCGGGTCATCAAAACGATCCAGCCGCACAAGTCAGAGAAGTTTTGGCTTTTGATAAAGCTTTTGAAGCAGTTTTAAAGTACGCAGCAGAGAGCAATGTGGAAACCATCTTGATATCAACATCAGACCATGAAACCGGTGGATTAGTTACTGCCAAGCAAATATCCAAGGCTTACCCCGAATATGCGTGGTATCCAAAAGTTTTGAGTGAATCTCAACACTCCGGTGAATATTTGAGCAAGAAGCTCTTGCGTTACGACGGAAAGAGCAAAGCTGAGTTCATTGAAAAAACCATTTTTGAAGAACATATGGGTATTTTTGATTACAGTAAAGACGATACGGATGAACTGCTAAAGCTTACTTCTATGGAGGAATTGAATGATAAACTGAATGGAATGATATCCACACGCGCCCAAATCGGTTGGACCACACATGGTCATAGTGCTGTGGATGTTAATATTTATGCGTACGCAAACCGCCAAAAAACTTGGTTCAACTTACTGAATGAGCTGCGGGGAAATCACGAAAACACTGATATTGGTCAATTCATGGTGGACTATATGAATTTGGATCTGCAAAAAGTAACTGATCTGATCAGAAAAACGAAACACTCTCCCAACGTTTATGCTGCTGGTTCGATCAATTACGAAACCGACGATTACCACAGGGGTATGTACGACTGAGTAATATCTCACTCGGGCTTACGCTCATTATTGTCTCAAATAAAGGTAAACAATATATAATGTACAATTCTAATACGATTTTTGTGTGAGTGCAAAAAGCCCCCATCCTTTTGCTACTAAGCTTGAAGGTCAACCTTTCAAAAACTTAATTGAACTCTTCGATATGATATACCAGGTAGTTTGGCAAACCATACACTTCGTAACCAAGTCTCTTCGCCATCTTTGCGAAGCCCTCCGTCTCGATCAAATGGTAGAAGGGAAAACTAGGGAACATGGCACCGTCTCTGTGTACATCAGCTTTAACAAGCGTGCAACCTCCACCCACACCATCAAGCGCGGTTTCCGTGTCTTGAGATCCGTCGCTTTCATATTGATATGCCATTAATAGTCTGTATGTGCCCATCTCAGCATAGCCTTCGAAAATGACCTCATCTTCTGCCATATTGGCGGCCATTTCTAGGGCGGTATCACTCTCTGCCCAATTATTGAAATCATATGCTCTGATCTGCATCTCGCCAGATTTGTCGTCTTTATACCTTTGATAAACGTTGGCCGATAGGACCGCTTTGTCATGCGCGGTCATATCCTGAATCACAGTTGGAAGAGTTTCCACGATGTCTGCGTCCATCCAAAGGATCCAGGCGGTGTGAGGACCAATTGTCGAAAACAGTAGTTCGTTACGAGCCAGCGCCATGGCAGAACGTCTCTGCTTCTGTACTTTCAGGGCATGTCTTTCCTTTTCCGAAAGAGATTCGAAGCTTGGCGAATCCTGTCTCAAGATTGTTATTTTAGCGAATCTTTGTTCTTTTTTACCCAGTTGCACTTTTCTCACGGCTGCTTCGAGCTTGCGAAGAGCTGCGTCACCAGTATTCGTGCGTGGAATGATAAAGCCTAGTTCCAGCAGTTCCCGAGGATACGTCAACTGTAGCAAGTTATCCCAATACTGATCATGAAATGTTTGCATTGGAGTCAAGATCAAAACCTGTTCTTTGTTGACAGCTGCGTTAGCTGTGGATTCAAGCTTGTTTAAGTCGAAATGCGTGATATGACCGGCAGGAATTTTGTCTTCTACCATATCACTGAAAAGCCAGTTTGCCTTCTTGTTGTAGGAATATTTGGCACTCTTGTACTTGCGCGAATATGGGAAATAAAATGTCTTCTCGTTTTCGTGTGCCCACTTGTGATTAGCAATAGACGACCCTTCGAGCCCCAGTACCGACTCATCTTGACTGAAGAGGACCCAAAATAGCGTAGCAAGGATTCCCAATGGAAGAACCAAGGCCAAAACCGGCGTCTTGCGCAATCTGTAAGTCCACATAGCGAGTGTCATTTTTTCACCAGAAAAACGAAATTTTGGTATTCAATGATCGCCCAGAATAACCTCAAAGCGCACTGTTAGATAACCAGACCTCCCCGCAAAAGTTCAAGCTTCAATTGACCCAAAGATACTCGCCTAAAAACAAGCTTTGAGGTCTTCTTGTTTGCTGTTGTTATGAGCTGTCGAACAGCTATAATGATAATTTCTATGTATAATATAACCATCTTTGAATTTTGAAATTTGACTAACTTCGAGCCCTTCGTCTAAAGTGATCTAATCTCGATGAGCGTAGAGCTATCCATTTAAACGTCTGCTTCTATGGACAAGAGGAAGTGGTTGGTGAGGCTTGAATGTTGATACTAGACTATTTGTAATAGTGAGGAGGACCAGAGGTTTGTCGCTGTATTTGAGATTCAGACCTCTACTGGATTGTGTTAAATGCGTTAGTTTAAGTTTTGTCGATTCAATGCGATTCCTGGCAATGATGGTCAGTAGTTCGATTCGTTTCATGAATAAAAGGATTATCTTCAAAGAAAAACTGATCCATTGAAACGTTGCTCGTTTCAAAACTTGATGTATTTCAGTTCAGCGATTTCTTCCAAACGCGGCAACTTTATCTCATCCATACGTATGTTTCCCCCATCTATCACTATTCCCGTCTTGCAAGAGCCTGAAAATCGTCCCAGACTTTGTCACATATTGACATGAACATCTTTTTATCCGTGGCAGCTTCCAAAAGGGCAAATGAAAAGCCAAAGTTATCATTATGAAGTCGAAGCTCGCCGTGCAAGGTTTCGACACCAGCCAAGCCGTCCCCAGATTGGGCCATTTCCGCCGTGTTAGGTTCTGCACCCTCTTCTATGGCCAAGTCAGCATCCTCGTTGTCACTTTCATCACCATTAGAAATATTGTCCGGCCTTGCTTGTGTCTCAGTGTTTTCTGTCTTAAAGCTTGTATTGGGCATAGTTCTTGACCCAAAAAACTCATTTCTGGCACTTTGAGGTTGGGCCTGGATTGGAGCCCACCGACTTTCGTTATTGCCAAACAAATCGCGAGTACCAACACCCGGGTTCTGGCTTCTGTAATTGTCAAAGTCCTGCTGAAGCGTTCTGGTAGGAGCAGAGGACGGATCTGCAAATGGCGTTTGCATCATGGCATAGGGGAATGAAGTCATCATATAGGGAGCCTGATAGGCGTTTTGGAACGAGCCGTATCCCATATGATACGGAACAGCTGCGGTTTGTGGCATCTGGTAGTAGCCGTACGGCGTGAAAGGTGGGTTCATCATGAATGGCCAGGATGAGTTGGCCCTTGGTTTTTTTCGTATTCTTGCGTCAGTTTTTGACGTCGTGCGCCCCAAATATTGGACTCTCGATTTGCCTCTGGGATACCGTGTGATGTGGGCAGGCGCACTTTTAGCGCCCAAAAACTGACTTCCATGAAAATGCGCCGCTCTTGCCCGTGTGTCGTCGCCATTGGCTCCGGAAGACCCTATGTTTAATGGTGGAGGAACCCGGCCTCTTTTAAGAGACTTTTGAGTTCTTTTGTGATTTTCCTGCTCGGTGGAGTCTAGGCTCGATGGCTGTACATCTTGGTTTGTTTGCTCGACTTGTTTAGGTACCACTTCGTCATCGGAATCGTTGTTTTTGAAGGTTTCTGTTTGACGAGTGCTCAATTTATGGATCGCTTCTTTCTGGTCCTTAGCTATGTCGCGGGACAGCTGAATTGTTGAAAGCATTCGGTTGTCCATTTTGCCAAAACCGGGCGACACGCATTGCATTCCAAGCCGTTTAAGTCTTTCACGGTTTTCATCCTCTTTTTGTTGTTCAGGCTGAGAATCCTTTGTAGAGTCAGCTTTCGAGCCCATAATGATTTTAGAGAGATCTCAGAACCTGGTCAGAGTATAAGTAACAATATGGGACAAATAGTGCAATAGTGTAGGACCTTGGACGGTGCAACCTCAAAACTGGAACCAGGGAGTAACCGACGCTATTTAAGCCCAAGAACAAAGTTGGAACGAGGTCAGTGACTTTCGTTGCTTTGTAAGGCTATTCAGGTTACAGCACAGAAGGCAATTGATGAATATCAGTGAGTAAAGTTGACTCCGAGAGATGTTTTGTTACAGAGATCTTGATCAGTTTGGTATTGTCTTGAGATTTATCAATACAGAAACTCATTTCGAACGGCCAGTTAGACCAGATTTCTATGCGCTTCCAAATAAAAGCGACAGTAGCGTTCGATAAATGACCAGAGATTTAACAATTGTCAAGCTCAAAACTCTTCTGGCATTCCAATCGATTCTGTTGGGTTTTTGCGAGGCGCAAGCTTTTATATTCTTGTCTTAAACTACGGGTCGCGCTTTGTGCGTAGCTAGTCAAAATGTAAGAAATTGATGCTTAAAATACTATTTCCATAGCTTCCTGGTCGAATTAAAAGCTCTTGGGTGGTAAAATAGCTCGGGTTGCTCCATTCAAATATCGTCTTCATTGCCAGTCATTATTGCTGGTGATCACTCTGTACTTTACTGACGAGAAGGCCAATTCATGTACGAGTTTCACTGTATTTCTCACAAGGACGGAAAAAGAAAGTGACTTCTGATTGGCTTCGGCAAAGCTAGCAAGAGTCTTTCAGATGAATGTTTGACTGCTGACGACTGCAGCAGACCCATTGCGTCGCAGTTTCCATCACGTGACTTTACAGTCATCAAGCGTTTTCAGTTACAAATCCTGCTTCTGACTTGGCTCCTTTAGACTTTGAAAAGTATTCTTACCATAAACCATTAGCATTGTTAGCTCACCATCAAAACAAAGGTTTCAAGCGCAAATAAATGGGCTTTTTTGAAAGAATCGGAATCTCTGTTCGTCATACTCCTTGATACGGCGTTGGCGTCACGTTATAATTAAGGTTCCTAGATATACATATATTAGGATATATATCAACTCAAATCAAGCACATTGCTGAACAGTAGAAAAACTACCATTGTCGATTAGGTGTGCTCTCCAGCTACATTAAACATATCTGATCCAACTCTTCAAAGCATATCAACATGTCTCAGGGTCTTTTATACTGCAACATGCGCGTCAGAACTTGGGTTCCCAAGGCTCTTGTTGAGCATCTCAAACTCGATATCAAAGTTGTTGACCCAGAAGATCAATCAGTCGAGTTTGCTCGCGACTTCCCGCTCAAAAAAGTGCCAGGTATGGTTTTACCCGATGGTACCAAATTGACCGAGGCATTGGCAATCTTTTACTATCTAGTCGGACTCTCTTCTAACCAGCAGGTCAAGGACCAACTGACTGGCTCTGATATCAAGGAAAGAGCCCAAATCATGAGATGGTTGTCGCTGACCAATACAGAGTTGCTAGTTCTGTTTGCGAACATAGTTAAACCACTCAATGGCCTTGCCCCTTACATCAAGCCCCAGGCAGACCAGTTTGCAGCAAGGATTGAAAGCGTGGCAGCATTGTACGAAGAAAGACTCTCCACACATACGTACTTGGCTTCTGAGGAAATCTCTTTGGCTGATCTATTTGCTGTCTGTGTTTTCTGCAGATGCTTTGAAAACATTTTTGGTGCCAAATGGCGTGCGGCACACCCAGCTATTCTGCGTTGGTTCAACACCGTTAAGAATGCCTCCTACTTGAAAGAACGCTGCAGCAACATTAAGCTTTGTGCTGAACCATTGCCAGTGCCTCAGAGTAACAAGAAAAAGGAGTCCAAGAAAGAGGTCAAGAAGGAAACCAAACCTTCCGCTCCAGCTCAGAAAGCACCCGCTGCAACAGAAGCGCCAACTGAGCCAAAAAAGCCAAAACATCCTCTGGAAACACTTGGCAAAGCCACCTTTCCTCTTGATGACTGGAAACGTAAGTACTCCAACGAGGACACCAGAACCGGCGCATTGCCTTGGTTTTGGGAGAATTACAACCCGGATGAGTACTCTCTCTGGAAGGTGGATTTCAAGTACAACGATGAGTTGACTTTGACCTTCATGTCCAATAACCAGGTTGGTGGGTTTTTCAACAGACTCAGTGGCTCGATCAAGTACATGTTTGGCTGTCTTGTCGTCTACGGCGAGAACAACGATAATGGTATTACTGGTGCTGTTTTGGTTAGAGGCCAGGACTTTGTGCCTGCTTTTAACGTCGCACCAGACTGGGAATCGTACTCGTACACCAAGTTGGACCCTTCCAAGCCAGAAGACAAGGACTTTATTGGCAACATGTGGGCTTGGGATAAGCCTGTTATCGTTGACGGTAGGGAAAGAGAGATTGCCGATGGTAAGGTCTTGAAATGAGCGGTTACAGATGTTTGTAATAACAAATTTTGTAGTCAGTTATGTTGTTCAAGGGTGTTGAGAGCCCTTAAATAAACGTTTTTTCTCGTTATTGAAACACTTATTCGCTTAAAGAACAGTACGATGTATGGGCTCTGAAGTATAAGAAGTTTTTTTCGACTAGCTACTCGTTGTAACTGTTTCCCAAAATACGATTATTTGATTGACCTGCTTGATAGTACCAATAGTACGTTAAATTTGTCACCTGTTTTCTCAAAGCCGCACGTACCGATTTAATCATTTGCCGGCAATTCAACAGTTACCATTGGTCATCCTGTTGAACAAATCATGGAGTTTTGGATTACGATGACGACCTAGACATATCCGGCAAATGGTTAAGTAAACTCTGATCTTATTAAATGTGGTCGAAGAGTTTGTGCGCGGGGAACAGGTCTCAGATTTTGTAATTCAGTCTACATCTACTACGTTTTGTCAATAATTTGAGGAAAGAATTACACACGCTATGGGCGAACCTAATAGAATTTTGATGAGAGCCTTTACCAGCGCATATTGAATTCCTGAACTGTCTGAATTAGTACCGCATGGCCAGATAGACCCACTGAATCTTTATGTTTTCAGAGCTACAATTTGGCGGCGGTAGTATTGAACAAAAATCGCAGTTTTGGTTTGACAAGTGATATAAGATAACGGGCGGGTGCCCGTACGTACCTGTTTGAAGACTATGAGCACTCTGAAAAGTTTCCACGTGTGTTAGTATCATCCAGCGCAACTTCTGCGAACAGAAAGTTTTCTATCGATACTCTAACATCGTACTATCACGCATTAAACTACGATGCTGGTTTACTAATGGTCTGGAAAGGGCAGCGAATTCATTGCAGTCAACATGTACAAAGCCAGGTATATAACCAATGGCGACGCGGTTCTCTAAAAATGACACCGTTCTTTCAGGAAGACCCAAATATCTTTTGCCGTACAGCGCTACTACCTGTTTGAAAACCTGGTGTCAATAAAGGGACTACCCATTCGTGATCCGTTCGGATCAACCCATTTATCAACGCTGTTAAAAGGTCCTCTTAATCGCTTTACACGATGTGGTTTTTAAGACAACTGCAATCACATAATATTAGAAACTTAAAGAAAAATAGAGCGCCTTTTCAGCTATGATCAATTTGTTTTTGGTAGCACAGTGATGCTCCCCACTATACTTAACACTTGTTAGACAGCGATGAGCTCAATAATTATGGACTTATAGGTCAAATATATTTTCGTACATAGTGACTACTATATAACCGTATCAAACCATTTTGAATGGGGGTATCCATCTGACTACATTCAAATCAGATTACGCAGCGTGGTATTCATGGAGTATGTCTGATTCTTCGATTCCTAACTTTTCAAGGGCTTGGCTACCATATCCATATCGTTTTTGAATTTCGTGTCGTTGCGGTAACGCCCGACATCTCCGGCGTGTCTACAATCGGCTAATGAAAAAAATTGGAGTAAATCTCCGCGTTTAGATAAGCGGGCGGGAAAGATATGGATGACCTTAAAATTTAGCAGTTTCCGACGACTATATAAAGAGGACAGTTTGACAGAATTCCCCTAACTCAATCTTACATTTTAAGCACCACTGTTATTTGATCTGTGAGTTAGGTGACCACATTTAACGATTTTTACGAGAGTAAGTGGTGCCAGTATTGCATTTAGCGTGATACAAGTGCAACAACAGTCGTTTCAACTTGACATTTAGAGCGCTTCGAGAAGAATAATCGAAAAGTCCAGCATCATGGCCAAAGACGACCCTACAAATGCCTCCAACGTTCGGAAGGACCGCGTTGTGACCAATTCACAAGGTAATCCCATCAACGAACCTTTTGCCACACAGCGTGTAGGACAGCATGGTCCTCTGCTTCTGCAAGATTTCACCCTGCTGGACTCATTGGCTCATTTCAACCGCGAACGGATTCCTGAAAGAAACCCTCACGCGCACGGTTCTGGTGCATTTGGTTACTTTGAAGTGACAGATGACATCTCGGACGTGTGTGGCTCGGCCATGTTCAACGAAATCGGCAAACGGACCCGCTGTATGGTTAGGTTTTCCACTGTTGGCGGCGAAAAGGGCTCCGCAGACACTGCCAGAGACCCCAGAGGGTTTTCGACCAAGTTTTACACCGAGGAAGGAAATTTGGATTGGGTCTACAACAACACTCCCGTATTCTTCATTCGGGACCCCTCCAAGTTTCCACATTTCATCCACACCCAAAAACGTAACCCACAAACCAATTTGAAAGATGCAGATATGTTCTGGGACTTTTTAACCACTCCAGAAAACCAAGTTGCCATTCACCAGGTGATGATTCTGTTTAGCGACCGCGGCACGCCAGCGTCTTACCGTAACATGAATGGCTACTCGGGCCACACCTACAAGTGGTCCAACAAAAAGGGTGAATGGTTTTACGTTCAGGTGCACATAAAGACAGATCAAGGCATCAAGAATCTCAGCAATGAAGAGGCCGTGAAGCTTTCAGGTGAGAGTCCAGATTACTGCGGCCAAGATCTTTTCAAAAACATCAAGGAGGGCAAATTTCCTTCTTGGACCGTTTACATCCAGACAATGACGGAGGAGCAAGCCAAACAACAGAGTTTCTCGGTGTTTGATTTAACCAAAATCTGGCCTCACAAACAGTTTCCACTTCGTCGCATTGGTAAAATGGTATTGAACGAGAACCCTCAAAACTACTTTGCCCAAGTAGAGCAGGTGGCGTTCTCTCCCAGCCACACCGTGCCTTACCAGGAAGCCAGTGCCGATCCAGTTTTGCAATCTCGTTTGTTTGCCTACCCTGACGCACACAGACATCGGTTGGGTGCGAATTATCACCAGATTCCGGTCAATTGTCCCTATGCTTCCAAGGTGTTCAATCCTGCCATTAGAGATGGCCCTATGAACGTGGACGGGAACCTCGGTTCCGAGCCCAATTATTTATCTTCTACCAAGAGCTACAGCTATATCCAGGCGTCCAAGCCTATTCAGCAGCATCAAGAGGTATGGACCGGCCCAGCAATGCCCTTCCACTGGGCCACGTCTCCGGGTGATGGGGACTATGTGCAGGCACGGGGTCTCTACAATGTTCTTGGTCGCACGCCTGGCCAGCAGCAGGCCTTGGCACACAACGTTGCGGTTCATGTTGCGCATGCATGTCCGGAAATCCAGGATCGGGTGTTCTCGATGTTTTCGCGTGTCGACAAAACCTTGGGCGACAACATCAAGCGTGAAGCACTATCTCTAGCGCCACGTCGTTCTACCAATCCTCAAGCCAAACTCTGAGGTAACACATGATGACTGTTTTGTTAAAGAGCAAAATGAGAGAGAGAGAGAGAGAGAGAGAAAGAAGGAAAAGGTCAGACGCAAGAGACGTATTTATTTGCGAATTCTTCTAAGCTCGGAATTCAGCATGGCTAGCATTTGTCGATAGTTTTTTACTTTATATTTATTTTCATTAGTTTTGAACTGATTTTCTTGGCTTCTTATGATTCCAATCGTATCCATCTAGATTTAGAAATATTAAAAGGTATATATAATTGTTAGAAAATAACTTACTCGAAGTAACCATTCAACAAAGCGATACATTTGATCTAAACACATTATTTAGTCGCTTGACTTGAGCAAGAAAATCGATTCTCGAATCATGTCGCATCCCACCATACAGAGCACGTCACATTCTATTTTTGACAACCTGATATCGTCAATGATCCAGGATATTGTAGCAAGAACCACAACGCAAGCACACGCCTTAAGATTTAGATATGGAATTGATCCGAAACCCTACCATTACGACAAGTCAGGTAATCTTGATATTCACGGCATGCCTAAGCAGCTGGACAGTTCCATTTATTTCCATTGTGATAATTGCAATAGAGAGGTCTCAGCAAACCGGTTCGCAGCACACGTTGAACGGTGCTTGACGCGTGGGAGGAGAACCTGAAAGTAAAGCAGATTAATCGAGGACTGAGATTGATGAGAGCATTGTTCTACCAAGATTAGAAGGAACTATAAACTGGAGCGCTTGGTGGCAGCTTCTGCTCTCTTCGCTTTCAGCAAGGACGGTCTTCCGTTCAGAGCGACCTCATCTCATTCATGATTTGATTCAAGAATAAGGAAATCCCACCTTAAGTCCTTCAGGGATAATATCAACAATACTTCTCTTACACGCCTCAAAACGTTACTTACGCACAGCTGTAAGATTTCTGAAAACACTAGATTGTTGAAGGAAAGAAAAGTTTTTCTAGTGGGCTTTTTTTTTACAGCCTCTAACGTTGTTTTTGGCTTTCAAAGCTATCTTAATTCACCAAATGTCTGAACTGCTGAAAACTTTGGGAACAGAGTACCAGAAGCTCAACGATGGGGCCGCAGAAGGTCAAACCCATTTGAAAAAGTGTTTGGAAGACACCCATGAGTTTAAGATAAACGTCAAAAAACTGAAAGGTTATCTAGCGAAACAAATTCAGGAAGAGGGCCAGCAGGATGCACACAACTCAGCTAAACTTGTGAAAAAACGACAGGTTGCAATTGACAAACTCAACAAATTGCACAATAATTGGGACAGCGGAGTCAAAAAGAGTATCAAGCTTGCCACGCAACAACAATCCCGCTTTCAAAAAAGTGCCCTGAACAAGTTATACGACATCGACCTCGATAATGTCTACACAAACCAGTTCCCATCCAGTGCACGCAAATACGTCGAACAGGCTATAGGACTGCACATTTCGCGATACAACGTGTGCGACGTGCCCGAACGGGACTCTGGAGCCATGGTAGAGTATCTCGAACACGTTTACGGAGTGGATCCTGCGGTATCTACTAACTTCGTGGAAATGGGACAAATCTTGCGTGAACTGCGCCAAGATAACCTAGAGCCATGTATGGCGTGGTGCTCGCCGGGTTCAGACCTCGAGTTCGAGCTCCATCTGCTCAGGGCCATGTTTTTATTGCAAAGCGGCGACAAACTCGCCACCTACCAGTATTTGCTCAAGTATATACCTGGATTCCTCACAAAGACGCAGAAACCGTCCCTGCGACACCGAGTGGCACCACTACTGGCTCAGGTGGTCGCAACGCCAAAAGCCGGGGTCAGCTTAGACGACCAGCGGAATAAATGCGTGGACTTATTCACGCATGAGTACTGCGCCCGCAACAGCCTCCCGTTTAATTCGTCTCTTTTCCTGGTGGTCATGAGCGGTATCATCTCTTTCCAATTTTTCATCAAGTACAGAACGCTGCAGGCAGCTCGCCATGTTGATTGGAGCACCGAGAACGAACTACCTTTCAATGTCAAACTGCCGGATTTCTTGACGAGCTTCCATCCCGTTTTCATTTGCCCTGTTCTCAAAGAAGAGACCACGACAGAAAACCCGCCCTTTGCACTTCCCTGTCATCACATCATTTCAAAGTTCAGTCTGGACAAACTCAGCAAAAATGGAACCTGCAATTTCAAGTGTCCCTACTGTCCAGTCACTGCATCACGCTCCAAGACTACCAAAGTCAATTTCGTGATTCTATAGCCGTATTCTGTACTTGCTACTTCATAGATGTCTTTATCAAATGTTGAGGTAGTCTGCTACCAACAGAAGCTCCAACGACATTTCAGTCGGAACTTCGAACTCAGGGATGTCTTCATTCTCCGAAACCGTAATATATTTCTGATGGTACTCCAAATATTCGACAACCTTTTGAAGCACGTTTGAATCTATGTCCTTTAGCTCGATTTTGTTTTCTTGTTGCTCTATGAATGGACTAGACAACATACTTCGCAGTACTGGAGATACAGAAGCAGCTTCTCGAGATATGGTAACCTCAACATTGTTCTTTGACACTAATGTGACCTCAGACATTGAAGATCCTTGACTGTCAGTTAGTTAATGGACGCCTTGTTCCTCTGTTCTGCGTTCAAGATCAGATTTAGTTCAAGTTCATGATATATTTCAAGTTATAAGTTGTACTTAAGAAAGTGAACTTTGACCTACTAATTCAAAAGGATAGGCCAAAGCCATCAATGCCTGTCAAGAACCCAAGTTTGGGCTGGGAAAAACTTCAGGATGTGTTTTATAGAGACAGAGATCTGTGCCCGCTGAAATTTCCAGTAGAATCTGATACTAAAGCTGTGTTTTCTACAGCTTTAGTAGCTGTCACAACGGGTGATAGCATTGGAGTTTACCTCTATACGGGCCAATACATTGCCAAGATCGACTTCAAGTCACTTCCCAGTGAAATTGTGCAATATGAGTTTGATTTTGAAGACGAGGGCTCTTTAGTGATCGCTATGACAGATCGGATAAGGGTATACCATAACTGGATTCCTCTACAATTCCAAGACTTCTTTTTGCCCGATGATGTTGAGGATACGATATGGGATTATAAGAGCCGATGTGCAGTTTTGCTGTCGACTCAGGATCTGTACCACTTTGATGGCATCCAATTGGTCAGAGTATGCGAGAACAAAGAGCATTATACGCTATTGACCAAAAACCACTGGCATTCAAACAAAGAACTGGTAGTGCTGCTTGACGTGGACGATATCTACCATTTCAACTTGAGCTCAAGAGAGCTTGTAAAGGAAGCAAGCAATGAGTCGTGGCATTCCGTGGTAATATCTCCACAGAATTTTGTGTGCCTTTATAATGCCAAGTCTTACGAAATCAAAATATACAAGCACAACACAGTCCGACTGATGGAATTCAAATTGGACTCTCATCCAAACCTTATCGCATGGTGTGGCGATGACACTATAGCTTGCTGTTTCACAGAAGAGGAGGTAAAGTTATATGGGCCAGACTCTTCAAGCATTGCCTTTTGGTACCCAGAAGAAGTCTTCACGATTCAAACCGATACAGAAGGCTTGAGAGTAATCACTAAGGAACGGGTGAGGTTTATTTCAAAAGTAACACATCAAACTGCAAATGTTTTTCTTATGGGCTCGACAGAGCCGGGTTCAATCCTTCTAGACTCTGTCAGTCTTCTATCTACGCAAGCACCACGGGCAGTGGAGAATTTAAAAATAATAAACTTGGATCAAGGTGTTGCAGAATGTCTGGATGCCGCCAGAGATGAGCTCGAGCCTTATTGGCAAAAGAAACTTCTATCAGCAGCTGTTTTCGGTAAAAGCTCTTTAACACAAGAAGCTCAAAAGTCAGATCAATTTGTGGACACATGCGATAAACTGAGGGTACTCAACATGCTTACGGAAAGCGGCATCATACTCACGTTAAATCGGCTTGAGTCACTTGGCATCGATACTTTGTTGAAGTTACTTATAAAGACTGGAGATTTCTATGGGTGCGTTTCTGTTTGCCACTTTCTCAAGCTCAGGAACAAACTCTCAAAGGTCTTCGTCTCCTGGGGCAAAGCCAAAATTCTCTCATCCTCTGACTTGGAGGACAGAGTCATTTTCGATTCTATCTTAAAATTAGCTGAAAGTCTACCCGTCAAGCTACCGATGGCAGAGGTTGGATTGACAGCTTTCAGAGAAGGACGACCCTCACTAGCCAAAGACCTAGTGCTCAGAGAAGCTTTGCCTGAAATCGAATTTTCTGCATTATTCGATCTCGACGAGCACGAACTTGCCTTAAAGAAAGCGAAAGATTACGGCAATCCGGAAATGACACTATCTGTACTGCTCAAACTGCGTGAGCAGCTAACAACAGCCCAATTCATGAAACTCATATTATTAATTATGCGCAGTGATCAACTTTTTGCCTACTACTGCAGGAATGACAAGTCATTTCTGATAGACTACTATCGACAATCAGATCAAACAGATGAACTTGCATTTCAATTATGGGCACAAGGCAAAAACAATAATACGCCAAGTGAATTTTTGCCCCAGGTGAGAGATCTCTATGGCCGAATCGTCCAAGATCCTCTGATCAAACTTGATCGAGACGTTCTAGAGCGTCAGATTCAGTTAATCGATTTTCAAAAACAGTTAGAGCAACTTCACAACGTCAGCATCGTCGATACAAGCTTGGACGATACCATTAAGACATTGATAAGACATCGACTGGATCGACCACTTGCCACTGTGCTGAAGAAATTCAAGGTACCCGATCAAAAGTACTATCATATTAAGTGCGGTGTTCTGGCTAAGGAGCAGAGGTTTGAGGATCTCTATAAATTTTCACAGGAGCGAAAGTCACCCATAGGATATCTGCCTTTCTATAAATGCTGCCTGCAGCAAAGAAAGAAAAAAGAGGCCGTGGTTTACGTTCGCATGGTAACAGGGATACCCTACGAAAAAAGGCTAGAAATGTATTTGAATTGTTCAGCTTTTCAGGATGCAATTCAATTGGCTTCAAAGGAGAAAGATGTTTCGAGCTTGAAAGACATTTATAGGCTAGTGCCAGCAAATGAACCTCAGCTCAGAGCTTTCATAACAGATACCATGAATAAACTCTAGGAAATTTCGATGTTACAGTGTACTCAGTTTGGTTCCTCTTTAAAACTTCCGTTAAGTATTACTCCGCAACGAGGTCCATTCTCCCCGGATAACCAACCTGGCAAAATATTGAGATCAATAAAAGCCTTGTCACAAAGTTCATGGAAGCCTGCAAATATGTCTGTACCAAATAGCTTCATTTTAAAGGAAATGTTGGGGGTATCGGTAGATTTATTCTGGACGGTGTAATCAACCCGGGGAACCGCAAGCGAAGAACTGTATTCCGACCAATTTTGGTGATTCTCTTCGACTTTCAGTGTACCAGGGCCTTTGAACCTCAAGTGAGACTGCTCTTTCACGCTCAACTGTTGTTTTAAGATGTTTTGTCGTTTGTCATCAGAGACCCGTTCATGCAGCGGCGACGACTCCGCCGTGTTGTTCGCGTACGCGTGCCAAGGCCCCATAGAATTTGCATCTCGAGTCAAATTGCAGAAAACTGCGACTGTGTCAAGGTTCCGTGTAGCACTTTTCCTAGCATTTTGAAATATAATCCCATCCTTATGACACGCACACCTCACTACACTGTTGGTTATTAGTTTGGCATACGTGTCAGTGGCCGCTGAAAAGATGAGTGTGGGCGAGTTGTGGGGCAAAGCAACGTAGAAGGGGCTTCTATTTGCCATTTTGGATGTTCTGGACGAATCTTCGAGGTCAAAGAGTTGAACTCTTAATATGACGAGCGGTAGTCGTGGATGCACCGTGAAATAGGTGTGTGTGCGGAACAAACCGTCCAGATCGCGCGAAAGGGCATCCACGACTTTTTCGGGCGCGATGCGCAACGTCAACCGCTGGTCTTTGCCCGCCGAGTCCACAGCGGTCAATGCATTCCATCGGTACTGGTCACCATTTTCAAAAAGATCCAGGCAGTCCATTTGAGCTATTTGTCCCAAGCTGATACCTTGGGCGCAAATTCTGGAAGCGAGATACCTACATAGCTTTATTTCTGCTCTCCTGTCGTCCACGGCAGGCTTTCTACCCAGAATTTTAGCTATAACACGTCTCTGGCTGCCGCTGAGATTTTGAAGCCATTCTCGGACCCATTTGTACCTGGAATTAGATGACAATCTCAAAAGCTTTTTATGCACAACGTTGTCACTCAAGTTGTACTTAAAGTCATCGGATAGAATCATAAGCGCCAAAGGGGACACAACTAGACAATAGCTATATAAACCCCTACAATAACAGGCTTTTCTGTATTTAATTCACTGTATAAATTCTGTTTTGGGCTCTCTTATCGACCTTGAACAGAGCCAAAGATGCTTTGTTTACAGTTACTTCGGCGGCCAAGGTATGGAAAATAACATCAATTTATAATTATGTTTACTTTAGATGTCCGTGAAATATGACATCATCACTTTTGAAAATTTTTGGTTAAAGCATCTCATCGCATCTCGATTTAAAGCTCATCGCATATACATCCAAGAATAGACCTAGCAATTTATAGCTGTATTTGAGCTCTTTAGGCCGCCATGACGTCGAACAACCATGGTACCAACTCTGTGCAGAATGAGGACTCGAAAAAACGAGACTTTTTGGATATGAAAACCCTTTTCGTCCGCTCGATTCCGTTCGATGCGTCAGATGAAGAGTTGGCGACATTTTTCGCAGATTTGGCTCCGATTAAGCATGCTGTGATTGTTAAGGATGAGCAGAAGAACTCCAGGGGTTTTGGGTTCGTTAGTTTCGCTGTTGAAGACGATACAAAAGAAGCGCTAGAGAAAGCGAGGAAGACCAAGTTCAAGGGCAGACTGCTTAGAGTGGATGTTGCCAAGAGAAGAGATAGAGCTGGTAATAACAGACAGGAGACGGATCAAAATGCACGTAGCCCCGAGGCCAGAGAACAGGAATTGTTGGGAGGAAAACCAAAGCTTATCATCAGAAACATGCCCTGGAGCGTGCGTAATCCAGACCAACTCAAGAAGGTGTTTGCGAGATTTGGAACTGTGGTGGAGGCCAAAATTCCCAAAAAACCAGACGGAAAGCTGTGTGGGTTTGCATTCGTGACCATGAAGAAATTGGCAGCGTGTAAAAAGGCAATCGAGGAGTCTAAAGATTTAAAAATTGACGGAAGGCAGGTTGCGGTTGATTTTGCAGTTCAGAAGAGCAAATGGGAACAGCACAACCAGACAGCACCAGTGGCACCAACTGTTGAACAGGAGGGCTCTTCAAGTGAAGAAGAAAGCGAAGAAGACGTGGACGACCAAGACGAGGCTTCTGAAGAAAGTGAGAGTGACGCGGAAAATGAAGAAAGCGACGCAGAGGGTGATGCGAGCTTGGAGGAGGAAGATGAGATGGAGCGTCCCAAGAAAAACAAACAAGAACAATGGTCCATTTTCGTTCGTAATGTTCCCTACGATGCTACGCAAGAATCCTTGGAAGAGCACTTTAGTAAGTTTGGTCCCGTCAAATACGCGCTTCCTGTTATAGACAAAGAGACTGGTCTCGCTAAGGGATCGGCTTTTGTAGCCTTCAAGCAGCAAGACACTTTTGAGGACTGTGTTAAGAATGCACCAGCGTCTGGTACTACTTCTTTACTGATTAGTGACGATGTTCCTTACAAGTACGTTTACGAAGGTCGGATTTTGTCCGTTACTCCCTCGCTTGATAGAGAATCTGCTGGAAGGAATGCGGAGCATAATGCCTCGTTGCGTAAAGAAACTTTTGGCAAGGCTCCCACTGCGAAGGACAAACGTAATCTGTACCTGCTGAACGAAGGTAGAATCACAGAGGGCTCGAAGCTTGCAGAACTTTTGAGTGCTAAGGATATGGAAATCAGAGACGCATCTTACAAGCTGAGAGTGGAACAGCTCAAGAAAAATCCGAGCTTGCATCTCTCTCTGACCAGATTGGCCGTCAGAAATCTCCCAAGGGCGATGACGGATAAGGCTCTGAAGGCTCTTGCGCGTAAGGCTATTGTTGAGTTTGCTACAGAAGTCAATTTGAAGAAAAGACATCCGCTCAGCAAGGAAGAAATTCAAAGGTCCACCAAGGAAAAGTACAAGTTTATGACTGAGGAAGAGATAGCATCGAGGAAGAAGAAAGACAAAAAGCAAGGTGTTGTGAGACAAGCAAAAGTAATCATGGAAGTCAAGGGCTCCTCCAGTGGTAGAAGTCGTGGTTATGGTTTTGTTGAGTTCAGAGATCACAAAGCCGCTCTCATGGGACTGAGATGGCTCAATGCACATGAAGTCAAAAGAGCAGAACTTCTCGAAGGCCTTACCGATGAAGAGAAGAAGGAAGTGGATGTCGAAGGTCTTTCACGTCGTCGGTTGTGTGTCGAGTTCGCAATTGAAAACGCTAATGTCGTGAAGAGAAGAAAAGAGGCTCAACAAGGTGGCAGAGAGTCCGCCAAGAGAAAGCGCGAGCAACCCGCAACTGAGGACGCTAAGGAGAACGATGCCCCTCGTACTAAATCCAGAAAGACTGATGACAAAAAATCTGAAAAGAAAACCAAGAGCCAGTCTGATAAATCAGGCGTTGACGAGAACATCAAGAGATTGATTGGCTTCAAACGTAAGAGAAAGCAGAGCAGAAAATAAGCTTGATAGCTAAAATACCTCCAGCATAATGTTACGCACCCAGTTTCATTGGGCGGGTGTTACTTTACCTAACAAAAGATTTGCATTAAATACTTGTACCATACATAAACCACGATTTTTTCACTTATCCAGTAACACTGAAAGTTTTATCGTCCGATGCTCTCTATCACCTCCTTTTCTTACGTGCGGGACCACTGAGGCTAGCTGAAGACGCTGGTCGCGACGAGGAATTGGTACCTGATACGGCGGCAGCGGCAGCAGCTGCTGCTGCTAAAATTCTTCGATTAACACCTAATCCCCCTAGCGAAGCATTTGTAGCACCTTTGGAAGCCACCGCTTGTGGATTAACAGCGGTTGATTTCGCCTTTGAGTTCGAAATGTTCATAATGTCGCTATCATTGGTATGGATTCGTCTAGGAGGGTACTTGTACTTCAGTCCTTCAAAGACGTTTTCGCATACAGCGGGTTCTTCGCTAGTAAAGTAAGGATGTTCAAGCGCATCAACTGCGTCGATTCTCGAGATGGGGTCATACTGGAGTAAAAGGTAAAGCAGATCCAGAGCTTCTTTGTTGCGGCCTCCAGCGGAATGGTACCACACGGGCAAGTTGTCTCTATACCTTGGAAAGTTAGAAAGCTGCTCGTATTCCGGGTACTTGTAAATGTCAGGCCAGGATTTATCGTTGGGGGAACCGAGAACTTCCAAGATTCGCTGCAACTGATTTGCTTGGAATGGAACGCTTTTCTTGGAGTCCATCTTGGCCTCCTCACCCTTGAAGATGGGTCGCAGTCCTATGAGTTCAGCGAAAATACAACCGACGGCCCATAAGTCAATTGCTGGAGTATAGTGACGCGCACCTAAGAGTAATTCGGGCGCTCTGTACCAGATGGTTACGACAACTTTATCACCTGTATAAAGCGTCTGAACCATGTTATGAAATTTCCTTGCCAGACCCAGGTCACCGATTTTGACGCAGCCATCAACTGTCACCATTATGTTGGCAGGCTTCAGGTCCCGATGTAGAATCCAGTTTTGATGCAAGTACGACACGCCATCCAGTATTTGCCAAATGATTGACTTGAGCATTCGAGGCGGGATTAAACGCTTTTCTGGATGTGAATGGAAGTGGATTATCTGTAGAAGATCGTGCTCTGCAAATTCAGAGACCATATAGATGCTTTTGTGTTCTAGGAAGATTTCAACCAAGTTTGTGAGATGCTTATTTCGGAGTTCTCGACACAAGGACATCTCTCTGCAAGCACTCTGTGAAATCCCAGTATAGTGTAGCTGTTCCACTCCTTCTCGTTCGGTCTTGAACTTTTTAATGGCAAATAGCATAGGAGACTTCTTTGTGGGCGATGCAATGATCACCCGGTTTGCCGGTACAGTTGCCACTTGTGTGTTCTCTAACTTTTGATCTGAATGTGGTTCTTGGGTCTGGTTCAAAAACGGCAGAGATGTGCTAGAATCTTGAACTCTGGTTGATTTGTTGATCGAGTTTACATCCAGAGTCTCTTGGTTGCCTAATGGGAAGCCCGACGTCGTTGGCAAAGACGTTTCGCTATCGGATGGTGAAGAGGCTGAACCGTTTTTCACAGATGCCTTCTTGCGAGCTTTGTAAACTTTACCATAAGTACCTGCTGCAATGTAACCTATAATCTCGTATTTCTCCACCACCGAGATTCTATTGGCATCTTTGCGGCTTCTGTAAGGTCCTATTGAAAAGACGTTACTACTGGCCATCAGCATGGGTTTGGCACCGCTGGAACTGCCTGCTTTGATATCAGATATTTGCTGGGGCCATGCATTTTGCGAAGCTTGTTGAGACTCTTGACCAAGCTTAGGAGCTTGGTTCAGCGCTTTATACATTCCTGAATTCCTGCAATTGTGTATCTTTTTGAGAGATCAGAGAGCCCTTAGGTGTGATGATGGGTTGGTTACGTTAACTGTATCTGATGGGAAATCTTCCAAAAAACGACTTGTTGATGAAAAAGCGACGAATGAGTGATGCTAGAATCAGCAATCTACGTTACCAACTCAAATTCTAGTGACGCATCTGAATCGATGTCTATATACGTTTTACGAATCAGAAGTCTTGGTTGGAGGCTTTTTGAAAAGCTTGCCAACTTTTTGAAATGGAGCTATGATCCACTTGAAGAAGAAAGGAGCAGCCCAGAGACTTATTAGCACCCTTATAGGATAGAGTATTTTCACTACGGCGTACGAGATCGCACCTGACAAGACGAGACGGTTGCGGTCAAAACCTTCGTCGTAATTGTCAACCAACTTTTGAATTGAGTCCCCGCACTGGTTCAACAAGTCCTTGAAATATACTGGCAGATTATACTGTTCCTCCAAGTTGAGCTTGTACAATACCCACCACAATGCAAATAGCGGCACGATTGCCGTTATTTCATGCAAAATCAAAAATGAGGTGATAGTGCTGACGGGACTAGTCTGGCCCAATTTGTCGAAATAGGCCTTAAATCTTGGTTTTTCATTGAGTTTCCGCAAAAACCGCGACTTGGCTATGACCTTGTGCACTCTATCTAAATTGTTGGGTGGTTTTGGGACCTCTGGAGTCTTGCTTTGATCGGAACTCGAATAGCATCGCAGATGCCTTATTTTGCTGAGAATGCCAGAGTAAACCAAACGACTTGGATTTCCTGACGGAAAACTCTTGACAGATGAATGGATGCCGAGTTTTAACACTCCTAGAATCATTCTGTGGTTCTAATTGTCTTTGGAACAGTGCGTTTGTGTGTGTGTACGCTTGGTTACTTTCTTGATGGGTAGTGCCTTTCAATTTGAAATCTTGACAGGATTACTCTCTTAGCCTAGGTCACGTTAACAACGGCGTCGCACCGTTTGCACAGGGAATTTGGCGTATGTGAGTTGTGTTTCCAGCATCTAGGACATTCATGGAGCTCGCTGGGCTCAACTAGAAGATCTATCAAAGTTTCCCCATCACCCAAACTCAATCGAACACCGTCTGGTAGTGGTGCGTCCACAATTTGCAAATGACCGACCTGTAGTAAATCTGCCAAAGATTCGGTACAGATATGCAAGCCGCTACTTCCAAGAACGGCTATTTTGGCTTGAGTTTGAGCGGGTTTGGTGACAGACGCCAGTTTTTTGAATTCACTGTTGAACGCTCGCAGGATCTTCAATTCATTTTGTTCAAAATCGTGGATCTGACGATCCGACGACGAGAAAACCGGGGGGACGGCCCAGGGACGCATTAAAGGAGACAGCAAGACATTCGTGTCTGATGAAGCGCCTTCAGCTTTATACCAACCTGGAGGGAGATAATTCCAAGCCTCTTGAACCATCACGGGTATGATGGGACCCAGAATGCTTCTGTATGTGTCGAGGATGTGAAACAAGGTAGTTTGCACTTGCTGTCTCTTTAAGCCACCGACAGAATCGGCGTAGAGTGAGTCTTTGATGATGTCAAAGTAGAAGGCCGACAGATGGTTGTTCATATGGTACATGACAGCATTCAAAACTTTAGAAAAATTGAAAGACTCGTAGTGCTTCAAAGTTTCCGTGTTCAGCTCGCTCAATTTGATCAATGTATGCTGGTCAATTGGCCTCAACTTTTCAAACTCCAGAAGCTTGTATTCGGACTCAGATTGCTGCAAATTTCCCAGGAGAAACTTGAAAGTCAGTCGGAGCTTTTTCAAAGCATCTGCGACGCGCTGCGTAATTGTAGGTCCAATGGCCACATCGGTGGTGAAGTCCGCCTGTGCAATTAATAGTCGTAGTCCGTCCACACCAAGTGCAGGAATGCCTTGTTTTTCATCTCCTTTAAAAACGCTCTCCGGCAAAACAATGTTACCAATGGATTTAGACATTTTGATTCCATGTTCGTCCAGTGTGAATCCGTGAGTAATCAGCGTTCCATATGGTGCTTCGGGTACATTTGTAGTGGCTACCTTTGTCAGCAGGGAACTCTGAAACCAGCCTCGGTGCTGATCTGAGCCTTCTAGATAGACATCCGCCAGTGGGAAAGGTATTGTGTCCAAGCCCAGCTGATGTGAGTAAAAAGATTCCAGTTCCTTCCATGTACTGCCACTGTCAAACCAGACGTCTACGGTATCTTTCCCTCGGCAATACAAGTGGGCGACATCGTGATATTCTGGTAGCAGCCACTCTTTCATATCCTCGCATCCGTCTTCGAACCACGCGTTAATTCCTTTCCGTTCAATCACTGATATAACATGGTCCACGGTAGCCTCACTCATGATGACCTCTTCAGAGTTATCACGTTTATGAAAGGCTGGTATTGGCACTCCCCAGGATCGTTGACGAGAAATACACCACTCATTTCTAGATTTTATAAATGATGCCAGTCTTACGTGCCCTCTTTCAGGAAAGAATTTAACTTTCTCCAAACTTTCAAGCGCCAAGCTTTTGACGTCGGTGAGGTCTGCAAACCATTGAGGTGTCGCTCTTATGATCACAGGTTTCTTGGATCGCCAATCGTAGGGATAAGAATGGGAATATGTCTCTGTTTTTAGAAGCATCTTGCTCTGACGTAAAAGCTCGACGACTATATCTGTGGTGTCCTCCTTCATTACTTTACGTCCAATTCCATCGTCTGAATCTTTCAGTATAGCTTGAATGGGGTCAGGGAATGCATCGAGTTTATAGCGGCCCTCATTGTCCACTGGTGAGAAAATTTCGAGCCCATGTTTTATGCCGATCGCGTAATCGTCGAATCCATGACCCGGGGCGGTATGGACTAATCCTGTGCCTGCTGTCTTGCTTACATGTTCACCATGGAGAAAAGGTTTTTCATCAAGTTTGTCCATAATCGGATTCACATATTTTAGTGTGGAAAGTTGTTCGCCCGTCAATGAGGCGATGTGACGGGCAGCTCCATTGCTTTCAAACTTCCCAATATCAAATTCGCTTTGAAGTAATAGGTACCTGTTGCCAAACTCGTAAATGCCGTACTCCAAATTTTTGTTGAAGCAGATAGCTTGATTGGCAAATAACGTCCATGGAGTTGTTGTCCAGATAACAACGTCGATTCCCTTTTCAGTGTCCAAAGAGAATTGTTTTTGCAGAAATGCTTCTGAGTCGCTGCTCAGCGGGAACTTGACATAGGCGGAAGTTGAAATATGGTCTTCTTTGTATTCTAGTTCACTTTCTGCCAAAGCAGTTTTGGTTTCCGTTCCCCAGTACACTGGCTTATTTTGCCTTTTGATTAGACCCCGATGAATCATCTTTTTCAAGTTATCTAGTTGTCGAAGCTCAAATGGCTTTTGCATAGTTTCGTAGTGGTCATCCCAGTTGGTGGCTATGGCAAATTTCTCGAATTGACTTCGCTGGCTTTTGATGGTTTTCTTGGCATGTTCAGCGGCCAGAGATCGCACCTTCGTCGCAGAAAGCTTGTTGGTATTGGAATTAAGCTTTTGCAATGCCTTCAACTCAATTGGCAGCCCGTGACAGTCCCATCCGGATCTATAGTATACAAATTTGCCTCTCAAAAGCTGAAATCTGTTAATGAAGTCTTTTAGTATTTTGTTCAGGGCATGGCCCAGATGTAAATCGCCATTTGCATAAGGTGGGCCATCGTGCAAAACAAACAGTTTTTCCTGCACGAACTTCAGCCTTTCTTGTTGACCCAGGGCTGTTGCACGTCGCAGAAATTCGTTAAACTGGTGGTTGTACAAGTTTTGGGATGATTGTGGGATCAACACATCGACCGTTTTTTGCAAATTTGATCGGTTGGGAAACTTGGTCTTTGGCAAACAAAGAGTTTTTTGGTACGTGTGTCGCGAACCTAGCCGCACAGATGGTGACACCATATATACCGTCAAAGGATCGATTCTCAAGCTAGTTTATGACTTTCGGAGTGAATTTGAACTAAGACATTTCTTATTATTTTCAGTATTTATGAAAGCCGATGTAATAATGTCAGTAAAACTTGACAATATTAGCATGCGATTAAAGCGAATCTGAAAGATAGTTGATAGCGATGAGTTGTTGCTGGCAGAAGATGATATTCAGAGATTATTTCTACTCATTTTGCCGTCCAAAAGTTTGTGTTGCACTGATGCGTGTCAGGAAATACCGTTCACATTAAGCTTTAGAGTGTGTTTTCAATAAATTGTGTCATCGTCACTTTTATAAAGACACTTTAATCAATTGAGAGCGTTAAAGAGACCAAAATTCAGACAGCCTTCGGTTGCTACAATCACGAAAATAACGGTGTTCATTGCATCTTGTTTGAACTCGGATGTGAATTTTGTCATTGATAAGCATCAAAAATTGACGTTTCGAGAGAGCTCGTTTTGAGATCGTACCATTGATTCAAGAAAATACCGATGACATGAGACAAGTATTTGACAAATCGTCATTGCGAAAGCTCCTGGTCTGTTCCTAGATGACAGGCTTTTGCGTGTGTTTTTCTGGCTTTTATGGGCTCGTATGCAGGTACATGAAGTCATCCAAATTTCGTGATTAATTGACAACTTGACTAGAGATGAGATGACTATTTCTTTGACATCACAAGCTTTCAAGTGATAAACAAGCCATTCTCAAACGCTTTCCTGTACCAACGGTTTGCTTTATAGAATTACGGAATTTGAACTGACTTTTTTGTCACAAAAACGGCGCAATTTGACCTAGGATGACCGAAACAACAGCTTTTTTCCGACAAGCTGCTGAAGCTTTGATAGCCATCAGTCTAAACAGTTCAAATGTGGATCCCACTATTAAGGAGTTGCTCAGTCGTTTGAAATACGTAGACTCGCAAAAAACCGTCACACGAGAGCCTCAACAGGTCATTCCTCTCGAAAATAAAAATGTTCTCAACTATTTCGACCAGCTTCTCAGTAACGCTGATATTGCCTCTTCATCTGCAGATGAGCTTTTACATGCTTCGTCCGAATATCCAGGGAACAAGAAGCGGAAAAAGTCAGAAACGGCCGAATCCATGCGCAGGGACGACTCAAAGGAAAACAACTTCAGCAATACCAATAATAACAATAATAATAATAACAGGACTCTCAATACCAGTAGCACTGGATCTGCTGACGATGAGGCCAAGAAATTCCCATGCGCTAAATGTGAGCTAGTGTTTAGACGGTCCAGTGATCTTAGGAGACACGAAAGAGCACATTTGCCAATTTTGCCCAATATCTGTTCACTCTGTGGGAAAGGATTTGCGCGTAAGGACGCACTGAAAAGACACTTCGACACTATGACATGCAAAAGAAACCGAGAAAAGCTTCTAAGTATAGGTGGGGACATAAACGAGATTTTGGAAAAGGCAAGACTCAATGGGGCCAAAGTATGATGAGAAACACATCTATCTCTCATATTTTACTCATTTTGCCAGTCTCGCGAGAGTCGAACAGATCATAGACGGGCTGGTCTCCCTATGTCTGTGAGCGATGTACCATATATATATATATATATATATGTATATATTTTCGCAGCGCGCTCTGTAACAACAGGGACACTGTAATTGTTAAAATTCTTTTGTAAAACTTGTGTATTAAAACGGCTAGAAACTAATTCGTGATCTTTTGGTTTTTCTTTCTTCTTGCTTGCGGACTAATACGAGTCTGCTCAACAAAGAACTGGCCTGGATGCGATGCCCCGGTGCTTTTTTCTTATCTCAATTTACAAGCCCGATTTACTGATGTGGATGCATCTACTCGACGTCAGTGTCGAATTTTTGACCGGTTAGTTCTGGGATGTCAGCATCGGACTTGTCGTCAGAACCGGCACCAGCAGCGGCCTCTTGGGCGGCTTGGTTGCCCTGCATTTGCGAAGCCAATTGGGTCAAAGCATTGATAGAGTCCTCGCCCAGCTGAGGAATGATCGATGGGAATAGCTCGTTCAAGGTCTTCTCCTGTGGAATACCGTAGAAAACCGAAGTGTTGTGCTGAGGAGCGTTTTGCACACCAACCTTGTTGAAGTGCAGCACTTTGCCGTCCTCTTTGAAGAAGTTGGCTTCTTCCACCTGGTCGATCGTCACAGCACGCAACTTGGCCAATTGCGCTTGCAACTTGGTGTCATCCTTGTTACCACCAGCAGAAGAACCAGTCTTTTTGGCAAACTTTCTGCGGGTACCGCCAACTTTGTTGGCAGCAGAGAGTTTTTGTAGCTTGGCTAGTTTTTCTTGGTCAATTGGCATATTTTCCAGTGATTCAATGAGGCGATTTGACTTGTAGAATGAATGTAATGCTACTTTCTTCCAGATCCTTTGAAATATTTGAGATTCGAGTAATTACAATTCTTAAAAATTTTTCACCGGACTGCGTCAGTTTGGGAAATAGTGATTGATTTTGAGGATCATGTATGACGAAGATCTTTGTATGGCACGTGACAAGATGCAACATTTCACAGCTTTAGAGTGTATGTTCGTGGTATTTCTCTTCTGTTTTGTATGTGTGTGTGTGTGTCTGTGTGAAACTTTGTTGTATGATGCGTATAATTCTAGTACGACTTTCCAGTCACGAAATACGAATTCGCATCGATTATCACTAGAAAGAAGGTAGCTGGTTCAGGCCTTCTATGGTACAAAGCATAGTCTTAAAATGGTTGGAATCAATGTGACTGGCGGCGAACTGGTGCGAATTCCTGTTAGAAGTCACTTTAACGCCATATCATTTCATACCAAATTGACATTGCAGCATCAGCAGTGAAAAGAATTGGCTTCCGTCAGCAAAACACACGATAGGCGAAAGTTGAGAACGAGTGGAAGATTAGATGATGCAAGTAGTGCTAGCGGATTTTGACTCATTCCGGCTGAACATCCTAAAATGCCAGCTCAATCGAGTAGTCAGGAATACAAGTGAGAGACTCTAGCACGTGACCATTTTCGAAAACGATAAAACCGACCCTGAATCGAACAAATCACCAAGGCTCACGGAGGCTTGTTTCTAGGGTTTATCTAATTTGTTACTTGTGTTTTATGACGCTGGTTTAGAAAGAACAAAAGAACCGCGTTATTCCTCAATGGAATTTCTATGTGTCGAAACCAGCTGCTGTTACACACTACCGAAATTTCAAAAATTCTGTCATCCGCGCTTTTCCTATTGATATGTATACTGAATATTTTCTCATCATACAACAAAGGTCTCTTGGCCCAGTTGGTTAAGGCACCGTGCTAATAACGCGGGGATCAGCGGTTCGATCCCGCTAGAGACCATTCTTTTTGAAATTATTTTTTTTTCTCTGTTGGGCTTTCATCAAGGTAGTAGTAATCATTAAATCAAATAATCTAATAGTCTTTAAGCATCAAATTATCGTCCTCATTCTATGATCATATCTTTATACTGATTAATATGTAAGGTGCTTCGGTTCCTGACTTTTACGCCTTCAATGTTGCATTGATCAATGCTTGTTCCGTTTCTTGCCGAACAAACCAAACTTAGACTTCTTCTTTTTTGCTTCTTTTGGATTCAATTCAAAGCCCGAGTCAAGCATCGTGCTCGAATCTCGAGTAGATTGTAAATTGTTCTCTTGGCCATGAGCTTCCGAAACTGAGATGGGAGAGGGTTCACTGACATTCAAGTTGTCGCTAGGTGACATTGCTGACGGTGACTCTGCAGACATTGAAGACCCACTGGAATGGCCGTTCAAAGCTTGTTGCGTAACAGGGTTATGGACCACTGTGTGAGAGGAGATGTTTGCCTGGACAGGATCCTCAGCAAGCACGGTACTAGAGCTTATCTGTCTTTGTTGTTGTTGCTGCTGTTGCTGCGGTGGCAGTGACGATCCGGACCCATTAGAGTAAGGAGGCCCCACCCTGAAGCCGTGAGAAGATTGATTTGGTACATTGTTCAATTGCAAATTGCTCCCACTCTGCGGTTTGTTTAGCACGATGGCGGGTGGAGGACCATTGCCCATCATCGAGTTTAATCGTGTGCCCGAACTGTTAGCAGCTGAGGGCTGGTGTGCACCTTGTGGTGCGGCGCCCGTGCCAGCCATAGACAAAACGTCTACGCTAGAAGCATGGCGCAGATTGGGCATGTTGCTACGCCTGTTCTTACGACTGGTAGTCTTGAATTGGTGCGCATGATGACCTTGAGAACCAGGCGGACCGCCCAAAGGACTTCCAATAGCAGGTCCAAGTTGCCCAGGCAGAGGGGAGGGCTGCCCTGTGCTTATTTGCATAGTTATTGGATCAGCCATTTGCGTAATAATGCTTTGAGAAGCACCGTGCATTTGCCTATTGTTTCTCGTGCTCGCATGCGAGTAAGAAGGTTTTCTTGAACCATGACCATTAGGTATAGGGCCAGGTTGTATCATGGGGGCGCTCTGATATTTTGCGGGTCTTGGTCTAGCGGCTGCTCTCCTTTGGAGTTCTTGCTCTTTTTCTTGCAATTCCAGTTCGCGCCTGCGTAATTCGAGCTCGCGTTCACGCAGAATGGAATCCCCACCTTCAACAGTGGAGACAGTACCAGGGGCTCCAGCAGAATGCGTTCCATTTACGTTAACAGGCGCAGTCTGAATATCTGATTCTGAGTCTTTCACATCTACTTGGCGTTCTTGCGTCGGAGACATGCCATAATGGACTCCATAAACTGCAATATCCTCTAGTTCACGAAGATTAGGAGTGCCAGCGGACGAGCTGTTGCTGACCGGGTCCGTGGGGCTTACACCTTCCTGGAGGGACCTCTGTTGATAAGGTTGCTGCTGCTGCTGCTGCTGCTGCTGAGGCTGTGGCTGTGGTACGTTCTGTTGTGCTTTTTGGTGTAACTGACGCTGCTGCTGTTGCTCTATTTGTTTCCTTTGATTTGCCTCTAGGATACTGACTTTACGCTGCTCATTTAACAATTCACTGTTAATCTTTGTGATCTGACCCTTTAGATATGCAATTTCGTTTTTATGCCCTTGTTCTTGGTTCTCCTTGGCCTTTATTTGCGCCAAGTGAGTTTGGTTGGTGGTTGCCAAAGTAGATTGAGCGGACTGGAGCTGAGATTTCAAGCTGTTTTGCTCAAGATCGAGTCTTCTTAATTCCTCCGTGAGCTTCGACTGTGAGCTGGCCCTGGTAAATAATATGGAATCCCCATCATTTATCTTCTGGTACTGGCACATCATAGAATAAAGGAACTCTAAATATGGAGTTTTTATTCCGTAATCGTCAGCAAGTAATATAGGCTGCAAAAGAAGCATATCAACATTCAAAGGTGCAGTCTTTTGCAGAAAATGATATGCCAATTGGGGCTGCTCATTGTTAGTCGTCTTGAGCCATTGCTGCAACAGATCTTTTTCATTGTCAAAACCCACAGGAAGCTTAGCGCCCATGGTCTTAGTCACAGTAATTATTTCTGTCACTAGCCCTGATATCAACGGCTTAGCTAAAATCTGCTCGTTCAATTCTTCGGGCCGCGAGTTCTCAAGAAGAATGTACAAAGGATCAAAACAAATGCGAGGAAGTGCCAGTTTCCACTGCTGTGATAAAAATTCCGCATATGCAAAGTTGCAAACATGAACATTGTCCTGGGGAAAGAGCTTCACGAATAGTCTTTTGAAAGTTTCCAGGAGAGCCACATTATCGCTTGAGTATTTGACACCGCCCTTCACACCGGCCTCCCCGAGAAAGATGTTACATGGTGCCAATTGGTGCGAGGCCTGTGCAAACTGGGACGAAGAGATCTGGCGAAAGTCAAAGTCGCACATGACAGAAAATACTTTGAGCTGCCCGAACTCAATAGACATCTTGACAAAGGGCTCAAGGTGCACGAATCCCGAACTTTCGACCAAAATTTTGGTGTTTAGATTCAAAACTGGGTTTAGTTTTGCAGCTAGACTAGACATTTCTTGCAACGACTTTGCGCTGAGAATAATGAGATCAAAAACTCGGGAATTGCCGTCCGCGCTGGCCAGCATCTGTTCCACATTTTCGAAGTGCTGCTCGAACCGAAACCTGTCGCTGCCATACTGAGCCGTTCGCACGCTAAACTCGGCAGACTTCGAGCTGCTGAGAAATGTCAAACTCACACTTTTTGACTGCTGAATTCGCCACGCGTATAGCAGAACATTGGGATTTTCGCCCACAACCAAAACACGCAAAGATGACATGATTTCACGGCCCAAAAAAATGTCTTGGCTCCTGTGATTGAAACGTAGTAGATGGGCCTTGAAATCACCTGAAGCTCAACTCTTCCTCTTTATCAAATAAGATGCGCGGGAAGACGCTGAGAAGGCTTGTTTTTCGAAGGTCAACTTTTTCGTTTTTCGAAATTTGCAAAAACAACGAAAATATTAAGAAAGCCGAAATTCCGAGTTTGAGCGAAAAATAGACAGCCAAGCAAGTGATCCAAGAAAAAGGTGAATTTCTTCTGGATGAGATTCTTGCAGCCACTTGGAAGATGGACGCGGACTGGGTTTATCGCGAACTTTTGTAGCGTGAAAGGGACAAATGCCGAAGAAAAACTTTGAGCTTTCATAAAAATGCCACTAACCGGCCTAAAACCCTTCGGTTTGCTGCATTCCCATGTGACTACGCTTACTCCCGTTCTAAAAAAAAAACCTGGTTTACTTTTCGTAATGTATTCTTCAGGCGGTTCCGCGGGGGACGTCTTTTAAAATGACAGTATAGCCACGGCTATGCTGCTTTGAAACGGAAAATGTTAAGCCAAGAAGAATTCGCGCAAATTGGGCTTTCCGTGGTAAATCCGCTAATAGTCGGAACCACATGACCCGAAAGCTTCCGGATAGCGAGCACGGGGTAGAATTGGAAGCTGGTTTTTGGTGGCTGCTGTGAAGAGAGTGAATAAGGAGGGAGTCTTTGGAATCGCTTGTGTTTAGCGCACAAAAGCAGAAAAGCATTTGTGAATTCGAGGAAGGGGACATGGCTTGAATCAGGGAGTTTGTAATCTACGACATTGTATGCGTTTAACTCGAGCGCAGAAAAGCACGATTCACGGACTACGTCTGAACTCCGAAATTTCACGTCAAACTTTTCTTGGGCGTCACAGAATTAAGTAAGTTTCTGCTCGGAACTTGCGCTTCCCTTCATGAGCCTTTTGGTGTGCGTTTCTAAATACTTCATCGCCTGGCTGCCGGAGTTTCTGCCTTCAGGAGTGGCACATTTAGCTTGGTAATTCAATAACTTCTGTCCGTCCTTTCTTCTCATTTAGCATCTCTAGACATTGTCATGAGTAGCAGACGCTTGCTTCTCCTCGTCTTTTCGTGTGTTTCTACTGTGTGTCTTTGTGAAGTTCTTGAGCAAAGGAGGGTTTCAAAACCTTCTTTCCTTTATATAGTAAATTTTCGAGGGGTCGGCGGCTACTTTTCTCGTGTTACGTGACATAGTTGTTTTCACCCCACGGGTTTTAGGCTGCAATTCCAAGGTAACAATCGATAAGCCGTTGATGAGAGATGTAGCAGGCATTCATCATAAGCATATATTTGGTGTCTTTCGAGCCGAGCTTAGCAAGAATGCTGAACAATTTAAGTGTAGAGTGCACGTCACGTGATGCAATTATGCTATTACACAAGAATTAAATGCGGTCAAACACAACATGAGCGGCATACATCAGTGATAAAGAAGCCTTTACCCAAGTATTATGAGGTAAATGGTGTCTCTTGATATGCTGCTGCTGCTGCTGCCAACTTTTTGACACCGTTTCGACAGACAAGCGCTTTTTTGACTAGAAAAGGTTGAGGCACGTGACATAAGAAAGAAGAGGTGAAAGAGTTCAATTCAGTTAAAAAAGCCAAACCAAGAGCACATTTGCTGCCTTGGAGATTCTGACCTAGCCTCTTTGTTTACGCAGCTAATAAGGAAATTGTAGAGTGTAGAATATAGTCAAATGCTGAATGTCCAAGACCTTACAACATAAACTGCAAAAAACCATTTAGTTGTAAATGAGCCTAATGTCATGGCCGCTGTCCGAATATTAAAAATCCGAAAAAAAAAGCTGATAATTATCCGCATCGAAATGAGACCAAGTTCAAATAACAGCTTTGATAAATACCACTAGCTTCATTCCACAATATTATTTTAGCTTGATATCACACCTTTTCGATACGTGTGTCACTGCTGTGTATCACCACTAGGTGTCATTTTCGTGCAAAAGTGATACCATCTTCATCTCATCGATCCTATCAATGCATCTCATCTCAAAATTTCGATTCAGATTCCTAGATACCAGTATATAAGCGTAAGCACATACTGGCCGGAGTAAAGGTCTACTGGCTATTTATGGGTTATGTGAAGAGCGGTTATGCCTCGCGGCCAAACAAGCGCGCGAAAAAAGTGACCGAGAAATTGTATTATGAGCACATAGCAAAGCTTCGAAATCGAGAAACCAAGTCGAACCGTAATCGACAGGGTTCTGAGAGGAGCCGTTTGCGACTTCAAGATTTATCTCGCGACGTTTTGGAACGTATTTTTGTATTTTCAGGACGCAATAGTCCGTTGCCGCTGCTGAATTGGCATTTTTTCAAGTGTTTGAAACCCTCACAGTATTTGATAGAACAGTATCTGAGGGTGAACTTTGTCTTTGACGTCAATGCAGCACTAAAACCCTCGATGAGCTCGTCTTATCGCCCCTGGTGGGTACTGGCCGATTGTGCGCTCGAAGTTCCCCTGATATTGAGATTTCTGAATGCATCGCCTTCTTTTTTGGATTTCATCGATGAGATCGCTGTTCTCGAAGATGTCGAGGCCACACAGCAGCTCAGGTTCGAGCAGTTCAACGATAAAACATTGCCCAACCTGGAAACTCCATTAAACACTCCCGAGTTAAATCCAACTACAGAGAAATCGCTGCGAGATTTTCCGGCAACTGTTTACAAATGGCCTGCTCTCTTTTTTCAAAATGATATTTTTACAAAACCAGTCGTGTACAACCAGCTTCTGCTGCGCCTTCACTCAGAATATGCGATCCAGAGCCCGTCATTGACTGCCGAATCCGTTATGCAGTGGTTTTTCATTGATACGGCAAGTGTGACACTGCAATTGGACATCAATTGCCTCTTCTTTGCCCTGAATCTGATAACGCATCTATCTGTTCAGAACAAACGCAGCTTCGAGGACGTTCATCCATTGATACACTTTATCGACTTTTTGTACATTTCGGTTACGCCACGCTTGCTGCCGTTGTTACTATGCGAAAAACTGCAAGATCAGCATTTGATAAGTGCTCGCAAAGCGAAAATCGTTGGAAAATTCATCCGCAAATTTTATAGCCATGACTTGAGTCTATTATGCGAAGACGATCTCTGGATCAAGCTCAACGAGGTTAAGGACCATACCCTGGTTGAAAGAGTGTCTGGATTTGGCGGCAAGCCTGGTTTTAATGTGGTGAAGTGATACATAGAGATTTGAACCCGATCTTGACTTATTCTATTTTACATAATGTAATAAACACTTTTTAACGTCCATTCACCGCTATTGGTAGTACTCCGCGAACCAGGGGTGATTCAATGCCTGTTTAGCACTGAGTCTACGGTCGGGATTCAACTGTAACAGACCATACAGCAGATCAATTAAAGTCAAATCCATTTTTTCACGCGTTTGACTTTGCAAGAGCGCGCCCAAATCTTTGGGCAAATGCTGGGGCTGCTGGGCGTTATATTTGGGCAGGTTGGAAATTCCTGGCCAAGTGCGCTCGGAAGGAGTACCCATAGTTTCGAAAATCAACTTCAATTGCTCCTCATCGTTCGTACCAGGGAAAAGCGGTCTGCCGGTAATCATTTCCGCCAGAATGCACCCACAAGACCAGATGTCGATCGATGTGGAATAAGTGCGAGACCCCATAAGCACGTCAGGTGCACGATACCATAGCGTTACGACCTCACTAGAAAATGTATTGACCGGGATTCCAAATGCTCTTGCCAATCCAAAATCCCCGAGCTTTAGCTGGCCCTTGTTGTTGATGAGTAGGTTCTGTGGTTTCAAATCGCGATGCATAATCCGGTTTTCGTGACAGAAAGCCACGCCTTGTAGCAATTGCCACTCAAAGTATTTTACAAGACTCATTTCGAAGCCATACGGCGTGTTGCCCACTATGCGTGAGTCCATGTATTTTTTAAGATCGTTGTCCATAAACTCGAAAACCAACGTCAGTTTGTTTTCCGTGTGAATCACATCGTATAGTCTTACGATGTTTTCATGCTTCAGCTCTTTCATCAGCGAGATTTCACGCACTGCAGTCGAAGGTGTACCTTCCTCAGAGTCGAGTTTGACCTCTTTGAGTGCCACATACACGCCTGTCGTTTTGTTCAGACCTTTGTACACTGTAGCATACGTACCGTTCCCCAGTTTTTCGAGCTGTTTGAATCTTTAAAGAGAGTGTTAGTCCGCGTGAAGATAGAGAAGTCATAGAAATCTTAGCCAAGCGGTTGTGCGTTTAAAGGTACAGAAGATGTGTTTTGTATTCAGTCCAGAAAAACGACCGAAAAAAGGTCGGCCTATCCTAAACAATGAGAAAAGCACAAAACCTAGAGACACTTGGAAATGATATCACCATGCCTTACATCCTTCTGCCTTATCACCCCCAAAAAATGTCAAATTGCATCAATTTTGAGAGTTTTTTCGCGCACCGTACAAAATACAGGCCCCAATTTTCACATACTGAGATGAAGATGCCATATTAGAATCGCAAAACAAGCTAAGTTGCCCAAGACTGTTGAAATGTAACTTTTTATGTCACTTAATCTTGTAATGTTATGACGCGTACCCTGTTCAAATTATCAGTTTTTAGATTCAACTTTAAATTAAGACGTCATCACCATGTACGGACCAGGCTGTTTATGTTCAATTTTCAATAAAAATCGATGTTCTAGCGCTTCGAGAAGAGCCTGAACCACCAAAACGTTTAACTTGAAAAACTATCTAAAAGGTGCTCCGATGTCTGTTAAATACGGCTTCGATGAGCCTAGTGAGCTGGGACCAGATTGGTTCTGTATGTACAGGACGGAGGAGCGCGTTGGATTTGAGAAAAAGCATTTTGAAACGGCAATGATGAACGTAGTTCGGCATCCCAATATCAACTCGACGGTCATTTTGCGGGCAGATATGCTGAAGGAATGGGAGTTTGACGTGGAAACTGGCGCAGAAATTTCGTTTGAGGAAGAAAAACATACAGTCGCAGATTCCGAAGCTCAGGTTGTAAATGTGGATGACATGCAAGTGCGTGGGATCGAGACCAATCCTGATCTGCAACTAGCGCAGAAAACGGCAATGGTACGGCGAATTATTCCTCGAAACCCTTATAAGGATGCTATCATCAACCAGACATGCTTGCTGCTCAACTCTCGGACTTTTGCAGAGACTTCCTTGATCACATACACCCCTCATTTGCAGGATAAAGATCAATGCCCGTTTTACATTCCGCACGTAAAAGCAGTAGCAATTTTGCTTCATGATCAAAGACTGTCCGTGCATTATGTGCCATTCACACCACAGGGTGCACAAGAATTCAGCAGCGAGGGCGAACGTGTTGTGAGAACGGCGCGTCGTTTACTGCAAACAGCGCTGAAACATTCAACCGGTGTTAAAGCAGGTTACGAAAAGAAAGTTACACATGACGTGGTTGTCGATAAAGTGCTGTTCCAGGACCGGTACATTGCACTAAAGAAAAAACACTCAAGATTTTTGGTGGACAACTGGGCCGAGAGCACAGATCCCAAGAAACACGTTTTCGAGGACATAGCCATCGCTGCGTTTTTGATAGAGCTCTGGATCCGAATGTATGGACCCATGTTTGCCACCAAGATGCAGTTTAGAGATCTTGGCTGTGGCAACGGTGTTCTATGCTATCTGCTGCTACAAGAGGGCATCCAGGGCATTGGGATTGATGCTCGTCAACGCAAATCGTGGAAAATTTATCCCAAGGAGGTTCAGAAAAATCTACAAGAGCAGGTCATAATACCGTCCATATTACTGCGACCCCATCCAGAAATCAAAAAACGGGCACCAGAGCTATATCACAACGGCAGATACTTTCCCATAAAGATACAAGATAAAATAGCACCTGCCACTGTGGTCTACTCGAGTGAGGATCTCTTAAATTCTTCTAGCGTCAATGTTACCGAGTTTCCTCGCGACACATTTTTAATTGGCAACCACTCCGACGAGCTCACTTGTTGGATTCCACTCCTAGGATATCCCTTTGTGGTGATACCATGCTGCTCGCATGGATTCTCTGGCCAAAGGGCTCGCTATGGCGTAAAAAAAAGCTCAATGAAAAGCGGAAACAGCACATATGCTGGGTTGGTTGACCGGGTAGAAGCTTTAGCTACACGCGTTGGGTGGATCGTAGAAAAAGAGATGCTCAGGATTCCCAGCACCAGGAATGCCGCGATAGTGGGCACTAAAAACCCCCTTCTAGACCAATGGCCTACTCAAGAAGTTTACGATACGATTTTAGAAGGTGGAGGCGCCGATGGCTGGGTTGAAAACACAATGGCCCTGGCAAAAAAATCTCCGAGAGGTCACTGATAAATCTGAAAAAGAGAGGTGTTGATATTTACACGAATTTAGTGAGGTTAAGGATCGGTGTTGTTCAAGTGAGTGTGTTGGTGACAGTGCGCTCAGCGTGTGTGAGCGTCTCCACGCGTACATAATGATATTAGTATTTTCACTACAGATTAAGCTCATCGCGCAGTTTTTAGCTACAGATGCTCGTAACAATACGATAATGATCCACAGGCATGTCTATCGTGGCCTCGGTCGAGCGTTCTCGTTTGCTCCTAGCAGATTCGTACGACACCTGCATCTGCTAAACTCTGGAAACGCACAAAAATTCACCGAATGGCCCTGGGGAAAGCCGTCATTCAATCATCTTCCACCAGATGAGCGTAAGAACTCGAACATCTTGGCTTTAAACTTCGCCAAAAAATCTGACAACGTGTACGTTAGAGATCAGGCATTCAAGGCTCTTGTTGACAACTCTTTGGGTTTCATTTTCAATTCAAAATTGACGGCTTTTACTTTGCTGGAAAAGGAAGCTAAGAAGTATGCCTGGCTGAGAATTAGAGAGTACTTGTATGTGCAACTTCGAAACACACAACTGGAGAAAGAGGCGAAAGAGTATGCTCCAACAGTGACTGAATTTATCCGACCATCAAATCCAAACACATTGGTTTGCCAGTTACTGCACTGTAATGAAATATCAGACGACAGCTGGGGTAAGATTTTGGATTCCGAAAACAATATATCCGTCCAGCAAAAGTTCAACCATATTATAGGAAGCGTTTTTGATTACATTTTCGAGCAAGAGATGTTGCCATTGGTATCTCCGATTAGATCAAGCACAAATAGTGCCGAGGACATCGATATTTCGAATCCCTCGGAGTGGTTTCCGGAAGCTCGAAAACTGAGGAGACGCATCATAATGCACATAGGTTCGACCAACTCAGGAAAAACATACCGTGCGCTTCAGAGATTGAAGCAATGCGATCGAGGTTATTATGCCGGCCCTTTAAGACTTCTCGCAAGAGAAGTTTACGAAAGATTCAAGAACGAAAACATTCGATGCAACTTACTCACTGGAGAAGAAGTTATAGAAGAAATTGATGATATGGGGAACCCGGCTGGTTTGACTTCAGGAACTGTTGAGATGGTGCCATTATCACAAAAATTCGACGTGGTGGTCCTGGACGAAATTCAAATGATGGGTGACTCAGATCGAGGCTGGGCTTGGACGAACGCTTTGCTTGGGTGCATTGCCCGCGAGGTCCATTTATGTGGAGAGAAAAGTGCTCTCCCGCTAGTTGAAAAAATCGTAAAGATGACTGGAGATGAGCTCATAGTTAATGAGTATGAAAGATTAGGCGAGCTAAGAATCGAGGAGAATGCTCTTGAAGGCGGTTTGAAGGGACTGCGTAAGGGTGATTGTGTGGTTGCGTTTTCCAAAAAAAAAATCTTGGATTTAAAGCTCAAGATAGAGAAAGTCACGGACCTCAAGGTAGCTGTAATTTACGGGTCCTTACCTCCAGAAACGAGGATACAACAAGCGAATAAGTTCAATTGCGGCGAATATGACGTACTTGTTGCGTCAGATGCCGTGGGAATGGGCTTGAATCTTTCCATTGAGAGAGTAATTTTCACCACCCACATGAAATTCAACGGTCAGGAAATGGTGGAGTTGACTTCTTCTAACGTTAAACAGATTGGCGGGCGTGCAGGGCGGTTTAAGGTTGCCAATGTGTCTGCCGGCAGTGGAGTTGATGAGAAGAAAAAAGCTGCGGTTGGTTTCGTAACGGGCGTGGACCCTGTGGTTTCGAGCGCAGTGAAGGCCGGGATGACGTCTCCCATAGAGTATTTGCAGTCAGCAATTGTGTGGCCGACAGATGAGATTTGCGGTAAATTGATGACACATCTACCGGCTGGGTCGCGAGTGTCGACGCTTTTAGAGACTCTAGCAGCCGAAGTGGAGAAAAGATCCGCTAAACTATTCACCTTGAGCGATTTGAAAAACAGGCTAAATAATATTGCCATGTTTGAGCACATGGATGGAATCCCATTTTTCGAGAAAATGCGACTCAGCAATGCGCCAGTCAAGGACTTTCCGCTGGTCAAGCGAGCCTTTGTGAACTTCTGCACCACGATAGAGCAGCGCCAGACGCGGTCCTTGACCAGTTATCCTTTTTCCTTCGATATTTTGGACCCGCGGAATATCGACAACGACAAACTCTCTTTGGAGCACTACGAGTCACTACACAACATCATCATGCTATACTTCTGGCTAAGCAATCGCTACCCAAGCTATTTCATTGATCAGCAAAGTGCACATGAGCTTAAAAACATTTGTGAGATGATCATTTTCGAGAAACTCGACCGTTTGAAACGCAATCCGTACATCAAAAAATTGGGCATACGTTCCAAATCCACTCGCAGCAGAAAGAATAAGATAATCTGAGTGATAGATTCGCCGAGGTCTTATGGCATCACCTGAAGAGAAGAATCTGAAGTTCTACTCCTACTCAAAACACGGTCGAGAGACAATCACCACACACGTATGAGTCGCTAGATGTAAATCATCACATACGGAGGTGTCGCAGATCGTTTATTTCAAAAATTGGTCGTACAGTTGAAATGAAAAAAATCCCGAGATCCATGAATCTACTTATCCAACTGTTCACCACTTCTTCAAAAAACCGGCCAAAATCATTGCAATTGAGCTTTTTTGACCATTGCAATCAACTCCTAGGCATTGAAAACCCCCCATCCTTTATCTTTACGCCATGTCCGGGAAAGTTTACATTGTTGCTGCCGCTAGAACACCAATTGGATGTTTCCAAGGATGTTTGGCTTCGAAGACCGCTGTTGAGCTAGGTGCTGCTGCTGTTTCCGGTGCTTTGGCACAGGTACCAGAATTAAAGTCTGAACAAGTGGAGGAGATCTTTTTCGGAAACGTTTTGAGCGGAAATGTGGGTCAGGCACCTGCCAGACAAGTTGCACTATCTGCTGGGCTGAGCAAAACAATCGTGGCCACTACGGTCAACAAAGTGTGTGCATCTGGTATGAAATCGATTATTTGCGGTGCCCAGACGATTATGTGCGGAAATGCAGACGTGGTGGTCGCAGGTGGCGCAGAATCAATGTCAAACACGCCATATTACATGCCTGCAGCTCGTGCAGGTGCCAAATTTGGAAGCACAACACTTGTGGACGGTATCCAGCGTGACGGGATCAACGACGCCTACGATAACCAAGCAATGGGAGTGCATGCTGAGAAATGCGCCCGTGACCACAATATCACACGTCAACAACAGGACGATTATGCCATTGCATCTTACCAAAAGGCCCAGAAAGCCCAAGCCGAGGGTAAATTCGACCAAGAAATTGTGCCTGTGACCATCAAGGGTTTCCGGGGCAAACCTGACACCCAGGTGAGCTGTGACGAAGAGCCCGCTAAGCTCAACGTTGAAAAACTCAGATCTGCGCGTACCGTGTTCCAAAAGGAAAACGGAACAGTCACCGCTCCTAACGCTTCACCTCTAAACGATGGAGGTGCTGCTGTTGTGCTGGTTTCCGAACGCAAATTGCAAGAACTAGGTCTAAAGCCACTAGCCGTCATCAAAGGCTGGGGTGAGGCTGCTCACGAGCCTGCTGATTTCACATGGGCTCCAAGTTTGGCTGTCCCCAAGGCTCTAAAGCACTCGGGACTCGACATTTCCCAAGTAGACTTCTTCGAGTTCAATGAAGCCTTCTCTGTCGTGGGACTTGCGAACCCACAGAATCTCAACATCCCACTCGAAAAGGTCAATGCCTACGGTGGTGCTGTTGCTATCGGTCATCCTCTCGGTTGTTCGGGAGCCAGAATTGTCGTGACCCTACTATCTGTGCTTAACCAAGAACACGGAAAAATTGGTGCGGCTGCCATTTGCAATGGTGGTGGTGGAGCTTCCTCTATCATCATTGAAACTATTTAAAAGGCTAAAAAGGTCAAGATCACCAAAAATGCTTCAAATTGGAAGGCGAGACTCACGTTATTTGTGGATTCGTTAGCTGAGCAAACCCAACACCACTTAGCTGTGGTAAACTACAATGCATTGGCTTACTAGCTGGCTCAGGAGCTCTTTCTATCCTCGAAAGGTGTATATCACTATGTACTAGCTGTGTGCTACCCCAGATGAATTAATACAAGAGGTCCTAGTATTCTAAAGTACGCTTTTCAACACTTTCCAAAGCCTTTTGACTTCTACAAACCACAATTTTAGACCATTTTTTAGGACTCTAGAAGGGACTAGTGGTTCCCGGGCGTGTAAAGAAGGAACAGGGTTTTTTTGGGACAAAATTGAGTCTCTTAGCGTCAATTTGGGGGTTTAAATATGACATCGGGAAATTCAAGATCTAAGGTCATTGTCTTGGCTGGAACAGCAGGTACCGGGAAATCAACTATTGCAGCGAAGCTGGCTGAGCTGTACCAAACTTCGTACCCGGGGCTGGGGTTCTTGGAAGGCGATACGGTGCATCCACCAAAAAATATCGAGAAAATGAGCCATGGGATTCCCCTAACGGACGAAGACAGGTGGGGTTGGCTTCTAAAAGTGAGCGAATTATCAGCCCAGAGTGCCCAGGACCACTCAGGATTGTGGATTGTGACATGCTCAAGTCTCAAGAGAAAGTATCGAGATCTTATGCGTTCGCACAGGCCAGAAACGGACTTTTACTTTCTGTTTTTATTTGCCGATAGATTGTTGATCCTAGATCGTCTTACTAAAAGAGAGGGTCATTTTATGAAAGCCAACATGATCAACTCGCAGTTTAGTGACTTGATGCTTCCAGAATCGGATGAAAATTTGGCCTCGAAAGTTGACGTGGACGGCAAATCTGTTGAGCAAGTTTTGCAAGAGTGTCATGCAGATTTGAAGACTTTTGTTACCGAAACGAAGAACTAAAAGAAGTTTGTGCGTTTTCGTTACAAAACACGCAGCGAGTAAGAGATCATGTTAGATTACGGGATACACTTCGGGATACAATCCGGGACATGAACGTAAAATTGCGGTGTCTTGTTGACTTTATTACAGCAAGAAATCCGAGCTTTGACAAAGTGCTACAACTTTCAAGCTGCTGGATAAGTAACTTAAATTTCATACCCCCCATAAGTCAAGGCAGCCTGTTTCTCTGTCTTTCTTGATCCTTTGTATACCGTTGTTTATTATTTGTTACGGATGCGAATATAGGATCCAGCAAAATCTATACATTGGTGCTAATAGCTGGTTCATTTCTCGTAAATTATCGTTTCGTCGTTGCAGTTTGTCCATTAGTATTGCGGCAGCCAACGGCTGTGAGTCGAATAGTTAGTGACAACAGACATGTTTTTGGTCAACACGTTCAATCCAAAGTCGGTGGGTAGGTCGGTAGACAAGCTTGTATTAGGGGACTTGGAGGTGAATGTGTTGTGCTGATCGTAGTCGTTGGAGCTTGGATGGCTTTGCTGTTCTCCAAGACGTTTGCTATCATTAGCTCTTGCAGTCCCAAAGCGTTGGTGATAGGAGCAGTCTTCTTCGCTTGTGGGCTCGGTGTCGTTGTCGGAGCGGCTGAGTTCCTCGTCGGAGTGGTAATTGTGCAACATTTGTTGAATGGTAAGTCCTCTATGGTTGGTAAGATAGGTGTGGATTTCGGGATCACTAAGCGGGACGACGTGGCTCAATGGACCCGATGTGGTGAAAGATGTACAGAGAGAGACACGATCCATGATGTTCGGCAGAGTTGCCCTCGCGATGGGATTGAGTTGCAGTATATCTTTCAGAATATCAAACAGCTGATCTGAAATTGGCAGAATCTTGTGTAGTACCTTGGGGTCGCGTACGAAATAGCTGAAAGTGTTATCTTCGAGCTGATGTGCTTTTAGCCACGGGTTACGGATACACGTTAGGTTTATCAAAATAATCCCCAGAGACCATACATCACCGGCCCATGTTGGAAATAGAATCGTGCCAGGAGCGTTACCATCGAGTTGCAAAGACGACGGGCAAGACAAACGCTCTGGAGCCATGTAGTAACTAGACCCAAGCGATACGTTAGCAGGTAGCTGTTTAGCAGTTGTACTGAGTCCAAAATCGCACAGGTACATGTTATCATGTGCGTCTAGAAGAATGTTTTCTGGCTTGATGTCGCAGTGATATACGCCACGGGCATGGCAGTGCTGCAACACCGAACAGAGCTGCAAAAATACTTGCTTGACAAGTGCACCATCGTTGGCAAAATGTTGGTGGTCCACAATACTTGTGAAGAGATCGCGCTCGCAGTAATCTAGTACTAGAAACGTGGCCAAAGGCGACTCTAAGACCTGGTGCACCGTTACCACGTTGGGATGAGCGTGTACTTGCAAATGCAAGGCAATCTCGCGGTAATGAGGTGCGCGTTGCAGCTGTTCTTCGCTTAATGTGCTTATCGAGTCCAATGCGATTGCAGGTAAATACAAGCGATTTTGGAACGATTTGAAGTAGTAGTACAACTGGGTTTGTAACATTGTGGCCTGCTTTATCTCGCGCGATGCTCCATCCTTTACCACAGCTTTGATAGCATATTCGTTTTCAGTAATTAAATCTATTGCATGGAATACAAGCCCATAAGCACCCGACCCGATTTGACGGGTTAGTTTGAAATTGTTAATTTGACAGTTCGTGAGCATATCCCCTGAGCTTGGTTCGAAATTTGTCGAAACCCTCTAATCCCCTTCGCCTGTTAAAATTTTTTGGGTCTCACTTATGTATACTTATACCATATCATCTCGATGGGTGCAAGTTTACCGACCAATACTCCGAGTACCTCAACGTTTTATCAATAACACCGAATCCACGCCATTCTAAAATGTGCTGACATTCCCCTATCCAACGTAACCATCGCTGCGAGACATTACCCACTCTAATCAGATTTTTCTCGCCTGCACGCACCACTGAATGTCCAAAATAGCCCATAGACTGTTCGCGAGAATGTAATCGCCCATAATCAAGCAATATGGCCATAATCAGCCCATCTCGAACCACCCAAATGAGACCACCTTCTCTCAAAGGTCGCCGTAGCAACTCTAGTTTTTCTTTTGTTTTTTTTCTCGAACGCCTCCTGAGAGAAGATCACCAGATGGTCGAATGCATAGGATGCATAGGATGTGGTGTGACGGTGTTAAGAGCCTAATGACTTTGAACGCTGTGATGACGGGACTGGGCGTGCTTGTTGACAATGACGTGGGCAGTAGGTAGTGAAGCCCGAAGCGACAATGGTGCTAAGAAATATGCCATCCTGCGCTGTTTTCTGGTTCAGCACATGAGCAAGAGACGGCGAGCATTTAACAGGAGCGGTGTTAGGGAGTTGAAAGGAACTCGAATATAGCTTTTGGTAAGGTAGGAGGTGATGGGGGCGAACTGATCAGGATGAACGAAGAAGATGCACGGTGCAGTTATCGATGAGTAGATTCGTTTCAGGTGGGATCAATGGCCTTTCGATGCTGCACTTGGATACAGTTACTGAGGAAGTGGAACGGAGCATAATCAAATTCATTGATTTGCCCGTTCTCAAAGACTGTAAGTGCTTGATAACAAGCTTTCCTCATGGGCCAATGCGTCATCTTTTGGAAGTACTTTGAGAAAGTACATTAGGCGACGATTTTGATTCTTGACAGCGAGTGTTCTGGATGTAGATTGAAACTTTCTTGCAAAGAGAGCTTTGTATGAGCTGAGATTATGCAAAATTGACTATGACAGTGGACAATTAGTCGTGATTTAGGTTCTTGTGACGTAAAGGCATGAAAAAAGGAGCTCGATGCTCGGATAACGTGGAGAGGAATTCGTCGTGCCCTTGCCGTAGCGACAGGAATGAAGAACCACTAGAATCATACGCTCCTCCATTAATCAGAAATTTCATAACAATTTTCACCCGTGGTTGTGGAAACAGTGTCTTGCAACAAACAGAAAGCGAGCTGGTTGTTAGTAGTCGGAAGATCAACAAGGCATGGTAATAGGGCACTTTTTAAAGCGTCAAACTGTAGTATTTGGCAGCAGGAATCGCTGGTCTGTGTCTTGAAGTCTCCTCGTGAGGGAGTGAAAGAATGAACAATGGGGCACAAATGAAGAACTGGGTCCCTTGATGATACCGTCGATTTCTTGAGCAGGAATATAACCCTGAATGGCTAGTATTCGCATGAAAACCGTCAAAAACATTAACAGTTTTGTAGGAATCGCAAAACTAGCAATGCATGTAGCGCTAATGCGTCGCTGTTTTCAGAGCGGACGCCACAGGTAGCAATGATGCTCAGTTCATGTAGTGAGCTCTTGGCCCACACTTTTTTTACATTGAGCCCTACTACTTGGCCGAACCCACCAAAGTTCACAAAACCACATCAGACATAGGTAAAGTGAAGAGACAAGTGGTATCAAAAAGTTCTATCGTCTCAAAATAACGTCAATAATCAACTTCTATCTTGTTTGGATTCGATTCTACTCATAAATGGTAGAATCGCTTTTCAAAGAACCCCTTACAAATTAGCCGCCCAGCTATTCCTAGGCAAACTTTGCGAAAAAGCGACCAAAATCGACAATGAAAATATCATTACGGAGCCTGGGACATGGGCATTCGCTATGAAGTATCCAGAAATATCCAAAAGACTCACACGATGGTTGTCTTCACAGGTTCACTTCAAATTCAGTTCGAACGTATTTTCACATCTCGCAGTAGCAGCAACAACCACAGTATCAGAAGTAAAAGCCCGGCTACACTCTAGAAGAGGAAAGTAGCATTGCGATATGTTGCGAAGGGTCTTGTTAAGTGGTTAGGTGAGTTTACAACGTTATTTGACTGTGTTGTAGTTTGACAAGTTCGTTTTAGTTGTGGTGATTGTCGACATTTGCAAGTACATATATGTACTCACGAGTACTCATCGCTTCAAGTGACAAGAACTTCCCGCTACAGAACGGCCACGGTCACCTATCCTATGCAATCCAAAAACGAGCCACCGGTGCTCTTTCTTTTCAACCGCTCAGGATTGAGAAAACTCTAAACTTTTTGCGTATCAAACTGCCACTGTTACAACGGCCATGCGGCCCAGGTATCTTCGAATTCTATCTCATCTATCTCATGTACATAGAAATACACTTTGATTTTTCACAAACCAAAGTTACGAACACCTCCCAGGGTGCCGAAGTAGTCTCCAATGTAGTTCTTTGGCGTGAATTTGTTTTCAGCGTACAAAGTATCCCAATTGGCCACAATATCTTCAACAAATGGAAGACCAGCCGCGTACAAGTTGGCAAAAGCACTACTACTGCCACCTTGTAGACTCTTGGAAAAGAAGAAATCGGTTGCGTTCAAGCCTTGAGGAGCTCTATCGAAATCGGAGATACCACGCATCACCACGATACGCGAGTAGTCGACCAAACCGTGCTTTGCAGCACGCAAAAACGCTTCCAACGAAGCGTTGTCCTCTTGCTGAGTAGAGCAGTACGTTGCCGAGCTGTTCGAGACGGTAGTCACAAAATCACTAAATGCCTTCTCCAAGATCGCTCCGGACCAGTACACATCGGAAGTGGCAGTGTCGCAGGCAACAAGTTTTGGAGCGTTATAAGCAGCCAAAGAGGAATTATACCTTTGACGGAAAGCCACATTGCCGCTCGTACCGTTGTTCAAGGTGACGTTGGAGGCCACATGCATGGCTCTGTCTCTCAAGACTTCGTTGAGTTCGAAAATCTCAGTACCATAAATTGTACCTGGGTACATATTGGTTTGATTTGTTTTGAAGTTAACATACCCATAGGACCAGTTGGCAGGAATTTCACGGGAGTCTATCTCGTACTGCATGCCGACTTGAACACCATACTTGGGGTACGTCACGGAACCAATGGTCGTCAAGTCTGGAGAGCCACCAGCAATCCCGGACACAACAAAATAAGTTTCGGTCAAATCAAACAAAGGCGAAAGGGAAAGAGCGGTGATGGTACTAGCAGCGTTGATCTCACCTTCACCAGTGGTTAGAGACATGATTGTGTAGTTTGCGTTCGAGTGCACAAAAGGGTATTCAGGCGAAAGCATAGGCACAGAGATGTTATATTTAAGGTCCAGGTTCTTCACCCATGCGCTTTCTTCAGGTGTGAACATGTTAATAACCATCACCTTGGGTTTGAACAACGCACCAAACCGACCCTGTGTCACCGTCAACACACTGTCAGTGGCGGAGGCAGCGTCCGTTATGGTTGCGGTCTGTGTGTAGTTTGTGGATGTCGATACATTGGATGATGAAGCCCTACGCAGAAGTGGGTTAGCAGCCACCAGGGCAGTAGAAGCACAAAGTGCGCTCAAAAGTATGTCAAATTTCATAGGAATCGGGGACTTGGTTAGGGAAGTTTGCTCATCGAAGTTCAAATTGTAGCCGCTATCTTCTGCATTTTATACCCTGTAGCGTCGACTTTCCAGTGCTCGACGTTTTTCCTGTTTGGTGCAGATGTAAACATCGACATATGAATGGAGCTAAGAAAACCTAGGAAACTCAAATCTTGCAGCTCTGGGAAAAGAAGATTTGAAGATGCAGCTGCATCTAGCACCTTCACTTATCGAGAGTCTCGAGTGAAAAAAATTGTTCACAAGATAAGTCGAGTCCTTCGATGATAACCAACGATAAGGCTAGCTTTCGTTAGAACCCGGAATACCGCGAACAACACAATTAAATCTATTCAACACAGCGTTTGCACTGCTCTTTTGATACAGGGTTGTTTCTTGTTCCGTTGTTCAGCTGTATGGACCTCGCTAACATATCACATTCCTTTCTTACAGCTGGCCAACCAATGCGCCCAAATGTTGATCAAATAGCTCGCATTTGATGGGCATTTCCGCTTCGTAGAATGGATTTTTCATAACGTAGTCCGCATACAGACAATACGTCTTACGCAACAGATTTTCTGCCACTGCCACCGCCATCGCATTGGTTGTGGGTTGAGTGCTTACCGCTACAAACTTGATACCGGTAAGTGTGTGGTATACGAACAGTGAGTTCTGCTCTGTAGTAACGTGTTTAAGCCCTCTGCCATTCCAGCTTGCAAATGCATCGTTGAAGTAGTCTGGACCCAAAAAGCTGCCCAAAGGTGCACCGCTGGCAGTTGTAGCTCCAAGAGTTCCCATATATGGCACCAGAGGTGCGGAATTGCTACCCATCGGCTCATTACCTCCTTTGGCACTGCTTTTGCCAGCAAGTTGCAAGGATTTTGGGGTTATTTGACTAGCAATCGCTACAATTCCTTGTAGCGTTCCTGCTAAGATCAAGTACTCGTTACTAGACAATCGTGGAGCATTGGGAACAAAATCTCGCTGGTAAACCAGCCCGCCAGACTTATTGATTACCAAAATAGTCTGGATTGCCATTGTACAGGTTTTCGAATAGGACTTTTTTGGTATTTGTCCTGTTTTGATGATGTGAAGCGTAATTCGTCAAGTTCGTGAGACACTGACTAGTTTTATATAAATTTGGACAAAACAACCTCAAAACGCAGTAGCCAAGCCATTTGACGTCCTGTGGATATGTCGAGCGGCATTCTTACGGCAGATATTACCCAAGGGCCTTTTCCAGTTGCTCCAAATGCGGCTCAGAATGAGCGAACACGACTTATAAACGATGCGTTGTCCAGTGACGCCTGGTCATCGCAGTGCATAGAGGAACAACGGTTAGTCACGGTCCAGCAACCACTGCTGTTCCAAGTATGCATGATAGAGAACATTGGACGCCCAAAGGCAGGTCAATTGGACGTCTTACGCTCGAGAATTGATCCTAGAACGCAGCGAGTGGATCGTGTCAGTACATCGACGGACAGGCATCTCGTCACAGCAGTGGACGTCGATACAGATGCACCCGTCGATCTGCAATCACAAGGGACTGGCAGATCGACGTTCAAACTTACTTTGCAAGACAAAACAGGAGCCATGTACTTCGCAATCAACATGTCACCATTGAATTTTCTAAAAAACGATGGCAGTTCATGCGTGTTGGGCTCGAAATTGGTGGTTTTACCTGGTACTATCTTTAGTCGTGGAGTTTTCCTTCTGCGAGATAGTACCGTAACGTTTATGGGCGGAATGATTCAAACCTGGAACCGTGGCCGCGATCAAAAGATGTGTGCTTATCTGGAGGCACATTTAGAGGCAAGCGATCGCGTCGAAACGGGCCCTTCAAGAAAGCGAAAGAACCCGGCCACTTAAGGAGACACCTAAAGTAGAAACGGCTACGCACCAGCTGTAAACTGTACTAATATACATTGCGTTAGGGGACCTATCTACTTTGATCGTGCCAAATTAAGTCAGCAGCAAATCCCACAGCGCATCACACTGACTAAAGTCGTGATGTACAATCGACACGAGATAGTAGTCTTTACGCACTTGTCTCAAAAGCGAGTTAGTGGCGGATCCACGGGGGAAAAGCTTGCTCCACTCTAGCCATATACTGAAAGCTTCATCTCTCCAAGCTTTGAATGATTCTTCTTCTACTATGGTAGTTTGCAGAATCTCGGAATTTGGGAACACACCCCACGTCACTACACTAGATCCGTTGGTTTCCAGACTTGAATAAAAAGCATCTTCGGAATCCCCAACGTAAAAACTCACATTTGGAGACAAAGGCTCAAGTTTAGGCTTCAAGACATTGTTCCATTGTTCCTTATGCACGAACATTTCCACAAACGATTTTTGATAAATATAGCCACCTCGGGGGCCCCATCCGAAAATCTTGTCCGTGCTTGAAGTAGAATTAGTCGCTGGTTGAGATGCTAATGTAAGATATCCGCGTTCGTTGAGCTGAATCAACTCTTCTTGGATCAATGCTGTTTCAGGTGATAGTCCGAGATCAGACCATGGCAATGCTTCCAGAGCTCCCTCCAGATACCTTATGAACAAGGCTTGTAAATCCTTGAACCCCTGTGGTTGTCCCCAGATTTTATACGCTTTCTGGTTACTCACTTTCAATGAAGGGCCGTACCCATCAATTTCACCAAAAGCTGGCGAACGGGAGTCACCAAATCGACCATTGGTAAACTCATCCCATGTGGCATCTCTACCGAGACTACCAGATCCTTGAGATATTGACAGAACAACTTTTCTGGATGGTGCCCCAGACGGCTCTCTTCCCTTGACTATATTTTTATTCTCGTCGTCAATTAGAACCCGATTAGAAGTCCTATCAGGATTATTTGTGGATGATTGGCGTCTTCTTTTCTTCACATTTGCGCTGTCGCAGATATCAGCATCCTCTAAAGCTATGTCCTCAATTCCATCCACCAGATCATCGTCCTTTTCTTCTTCAAATATCTTTGCAAGGCACGGTGAAGTGGTCACAATCTGTGCTACAGCTTTCTCCAGATTCAAAGTGTAAAAATGAAACCCCTTAACCCTTCCCTTGGTCCTTTCATATATGGTTTCCACTATTTCAGAAATAATGTCGACACCGATGGAACGGACTTTGTTGTCGTCACCACGGAATTCGGCGGGGAATCGGTCGAGGATAGACGCCGGAATCGAAGCGTGCGATAGTTTCGATGCTCTATTGAACAGTTGGTAAGAGTTGATTGGCATGAGCCCTGGTAATAGGGGAATTGTGTTGGATATTTGCTCACGGAATAAACTTTCAAAGGCCAAGAACTTTTCAACATCGTAGAATAGCTGTGTGATAACGAAATCTGCGCCAGCGTCTACTTTCTCCTTCAAAAACGGCAAGTCCCTCAGTGGGCTATGGTCCATAACATCGGCTTCACCTTCACAATGGCCTTCTGGATAAGCAGCCACACCAATGCAAAAATCGTTGTTGTACTCTTTTTTGATGTACCTTACAAGATCGACAGCGTGTTGAAAGTCAGATGGAGCGTCTCCTTGATCCCAATCTTCACCCACAGGCGGGTCGCCTCTTAGTGCTAGAATATTACGGATATCTGCCTTGTGAGCTTCTTTCAAAGCATTGTCTATGACCTCCTTACTAGTATTAGTGCATGTTAAATGCATGCACACCGGTATGTTTAGCTCTCTTTGAGCCAAAGCTGCCAGCTCTAATGTTTTTTTGGCTGTAGTACCGCCTGCACCCCAGGTCACGGTTAGGAAAAGCGGGTTCAACGCTGTCATCCGTCCCATACGTGCCATCAAATTTTGTTTTCCTGACTGCGTTTTCGGAGGGAAAAACTCCAACGAAACGAAAGGTCCTGGCGAACTCTCATATCGTTCCTTGATTGTGGACATTGTAATGACGGAGTAACGCTGATTGGTCCTGCTGCAGAGGTGGTTCGAAGTGTTCTTGAGAGTTGTCTTCTAGATGTCTCTAGTCATGGTGTCGATGGAATTAATGATGAACGTCATATGGTACGAGCACGTTAGCACTGAAGAAGAAGCTGAAGAGTCAAAGCCCGAACTCTGGTAGAGGCCATTGCTGGGTACTGGCAAGGTAGTCGAAATATGGAGACAGTTCCAGGGTTTTTTGACTGCTCAAAAAACCCGTGTTTTTTTGACGTTTTGAAGTTGAATATTCAGACTACAAAATGTTGATCGGATTACAGAGAAGCTTTTGATTGAGGAAGAAAGTGCGTCTGCTTCTCTTTTGAGTCATCCGAGTTCATTTTCAGTGGTCTGTGTATATCTTTGACTGGAATAGAGAGGTTGTCACGCATCGAAAACCGAGGTTCATTTGATTTTATTTAGAAAGTCGAAATTTCCCATCAAGGCTCTTCTGATGAACTTCGATATCAGGTTGTGAAGAATTCGTTTCGCACTCGATATTTGAGGGACACGTTTTTGCAAAATGAGAAGCATTTTTAGTCGACAGCAAGCCTCCACATTTCTTCAGCACGATTTCTATCGCATGGAATTTCGCAAAAAACAACCTTGACACCAATGCTCAACTTTGAAAAAGATACAAGTCAAGCTTGCGATACTATTTTTGTTCTAGTGGGGCTTCTATTCGTCATGCTAACACGATGTCAAATCATAAATTGTTGGAATACTGTGTTTTGACAGTGTGGTGCAATTCGATGAAATGTCTGACTCGTTGTCGTTATTAACTTTGAGGCAGAAAACGTATGGATCACAGCAATTTCAAACTGCTGGGAACGGTACTGCAACTGTGGCGGGATATTTACGGATCTCTTCTTTCTGGTAGTCGTTTTTTATCACTATATTGCAACACGTCGCTGACACCTCATTTATACAATTTATTGAAAGAACTGTCATCTTCAAACAAGAACATGAAAAGTAGTGGTTGTTGACAGGAGTTGACCCTCTCAGCTGCACATTCGGTATATATAGCGTCACTTTCCGATAGGACGTTTTATTATGGCTCTCCAAACATGTGCTTTCTGACTCTGAGACCTTGAAAATTTCTAAAGCACCAAGATGTTAACCTCAAATCGTGACACCTTTCAAGAAGCCAAATCTTGTCTAGCTTCAACCGTCAGAGGCTGGGTGAAACGCTGAGTACGTCCTTTGAACGTTCTCATGCTCTCATTATCTGCAACGACAGCACTCATACTTATCACTATGTACTAATGTGACACCATTTACGATGAGCAACAAGATTGGCATCCCAAAAATCCGGCCAGCACTGGATTCAGATGCCTACTATTTCTTTAATGGCAACGAACTATTATCGTCCCTCACCTTCAATCCCACATTCGCTATGTTGCTGCATTCGACAAAAATTCGCATTTCTCATTAAATCTAACTTTACCCGAGTCTTAAGTGTCGAATTAAACACCAGTTCACGTAGCAGCACCCGAAATCTCTTTGAAACTAAATTCTGGCTTGATTTAGCTTCATTAATGGACGGCTTTTACCAGCCAAAAAGACCTTATCCTGTTGCGTATAACATGATCCTGCTACAAATGGCTAAGGCGTCAGGTTTAAATTTACCAGCAATACGATCAGATCCTGGAATACAAGTTTTACCAACAACTTGAACAATATCGAGAGATATGCCTAGGCATTGACCATGTCACTCTTTATTCGAGATGAATCGGATGAAGATGACTTGGTTTTGGAGCTGTCAAAACAGGATCAAGAAAGACCTTTTACAGACGAAAATGGGAACACAATTCAACACCAGGAAGACACATTGTATCCTCTGATCTTGAACGACAATTATGATAACATGAAACCAAATATCGAGGAAATAAGACCCGTGGATTTGCAATTATTACTTCCATTGCCCTTTCAGCACCGAATCGTTGAAGATTTGCTTGTTTCAGAGGACTGTTTGCTAATTCTAGGTCAGGGACTTGGTCTCGAGCCAATTGTGGCCAACCTGCTGCACATTTTGGCCACACCAACGGTCATTGATGGCCAAAATAAACGGTCGTTGGTTCTTGTGCTAAATGCCAGCGAAGAGGATAATGACAAAATTCAAGAAGAGCTCTTGGAACTGTCATGGTCAGTAGAAGATGAAGAAGTGACAGAAAATGCAGAAACCAATAATGAAGGCTTGGACACAGAACATACGAGACTTAAAAATGGTCAACGACCGTTCAGCGTCGTCACAGCAGAGACTTTAACGGTGGAAAGAAGACGCCGACTCTATTTGCGCGGTGGAATTGTGTCCGTCACCTCTCGTATTTTGATTGTTGATCTGCTGTCTGGTGTAATACACCCCAATAACATAACAGGTCTTGTTATTCTACATGTCGAGAACCTTGATAACTTCTCAAATGAGTCTTTCATCACCGATATGTACAGGGCGACCAACAAATGGGGGTTTATCAAAGCGGTTTCCGATCAACCAGAATCTTTCATGACTGAATTTTCTCCACTGAAACGGAAACTGAGAGATTTGCACTTGAAAAGAACTTTACTTTGGCCTCGATTTCACGTCGACATTTCCTCCAGCTTGAACTTGAAAAAGGACAACAAAGTTATAGAGGTAAAGGTGTCCCTTACCAACTCAATGTCTCAAATTCAATTTGGGCTTTTTGAATGTCTCAAGAAATGCATTGATGAACTGAATAGAAAGAACTCAAGCTTAGCTTTGGAATCATGGAATGCGGACAACTGCTTAAATCCAAATTTCCTCAGATCAATTCACGCAGTTTTATCGCCTAATTGGCATCGTATTTCTTTTGAATCAAAACAGCTCGTGAAAGATATAGGAACTTTGAAAAAACTGCTACATGCCCTGATAAGCTATGATGCTGTTGACTTTTACGAAATCATTCAAATGATTTTGGACGCCAATAAACCTTCGGTTACGAGAAAGTATTCTGAATCACCTTGGCTCATGGCCGAGGAATCTCAAGCTGTGATTTCCTATGCCAAAAAACGCGTCTTTCAGGAAGGTAACTACGAGCTGGAGGAATTGCCCAAATGGGAGCAACTTACCGCCATATTGGAAGACATTGACATTGAACAGGCTAGTACGTCTGCACCTACTGGGCCAACTTTGATTATTTGCTCTGAAGATCGGACTTGTCGCCAGCTGAGAAAAATCATAAGTTATTCTGATCGAAAGGAGGGCTCGCGAAAATATTTACTTAGGAAGCTGCGAGGTTATATGGATCGGCGAGATGCTTTGAAAAAGACAGCAAAGGACGCTAGCGAGTACTCTCAAAAAGAAGGGGACCCTGGACAGCTGGCTGTGTCAAAGACTTTTGCAAAAGAAGAGGTCAACTCAAATCGCCGGAGGGCAAGAGGTGCGGCTGCCGTAGCTGCTGTTACACGCATGAAAACAGCATCAGCCGGTAGAGGTGAAGAAATTGACAACATAATGACCATCGGGGAAATTGAAGAGCATTTAACCCAGCTGGTTGACGGTACGGACGATCAGTTGACGGAAAGCATCGACCTCGAGGAAGCTATCGATCTGGAAGATGGAGACCTTCAGGAACATTTATCAAAAGAAGAATCGGATGATGTTTTGTCTTCTCGATTTCCCGGAATGGCCCAGAGTGAAAGTGTTTGGGCTAAAGACGACGCATTTTTTGAGTATATTGAAAGGAGTGAGCAGATTGTTATCGAAAAGTTCTATAACAGAACAAATGATCTTCTTTTGCAAGAAATAATGCCTTCGCACATTGTGATGTATGAGCCCGACTTGTCTTTCATTCGGAGAGTTGAAATGTTCAAAGCTTTGCACAAGGACCTGCCTTTGAAAATCTACTTCATGTATTACGGCGACAGTGTTGAGGAACAGAGCCATTTGGCTGCGATCAAGAAGGAAAAGGATGCTTTCACCAAAATGATTAGAGAGCATACAAACTTGGCGGAGCACTTTGAAGTCGACGAAGATCTTTCGAGATACAAAAACTTGACTCAGCGGAAACTTCTTTTAACGCAACAGCTTCGAAGCTCGAGGGTAGCAGGCGGGCAAAAAGCCTTCGAGGCTTTAACTAATGATGTCGTCATTGTCGACATGCGAGAGTTTCGGGCACCACTCCCAGGCTTACTATACCGCTATGGTGTACGTGTAATTCCCTGTATGTTGACGGTAGGTGATTACATTCTATCGCCACAAATTTGCGTGGAGCGAAAATCCGTTCCTGATTTGATTGGGAGTTTTAAAAATGGTCGACTTGACGAACAGTGCAAAAATATGTCCAAACATTACGAGTATCCTACCCTACTCATAGAATTTGACGATATTGACTCTTTTTCGCTAGAGCCTTTCAGCGAAAGAAGATACGGGTCTGTCTCTTCGAACGCTCATCCAATTGGAGGTAAATTGATGCAAGACGAGATTGAAATGCAACTGGCTCAACTTGTGCTGAAATTTCCTTCCCTGAGAATACTGTGGTCCTCTTCTCCACTTCAGACGGTGAATCTCGTCTTGGATTTGAAGCAAGGTAGAGAACAGCCTGACCCAACAACTGCAGTTAACGTTGGTTTGAAGACCAAAGCAAACAAAGCTGGAAGTAATGAAGACTCGAGCCGTGGGCTCAAGGAGCTTTTGGGAATTCCGGGATTTTCGAACATCGACTACTATAACGTCACAAAACGTGTCAAAAGTTTCAAGGCACTTAAAAAGCTCAACAAAGTACAGCTCACTGACTTGGTAAATGATGGGGACCTGGCAGATAGAATCCTTGACTATATAGCAATGGAGGTCGAGGAAGATCCTGAAAGCCAAAGGTAGAATTTGATAAAACACCGCTAGTCACCAACTGAAAACATATAATTACATAATGGGGCCTCGCAAAAACTGTATATATTTCAACTATTAGCATCTGCCTCGATCAAAGCTGCAGCTTCAATTCTCGTGGGAGTGGGCTTCTCGCTATCCGCCATGATTCGGCTTCTCAACCGATGTAGCTCACACATCTCTCTTGCGACATTATAATCAGCCATTGGATTGGTCAAAAAAGTGATCGAGCTTTGCTCTGATGGAAGAAGATTGGGTGTAGCGTTCAAACTCTCAATCGCATCTTGGTACTTGTCTTCACTTCCTGAACCACGTTCATCCGCTATATCCAGTGCCCGCTCAATTAACAAAGTAAGCAATTGAAGGCTTTTGGCACTAATTGAATGGAAGAGGTGTTTTAAGTGCACAAGTGTTTGATTAGTGTGGATACCGAGACTGGATAAAGCTTCGCTCAAACGACGCAAGCTGCAACCTATATTCTCATCGATTGTCAACCACACTAACGGCATATTCGGGGCATTTTTTGATGCGGATTCTTTTCGACAAAACCGCACCATTGAAAGAAGAGCTGTAAGACTTTGCGAAATGGTAGGTCCAACTTCTTCAATTAGGTTCGGGGTGGTATTAAGCTGTTGAAATGGAATTACCGATAGTAGAGAGGTGAAAGTATCATGTAAGAGTGAAAAACCTTGATATTTGCGAGTGGTACAAGACGACTCGTAGAGTGTTAACAGCTTTTTGCAAGTCATCACGTCTTGTGATTGGGGATCAGTGTCAAATTGCTGCAGGAAGGTAGCCCTTAATAACAGTCGATTAGGGTATCCTAATGATAGTAATTTGGCAAGCACGTCCGCTCCATAGTTCTGATAATTGCTCAATTTGACTGAATACTCAGAAAGCTCGAGAAATTGCATTCCATCTGTTGAAGCTCTTCTTTCAGAGAAGCTGAGGACCAGGAACACGAGCAAACACGCCGTAACATGATCATCGATCTCCAATAGGTGGGACACATTCGTTAGTATGATTATCAGGTCCTTTTTGAAATTCAGAGTTTTGCGAGAGAAGAGAAATCTATCACTTCGGAGAAAAAGAGCCCAAAGAAGATCGCTGAGAAATCGCTTGAAAGAAATATTCGTCGCAATGGGAGTGGTGTTAGATTCGTCGAAGGAAAGGTTTCGTATAATCATTGAAATCGTAGACAGCTGATCTACCATCATCAGTTGATAGTTCTCAGCCCCTCGGGTATTGGCTTTTGTAAAAAGACTGTCAACCTCATCGCGTACATTTCTTAAGGACTCAAGGTAGCACGGGAGATTTAGTTTACAGTTTTCAGTTTTATCTGCATGCCAAAGCGCCTCTGGAAGATAGTGCCAGTCTTTTTCATAAGTGTTTTTCTTGTTTGCAACACCCCTCTCATCGTCTTCAGTCTCATATGCGTTCACGGGAGTATTCTCGGGTGTAGGAACGGCCTGTCGCAAGTCTACACCTGTTAAGGAATCGACTTTGATCACCACTTTTTCGTCGGAAGACTCCTTGCTGTTAGAATTGAAAACTTCGTCTAGCATGCAAGTTGCCCGGGAATATCTTGAATTTTCGTCGAGTGCGCTCTTGACATCAACTTCATCCAAATAATCACCTTTTGTTTGCTGCAAGGGTGTCTCTGATATACAAAGTTTGCTCAAAAGCTGACATCCCAAAATACTCAGTGAGTCTATCAAACTTTGGGAGCGATTCAAAGGTATATCTAGAATTGAATCCGCACTGGTAACTAATAAAGTATTCAAGGCCACATTTACCTCTGAATCACAATCAGATAAGAGCGACAATGACAGAGCATGTAAATTGATAGTACCAAGCTCGGGTGCAAATAGAAAAACAGGTTTGTTGGCATCAATCTTTTCGCCGATTTGCGAAACAGCTCTCATGTCATAACCATTGGAGGTTTCAATAGCCCTGCTAGATGGCACGTAGTTCCTTGCGAATGAACGCTTGTAAACCTTCGGCAGTTTTTGGTATTCAATGCTCTGTTGAACGGCCATCTGTTGTCGCAGTCGCATCTGTTCCTGTTGCTGCTTAGCCCTTTGTTCTTGCAAAAGCTTGCTTTGTTGTTCTTGTTGAAGTTCATGCCGTTTTTGAAGTTGTTCTTGTTGATATCTCATTTCCTTTTCGAGATCCTTTTTTGACTTCTTTTTGGTTGTGGCCTTAGGTTTCCGCGGTTTCTTAACCTTTGCCGCGTTCAGAGCTTCATTCCTGGCGTCGGGAGTGAAGCCACCCCCAATCCCTGTCTCATTAGAGGGCGCGCTTGGATATGGCCCCATAAATTTCTTCAGTAACTCCTGAAGAAACTGTTGTAAAAACAGCCTTTTAGACTGCGTTTCTTTTAATCCCTCCGGGGAAGCTAGATACTGCTCATATGGAACCAGAAGGTGATAGTAAAGGGCAGCCAGTTGTCGCGCAGCATCCTCGGGCAGTTGAAGCTTTTGAGCAAGCATCGTCCATTGTTGCAGACGGGTTACACTGTCGCTGCCTCCTAGCTTTTGTACCATCGAATATAGGACAAAAAGGTTTATTCTCCGGCCATGGATTTCGGGGAAAGAATGAAGTGGCGCATTACGCCGTTTACAACTCTCCACAAGTGATTTCATGAAAAGCTCGAATTGCTTATTGTTCAATTCCGTACTTACGCGTCTCTGGACCTCGGGATCCAGGTTTTGTATGGCTTGTCGCTGTTGTGCTGGGGATGCATTATTACTGGCTGTAAGCGCGGGTTGGGTTTGTGGGACCTGTCCAGTGGAAGAAGCTTGTGATTGTGGCTCCATGGATGGTCTTGCATGAACTGCTTCCTGAGGAGAGCCCGATACTGACGCAGATTGTTGCATCATTTGGAGTTTCTGTCGCTGCTGTAACGCAGCAAACATTGCTGCTCTATCTGTGAAGCCGGAAGAGTTTCTTGCACTTGAGTTTTGTGATTGTGGATCTTGTAAGCCATTTGTGTTGCTCAAGATCGCCTGGGGAGTGGGAGCTTGTGTGGGAGCCTGTGAAGGTGCTCTAGAAGGTACCTGTGAAGAGCTCGTTGCAGGCGTTTGGCTATGAGTGGGGCCATGCTGTTGTACAATTGGTTGTTGCTGCTGCTGCTGTTGCTGCTGTGGCATAATTGACTGCGTTAAAACCTGCTGTGGGGTAGTGACTGAAGGCAAGCCCTGAGTTTGTACCATTGGTGACATCACTGATGCAGGAGACACCGATTGTAGGTTGCTGTTCGACGTTTGCATGCTAGACCGCGCCAAAATAGCCTGTGGGGTTATTGCAGCACTTGGAGCCTCCTGCAGCGGCCTAGAATCGATGAAACTGAGAAATTCGTTCTGTTCTGAGTTCCCATTGTTCCCGCCAAACTGAGGGTCCATTTTTCGGTGTCTTATCGACCGCTAAGGTCTTATTCCTGGGCGTTTAAATATCTTTTGATCGTAGTCTTGAGACGATGGATATACTTGTTGATATTTGAATTATGTACTAGAATTTAAAAGCCAGTTTATTGATCACCACCGACGATAACTAGGATGCTGAGATTCAGGTCACCTGATATTTCTCGAAAGCTTTGTTTTAGAGCTATGGCATTGACAGATTGATATGTTTGGTTCAATATGCAAATCAGGCTCTCTGGGTTTGTGCTACGGTTTTATTTGGTTGATTTCACAATGCCTGGTTGTCTCTCAGAGTCTCTTTGAACGCTGTGGTATACGTATTGGACGATTGACACCAGTTTCACCTCTGAAGACAAAAGACAGGTGGAAGGATCGGTAGACAGGCTCGGTCAATCATCACAAAACGATTCCGGTATTCATAAGACGTAGAAGTAGAGTGAGAGGAAAAAAAAGTAGTAATTCAGTTTGGAGAGTGGCACGTGACCCATATTAGAAACGTTCTCGTCATTAAAACCTATTCAACCGACGAATATCGCGTCTGGGAGGCTATTGGCTTCTTGAATATTGGGTTGACTTGGATACCTCACATTTCAAAAAAGATTCGGTCGCTGGCGCTCTCTAACGACCACATCTTTGCAACATTTCACTGTTCACAAGGGACTACCTCTTTATTTCAAAATACACGACGCCACCATTTGCGGTTGTGTGTCTCCAAAAGAGTTCCGTAACGTTGCATCTCAGCCCAACAATCACGACCAAAACTGCATCCAGCCATGTTCACCACAAAATCACGTTCCTTGTCGCTGTAGAAATAACGGGTATCGTCGGAAAACTCAGAGCATGCGCCTGGTGGGAACGCATTGATGCTCCGCAAGGGCAAAAAAGCTGTTTTCTCGCGAATCCACGGCTCGCGTGCATACAGTGCTTCCAGTGCGTCTTGTTCGCGATGCTCCCACATCATGTGTTTCTGTTCGTAGCACACTGGGTCCCACCACACGTCTAACAGCAATTTGCTCCATTCCGAGTTTTTTATCAAAAACGAACCCAGATTAAACCCTCCACAATCCTGTGTGATGAACAGCTCGGGCTGCTGTGAGTAATCCACGTACGGGATATCTGACGGTAGTTGCAACGGATTGAGCTCGTCCAGAACACGGTACGACAATGTGTCCATACGCTTAAACAAGTGTTCTTCCAACGACAACTGTGGTTCCATTATTAGCGTTTCTGGGTCCAGCCACCAAAACCACTCTGCTTCCGGGAACTCCCGCATTGTTTGGCGCAAAACTTCAACTTTCTGCCACCCTTCACGATACTCGTGAGAATAACGTTTTGCTGTGCGCATATCTTTAATGGTCAGTCCATATCCGTGTCGTTTCGCGTATCCACGCTTGTTCTGAATCGATATCCGTTCAATTGCCCAGTCTTGTTCGCCCTTCCACTTGTGCACACCGCCTCCGTCATTCACGGCCAATATGAGCACGATTTTGGGGCTCCGTGCGAATAGCGTAAACTTTGTAAGGCCAAACCAAAACATCACGAACAGCGTGCAAAACACGCCCAAAGCTATTTTTCTATGCCGGGCAATTGCCGATCCAAGCCGGTCCAGCGGCGACCGACGCTTGTAGTCCAGCTGCCTTTTCTTCTCGTCCTCATAAACAGCATTGTATGGCGTGCTATAGCTCATTGGATCGATCGCTTGGTTACGATTTTGGTGGTAGCGTGGATCATGTTCGAGTATGTTGATGAATTCATTATCCTGATTTTTCAGATTTGCATGTTACCCTGTACGGCTCAGGGTCGTTATAGTGAAAAGTGATAAAAAAGGTTGGTGCCAGACGACAGTGATGGACGACAGTGGTCGATGCAGCAGTTGATATTTGTTACTTGTACAGTCAGCTTTGCTAATTTTGTGCAATTAATGCTGCTGTACGCACGCCGTGATTCCCGGAGAGTCTTGGAATTTTTCAAAAAAAAAGAAGAAAATACGCAATACAGGAAGTTTCGGGTGAACGACTGTAATGTTGTGATTGTTATGCTGTCATTATGCTAAAAATAATGATGGTCTTTGATCTTGAAGCATGGTTAAACCTTTCTTTTGGATCAAAAATTGAATTCTGATCTAAAGGCATTCAAATCCATGTTGGGACGCACTTTTTCCAACAAATCGCGCCTTTCCATGCCAATGAACGCCCGTTTTAGCGTTTCCAAGAGGTTTTGACTTGCGGCTGCCTCCGAGGGCAGAATCCCTTCAACTTCGTGCATGGACAAAGCTGTGAGCAAGTATTCAGCAGCCTCTTTGCAGCATCCCATATTCATGCATGATACAGCCAGATTACAACGGGCCCTCACAAATGTAGGCTTTAGTTGTAGGGCCTTTCGATAAGCCTGAACCGCTTCTTCAGAACGATTCGAATTCGCGAGGGACGCTCCCAGTCGGTTCCACATGAGCTCGTCATTGGGCGCTACTGCCAGAGCAGCTTTGAAACAATCCACCGTCTTGTCGTAGTCGTCATTCGAGTAAAAAAGTATGCCGAGCCCAAGCTGCAGACTTGCATCTACTTCGGGAAGCTTGTTAACGACCTGCAAAAATCGAAGGGTCAAAGCTTGGCTCATGCTGTAACGATCGCCACCAGAAGAGATAGCATTGTCCGGCGTCACCAGATCCTGATATTTGGTTTCCAGCCATTTGCTGAGCATCTTGAATGCACTGACATCGTAACCCTCATTGATATAGCTAATTGCTAATGTGACCATCCCGTCCAGGTTGTTTGGGTCTAGCCGCAAGCACTCTTCCAAAGCACTGATACCGCTGATCTCCATTTCGTTTTGCGTATGCACCATCCCCAGTTTCAACCACGCGTCCACATGTTGCGGGTCCTCTTGGACCGCCGCTTCAAACGCCAAAGCGGCTTCGCTCAGTTTGGCCCCATTCTCCATCAAAATACAACCAATTTCATATGCGTTTGAGTTATGCATATACTGGTTTTCGGTCTCAAACTTGTATGGTATGCTGGTGGCTGGTCTTCCGGACATATATTGCTCATAGTCTTTTTTCCAATTCGACGCAGTGTCCTCCATCGCCTCTTCATGCAGACTGTCCCAAACTTCTTGGAATTCTGCCTGGTACTTGTCGTTGACCAGAGACTCTTTACCCTCGACGGTTTCAACTCCATTTTTGGCCACTTCTTCCTCCCGAAGAGCCAGCTTTTCTGCTACTTCTTTTTCCAGCTCCCTGAACTGCTCATCCCAGTTTTCCTGGTCCATTCCTTGTAGAGCTTGTTCCTTCGAGGGAGCTTGTTGCAACTGCATGTTTCTTGCCATAGGACTGAACATACCAGATGCCAGCCGTGGGCCAACAGTGCCCATTGTTGCAGGGGTTGTCATCATATGCATTCTATCATGCGATGAAGCTTGCTGTTTGGGACCTAATTGTGCGGATCTTGACTCAGAAACAAGATTTTCGTCTGCTCTGAACTCTGTAGAGCCACGTTGGAACTGCTGGCTCCATCCGTTAGGAGACGGACCTCGAAACTGATGTTGCGGAGAATGGCGCTCCAAAGTCCCTTCTGAAAGCGTTGGAGGCAACAAAGGTTGTCCTTTTCTAAGCAGCATGTTGGTGTCCATTCTGTCCCTGCCAGCAAATGCGTCCATATGCATCTTACTGGCCTCACTCATGTTGCTTTCTTGTCTTTTGAACTGGTTTTGATGGCCTTGATTCATGCCAAGATAACCATTATGATGCAAACTTCGGTCTTGTTGGGCATGTTTTGTTAGGTTAGCTAAGGGATTGCTGCCGGTAGAGCAATCAGCACTCATGTTCGATGTGGTATTCGTCTACAAGGTGTTTACTTCTCACTGTTGAGTGTGTTGAAGAGAGTTTAGACGTTCTAGACATTTTATATGTAATTTCTAATTCCAATTCGTGCCGGAGTAGTGATTATACATGATTTCTCTAAGACAGTCACTGCGACTGATCAGAAGCTCTGATCAGAAGCTTAGCTGTGAAATCTGGTCTTGCGAGTTGAATATGACAGCTTAGTGGATTCAAGCATGGCTTTCGCTCAAGATTTCTTGAGGATGGGAATAGTTTCGGCAACTTCAGCAGTTCAAAGGAGAGGAACAATTTTGGGCTTCAATTGACACGAAATAGATGCAGCTGACATGTAGTAGCACAGCAGAATATCAGAAGAGAGTTGTTTCGAACTGATGCTTTCATTTTTCGAATTGCTCATCCATTAATAAAGTATTCCTTTAAAAACGTCCTTGTGGAGTCACAGTCGTTCTTCATCTTGATAAAACGCTCGATGTCTCGCTCAGGAGTCCAAAAACTCGCTAATCCAGTCATCGTTGATAATCCCAACTAAAGGTGCCAAGAAATCTGCAGAAGGTTCGGCTTCAGTCGAAAAACCGATGTTACACTCAATTTCGCCCATTGAACCCTGTTTCTGCTCCTCTTTCTTCATCTTGCGTTTCCTCGTTACAGCCATCGGAACATCTTGTTCGCAGATAACACTTTTTCCCTGCTGAAGCCCCTCGTAGTACTTCATGGGAGTGGTTCCAGTATATCTTTTGAAAACCTTGATAAGCTGCCATTTTGAAATTTGCAACTTTTCAGCAATATCTGCAAGTCTGAGATCGCCCGCTGTCTTCCCAGCACGTTGTGATTCACGGAAAAGGGCTATTAAGGATATAACCAGTTTCCGATGTTTGTTCCAATGCAGTTGAATTTCCGGCTTGCACCTGAGACATGGTCGGAAACCAGCAGTCACAGCCTGCTGTGTATTTTCGAAGAAAACTACATGTTTGAAAAGAGCTAGTCTGGCAGAACATGTTGGTCTACATACCACGCCTGTAGTTTTGACGGCATACACGAAAATGCCTTCTGCTGAGACGTTCCGTTCCCGAACAGCGTTGTACTTAGCGTTCGCCGTTGGAAACAGTTCAGAATAATTCATGAAGCCATTTCCAAGCACAGTTTCGAGAGACTCTTAGGGTTCAACAAAGCTATCCTGGTGCGAGTTACTTTACTCAATTGAAGCTCATCGAAACTATACCTTGTAAAATAGTGTAATTTCGTGTGTGATGATACAAATGTTGAAGACGACCGGAAAAGTTGGTATTTTGATACAGGATCTAGTTTTATATAATGTACAATCTTTCAGATCTTTTTGGGTATATTCTGGAACTTAAACATTCCAACCAGCACCTTCATGGGTTCTGTTTGGTAATCCAGTTCATTAGCATCTTGTTTCGAAGAATTAGAGATCTGGTCACGTGCCATAATGTAGCCACGAAGTATCCATTGACACAGGGCCGCTCCAAAGTATCCAAACCCAGCGAATATCGCTGTGTTTGTATAGTTTGGTCCTCGAGAACTATTAGAATTGGCTAGTTCAAGACCAATGATTGGCGCGGATATCCCGAAAGCAGCCATAACAATCCATAGGGTTGCAAAAGCGGCACTCATCTTCTTGAGACCCACAACCCTGGCGGTAACAGAGCCTAACGTAGTCCACACGGTACCCATCAGTAAGCCTTGAAGTAGTGCAAATGCAATTGCAGTGGCTAAATTACGACAAGGAATCCACATCGCCCAACATAATATGGCCAATGTCAGATGTACTAAAAATCCAACAGTAATGGCACCAAACTTGTCGGATAAGAACCCGATGATTGGTCTTCCGACTGTCCATCCTACACTTATCATGCAGGTCACATAAGAGCCTTGTTTGGAAGAGTATCCAAGGCTCACAGTAAAATCAGAGAGGGAGAAAAGAACAATCACATAACCGAACATCGTGAACGAAATCCATCCTAGCAAAAGCCAGTATCCGACGGTAGAAAACAGTTGCTTGTCAAACAGTCTGATGACATTGGTTGAATTTTTGGAGCCCGCACTTTCTCTGGTTCTGGTGAACAACAATGCAATCGTATTGAGAACCAAGCATATAATAAACTGAATAATCAAAGCCCATTTGACACTTCGAACCTCAATGATTTTTTCGGTGGCCAAATTGAAGATAATACCACCAATCCCGCTTCCACTGCTGGCAAGACCCATTGCAAGTGCTCGCTTGCGAAGAAACCAAAACGGAAGCAACGTTATGCTTGGTATGAAAATTGATGCCAATCCGAACGAGAGGAGAACACCTTGGGTAAGGTACAATTGCCACAGGTATTTTGAATATGCGGCCAGCATAAAAGCAGCGGCTTGAAATATAACGCCCATGCCTATTACGAGCCGGGGTCCAAAACGTCTGTAAAGCCATGTAATAATGGGGGCAAACAGAAATCCAGTACCAAAGGTTAGCCCACCTATCGCTGCAAAATTCAAATTGCTTCCGCCCTTGAACGTGCCATTGTTGATGTAATGCTCTATGAAAACGGCGTAACTCGAATTGGCGCCCCAGCTCGAAAAATTATAGATGAAGCATGCCGCTACCACAAACCAGCCAAACCCTCCATCTGGAACCTCGGGATTTTGGGACTGTTGAACTGACCGAGCCGCTTCTTTTTCTTCTCCGTTCGAAGAATCGTAGACTATCACACTCGACGCAGACATAATTGACATTGACGATAGGCAGTCACATTAGACTTTGGCTTTGAATTCGGCATACCAGATTGAAGCAAGTGATGCCGAAGGCATTTATAGACTTTTAGTGGGTCACATTAAAGTTCGTTCTTGATGGTTTTTTTGACCTTAGCTCTGGGTAGTTCTTCTTCGGATTTGGTAGGACTTAAACGTCTATATCCGAAAGGCGGAGATAGGGTCTATTTCATCAGAATATGAAAGTCAAGGCAAGCCCTAAGATCTATGGTCCTTGCATTGGGTGCAATCAGCATCGGTTGCAATCACTTTCGTGTAGTTGCTGCGTGCGAGCTGAAAACAAGTGTTTGTCAACTCCGACATTGTCCGTTTCCAAGACCAATACCAACTCCAACGGTTTTGATGCTTTCGACCAAAGAAATGCAAAATACTTTCCAAATGGGTGGTGAGCGTAGTGAGTGTGTGTGTGTATACTAGAAAGTAGAATTCTCTTGAACCTGCCTGTTCTCACAAGTCACTTTACACTTCTTTGTCGCTGAAGGGTAAAGTGTCACTTAATGTTCCTCTGAAAAAAGAAGGGTCGCCGGCGAAAGAAGAAAAGGGTATAGGAAAGGGCCATGGGCGAGTTGTGCAATGACCAGTTTCCAAAAAATAATCTATGCTTTCGAGCTTGGAGCGTCTTTTTAATTTTCTCGAAATTGAGATTGTCTTCCTTAGTGGGTTGCGAAGAAATACCGGTAAAACACTTGGGTAGAAATACAGCGGCGGTCTTGGTTTTAACCACTGAAGATCGGGACGTTAGACAAACATTTTATCTGGTGGATGGGATCTATGCTTATTATCTCAAATTCTTTAAACGTTTGAGCTTTGAGGTCACGTGGTATCAATTAAACGTAAAAGCCATATTAGAACTCATCGACAGGTCGATGAGATGTGTTAAGAAAGACCCAAGAAAACAGGATCAGCGATGGAAATAGGGAGAGATGAAACGTCCAGTTGACATCAATGAATTGCTTGGAGTGAAGGCCGATCGTGGACCCGCTTCAAACGGGGAAAAACCCATGTTTTTGACCAAAAAAAGACGAGCTGAAGCAGCAGCAGAAGGAAGCCGTAATGCAAGCACAAATCAAGAGTCTGAGGACGTCAAGCGGCTCAGCTGGCGTAAGAATGGGACCCATTCTATGGAGGAATCAAAAGGGCCGATCAATGTTGGTCTATCGGATGGCCAAAAAAATGAAAGAGAACGAGAATCTCGGAGAAAATTCAATTTCGACTGGAGGCCGGAAGACGACACAACGCTGGGTTCTGATCCTCTGGTCAATTTGAAAGCATCCAAACTTTTGAAATCAAGGCCTGCTGCGATAGAAGATGTGTATATGGGCAAGCATTGGACGCAAAAATCGCTACAGGACATGACCGATCGAGACTGGCGTATTTTGCGGGAGGACTTTCATATTGAGACAAAAGGGGGGTCGATAAGACACCCACTTAGAAATTGGAGTGAGACTGGCATCATCCCGTCAGACTTGTTGCAAATTATAGAGAGCAAGCTCAATTACGTGGAACCCACGCCAATCCAGAGAATCACCATTCCGAACGCAATAGACAGACGTGATTTTTTGGGTGTAGCTGTTACTGGTTCCGGTAAAACCTTGGCTTTTTTGATTCCTTCGCTGTGCCAACTCAGCAACACGCCTCCGCTCAATGATATCACGAAACTTGACGGTCCCTCTGTATTGATTTTAGCGCCCACCCGAGAACTTGCTCAGCAGATTGAGGCAGAGGCTCAAAAGATTGTGAAGCATTGGACTCGTCAAACTAGTGTAGCGAGCATCGTTGGAGGTCATTCCATAGAAGAAATATCCTACTCTTTGCAAAATGGCTGCGATATCCTAGTGGCCACTCCAGGTCGTTTGATCGACTGTTTGGAGTCTCATATGTTGGTTTTGAACAACGTACAAACGCTCGTTCTCGATGAAGCAGATCGTATGATTGATCTAGGCCTTGAAGATCAAGTGACGACCATCCTTTCGAGGGCAGACTCTGGAGGTAGACGAAGACAGACTATGATGTTTACAGCAACCATGTCAAATTCGATAGAGCGAATAGCCAGTGGGTATTTGGACAAACCAGCTCATGTACGCGTCGGAGCCCAAGAAGCAAGCGGGATTGTTAAGCAGGTGGTAGATTTTATTCCCAGTGAAGAGCAACGGTTCATCAAGCTCTCAAAAGAGATTCTTCCCGCGTTCGAGGCACCTATCATGATCTTCATCAATTACAAACGAACTGCCGATTGGCTGGCAAACAAGTTCGCTTCCGAAACCAAATATAGAGTAACAACATTACACGGCTCAAAATCTCAAGATCAAAGAGAACATTCTTTGAGCTTGCTTCGAAGTGGGAAGGCTGATATCATGATAGCGACTGATGTAGCAGGAAGAGGTATCGACATCCCAAATGTGTCGCTGGTTGTGAATTTTCAAATGTCCAAGAGTTTTGAGAATTACATCCACCGCATAGGTAGAACGGGTAGAGCGGGAAAAAGTGGCTGCTCTATAACATTTCTCGGTGACGGCGATGACCCCAAAATAGTTGAGGAGCTTTGGAATCATGTCAAAGATACCAATGTCAATAACGTCAATGACCTGAAATCTTCTGTGCGAAAAAAGTTCAACTTTAGTGACAACCATTTGAAGCCCATTCTTTTTTAATTCAATTGATATGCAGTGCGCAACACAAAAATTAATGCAATTCCTAGTCATCATCCGATGACGGATAATCAACCAGTTTTGTCGGAAGAGAGTGCTCAATGACCTTCTCGGCTGGCTTTTCCACTTTCAGTTTCTTCAGCCTATTCAGGTTATTTTGGGAAAGACTACCAAATATGGAGCTTTCAAATGACTGTGTATCTGCATCAGCGCTCTCTAAAAGTCGCTTGTTCGGAGTTATTTCAGTTTCGGCTTCTATTTTGTTCGCTGTAGACTCAGTAGTATCGTGTTTTTTGAGTATATTCAGCATAACCTTGAGGGATTCCTCATCTTGCTGTTGCTTTTCACGCCGTTGCGCCTCGGGACTGGGATCATCGGTTGCCCATTTTACCAAGAGCCCCGTGCCTTCGCGACGATTTGCCCATTCCTTATCGGACGGAATCAGCAAAGTTTGGTTGCTCATAGCTTCTTTAGCGAACTCGGCATGGGTTTCGTGTTTATATTTCACAAATGCACAATTTTTCGTCTCTACAAATCGTATTCTCTCCAGAGGACCCAATTTGCCGAACGAAAACCGTATACGGTTTTCGACCTGTCCTGCTTTGAGACTTAGATCATTCAAGGCGCCAGATAGACCTCCAATGTACAGTGTCTTGTTTCTTTTGCGAAATGATCCTACTCCACCCATGTCTTCCCTGTAGCTGCCGTGTTTTTCACGCCCAAAACAATCGATCACGTCTGATTGCAGTGAGAGTCTGACGACATCGTCTGCGGTTGGGACATGATGCAAATACTCGCATTTTTTGCCCAAACAACACATTCCCTTGGTGAAATAGAGGCAGAAAAAGGTCCTTTTCGACTTGTCTCCTTTCGTGTAGCCCTGGTCCGAGTCAGCATTCAGCTTGAAGGGACTCACAAATCGATTTCCACCGCTGTTTCCTTGTGACCATTTGTTATACCACACATTGAATGTGAGTCCAGTCTGGGGAGGTATCGAAGACGGCAAATCTTTCTCCAGCACTTGAACAGGTGCAGGCTTCTTCTTCCATGATTCGGAAGCCATTGTTAGGCCTGTGGTACTGTTCACAACATAGTTACAAGAGTTGAAGATGAAGTGAATTAGCCGAAGTGTTAACTCATCTACTTGATGACACTCCCGTTCAACGTGATAGTAATCTTAAGCGTGCAAGCGATCAAGATGCGACATGTGGCAAACAGGAGCTCAGCTTAGAGATTAGGGTTGTTTGTCTTTCAATAGATGCTTCACGGTTAGTTTCAAACTCGAAAATGAAGTAGGTTTGTAGCTATGATTTGCTGTATTTAGCATTTTTCATATCGATAGAAGATGTTTGAAGAACAGACGTATCTTTCAGCCTCGCAGACTGTTCAATTTAGAGTACTGGAAGGAATTGAATGGAAAGCTTTACATGGTATTCTTTTTTGTCTTGAGGAACACCTTTGCTGATTTTTCCAGTGAAAGTGTCATTTGAAGTAAATGACATGAAATTTGAGAAGAACCACCTATTAGTATCTGCACTGAAGCCGGATTGGTCGAGCACCGACTATATCGACGATATTCTGGACCGCACGATTCAAATTGAGCTCGAATACTCATTAAATCAAGTATTGCAAACTCAAATTCAGGCCCATCCTGTTGATCAAGAAATATCTCAATATTTCCTCATGGTGGTATTTTCAAATAACGAAATCTACTGCTCAGACATGAATTGTCCAATTGTGACTAGAAAACCTAGTCGAATCAACCAGGAATAAGTTCTCTTTCCCTATATATTCTCATTAACTAGTTATGAGAGTCATTATGGAGTAACGACACGAAATTAAAATGCTATTAATCAAACAGTGACATTCTGTCAAGATGCTGTTAGCTAGAAAAGTGACTCCACAGCTACTTAGTGATTATCTTCAAAGCTATAGTTGTGCTTCTTGCAATAATTTTCGTGGTGCTTACATAGTAACACCATAAAACAACAAATGGCTTGGGCTCCAAACCTTATCGAACTGCTGACTGGCACACAAAAGTGACTCAAAAAGCTATTAAGTCCGACCCTGTGATCGGTGACAGTGGTTCACGACTTTCTCTTGACTATCTTCTATCTTCTATCTCTTCTATAGGTATTTATTTTGACTCGACAGCGGAGCAGATTTCGTCCACGATGGGTCTCAAGATGTCTTTTTTGTTTGGCACCATGTGTCCACCTGGGTGTTCGTAGAACTTCACAAGGTCGGTGGTCTCGGCACCTCCAGTGTAGAGGTCGCGGATGTACTTGGATCTCGTGCATGGAACGGCCATGTCGCTGGCTCCCCACACGAACAACATCTTGGTGTTATTTTTTGGGTTTGGCGTGAAGCTGTCCTGGAACTTTTCTGTGATGCGAAGCTGACCTTCGTTTTGCGGATCTGGTTCTGTGAACGAGTAGCCCGAAAACACAAGACTCACTTTAAATGGGGGATGGTCAGGAACTAGCTCTGTTATCTTGTTGGTAACAATGGCAGCCACAGCAGCTCCCTGGGAGAACCCCACAATACCGTCGTAAGGACCGTCAGCCTTGATTTTCTCCGAAACAGCTTTAATGGCCTCGCTCAAGTCTAGATCTTTAGAGATATCGGAGTGGTAAAACCACGATTTGTTGACTTGGGCGTCGAGGGCAGCCTGCCATTTTTCGTCGTCGAGCTCAAAAGGCAGGTCTTTTCTCTCCAAAACCGTAGGTCCCTCCAGGTAGTCGCATTGCACATTGGCTTTTTTCAGCAGTTTTCTAATACCAGATGACTTTTCAGAGAACACTTTGGCATTCTGAAAGAAACCATGTAAAAACAACAGCTTAGGCGCAGACATATTTGAAGTTTGAATATCTTATTGGAAGGCTTTGGACTTGTCTTGATCAGCTAAAGTAAACGGCTTTCAAGTAACTTCTTTACTGCTATGTTGAAGCTTTATATATCAACTGTATACTGTGACGTATTTTTCATGTGCTTGGTTCTTAACACCGAGCGGCGTTGCCTAGCAGATCCAGATCCAGATTCAGATCCATGAGTACACTGGTCGAGTACCTTCTTTACTTACCATACCCGCCAGACTTGGCTGAACCACGAACTGAGCTTACCATAGGTTTTTGTCTTAAATGCTGGCAATGCGAATCACTCTCTAGGCCTTATATTTGGATCATAAGCCTCTTTTAGGATTGATCAATATGCCTTTCTCTGACTTGATATTGGTTTTGTCTTTGCAATTGATCCTTTGACCAGGTCGTTTCTAAATGCTGTTTTTATCTTTGGTTTGGTCAACTTTGTCCTGCTTTTTTCAGGTTCTCTCGCCTTGGAAGCTTCTTTGCGAAATTTTACTTCAATCCCATGCATAGGGACTCTTGGATCTCAAATATGCGCCATATCTCGTAAACAAAAACGGTACCGGTACCATTGCCAGCGAAATCATGGCCAAGAGGAAACTGGCCCAGTTTACACCCAGGCGACGATACATCTGTAGAGTGAAAAGCGGGAAGGTCCCACCCATCATGGACCTCACAAACGAATTGCAAGCCATTGCAGAAGCAGTGTATAAGCGGAACGCATCCACAGTGTAGCCAAAGATTCCTGTGAAAATGAAGAAAACGCCAGCTCCAAAAACGCTAGTGCCAATAATGGGCGCTATCCAATGCACATGGCTGTAGCTGGTCCAGGCAAAGATCATAAGACCCATGGGGGCCAGAAAGGCTCCGTAAAATAGAGGCTCGAACCTGAACTCAGGCACACGCACGCCGTTGTTGCTCGAAACTTTTCGTTCGTACTTTCTTTGGAAAATCACACTTGTGGGCGCCACTAGTAAGATTCCCACCAGTAGACCCATATACGTTACACCAACTTCAGCGCTGGTGAAATGGTAGAGCTTTGTGAAAACGTAGGGAAACGCTACAAAGAACATGTAAACGATTGCCAAAATAAGTCCAGTGTAGAAACACAGTACGCCCATCATTGGATCGCGGGTAAGCAAACCAAAGGGCCGTCCCACGGACAACCCGATGGCTTGCAAAAGCGAGAACTCGCGACGAATCACTTCCAGCGGCGCATAATAGCGGTCGTCGCCGGTCTGCTCGCGCAATCGACGAGCCTTGGCCACCAGCAGTACAGGGGTGTACGTTTCTTTGAACGTCAACAGAAGCAAGAGCACGTAGACACCAGACTCGATGATCATGACAACAAAAGTCCATCTGTAAGAAACATGCGAGAGCGCACCACTTATCAAAGGCCCCAACGCCGGGCCCAAAAACGTGGCTGTGGTGTAGATAGTCATGGGCACGCCGATTTGTTGTTTCGAGAAGATGTCACTGATGACACCGCCTGCAACACTCAAAAACGAGCTGCCAAAAAACCCAGACAAGAATCGTCCTATGAGCAAAGCCGGGATGTTGCGTCCCCAGGTTGTGAGGAACAAAAAACACATGCTGATGGACAAGGACCCGATAAACGTTGGTTTGCGGCCGTAAAGCTCGCTGAGCGGACTCAGCAGCAACGGTCCACATCCCATGCCTAGCAGATACAGCGATAGTCCCAGAATCGACACTTCTTGGGACATGTTGAATCTGCGCCGGATATCGGCCTGCGCCAAAGACCAGCAACTGGACGTCATTGTGATGTCTGCTGCGGTGAAAGTCACCAACAGAGCGACGAACCATTTACGTTGCAGCGACATTTGGGATTGAACGTTTTCCGGGTCGTCTTCTTCGAGCGTCACTTCGAAAGACTTGGTTTTTTCTGAGCCGCTACCTTCCTCTGTGATTGTAGCATCGGCAGCAGCACCAGCATCTTGCGAAAACGTTGGTGTTGAGTTTTCCAGATCTGTGGAGCTCATTTCGAACCAAGAAACGATAATTTTTTGATTCTGATCTTTTATAGAATATCCAGTGTTGACCCAATTCAAAAAGCTCAAGGCTGTCCTAGTGTTGCAATTACAATGGCTACCAGCTGGAGGAGAGGGAAAGGAACCGGGAGAGTCCTCAATTCAAGCTGATTTTATAAACTTCTGTGATCTTGCTAGCCATGGATAAGCGTATGTGTTGTGATATCTTGTGATGGGTTCTTATTCCGTTGTGTCCAGTGCTAGTTCCGAAAGCTTTTGTCGCTGAGTCAAGCTCATCATCTCATCGCGAGAGAGTGCGGTGATAGTCGGCCGAAGAACGCGGAAACAAACAAAGAGTTGGAATAGCGACGGGAATGACGACAAATGAGTTACGGAAAGAGAGGCATATTGAGCAAAGGTTATTTGTCAAGATCTTTAGCTGTTTTCTGGTGTTAGAAGTCTGAAATGATGAATAATTACATTTGTCAGAGAAAAGCTGGGACAGATTTGTCAAGATTCTGTGAGAAGATGGAAAATAACGAGAACAAAACTGATAGAGTGGCACCAAGATGTGGGAGATGAGGGGCAGAGCGAGCAGAGCGAGCAGAGCGAGCTTATTGGATTAAATTGCTTATGTTTGTTTGGTTTGTTTGGTTTTTTTGTATGGAGCTGTCATCTCTGAGTGTAATAAGAATAATATATATTAAAAAGACAGCACCGACGACAGCGATATGGACGATAAAGTAGAACATACGAACGAGTATGGTACTTCACGAGAGAGACGGAACTGAAAATAGGTTAGATTCAATCTGCTGAACATGGAGGGGGTGGCTCCTGAAGTGAACATCCGGGGGTTTTCCTTACCTTTGGATTCCAGATCATCACTTTGCACGACGATATCATCTCCAGGCGGATGTTTTAATATAAAGGGTCAAATTTTCGGGCCTTGGGTTGACAGCCGCCAACTAGAATCGCCTGAGAATTACAATACTAGACTCAAGTGTCGTTCTCTCCGTCCGCTAACTCGTCACCGTCGATCTACTTTTGGTGCGCACGTGACCATAGAGACCCACTTTTCCTACTTATTATATAAGCCAGAGATAGAGAGACAGAGAGAGAGACAGAGATAGAGAACCAAGCTCATCGAGTAAAACCTCTAAAGACCCGAACAAAACGCGATCTCAACGTAAAAACAAACTCCCAACACACACACACACTTCAAAATTGTCACACAACAGCCAAGAATTCGCTGTTTACAACCTCTATAGACTATCCGTATTTTGGCACATACAATGCTTCTGCTGAGGCCTCTTTCCAAAGCTATTTTGCCTCTTGGAAGAACAGCTGCCAATTCCCTACGGCCCAGCCAATTTCGCATCATCACACAACAAAAGGGCTCCATCTTTAAACTTTCCAGAAACCTCATCACCGCTACAAGACCGCCATGTTCCAAATGCGAGCGCATAAAGTCCCATCTGGCTTCCAAAACGTATGTATCACCAAAAAGTCCGTCCTGAAGCCCAAAAAAGTCGCAAAAAAGCCCGGAAAACTCTTAAAATGACAGCAAACTGAAGCCCATCTTTCTTTCACGACTGAATGCCCAGAAAACACACCAAAGCCGCGTTGAAATACGTGATCGTCTTGATCAGAGTCTTAACCAGAGTCTTATCGTCAAGTACGTTGTGACTATATGAGATTTTGCCTCGCCTATATAAGGCGTTTTCTTTATGACCCTTTAGCTTCCATTCACGATAGATAAACGGCTTGGATTCACAAAACTCAACAAAGTATAAAAAGAGAGGCGTTCTAGTTCCCATAACTGTCACCCATCAATAGTTTTCTGAAAGGCATTGCTGGCTACAAAACCCAAAAAAAACGAACCTCACGTCTTTTTCAGCTTTTAATTGGCCAAACTGCGACTTATACTAACCGAAAACTGGGATATGTCCAGTGAAACTCCCGACCGCGAAGTTTTGCCCACAAATGTGAGGCCGCTGCACTACGATTTGAGTGTGGAGCCCGACTTCGACACGTTCAAGTTCGACGGAAGCGTCAAAATTGATTTGCAAGTCAACGATCCTAGCAAAGACACCATCCAACTGAACACGCTGGAGATCGATATCCATTCCGCAGCAATTGGAAACCAAAAGGCTCTGAAATGGGATATCGACACCGAAGCCCAGGTCGCCACGTTCGAGTTCCCCCAAGGTTTCTTCAAAAATCAAAAAACTGTTACTCTGGAATTGACTTTCACAGGTACCCTTAACGACAACATGGCCGGTTTCTACCGTGCTAAATACATCGACAAGAAGACCGGTGCAACCAAGTACATGGCCACCACGCAGATGGAGGCCACCGATGCCAGAAGAGCGTTCCCCTGTTTCGACGAACCCAACCTCAAGGCCACTTTTGCAATCACTTTGATCTCCGACCAGCACTTGACACATTTGTCCAATATGGACGTCAAATCCGAATGTTTGAAAGGCAACAAAAAATACACTACCTTCAACACTACCCCCAAGATGTCCACTTACCTGGTTGCGTTTATTGTGGCTGAACTAAAATACGTGGAAAGCAAAAATTTCCGTATTCCAGTTCGTGTATATGCCACTCCAGGCGACGAGCACGATGGGCAATTCGCAGCTGACCTTACGGCCAAGACATTGGCGTTTTTTGAGCGCACTTTTGGCATTGAATATCCACTCCCTAAACTCGATAACGTTGCAGTACATGAGTTTAGCGCGGGTGCTATGGAAAATTGGGGATTGGTGACTTACAGAGTCGTGGACGTACTTTTGGACCGCGAAAACTCAACTTTGCAGCGAGTTCAAAGAGTCGCAGAGGTTGTTCAACATGAGCTTGCCCACCAGTGGTTTGGAAACTTGGTCACCATGGACTGGTGGGAAGGTCTTTGGTTGAACGAAGGGTTCGCCACTTGGATGTCGTGGTACTCGTGCAACGAGTTCGAGCCAGAATGGAAAGTCTGGGAACAGTACGTCTCCGACAGTTTGCAGTCGGCATTGGCGTTGGACGCTCTGAGGTCTTCTCACCCTATCGAGGTTCCTGTCAAGAGAGCCGACGAAATCAATCAAATCTTCGATGCCATTTCGTACTCTAAAGGCTCTTCATTGTTGAGAATGATTTCTGTTTGGTTGGGAGAGGACGTCTTCATCAAAGGTGTCTCCAATTACTTGACCAAGTTCAAATACGGCAACGCTAAAACGGAAGATTTGTGGGATGCTCTATCGAAGGCTTCTGGTAAGGACGTGCGCAAGGTCATGGAGATTTGGACGAAAAAAGTCGGTTTCCCTGTCGTCTCCGTGGAAGAAGATGGTAACAAAATTACGTTCACTCAAAACAGATACTTGACCACCAAGGACGTCAAACCTGAAGAGGATGAAACCTTGTACCCCGTATTCCTGGCTCTAAGAAACAACAAAGAAATTGACCATTCCTTGGTTCTCAATGAAAGATCCAAAACTGTGACTTTGAAAGACGCTGACTTTTTCAAAGTGAATGCCGATCAAGCCGGGATTTTCATCACCTCGTATTCAGATGACAGATGGGCCAAGTTAGCTCAACAGGCAGATCAACTAACGGTAGAAGACAGAACTGGTCTTGTCGCTGATGCCAAGGCTCTTTCGACGTCTGGTTACACTTCGACCACTAACTTCTTGGAGCTTGTTTCCCACTGGAGAAGCGAAGATTCTTTTGTTGTATGGGAGCAGATGATCAACAGTCTATACTCTTTGAGAGCTTCATGGCTATTTGAACCTAAGGAAGTGAACGAGGCCTTGGACGAGTTCACCAGACAGCTAGTCTCCGATAAGGTCAAGAAGCTAGGCTGGTCAATCAATAAATCGGACTCTTACGCCATTCAGCGTATGAAGGTCGAGATGTTTTCAACTGCCAGTGCGGCAAAGATACCATCCGTGGTGTCTGCATCCTTGGAAATGTTCGACAAGTTTGTTGCCGGCGACAAGAGTGCCATCCCAGCACAGCTAAAGCCATCCGTTTTCAGCACAGCGGCCAAGAAGGGCGGTGAAGATTACTACAACAAGCTGTTCTCTATCTACCAAAATCCTTTCAACACCGATGAGAAGCTTGCAGCTCTGCGGAGTTTGGGAAGATTTGAAGACGCAAAGCTCATTCAAAGAACCCTGGGCTATTTGTTCGATGGTACCGTTCTGCTGCAGGACATTTACATCCCAATGCAAGGTCTGCGTATGCATGCGGCTGGTATCAAAGCTCTATGGACTTGGATCACCGAAAACTGGGACGAACTCATCAAGAAACTCCCACCTGGACTCACGATGCTGGGCTCCGTTGTTGCTCTTGGAAGCTCTGGCTTCACGTCTTTCGAGTCCATTGACGAAGTTAAGAAGTTTTTCAGCACTAAGTCCACCAAGGGTTTCGACCAAAGTCTAGCACAATCCATGGACACCGTCACCTCTAAGGCTCAATGGGTTAAAAGAGATCGCGACCACGTCTCGAAGTATTTGAAAGACAATGGTTACCAAAAGTCTGCGTAATCGCGGTCAGCATGACAGCATATTAAAAAGTTCCTCAGAACCAAGAAAAAAACTAAATAGCCTTACTGTAATCAATGTTTTCACTTGTAAAACGTTTATCTCACAAGCTCTATCGTCTAAGATCTACTCGGTTTGTTGTTGTTGTTCGTCTTCCAAGTTTCTTAGGCCATCTTGAAATGTATAACAGCTTATTCTAATTGAACTTGAATTAATGATTTCTACAAGAAACTTGGACAACTTCGATCAAGACCTCCATCAAAGCCGTTCAATGACCATCACTTCATCAGAGCTCTTGTCTATAGAGCAATTCTTATGTTCTTTGGCTCGGGACCAAGTTGGTCCAATCATCAAGGCGAAGTCTGGAACTCAACACTCTTATGACGCTAAAAGTGGATCAAGAGCTGTAGACATCGTTACAGCCATCGACAAACAAGTTGAAAAACTTATCTGGACTGCTGTCAAGGAGAAATATCCAACTTTCAAGTTTGTGGGAGAAGAAAGCTACGTTGCAGGAGAAACGAAAATCACTGACGACCCAACATTTATCATAGATCCGATCGACGGAACTACCAATTTTGTTCATGACTTCCCCTTTAGCTGCACTTCTCTTGGACTAACCATCAACAAGACGCCTGTTGTTGGCGTTATCTACAACCCGCATCTGGATCTTTTGGTTTCTGCATCGGAAAACAACGGCATGCGAGTTGATGGAGCTGATTTCGATTTTAAGACCAAAATACAGTCCATGGGACCTTTACAGCTGTCTAAGTCCGTCGTAGCCCTACAGCCTGGCTCAGCTCGCGAAGGACCAAATTTCAAGACCAAAATAAGAACATATGAGAATTTATTGTCGTGTGATGGTGGATTTGTCCATGGATTCCGCAATTTGGGCTCCAGTGCAATGACAATGGCCTACATTTGTCTCGGGTACCTTGATAGCTACTGGGATGGTGGCTGCTACGCCTGGGACGTTTGCGCTGGATGGTGCATTCTCAAAGAAACAGGCGGAAGAGTTGTAGGTGCTAATCCGGGAGAGTGGGACGTCGCAGTCGACAACAGAACCTACCTCGCGGTTCGTGGCTGCGAAGATGCTCAAGAACAAGAACAGTACATCAAGGGCTTCTGGGAATGCGTAGAAGGTCGCCTCGACTATAATTAATGAGATAGAAGTTTATAAAGCACAAGAATGAAATACACATGAATAGATCTGACGTTATATTTCATCGATTCTGGCTCTATTTGTATTCATAAAGACATCCATCTTGACCCCACAAGCAAATCACCCCCGGCAAAGGCATCCAACCTTCCCCGCCATCAAATTTCTTGGCCAAGTCCAGCGCCATTGGTTTGCCGATTGTAAAACCTCTTAAACACAGCAATCCTTGACGCTTTGTTATATTGAGGGTTTGATTGCTGTCGTCCTCCACTAGCTTAGCTTCGAGCGACGTGCAAATGGGCCCGTAATTGGTAACTTTGCTGTCAGCCTGCGCTGGAAGCACCCTGTAGTCGAAGTAATTGGTTGCCGCGATCGGTCCCAAAACAAGGAACGGACAGTACAGCTCCACAACAACCCTGCAACCTAATAGTGCTCGCATTCGATTCAAAAACTTTGTTGGCCTTGTCTTTTTTATGCTGTCATGCACTGGTTTTGATGTAACGAGTGTCATAAGCGAAACGGTCTTGACGTCCTTCACCGGACTGTAGAGGTAAACACATCTCAGCTTTTTGAAGGCTACTGAAATCAGTGCGGAAGAGGTGAACACACCTTCACTGAGGAAGTTGGACGCAACTGCAAATTTAAACCTCTGCACCATCGATAAAGGTTGCATTAGCTGTGAGTCGAGCAGAGAGCTGGTATCACTTATTTGAAGAAGCGTTGTGTCGCGGTTCAGGCACCGCTCAAGAGTTTCTGAAGGAGAATGAGACTGAATGGATGCTGATCCGCCGTGAAGTAATGTGGCGAGCACTTTGGGAAAAATCTGAATAGGATCTTGGACGGTTGACTTGTTGTCTAAGATAACGCTGATGTGGTCATGGGAGCTGAGTTCATGATGTAGGGGAAACGACTTTATGAAAGCGGCAACACTGCTGACTAGAGCCATGTGAGTGAAGCTAGTAGTGCTCCCAAACGAGGACTTGCTCAGAGCCATCACTTTCATATCGTCACTATTGTCTTGGGGAGGCGTGTATTTGAATTCGTTATCATCTGAACAGCCAAGCATCAACTGCTTCCAAGTAATAACGTTGGTTTGGTTGGAGCTAGTAGGCTCGGATTTTTCAACGTCGCACACAATCACCGTTTCGTACCACTGGCAACTATCACCCATTTGGCGCACAGTTTCCCACGAGTCTACCGCTATTATCTGCAAATCTTGTTTGGAGCGGGGGACGCTAGGCATGAATACTGGTACCACATTTTGAAGAGAGCCCATGAGCCCTGCAATTGCCAGAACAAATCCAGCATGCTCAGTTGGTGGGATGCAAATGCCGATGTGCTTTGGTTCGGTTGCCGAATGTTTAAAAGATGTTAGGATCTGCTTTACTTCACCGTTCAGTGTAGCCAGAGAAAATTTTGAGCCATTCAGCTCAACGTAGCTGGTCTCGCCCATTTCCATGATGCTGGACCATAAGTCCCCAAAATTCCCATTTCTTAGTCTGTAACCCAAACTGAGACCCATTCCTGTGGTCAAGGGAAATCCTGGCGGGACCGTAAAGTTCCTATACACAGCAGTTTCCTTTTCCTTCCGTGTAGAAGCAACATTGGCTTGTTCAGCCAAAGCAATAGGATGAAGGTCTCTTTTGGTTTCCAAAATGACCTTGATAGCGATGAGCAAGGTCGCCAACAATAAAGCTATTGCCGTGAATAGCACTTGAAAAGCTGAGAGTGACATTCTAACGAGGGGAGTTTTGACTTGATACTTGAACAGTGGAAGTTGTTTTGAAGGAAGACTGTGGTTTCTTAGATTCTTTGAACTCTCAGACTTAGTTTAAACGATCAAGGCATACAATGACCTCTTTGAGACCGGTAGAAGCGCTGCAGTGAATTGTTCGAGCAAATAGATGCCTTAGGTACTTCAGAGCTTATTGAATCTATTTTTCAGATACTTTGAGCTCTCAAAACTGTTGTTTTCAGCCAGAAGTTATTTCATCACTAGCTGAAGTTCTAATTAAATCATCTCATCGCGTCAAGTTCATGAACTTAACCTCATTGTCTGCTTCGAAAGGTAAAATCGTCCATAAGAATGACTGCTGATAAGCCGGTACCGCGAAGGATTGTTGCACTGCCCAAGGACTGTGCAATTGGTAAGTTGAAGATTTTCGAGCTGCCAAATCCGTCCAATATTGAGTCCAAAGGTCCTATTAAGGTGTTTATGGGTAATGGGAAGGTTTACCAGCTCAAAAAAAAGACATTTAGTCGGGGATGTGAATTCAATAGGGTTCGAGACTCAAGCAACGAAAGCTATCACTACACGGCTCGCGCAGAACCCATAAAATCTGGTATCTTGGTGAACAATGCACAACGTGAAGATGGATGGCTACTGAGTGACGGATCTTTTGAGTTTTCCACGGAGTACGATCTGGGTTTTAGCTTATGTGGTGCTTTCTTTCGCGGAATTTTAAGCAAAGATGAAAACCAGTACCTGCAACCTGAGCTATCCGAGACTCCAACACCATCCATTGAAGATAGATTTCTTATGACACGCGACTTTCTTGGCAGTCTTGTCGACCAACATAGCCCCAATTGGTCTCACGTACCTCTGGAATGCTTACAAAGCTGTATGAGTCGTTTGTGCGACTGTGTGGAAGAAGCTGGTGACGTATACTACAAAATCAGCTCTACCAAGATTACCCAATGGCTCGCATCCAAGGTAAAGAAGATAATCGAGAATTTCCCCAAAAGTGTGCCCTTACCAAGAAACGTTTCCGGCGAAATTGAAACTCATTGCAAAGCCGTTTTCGCGTGTAATTTGCTTATTTCTTTGGTGCCACGTCAAGCCTACAACGAGCTTATTCGATATGAGGACCAAGACCTAAACCTGGCTGAAGCCTTTCGCCAGTACAAGAAATTTCAAGAAGACGAACTTAAACTCAAAAAAGAACAAGAGCTTCTTATTGAGTCCGCAATGAAGGCCGGCATAACCAGCGGATCAGCCAAGAAACCTGTCGTCCAGAGAGTGACCAAAGTTGTCAAAACCAATAAAATTAAAAGCGGAAAAGGTGCGATTGACGGATTTTTCAAGAAAAAGAATACGACCTGAACCGAAAAGACTGGCACCAGTATTGAAAGAATAGTCAAGGCCGGTTCTGAGTACGGGAGAAGACTCTGATTTGGAGAATCTCTTGATTCTAGCTTCCATGTCACTCTTCACGGAATCTGCAAAATTTAGTATGGGCTATACATCTAGCGATGCCCATAACGACTGACAAGTTTTCGAAGTTAGCTTGGATCCAGTCATAGATTCATTTTAACATCATTCCAGATGGCCAAAGATATCGAGATCTCGACCTCCGAGTCCAAGTTTCTGATAGAGACTCTCAGACAAGGATTACGTCCAGATTTGAGGAAATTCGAGGAAATTCGAGATGTGGGCATCGAGTTCGGTAAAGACTATGGAGATGTGACGGTGACAATGGGGAAGACCAAGGTTCATTGCCGTATAAGTTGCAGTATTGCACAGCCTTACGAGGACCGTCCTTTTGAAGGACTTTTTTACATTTCCACGGAAACTTCGCCTATGGCTGGTGCACAATTCGAGAATGGGAACAATACGGGCGAAGACGAAGTTTTATGCTCGAGAATAATAGAGAAAGCGGTGAGAAGATCTGGTGCATTGGACGTGGAAGGTCTGTGTATTGTGGCTGGCAGTAAATGCTGGGCCGTGAGAGCAGATGTGCATTTTCTAGATTGTGATGGTGGATTTATAGACGTCAGTTGCATAGCGGTGATGTGTGGTCTTTTACACTTCAGAAAGCCTGATGTGACGGTTTCTGGTGAACATGTTACAATCCACTCCATGGAGGAGCGCGAGCCGGTACCTCTTGGGGTGCTACACATCCCTATCTGTGTGACGTTTTCGTTTTTCAATCCGGAAGATGCTGAAGAGAACATCAAGGGAGAATCGAACAAAGAGATCTGTGTGATAGATGCTACTCTAAAGGAAGAGCTTTTGAGAGATGGTACATTGACTGTGACTCTCAATAAGAACCGTGAGGTTGTGCAGGTTTCGAAAGCCGGTGGCCTTCCCATGGATGCTCTCACATTGATGGACTGCTGCCACAAGGCTTTTAAGATCACTGAGACGCTGACAGATAAAATCACAGCGGAGCTCAAGCAGGACTTCGAGGCAAGAAATCAGTATGCTGCGATGCTGAGCTCTGAAAACACCAGGGTTTCGTGAGGGAAGAGAAAGCCACTCGAACTCAACATTGTATTATCCGAAAAGCGGGTGTTGGTTGAATCTAGCATTCAAGATTTCTCTGATTCTTACCGCATTATACTTAAAGAGTCTGAGCCTGTGTCTACTTACGGCATCGAGCGTGTCATCGAACGGGTTTGGTCGACCAGCTCTCATTACAAAAACAAGAAGCGTCAAGCTCCAGCGAACTTACAATTCTACAACTGTTGTTTAAGATCTTATTAAAAGCTGTATAAACGATAGGACCATCAGAAGATTGTCAAGACTTCCTGAGTTTGTTACTCTCGAGAAGTCAAAGGTGATTATTCTCATCGAAGAAGGTTCATCAGCCGTCGCACAGCATTGGATGGATGTCTTGATTACCATTTTTAGAACCGGAATGAATCCCTTTTGCAGACGGCGTTTACCAATTGTGGTAAAGATCAACATAGCTTGTTAAAAGTTGTAAAAGCTAGAGTTCCGGTAGCTTGTTTAAGTTCTAAATAGTGTCTTCAAAATAAGCATAAAGAAGCTAGAGCAGCTAGAGCAGCTATCATCATGAATTCCAAGGGTAAAGTGTTTGTAGACGTCGATTTCTGTCTATTTGATTTGGACGGAACAATCATCAAGACAACCGAAGCAGTAGAAAAGGCATGGACAAAACTGTGTCTTGAACATGGCGTAGATCCTGATGAACTGTTCAAGCATTCGCATGGAACAAGAACGCAGGAAGTTATCCAACGGTTTTTCCCACAATTGCAGGACGATTTGGACCGTGCTGTGGAACAAATGGAAGTGTCGATCGGGAGAGACTTTCCGGAATCGGCGAGTTTGATACCAGGGGCAGCTCAGCTGCTACAGAACTTGGACAATTCACAGAAAGATAAGTCCAAAGAACGCATATGGGCAATTGTGACTTCTGGAGCTTACCTAGCTCGAACATGGTTCGAAAACATCCTCAAAGAAGTAGGTCCGCCTTCTGTATTTATAACTGGATTCGACGTGGCCAAGGGCAAACCTGACCCAGAAGGATATGCCCTAGCGTCTCAAAGACTCAGCGAAATATGGGGCAAAGATCCCAAGACTGTGAGAAATGTGGTTTTTGAAGACGCTCCAGTGGGTATAATGGCTGGTAAACGTATCGGAGCCGTCGTGATAGGCATCACTTCATCCTACAATAAAGAAACACTCTTTAAAGCAGGCGCAGACTATGTGGTGCCAGATTTGACTGGGATTCGAGTAGCTGAACTGAGCGACGCAGGCATAAAACTGGAAATCACAAACCGTTTGTCCAGATGAAAACGCTTTTTTGTCAAGACCGTGGTGGGTCTTTCAAGACTTGTTATTCGAGCTTTCTGAAGGTCTATCAAGCCAGTAGCGTTCATAGTAATGGTGCAGCTCAAAGCAAACCTCGACTGTAATCAGGTATATTATAATCCATTCCAGATAAGTGCTTTTCTTCTCATTGAGAACTTGCATAAATGCTCTGGACTCTTCCACTGCGAAATCGAGCTTGGAATTCAAAATGCTTATTCGCGGTTGGATATCAAGACTCTTGGACATCTGTTTGTAGATTTTTTCAAGTCGCGGCTCGCTCCAGTACAAATCTGGTGTTTCGATGAGCTCAGAATAAAGGTTGAGCTTGCCCCTAATCAAAAATAGACTTCCTGTAGATTTGAGCACATCCGGTTCTTTGAGGTTAAGCTGCTTGCCCTTTGACAAGAGTTCAGTGAACTTCCGGGACCTTTCGATATGAGTCTTTAACAGTTCTTCCAAAACGGCCAATCTGGTGCTCCGCGACATGCCACTTGACAAGGCTGCTTTATCGAGAAGGCTTATGGTCGGATCAAGGTTGTTGACGATTATTAGATCGCCTTCTATAAAGCTTTCTTCACAACACTTCTTTGTAAGTCTTTGGGCCTTTTCCAAATCTTGTTGGGATTCAATCTCTATGTAGTCCAGGTCCTCACTCTCAAACTGATCCTGCGGCAAAGCGTTGATCCTAGCATCTTGAATCAAAGGCAAGACATGCTTCATCACCACTGTTTCTTCGAGCCCCCACGACACGACTGTCCCACAATTCCCCAGAACCATGATATCAGACCTTATTCCATTGTATAAGTACTTGAACGTCACAATTTCATCTGGAACCAAGCTGGTCGGGTTATATCCGAGTTTTCTCAGCAGTGCAATAGCTTTTTCCAGATCATAGTATTCACTCGTAGTTGTGGTAGTGCATTCTCTTGTGCTCAAAACTCCGTCTGAAAGCTTGTGTTTCCAATCGCTCAAGCTTGTTTTCAAAGGACCAGAGCTTCTTCTCAAGTTCTTCTCTAGGTTCAACGATGTTTTAAGACTCTTCGCCTGTCTGGGATAGAGCACCTTGTTCTTAAAGGTTTGGTCGAATTGGAAAGCAGCAACGCTAGAGGACCAGCAACGTTTGAGCAGCGCTGAAGTTTCAAATGGTCTGGAACATCGCAGGCTTGATATGCCACTCGAGACGATTGTTTTGGACATGGTGATGATCTGGACGAGTGAGTCGAATCCAGTATTACAAGTTGATTCTAATTGAATACACCATCCACCACTACCAACATAAACAGAAAGAGTTTATAAGAACACTTAAGCTCGAAAGCGAATAGAAACAAGTTCAATTACATGTGTATAGATTATGTTTATCTTCACCAAACATCTTCTTGGTATTTTCCACTAGACTTGAGCATCTTGAGAATCTCGGCAGCGTCTTTTTCTGAACAGTTTTTGCCTCTGCTTAAGATAGTTACGAAAGCAGAATGAACTCCTTGAGCCATGCCTTTAGCGTCACCACAGACATAGATGAACGCTCCTTCATTTGCAACGAGTTTGAAAATCTCTTCTTCTCTCTCAATAAGCTTGTCTTGAACGTAACAACGCGGCTTGCCGGGCGAACGTGAGTGTGCGACAACCAGTTCAAAAGACTCACCAAGCTTCTTGCTATATTCAGGCCATTCCTCCTGGTACAGGAAGTCTCTTTCATCGCGAGAGCCGTAAAATAGAAGGTGCTTTCCCAAAGTGACAGAAGGCTGCTGCTCAACAAACTTGGTACGATCTCTGACAAAACCGCGGAATGGGGCAACACCAGTACCTGGACCGACCATAATGACAGGTGTAGCAGGGTTTGTGGGCAAGCGGAATGTGGAGCGTCTCACATGAACCGGTATTTGAAATTTGCTAAACAACTTGCGAGGTCCACTTAAGTCGTAATGAACCGGCAGGGTAGACGTAGGTTCATTGTTCTGGGCCAACTGAATGTGTCTTAGTAGATTTGTGGCCACACCGGTAACGTGTGGAGCTTTTTCGGAGGTTGGATTGGGCATGTTCTCGACAATAGCTGTAATGGAAATGGTTTGTTTCTCGCTCAGAGAAGAAGACGAAATAGAATAATAACGAGGCTGTAGGTGAGGAACAGATTCCACTAAAAAGTTCCATGGGACCGAATCCCACTTTGCACCATCAGAAAGATACAAAAGTGCATCTGCCAAATTCAAATATTTGACATGAATCTCTTTGGCAAATTGGTCCTTATCTTTCGAAAGCTCGTTCAACTTTTCTTTCAGTATGTCGTTAGGTGCAAATTGAATAATAGAGCTGAAAAGCTGTCTGGAGATAGGGCCCGTAATTTCCAAATAATGTCTCACAGCGGCTCCTATCGTGGTTGGCAATGGGAACGGGTTCTTGACAGTGGCATCATTCGGTTTCAATGAGAAGACCACCTCGGGGTCCAAATTGAAACACTTCAAAAATTGTTCCACTTTTTCGTCAGAGTTCGAAGGCCACACGGCCAAATGATCACCCGTTGAGTACTTTAGATTGGAACCCGAAACGTCAAATTCGGCATGAATACAGTTACGTTCACCACAACGGAAAAGCTCTTTTGACCTGACAATAGGTGCAACATATGGGTGTGTAGCATCAAAGGGACCAGTTTGCTTTCCTTCGGGACTGTAAGTAAGTTGTTGAGATGGCAAGTACTGCAAAGTTGGTTCACCCAAAGAAACGGTATTGTCCGTCTTGCTGATATCAAGAACCGAATACTCGTAATTGGGCTCGAATTTTTGTTCATGTTCGTCAAGGGCAAGTTCTGACTTGAGCAAGTCCATCAAAGCCTCTTTCCAAGCCATGTAATCTTCGTCGGTGGTGCCAGCACCATCGTCGGCTTCGCCACACTTGCCCAAGAGGTTGGCGCCGGCCTCAGAGAGGAGCTTGTGAGCCTTTTTCGCAGCACCGTTGAAAAACTCGTAGGTCGAGTTTCCGAGGCCAAAGATAGTGTAGCGCACGTTTTCGAGATCCCCACTGCTCAATCCACTCAAATAGTCTTCGAATGGGATGGCCGCGTCTGGGAAATCACCTTCTCCGTAAGTGGACAGAAAGATCGAAACCACGATGTTTTCGGGCAGCTCGTGCAAGTTTTCCAAATCGTACATTTCGACGTCGGCACACATTACGCGAAGCGAGAACTTGGAAACCAGTTCTTTGGCGAATTTCTTGGCGTAGTCTTCTGCTGTACCGGTTTGCGACCCGTACAGAACCAGGTAGTTTTTGTCATTGCTGCGAAGCGTTTCCACGATATCTCGCGACCCGCCAGTTACATGCGTGCTGTCTGGAGATGAAGATAGAATGCTCTTCAGCTTCTCTCTGCTGAAGTAGGCCACAACGGCCAAAGCCAGTCCACAAAGAACGGCAAAGTCCAGTGTATCAAGACCCAATGGCATGGTGGTTCCAAATTGATCAAGCTATCGTAGACTGCAAGTAACACAATCTGTCAGTAACAGATCAATTCAATTCACAGGGAAAGTCTGCGGTTGAAGCTTGCAAAAGTCGGTTGCTTGTTTGCAATGAAATTTAGTCGAAAGTTGGTCGTTTTTGACCGTTTTTTTTCGATAATTTGAGCGATGTTGAGAGCCCCGAGAGTTCCAGCGCTTAAGTTCAAAGAATCCAGTTGCAAGTGATCTCAAAGTGTCAACTTTTGGTTGATTTCGATGGTTTTTATACCAAATTGATGAAGTTTCTCGAAATCAACTCGGGTTCTCAACTTGACGTATACGAGCGAACAATAAGAAATTGGGTGGAAAAATATCGACACCGTTCAAAGTCAGGTGATAATCACATGATGCGACGATGAGATGAGAAAAATGGGCGTCGCACCCGTTTGTTAACGGTTCAGTATCCGTTCGGTATCCGTTCGGTATCCGTTTAGCACCTGTGCAATTACGGTGTCTCATCGTATGCGTCTCCCACGCTGAGATCGATGGATAAGGTCAATCGTTCGATTTGTTCGTCCGGAAGATGCATGATTTCTCGACACGCTTCGATGAGTGCAGATTGAGGAAACTCGACCTGAGCCTTGCGGCCTATTCTGAATGAAACAACTTCGGAAACGCCATCTGGAGCATTTTCTTCCTTGCGGTAAAGATACTCTCGTTTAATCAGACGTTTTAGAAACTCCTCGAGTGTGACATTGAGGGCTGGAATTTGGCGCCCGTTGCTGGGGATTCCAAACGCTTCAAGACTCTCAACAAGCTCCTGCAACAACAGATTATTTCTGGACACTAGAACGATTGTCAGAATCAGCAATGTGAGTCCCTGTGAAACCAAGTCCGAGTCCGTAGAAACTGATTCCCGGACCAACGTCTCTGACAGCACCATAGGGTCGTCACCGACATATTGATCTCCCACAACACGCGGGCCATACATGCCGCGGCCCTCTTGAACCAGAAGAGACTTGAAATCAGCAGGTAAATTTCGAATTGTCGTTACCAGAATGAAAGTTTGGGCTTTATCTTTGGTAGCGTTTAGAGGTGCATTCTTCGCTTGCAAACCTACCAATTCGTACCCAAAAGTGTCCTGTAACAGTTTGTCCATGCTCCAAAACACCTCAGCAAAGCGGAATTTGCGTGAAGTCTCTTTTTTCGAGACTTCTCGAATCAGGGTAGTCAGTCTGGATCGAGAGATCACATCAGATTGGCTTTCGCACAGCGCCAATATGTGGCGCACTACACCACGGGAAACGGCCAGGAGTCCCGAATCACCGTCTCGATCAAATTGCCCAAGAGCCTGGCTCATCAAAAAGGCCACTGGTCTCGCTCGAGCTCGAAACACTGAGCTATTGATTCAAAAGTTACCGGTTCAGTCTTTCCATCGGTGTGGAATCTCTCTTTATATTAAATGATGAGCTTCACTATGGGAGGTCACTATGTACGAAAACATGCTTGTAAAACCTCTATCACCAACAAGATTCTCACAACCCATTTCATGGCTCCTTCAGCTTAGTCTTATGACACAATTGGCTCGAATCTGTAATCCCAGCACCTCACCGACTTTTTTCTTCTCTTTCTCTCTTTTGTATTGCGTTTAAACACCCTCTTCTTCACCATCATTGAAAATATATGAGCTACAAACCTGGAGGCAGAACAGGATCATAACGACGAGTGGATCGCCGTTTGGCGTTTCGATTTAATAGCCAAATACGCTCACCAATGGTACTTTAGTTTGCCAGCAACATGAGACCAGAATTCTTCCACAAACGCTTTTTGCGAAGGATGCGTGCTCCCGCCTCTCACAGCTAAATAGCATCTCTCATCGACAGGCACTTCCCACTCGTTGGGGTTTCCGCCCACAACAATGCCACCGGCTTCCGTCAAAATGCTCCATCCCGCACAGACGTCCCAGGCCCAGCAGCCACCTTCCCAATAGGCGTCAAGAGTCCCTGTGGCAACCATGCACATGTTCATGGCTGCACTTCCACAGCTTCTGCTACCGTGGATGTAAGCCCCCTGGTCGCTCAGCAGGTTTTTATACGTGGCATATTTGATGTCGAAGTTATCGTCGCCAGAAGAGCCCGAAGAACGCTCTGAGCCGGCCTCCAGTGCTAATATGGATTTTTGCAGCTCCAGATCGCGTTCTGCTACCTTGATGGGCTTGCCGTTCAAAAACGCGCCGTTTCCAGCGGACGCGTGGTACATTTGGTTTAGATGTGGGTTGAATACTACCCCGACCACCGGTTTGCCGTTTTCCACCAATCCCATCGATGTGCAGCTGTATGGATACCCGTGGATGAAATTGGTCGTTCCGTCGATAGGATCGACGATAAATGTGGGTTCTGCTCCGATTTCTGTGTCTCCTGGCTTATACGTTTCCTCCCCTATGAATCTGAAGTCTGGATACAGCGTTGAGAGCGCTTCCTTGATGATAGATTCGATTTTTTTGTCAACAGCCGTGACAAGGTCTACCTGGTTAGCCTTGTCATCAAACGACTCGAATTGAGTGCCGGTTTTTTCCTTGAGTATAGGCCCTACTTGTTTAGAAGCCAATTCCACCAAGTTGGTTTCGATATCTTTGAGTTGCTCTTTGGTCAATGCCATCTTTCTGCTAGTTATTCTTTCTATCTTTGGCTAGATGTTCCTTTAATGAATGTCCTTATGGTAAAGGCTAGTTTTTAGCAGTATAAGGTTTTAGATATGGTAAAAAAACGGTAAGTGGCTCAAATTAAACGCCGAGCTCGCTGTAGTCGTGATAGATAGTGTCTGCTTTGTTAAAAAATCTGACACGATCCTCAATGGGTAGCTAAAATTACGATGTAGGGAGATCGGAGGGCCTTTGTCTAAATTCTTAGTTTCGTTGGACCTTTATATACCCTGGATTTTCCAAAAGGCATATGGAAGATTATATAGCAAAAAACCCATAATGAAAGATTGGCGAGTGTTCGTAGAGAGTGATACCAAACACGCTGCGTGTAAAGGTTGGACAAAACGGCTTAAGAGATGGAAATACTGGCAGCTGGTCGTGATTTTTGAAGTGAACATGTATTGCTTTCGATTCTTGGGTCGTATGTGCAACATTTATCAGATTTTCAAAAAAATGAGGTCCTACCCGGATTCGAACCGGGGTTGTCCGGATCAAAACCGAAAGTGATAACCACTACACTATAGGACCAGTGCATGAGGATTAAAGAAAAATGTGCATATATAATGTAAGATGCGGGTCAAAAGAAAAGTAGCTAAATGGCCAAATTGATCTACATGTTATTCCTGCACTTGGCGCTTAGTGAAGCCTATACTCGGCTCAAGGTATCCAGAACCTAGCACCTCAAACTATATATAAAGATGATCCGGCAATTCCATTCAGCGGCACGATTGGCCAATTACTCAAACATACGTCTAACACTCTTCTCAAAGACCAATTGTGGACTATGCGATAAGGCCAAAGAGGTCACTAAACAGGTAGCGGAAAATAAGCAGCGATTCATGGGTTTGCAGCTCCATATCGTGGACATAGACGAGCCGCAAAACAAAACCTGGTGGAACAAGTACTGCATGGACGTTCCCGTGTTGCACGTGGAGAACAGCAATGATCCCGAAACTGTGTCCAAGATATTTCACAGACTCGACGTCCAGCAAGTCGAGCAAAGAATTGAGAGCCTGAAGTAATGGTCGTCATTATCAAACTCTGACTTTACGTTTTTTCCGGCCACGTTGAGGCCCCGGTTCGGGAGAACCTGTATCCTCTGATAGTAGTACTTTGCGCGGTTTCGACATCTTGGTAGCAATGGGTGACGGATAAGTCATTTCAAGACCGTCATTCGAGGAGGATGAAAGTTCGAACATGTCGTCTTGCCTGGGCTTTTGCTGATTGACAGGTAGCTCTGCAGCGACTAATGATACAGGGGGACGTTGAGGAGCTCCGCTATGATGGCCTCGGTGCTGCTGCTTCTGTGGCGCCTTTTTCATGATTTTCCCATCAGGACGCATAAGCTCGCACTTCTCTTTCTTTAATATGTCAACCGCTTTTCGAGCGCTTTGCAATCGCTGTTCGAGAAGCGCGATCTGGTCTTGATTCTCGAGCACGTCGCTGGCCCTTGAAGTGTTCTCGGATTCGAGTTCCGCAACACGCCGTTTATATTCACGAACTTGATTGCTATTCTCGCGGACGTCCAAATTGAATTGCTCGATCATATTTTTGAGGTTCCTATTCTCTTCGTCAAGTTCAAGTTCTCTGGCCTTAAGCTGTATGATTTCGACATTTAGGTTCTGGACTTGCTCATTAGTTTGCTTTGCGTTCGCCTTGATCTCCAAATTTTCTCGGTCAACGTCACTTCTTGCACGGTTGCATCCATCGATGTCACTTTGCAAGCTGTCGCACTGGCTTTTCATCAGTCTAATAACTTCATTTTGAGCGGCCAGCTTGTTTTCGCAATCAGCCCTGTTCATACTAAGTTCTTCCGTTACCATCAGCATTTGCTTGTTTTTGACCTCCAAAAGATGTTCATTCTGCGTGAGGGAGACCCTCAAATGCTTCTCTTCATCTTCAAGTTTACTGATGCGGTCACTTTTTCCAAGAATCTGGTTGTTGAGATCTTCGATTTCTATGTCTCTCGACTTGATCAACGACACCGCTTCGCTTTTTTGCAATGCAGTAGCTTGCAAACGCTCGTGAAGACTATCAATCTTACATTCGTAAGAGCCAGCATGGTCCACATTATCACTATATTCCTGGAGTTTGCTTCGAATGACCGATAATGAAGCTTTCACATCTTTCACTGAATCGTGAAGCATCACAACCAGCTCTTCAGAGCAGTTTCTAGATTCGGTCCTCTTGAGTTCCTGCAATTCTCCGGAAATTCTAGTGAGACCGTCTTCGATAGAATTTAGATCCACTGGTCGCGGGGCCTCGGCTAAATTGGCATCAAACCGTTTCTTCAATGTGTCCTCCAAAGAGCATAGCTCTTCTCGTAAATCTGATTGGACTTTATCACCAATCTTTTTACTTTCTCTGTGATAACTGTGTTAGCATACCGCTGAAATAGAAAGACAAGCTTTGAGGGTTTTCTCACGGGTTTCATGATAATACTCTTTAAGTTGTTGGGTTACGGAAAACTGCAATGTTTTGCAAAAATGCTGAAAATCTGGAGCCGATCGCGATACGTTATTGAACTCCGTTTTCATCGAGCGTTCAAGTGAAGAAACTCCTTTGATGATACTCGTATCCATCTGTTTAAGTATTTCTTCACTAATGCGTGAAGAGCACTCCCTCGTTTTTTTGAGCTCTTGCTCCAGGTTTTGGCTTTTGACTTTCTCAGCATTGACCTCGGCCTTCAAGCGTTCTAGCTCTTCCGATTTTTCAGACAAAGTCGAGCCGCACAATTTATGCTGGAGACTAATATCGTCCAAGTGCGTTCTGAGAGCAATGCTGTCCTCTTTTTGATGACGTACGCGTTCGACAAGGTCATCATAGTCACTTTTCAAAACAGCGAGGTGTTCGTCGGTTGTCTGTTTCTTGCTTCGCAGCTCAGAGGACTTGGTTTCGAGCGCAAGTAGCAGTTGCCTGTGCTCAACCATTTTACCTTCAAGTTTGCCAATCTCGCTTTTATATGCGCCGATGGTATCGCTTTGATGTTGATTCTCGGACTTGACCTGCTGAAGTTCGAGTTTCAAACTAGAGCAAATTTTTTGCGTGTTGGTGAATGCCTCCAAAAGAACGTCATTCGAGGAGGTCGCGTTGAATCGGCTTGTGCCCTTTTCTATTACTACACCTTTAGTGCCGGCAGCGATATTTTTAGTAAAGCCATTTGCTGAATCCATGGCAATTCCGACGTTTCTTGTTTCAAGATCTGCTTTCTGTAGCCGGTTCTTTGAGAGCGGTGTGCTTTCGGTAAGAACGGACAAGTTGGTATCAGTAGTTAAAAAGCGAGAATCCTGCATGTCGAGCTTTGAACGTTTTGGACCCGGCGTGCTCCAATCAATAGTAGACACTGCATTATCGGAACTAACATCACTGTCGAGATCAGAGTCTTTATTTCGGAGTTTTGTGAAGATATTCGATCGCGGCTTAAAACCACGAGAATTGTCGCGAAAGAAGTTCGACATCGATGGAAACCCTTAAGCAATTCCAAGGCTAATTCAAGCTAAGACCCCCACACTTCTAGTCCGTACGCAGCTTACAAAATAAAAATTGTATTAGCCGCCGTTTCTAGTAGTAATATGGCCAAAAAAAGTCTCCCTAAATACCTGAGATTCTACACAACTAAAAACCGATAAATCTGTAAACGCTAACTACAACGAAAGAGCTTGTTACCCTCAAAATCACAAACTACAGCTCGTTTTCAACTTCTTAGTGACCTTGCTGGTCAAGAAGTGAAGGCTAGCAAGGAAGTTTTAATAAATACTAATAATTTACCTTAAAAATAGATAAATGGTCAAACACAGTGAACAAATTCAAGAAAGTTGGAAGGCAGAAAACATTCAGAAAAGATGGCCATCGACCGCTTGACACTGGGTCTCGATCGCTCTTCCAAGTACAGCATTGTGAAGAAATGGAAAGTGGCAGATCTGGCACTCTGTGTGGTGTTCTACGTGATCAATCTATCCATTGCTTATGGCAAGCCGTTTGAACGCCAATTCTATCTGGGAGATCCCACCATTTCACATCCACATGCAGGAACACAGCGGGTGGGTAATACAGCACTGTTTGTTTACAGTATGGTGGTGCCAGCGGCCATTATCGTGGCAGTTTCTCTTCTAATGGGGGATCCTAAACATAGAACGTATTTGACCTATATCTCGCTTCTGGGACTTGTTTTGTCCTGGACAGCGACCAATCTACTTACGGACTTTTTGAAGAACTGGATAGGAAGGCCGCGTCCGGACTTTTTGGCTCGTTGTGTACCCAAAGAGGGAACTCCGCTCAACTTGTTGGTGAGTGCCTCTGAAGTGTGCACCACGAATAATTTGAGCCGTCTGAGAGACGGCTTCCGCTCCACACCAAGCGGACACTCAAGCGAAAGCTTTGCTGGTCTCGGATACCTCTCTCTTTGGCTTGCCGGCCAGCTGCTGGTGGAAAACCCCGGCGTGAGCCATATCAGAAGAACTCTGGCTACGCTACCAGCAATTGGTGCTGCAACTATCGCGATCTCAAGAACCGAAGACTACAGACACCATTTCGTTGACGTAGTTTTAGGTAGTGCTATCGGACTGTACATTGCCTACAAAGTCTATTTTGCTACTTTCCCGGCACTGTCCAACGAGCTCTCTTTCAAGCCTCTTCTGGACGATAGCGATGTTCAGCTATCATCCACAGTCCTAGAAAGGGTTGCTGATGAGGAATCGGCACCACTTACCGCGACCTAAGCGATGATGTTTATATATGCTATGCCAGCTCCATACGTATATGTTTCGTAAGACGCTACCCGTATTCTAGCGAAGGGTCTTTTAAATCTATGGTTTAAGAGTACATCTCTATCCAGAACAAGTTAGATTCCATTTGTTTGCCGATCTTCGCGCCGTAGAGTCAATCAAGGAGTTTACAGAGCTTTGTTTAGTGCATTGTGTGCTGCTCGTGCGATTTTAATGAAGTCGCTAAGAATAAGCAAGCTTTACAATGCCAAGTGGAAATCTGAGCTTAGATCAGGACTATGAAATACAAAAGAACGAGCTGGAGGCAATCAGATGCATTTATATGGACGATTTTGTTGACAAGACGACCGTAAAATCTTCTTGGGATAAGAGACCTCTCATCGAATTTCAGATTTCGCTGAGATCCACAAATCAACAACCTGCCGAGTCGTCCCTGACGTTGAATATAACTTTACCAGCCAACTATCCTCAACAAGCTCCTATAATCAAATTTGAAAATGTCAAGAACGTCCTGGGTAGCTATTTGACAGCCCTTCAAGACGACATTAAAAGCATACATAAGCGTTCCAAGGGCCGAGAGGAAATCATTTTTGAGATCACATCACTAGCTCAGGAAAAGCTGGATGAGGTGCAAGCTAAGGCAAACATGCAATCACTTGAGGATGACAGACTACAGCGAATTGAAGAGGAGCGAAAACGACTGGAAGAAGAAGAAATGAAACGTCAAGTTGACGTAGAAGTAGAGAGAATGAAGGAACAAAAGTTGATCGATGAAATCGTCAGGAAAGAAATGGAGAAAAGGCACGATGATGATTCAACTTTTCACCATGAAAATGCCATCGATCTCAATCCCCCAACAGATTGGGTTACTTCTGGCGAGGCATACATTTTCCCCAAAATCGTGAGAGCGAAGCTCCCGAACAACTCATTTTACAATTTTAAAGCAGTTGTGAATCCTAAAGAAATAGATCTGGGCGCAGACCTTTTAGGATTTGCACGACAAGCCCTGGTTAAGCCTTACATTCCGCCGGACTCGCCATTAGCCAATGCCCTGACGTCTTCTGACATGATGGTCAATTTCTTCTACTTGCTCACAGAGGTTACGCTAGATAATCCTTACTTCAATACAAGCAATGGGAAGCGCGAAATATCCAACTTGGAGAAAGAACTAGATTCCTTGACGCGAGTTACACATGATAATGTCAATAGACTTTTCGCTTTCGCTGTTGAAAGGGTAGGAAGAAGCAGTAGCAGCTATGCTTGGAAAATTAGAATCTTGAGCGAGTACTCTACCATGTTCTTAGTCGGTGAAATTGTTGAATCAGTTGGTTTTGTTAACTTAGCTACCGCTCGCGGCTGGGTACTACGAGTTATTGAAGGCTTGGAGAGTCTTCACAAGCATGGCGTGGTGCACAAATATGTCTCACCAAGGACAATCAATTTGGCAAAGGACGCAGACTTTGGAACTACTGTTCCAAAGTTAATGCACGCAGGTTATGGGTATACCCTCGTAAACCTCCTATCCAGTCACCCGAATAAGAACGGTCCGAAACTTGATTATGTGGAACAGCCCTGGAAGGCACCCGAGCTAGTCAAGTTCAATAACAGCAAACCTCAGCGCAAGACTGATGTATGGCAGCTTGGTGTCTTGTTTGTTCAAATAATCAACGGAATGGACACAGTTGGGAACTTTTCCTCTCCGCAGGAATTCTTGGAAAATACCAAGATGGATGACAGTCTTGCAGACTTTCTGCAGAAGCTTTTAGAGCCCGATAGCAAGAAACGTTTAGGCCCGCTTGAGTTAATGCCTGTCAGGTTTCTTCGAACAAATTTAGACCCTTCTGTTAACAAACTAGGTGCCTCGAATCAAGGATCAAACTTATCGCTCGCCTTTAATGTAAGAAGGAGTTCAAGATCAAGCACATCTTTACAGTATCTCAACGATGGAGTTAGAAGAAGAAGTTTTAACGTAAAGTCCCGGTATCTTTCCACCAACCCTGCATATAGCTCAAGGTACGCCACTGACTTCGAGGAAGTTGCCTTACTAGGCAAAGGCGCGTTTGGGCAGGTGGTCAAAGCACGGAACGCTCTAGACAGCAGATACTATGCGATAAAGAAAATAAGGCATACGGAAGAAAAGTTATCATCGATACTGAGTGAAGTCATGCTTCTGGCCAGTCTAAATCATCAATATGTCGTTCGTTATTATGCGGCCTGGTTAGAAGAAGAGCCGAATGTGGAAGAGGTAATTACATCAAGTGAGGAAGACGACGACTCGGAGGACTCTGACTCAAATCTCACACCTCGCTCGTCGACAAACATATTCAAAAGCAACGCACTCAGTCAATCTGCAAATGCTAATGATGGATGGGACTTCTTTTCTAACTCACTCCAGAATTCAAATTATCCTGAAATCGTATTTGCCAATGAGTCCAGCGAAGCTGAAGACTGCTCTGATGAGGAGGTCGAGGAATCATCATCAGAAAGTTCTGTCACCGATGACTCTGATATTAATAGCATTGAGTCCATGAAAGAAGATCAAATCAAGGACAGCCGGCTTAGTGACTCCGTTTGCAAACAGGAAGGTCTCAAAACTAGAAGACGTCTAAGTCAAATGGGCAGCATTAATGCAGAAAAGAAAGTTAGAAGTACACTTTACATTCAAATGGAATACTGTGAAAATCAGACCCTCTTCGATTTAATACACACGGAAAACCTGAGCTCTCAAAAGTCAGAGTACTGGCGGCTACTTCGTGAGATATTGGACGCGCTTGGTTATATTCACTCTATGGGCATTATTCATAGAGACCTGAAGCCCATGAACATTTTCATAGATGAATCGAAGAACATTAAGATTGGCGATTTTGGTTTGGCTAAGAATGTTCATAAATCTGCTGACCTCCTGCGTGCTGATGTACAAATGAGTGCCGGAAGTACCGAAGATCTCACTTCTGCTGTTGGAACCGCTTTATACGTCGCAACTGAAGTTCTCAGCGGTAAGGGAGACTACAATGAAAAGATCGATATGTACTCCCTTGGTGTCATTTTCTTCGAAATGATATATCCATTCAGTACCGGGATGGAAAGAGTAAATGTCCTAAAAATGCTGCGAACACCTGAAGTTGTATTTCCCGCTGATTTTGACGAGCAAAAACTGGCGGTTGAGAAGAAAATCATCAGACAATTGCTCGACCACGACCCCAAAAAACGACCCAATGCACAAACACTGCTTCGCAGTGGGTTGCTTCCAGTAAAACATCAAGACGAGGTCGTAATGGATGCACTGAAAAACTTAGCAGACCCTTCATCTCCTTGGCAACAACAAGTTCGGGAGAGTCTCTTTGCCCAGCCCTACAGTGTCACGAACGATATCCTTTTCGACAACAGTAAGCCAAGTTCCACTCCTTTCAATCAGCTTCTAAAGTCACAAATAATGGAGGAGATAATCAAGATATTCAAAAGACACGGTGCAGTAGAAAATAGCGAAACCTCAGTGATTTTTCCGAAAGCGCCAATCTATTCGACCCAAAATGTTTATGAAGTTCTTGATAAGGGCGGGTCCGTTTTACAGTTGCAATACGATCTGACATATCCTATGGCACGATTCGTTGCCAAAGGACCCAATTGTGTCAGTAAGCAGTACCGCGTGCAACATGTCTATCGGCCTCCACTACAAACGCACACAAGCACAGAACCGCGGAGATTTGTTGAGGTAGACTTTGATATAATATCTCAATCTTCGGCAGAGACCGCGTTTTACGATGCTGAAAGTTTAAAGGTCGTAGATGAAATCATAAAACGACTTCCGATATTTGGTAAAATCAACACAGTGTTCAGTGTAAATCACGCTGACATTTTGGAAAGCATTTTTGGCTTCTGCGGCATAGATAAGGCACAGCATTCGCTAGTATCACACATGCTTTCTCAAGTCGGCTTTGCAAAATCGTTCAAAGAAGTGAAGAACGAATTGAAGGCTGTCTTGAATCTCTCATCTACGTCACTAAATGACTTGGAACTTTTCGATTTCAGACTTGACTTCGAGAGCGCTAAAAAGCGAATGCACAAAATTATGGTGGATAGTTCATACTTAACAAAAGTGGACGAATCCTTGCAATACATATCAAGGGTGCTTAGCTTTTTTAAGCCGCTAAAAGTAACAAGAAACACATTACTTTGTCCCTTGAGCAACTACAATTGGTCTTTCTACAGGGGAAACATCATGTTCCAGGCAGTTTATGATGACGAAAGAACCAGAAGTCTAATTGCTGCAGGAGGTAGGTATGACAAGTTGATATCGATTATTGCTAGGCCTTCTGGTGGTAACATTAACAGTGTCCAAAGGGCCGTGGGGTTTAATTTAGCCTGGGAAACTATCCTGGTAGTGGCTCAAAACTACTTCAAGCTGGCTGCTGGAAAGAAAACCAAAAAAAGAAGTTCTTTCTTGAAGGATTCAGATTTGGATTGGAAACCTACGCGCTGTAACGTCATTGTGTCTAGTTTTTCCAACCATATCTTGGACACCATCGGGGTGGAGATTCTCAACCAATTGTGGAAGGCAAATATCAGCGCAGATTTTGTTCGTAACTGTTACACGGTTGATGACGTTGTATCGATTGCTCAACGAGATGGTGTCGACTGGATAATTTTCATTAAACAGCAGATGTACTCCACCTCTGCTCACAAGCGGAAATACAAACCACTCAAGGTGAAGAAGCTAGATGCGGAACTTGATGTTGACCTCGATTTCGACGAATTTTTATCTCTTTATCAGCAAGAGACTGGGCCAAAAACCACAGCTGTTGATCCCCTTCAGATACACGATGCGGGGCTGGCGTCATTGGACGAAAAGAAATGGGAAGAGGCTGCGAGCACTGATGGAAGTCTTGATGGAAGCAGCAATGCTTCGTTGAAAGCTCATGGTCAACAAAAAGTAGTTTACATTCCTAACATGGCTACGCGTGCAAAGAAGTCCAATAAGAAAGATAAATGGATCTACGAAGACTCTGCTAGAAGTGCCTCGCGCTCAATCATCACCAGTTTGTCGACAGCGCCCATTTTTTCGGTCGACGCCATAAGGGAAGAGACACTCGAAGTAATTTCGGTGACTTCTTTGGCTCAAAAAGACGAATGGCTTCGCAAGGTTTTCGGTTCTGGCCAAAACTCTGCCCCGCGCAGCTTCGCCACCAGCATCTACAATAGCTTGTCTAAGGAAGCATCTAAAGGTGGTAAGTGGGCCATTGTTCATTGCAACAAAACGGGAAAATCCTGTGTTGTTGATCTACAACGTTGAATAGTCAAGACCAGTGACAAAACTATCAATGCTGCAGGGCAGCAGTGTATCCAGCTGGTTGGGTTTCTCAACTCAAAAGATCTTTCTCGTCCACCGTGTCATGTTACTACACTGGTGTTTAAGCTACCGTCTTATTAGGTGATGATCGTCGTTACTACACTCACCGTGAACTAAAGGTATATATAGAGATACAACAGCATGAATTCAACGTAAGTTCACACCAATAAGAATTCAATTGAGGTCAATTGTCAAGAATCGCTACTGACCAACTTTTTTCCATCTTCATTTCAGAGTAATATTCATTGAAAGATCAGCTCCAGCGACTATCACAGACTTCTACGATGTGCTTGCCAACGACTTGATATCAGTCAAGGAAAAGTGGTCATTCGAGTTCAAAACATTCCGATTCACAGTGAAAAAGCTGCCTCCAGATAGTCCGCGACTCATGCATTCTATAAGCTTCAGTCACCATGGAAATAAGACTGTAACCATCAAAAATAAAGCAGCGATTGTGACATCGACCAATCCAGGAGATATTCCAGCATCGCAGATCCTGAACGGATGCTCTTCGCGCTCAAGTGAACCATTTGATCACCTTCTCACATCAAAATTGTCAAATTTGTGGACTCAAAGGCAGAGCATCAAAGGTGATTTTGGAAGTACTTATCAAACGGCTGAACTTATCATCAGAGCTACGAATGTCTTCTCTTATGGGGGGTTTAAAGGACTGCTCATTGAACTGGAGTGTGAGGAAAATGTCCAGGATACAGATTTCCAACAAAGAGTCGAGAAAATACGAAAGTATTTGAAGGAGATTGGCATAGAGGACTATAAAATATGCGGCGAGTCTATGGACCCGTTGCTGAAAAACTACGCGTGCGACCTGGCATTCCAGTATGTCAAGGTATTAGAGTTCTGACCTCTAGCCAAAATTTTTGGAGTTTTGGACATTCAGTCAAGGTCTTAGAGTTCTGAGGTCCAGTCTCCATTATTCATGATATAATACACAAATTAGCTAGCTAACTTACTCAGTAAGTCCTGGATGCTCGACGTCACTGCCATGGGCGAGTTGGCGGCGACTTCCGCAGGCGTGGGCTCGTACGTAGCTGCATCAACAGATTCTGCATCTTCATTTGAACTGGGTTGAGCCTCTACGGCAACTGATTTCAGTCTATTCGCTTCGTCTTTATCTTCTGTCGACTGCGTGGAAGATTTACGCCTTCTTTTCTTAGCGCCCTGTTCTTCTACATCGCTATTGTCTGTATCGCTGTCGCTTCCGTCACTGGGTTCATAAACAGGCATTATCTCGTCTTCCACTGGTGCAGTCTGTGAGCTTAGTGGGTCCTTGGCTGCAAGGACGGCGTCAATTTCACTGATCATATTCTGGTCTTGCTGCAATTGTTCATTTTGAAAGTCCAGCAGAACTTGAAGCTCTTTTGCCGCCTTCTCCCGACTCTCAAGCGACAATTGCAATGCGTCTTTGGCTGTTTGGCCGATTTTTTGAATTGTCTTGAAATTCTCCATGTACACAGCACTACTGGGGTCCAAAGCCTCCACTGATGAGTCAAACCGAGTTTTGTTGGAGCTGACTCCAGCTTGGGATTTGGTGAGCTGGTTGAAGATCTCAACTAGTTTTTGGAGTTCTGGTGCTACTGTTGAAGATGACGAAGCCCGATTTGGAGTGTCCTTCAATTGAGCGTATACTTTTTTCAGCACCGAATCCGTGAAAACCTGTCGTTGTTTCCAAATATCCACCACACGACGTACTTTTTGTCTCATTTCCGTGCTCAGTTCCGGGTATACACGACTCAGCGTCCCAGGCATGATTTCCCCAAACGCAGTACCCACTTCGCTAACACGCTTGTGTTTAGCTTGCTGAACCACATCGTTAGCCAGATATATCGCAAGCAGTTTTCTGCGTGTGTTGATTGTTGGTTTACTCACAAATCTGTCCCAAGCTCTAGCTATTTCCTTGATATTTTTATGCTGTCCAAGTACCCATCTCGAAGCTCCCACAATCGAATCTTGAGTCTCATCCAATCCATTCAATTTCGTTACCAATCGTTCCTCTGAAAAGCTCATTTTTTAACCAAAGAAAGGTCTGATCGAGCACAGCTTATATAGCTTTTCACCAACTTCTTTCAGTTGTTGTGTCAACTGTTTTGTTCAAAATTGTTCAAAATTGTTCAAGTTCTTCAAGTTCGTCAAGTTCATCAAGTTATTCAACTTTCCTAACTTCTTGTATAAAACTTCAACTTAACAGCATAACACTCGGATAGCGAACCCAATGGCCAAAGGATCAAGACTATAAGACTAGCAATGAGTCTCGAAAATGGCCAACACCAGGCTTCTTCCGACGTGGAGAGTAAATGGGAACAAGACGTGCGCTTTAAGGAATTAAGGACAATCTTCTTCAGATTAAACACTTTCTACACCTTTCTAATGGCTCGCAAACATGTTATAAGTACATTCGATACACTGAGAAAACCAGTTGAAAAGGACATCAAGCGGGAACTTGAGCCTCTGGACTTGGCGAAAATCGCTTATTTGCTGCCCAGAGATGTGGTGTTTAAATACGTGGATGCCAACCAATTCCACACGGAAACTAAACAATTTGACTTCAATAATGGTGGGTTTCAACAAAAGAGCAGCGATATATTCGAACTGAAACCAGAGTCGGCCAATGAAGGCGAGGACAATGGGTCCGATGACCAGGTCTTGATTTTTGAGTTTGTTGACGGAGACATGTCACGAAAACTGTCTCGAGCAGAGTTCAAGACGCAGGTGAAAATGCCGGAATTCTCACCGGAGGCGATGCGCAAGATGATCTCTCGCAGAAACGCTATTTTCAAGACCAGTTTGATGAAGTTTCTGCGACATCAAAAAACTGAAGAAAAGGGCGGCGATCCTTGGTTGTTTCTGGAAGCTGTAGCATCGACGTTGGTGCCGCAAAAAAAGGAGTTTGCAGACCCCATTGAAGCCATGGTCAAAGCAAGAGGCGGCCAGGACCAAGCCCGGGTTCTTGTCGATGCAGAAAATAACTCCACAAGACTCACCATGCCCATACTTTTGAAAAAATTGGAAATGTCAGAACTCTATAATAACCAAATCGTCAGCCATATGGTGTTGGAACAACGATTTGCCAGCTTCAAAGATCTGGACTTTGAATTGGCACCTGAAGCGCTCAACGCATTTGAACACAAGACTTTTTATTCACATCAAGCACAAGCCCTAAACGCTATACACGCAGGTGAAAACGTCATTATCACTACATCCACCTCATCAGGCAAATCGTTGATCTATCAAATGTCGGCCATTGACCAGTTGCTCAAAGACCCACTATCCACTTTCATGTACGTATTTCCAACAAAGGCTTTGGCACAGGATCAAAAGAGAGCTTTCCAAGTTTTGCTGTCTAGAATACCACAACTGTCCCACGTAATTGTAGACAATTATGATGGAGACACAGAGGAGGACAAGCGTGGATACATTCGCAAAAATGCAAGAGTTATATTTACCAACCCCGATATGATTCACGTCAGCATCTTGCCGAATCATCCCAACTGGCGCCATTTTTTGATGCATTTGAAACTCGTTGTCGTGGATGAGCTCCACATGTACAAGGGACTATTTGGCTCGCATGTCGCCTTGGTACTACGACGGCTGGTGAGATTGGTAAATGGGTTTTATGATAATCATGATGTCAAATTTATATCGTGTTCAGCCACCCTGAAGCGACCTCTTGAGCATATGAGAGGAATGTTCGGGATGGAACAGGTAACACTCATTGAGGATGATGGATCTCCCAGGGGCGAGAAACATCTTGTAGTTTGGAATCCTCCTGTTCTTGCACAACATGTTCGCAGAAGGGAGAACTTCATCCATGAAAGTGCCAAAATTTTGGTACAGCTGATTTTGGAAAATGTGAGAACTATCGCATTTTGCTATGTTCGTCGAGTTTGTGAACTACTGATGAAGGAAGTTCGAACTATTTTTCAAGAGATGAATAGAACGGATCTGTTGAATGATGTTATGTCATACCGTGGTGGATACTCTCCCTCAGATAGACGCAAGATTGAACAGGAGATGTTTCACGGAAATTTGAGAGCGGTAATATCAACGAATGCGTTAGAACTAGGTATCGACATTGGTGGGCTGGATGCAGTACTGATGTGTGGCTTTCCATTATCGTTGGCAAACTTTCACCAACAAAGTGGTAGAGCTGGTAGAAGAAACAGAGATTCTTTGACTCTTGTGGTAGCCGGCGACTCGCCTGTTGATCAGCATTACGTCGCTCACCCTGAGCTGCTAAAGGATGGTGGCAAAGAGGCATTTCAAGAACTTATTTTGGATTTTGAGAACGTTTTGGTTCTAGAAGGTCATATTCAATGTGCGGCTTTCGAGCTTCCGATTATCATTGAAAGAGACCAGGCTTATTTTGGTAAAGACATTTTGACAAAAACTTGTGAAGAGAGGCTGCATCAGGACACCAACGGCTACCACACTCATAACCGATTTTTACCATGGCCGGCAAAGCTGGTTAGTTTGAGAGGATCTGAAGAAGATCAATTTGCAGTGGTAGACATAACAAATGGAAGAAATATTGTCATTGAAGAAGTTGAAGCCTCTAGAACAAGTTTTACTCTTTACGATGGTGGTATCTTCGTTCACCAAGGATACCCTTATCTTGTCAAAGAGTTCAACCCCGATGAACATTACGCAAAGGTACAAAGGGTTGACGTTGAATGGACTACAAGTCAAAGAGATTTCACAGATGTGGATCCCAAAGAGACAGAGCTTCTGAGGTCATTGAAGGAAAGTGACGTTCCTGTGTTTTTTGGAAAGATTGTGACTACAATTGTAGTTTTTGGCTTCTTTAAGATGGATAAATACAAGCGTATCATCGATGCTGTTGAGACATACAATCCCCCTGTGATAATAGAATCGAAAGGATTATGGATTGACATCCCCCCAGTTGCGCTTGAACTATGCAAGCAAAAGACTCTCAATATTGCCGGAGGAATTCATGCAGCCCAACACGCCTTAATGGGTCTTCTTCCGGCTTTCATTGTTGCTGGCGTAGATGAAATTCAAACAGAGTGTAAAGCACCAGAAAAAGAATTTGCCGAGCGTCAGACTCAACGGAAACGCCCTGCACGCTTAATTTTCTATGACTCGAAAGGTGGAAAGCATGGATCAGGACTTTCGATAAAAGCATTTGAACACATCGACGTTATCTTGGAAGGCGCTTTAAAGAGGGTACAGGAGTGTCCCTGTGATAATGGCTGCCCTGATTGTGTGGCTGCAGCATTCTGTAAAGAGAATAGTCTGGTATTGTCAAAACCGGCCTCGTTGATTATACTTCACTGCATATTGGGCCATTCACCATCAAGCTTCATCGATGACATTGAAGAAGGACCGGAGCCCAACTTGCCAGAAATCAAAATCGAAACCATCGTGCCAGCGACGGGTCACGTAAAGTTCTCGCAAGATTTGCAGATCATTGATGTGAGGACCATCAAAGGGCAAGCTAGTCCTGTAAAGGTGAAAGAGGAATCAGTGCCGGAAATAACGAAAGAGGAGATTTAGGAAAATAGTAAAAATGGAATTAACTTGAATTATAATATGCATTACTCTTAAATTACTCTATTGGGGATTAACTAAGACATCAAAGTGTCAACTGCCCATCCAACGCTCAGCGTTCTCAGGTCTGTGTAAGTCTGGCCAACACCAACAAATAGGATGGGTATTCCTGTCGCATATACCATGTTGACCATCGCTCCCAGCATGTCACCGACCGTGTCACATTTGGAAATAATAAAAAAGTCAAGATTTCTCTCTTTACCAAAGGCGGCATTGAAATTTTGAGCCTGCTGGACGGAATCAGTACCCACCAAAGCTTCACCGACCATAATGATCTTGTCCGGCTTGGCCTGGTCTGCAAAAGGCTTTAATGGCGACATGAGCGTGGGATCGTTATGTCTCCTACCAGCTGTATCCATGAGAACTATATCGAAGCTCTGATCGCTTGCATACTTTATGGCTTGTTTTGCAATCTTGGTCACCAAATCCGAACCTCCGTAACCGGCTTCAAAAAGCTCCACAAAATCATTACCGGTCTTGCCTCGTCTATTTTTCACGCCGCGAGTGTGTGTCTCATCCGTCAATTGGGCCAAGTTCTCAACATGGACTCGCAGTTGCTCAACTGCACCAGATCTGAAAGTGTCGCAAGCAACAATCAAAACTCTGAAGTTGTTTTGTAACAACCAGAACGCGAGTTTGGATAAATTTGTCGATTTTCCTACACCGTTCACCCCGACGATTGAGAAAACATATGGTCTCTTTTGACCTGAACCCCCGATTCTCTGCTGGATTTCGCGTAGTAAATCTACCGAAACGCCTGGTGTCAAAAGTTCAGTCAGAGCCTGTTGTAAAGTCTCTTTCGCTGTTGTCTCTACGGATGTCCAGTTAGCAGTGGTGGTGCCGATTAGATTTTGAGATACTCTTGACGCGAGATGATCAGCAGCCTCAGGTGCTACATTTTTGGTGATGAGTTTTTGCTTCAGTTTGTCCAAGACCGTTGTTAAATCATTTTGGGAAATTGATTTGTTTCCAAGCAAATGTTTTTGAAGAAAGCCGAAAGCTCCAGTAGTTGTCGTAGCCTTCTTAGCGGAATCGCTCTTGTTCTTATTTAACAGCTCGTCAATTTCCTTGATGAGAAACTCGCCGTTTTCAGTCCTGGTTCCAAAAGACTTTTCATTCACCTCAGAGACTGCACTTGGTGTAGTTTCCGGTGTACCTTCAGTGGAAAAGTCTAGCGAAGACAAATCACCTTGTGCAGCATTGTCTTCCATGATTCCGTCTCGCCCCCACTTTCTGGATTTGGCATTTGAGACTGGTTTTTTCGACGGCTTCAAACTTTGTTGAGTTGCTTTAATGGGAGGTTCTTTAGCCTTCGTTTTGCCTGTTTTTACGCTTGCGAGCTTAAGCTTGAAATACTCGTCAAACCTTGAAAGCTGCTCGTCGCAGTCTTGCAGTACCCAAGTATAGTTGTGTTGGTTTTTGGGGACGCCTTGTCGACTAATATTACGTTCCATGGCCTTTAAAAGTCCCAATGAGTCCCATAGGTTGGTTCCCAAGTCTAGGATCTGTTCCGCTTCACGAAGCTGCTCCAATTCCTGGGCAGCATAGGTGCACAGGAACACAAGAGGTGGATGTTTGACAATATTGCACATACCACCAAATTGATCGAGTTTCAAGATGGTATATTTATGCGAGCCCTCATCTCTTCTGGCACCATTGGCGATTAATTCTGACACAACTTTATTCACCTGTATCTCGGCCAATCGCTTTCCTTGAGGACTGTAACTGTAGAACACCTGTCCTGAAGGAGCGAATACGACAAATTGATCAATCATGGGTGATTGAAGAGCTGGGAAGGATGTGTTTTTGGTAAAGTTTCTGATCGTGGAGTGGTGGATCTGAGTGAGAGTTGTTTAAACGTTACGATATTATCAAATTAATTGTCACTTGTTACGGGAAAGTATACAGACATAGTACAGTAGTCAAAAAGTTACACGATGCTGCCTTTGAAAGATGGAATGGTGAGGGTATTGTTCAAGTTTAAGTTTTGTTAAGTTCGTGGTTAGAACGCTCAACTACTGGCATAAATACCATTAGTGTAAATCGTACTGAATAGCACTGAAGGACCCTGTCACGTGACCAAAACGCTCTTCTTTAAAACGAACAAAACTCGACTATCATACTGTTCTAAAGCCTTTGAAGAGCTGTTCAGAACTATCCAGTTTGATATTCTTTTAGCAAAGAGCTCCTTAGATATCTTCAACGTATCTCTCCTTATTCCAAACAATTCCAAACCACATTAATTACAAGATGGCAACACCAAAACCCTAAATACAATCGGCATTAAAGACTCTAAAATATAATATCACATACATCAAATCAGCAATGATCAAGAAACATTCCCTCTTGGATTTTGTTCTATGTAGTAGGTTGTCGGTAGTCTACATCAAGATCTAGTGACACATTTGAATTGATGACACTGTAGTACAAAATGATAAAACTAAACGATACAACAAAACTTCACTTAGTTTCGGACAAAAAGAGCTTCAAAAAGCCTGATATTCATACCTTATAGTCTTTGTATTAACTAAATCTCCGGGGGGCAATGACCCGAGTCTATGATCTGTATTTGTCGAAACTTTTTAACAGTTCTACGAAATTACAACAAATTTAAAGAACTTATTTTTAAAGCACACTAAAATATCCATATGCTCAGCAAATAAGCACATTTTTTAGACTATTTGACATCAGTTGATGGTCTCAAACCAATTTTTTTTCCGTGGTCTCGAATCCTAAAAAAGAGGGAAATGAAAATAGAACGAAAAGTCCATACAAACTATCAATTAGTTACATCTCCCTAGAAAATTGACACTATTGAAAAACACTTGACTCATTATATGCTCAATCTTACTGGGCAACTTTGGCTCTCACCAGTTACGTACCCGTCGTCGTTCATCTCCACCATACTTAAGCGATTATATTGGATCTTCGTCACGAAGAACGACATTTGAAATAACCATACAAGTAAAACCAACCGGACTCAACCAACTCTTACTTGCCTTCATCACACACACATACTCACTCACAGACACACTGTTTGCCGCCGAATCATTCAGTGCACAGTGCGAGAAGTGTATACTTGAAAATGGAAGATGGTTCCATTCCTGAATTTGACTTTTCGGACATTATAAAGTCTAATGACGCTGCCAAGAGTTCGAACCCATCAAATGATGAATCTTCACAAATCAGAGAAAGACACACTCCAAATGCACCATTTTTCACACCGGAGAACAGAAGCGCCATCAAGAAACGAAAACGGGATCCACAATTTGTTCATTTGTTGAAAAAAGTCAGCATTCAAACAACTTTACTTTCTGTCGTACTGCCACTATTTTCGTTGTTCAAGCTGATCATCAGCAGACCTGAGTGCAACAACACACTACTCAAATGTCTGGCGGTATATATGCTGATTTCACAAGTCAGTCTAGGTGCTGGTTACCATCGTTTCTTCACACATACATCATTTCAATGCGATCTGAGAGTCCAGTCCATATTCGCAATTTTAGGCGGATCCTGTGGATTAGGCTCAATACTGGATTTTTCAAGTCAACATCTCGCTCATCATCGGTACATAGACACTGAAAGAGATCCGCTTGCTAATGCAGTGCATGGCTCGCTATTCGCTATTTGGGGACACAAACTTTTCAAGGGAAACAGAAAGTCTGCCAGAGCCGTGCAAGACTGTAGGGCCACTATAGAATCATCTGCTCGCACAAGCTCTAGCGAAAAAAGAAAGAGTTTTGTCACCACACCAAGCTTTGCACTTTTGCGCTGGCAGCATGAAAACTATGGTGAGATTTTAGTGCTTACTCTGATACTCATACCATGCATTTTATCCAAATTTTGTGGCTTGCCTTATTTTAGTGGGATTTTTTATCTAGGATTGGTGAGAATGTCCTTGATTCAGCAACAGTGGTTGATCATTGGCGCTTTTTGTCACACAAAACACTTTCCTCTTTCAAAACAGCCATTTGACGATTCCAGGACAGCTATAAATCTGCCATTCAGTTTTCTGGCAGATCTGCTCACCTTTGGTGAATCCAATCACAACTTCCACCACGAATTTCCCGGTGACTATAGAAATGGCCTAGGAAAACTCCGGTGGGACCCTTGCAGGCTAGCCATTCTTGTCTTGTATTACCTCGGTTTTGCAGGTAATCTCCACTACACCTCTCAAGAACAGATAGACAAGTGTTTACTACAGCAGCAACAAAAGCTTCTGGATGAAGAAAGAGCCAAACTACAGTGGGGGATTCCTTTGGACAAGTTGCCAATCATTCAACCTGAAAAATTCGTATTACTGGCAAAGCACGAGTTTGAAACCAAAAGGCGAGCACTTGTGGCCATCGAGGATGTTGTCCACGACGTGACACCTTTTATCAATGATCATCCTGGTGGGGTGGCACTTGTTGAAGCTAGTGTGGGTAAGGATGCCACACAGGCTTTTAATGGTGCCGTTTACTTACATACCCAGGCTGCTAGAAACCTTCTCAGCACAATGAGAATTGCGGTGCTTGGGCGCAGTCGGATGGGTGTCGAACGAACCGTATGGGAAAAGCACCTTCTTGAGAGTAACAATTTGAAAAGCGACTCCAAAGGACGCGAGATTGTTAGAAATAAGCAGCAGGTCACATTCACAAATAAAAATCATTACGCTGCGGGGGCCGCATGATTTTTCCATGCACATTTATTTATCAGTTATTGTTTTGTCTTGATGCTTTTATATACGTTATGCAAATGTCGGGGTTAGAAAAGGTTTTTAATGCTAATCAGCGAGAAAGTCCAGAGAGATACCGGGAGTGTAATCGTCTTCATCATCATCGTCGCTATTATCACTCTTGCTGGTGGCTTGATGTGACTGTGTTGGAGCAGCATTTGTAGGAGGTTGCGCAAAATTGGTGCCAGGAGCAGGTACAACTCTACTCGATGCTTCCGGCGGCTCCTCATCAGAGTCGCTGGAAGAGTCACTACTACTCGAATCTGAGTCGGAGCTTGCTGTTGAATCTTCACTGGAAGACTGGGCTAGAGCTTTTGTTGACGGGTTTTGATTCACCAAAGAAAATCCATTACCCAAGGGACATCCTTCTTGAGAAATGTAGATTGTAGGGTACTCTACAACCACTTTATCTCTGAAGAGCTCACCTATACTCCTCGTGGGGTCCAGAGGAATGAGCTTTTTGGGGTCGCCAAAAATGTCAGAGTCTCGAGGATACCATTTGATGAAAAATTGCAAACGAAGCAGCGATATCCAATCCATCTTCGCTTGTTTAATGATTTCCTGGTGCGGTGGCTCGGCTGATGAATCTTTAGTATTTAGACCAGTCGATATTTCTTCATCTTGGTGCTTTGGCATAGCTGAACACTCTGTTTCCTCATTCGCTGGATGATCTTGATGTAATGCTTGTTCTTGGTTAGGATCTTGGCCGGAATTTTGGTTCTCCGACGATGAGCTGAAAAGTTCGTTACATTTTGCTTGGACGACTTTGCCCACACACTCTGCCAAAGGGTCTGTTTCCTTGTTTCTGTGACTTGTGTGATGTATCTCAATTGTTCCTTGCGGGGACAAAACGCACCACTCGATAGACCATACAAACAGATCGAGGTTTTTGTCCCATCTACTCTTATTTTGAACCGCTCTTTGCATTCCTTTTGGGAGCAGAGCACAGCAGACACCTCTTCTTATCACATGCGGCTGAGATTCTGATCGCTGTTGTCTCTTGTGATGTGCCTGGTTGTTGTAGCTGTGAGCAGGTGCCAAGGCCCGTTTGTTTTTCTGTTTTCCATCCCGTTTCAGCAGTTCCAGCTGTCTGTTCATGCCCAAAAGATAATTATAGTCTCTTTGAACCAGCAGGTTGCTTCCGTCGGAAGTATCAGCGGCTTTGAGGTCTTCTCGGGCCAAATAGGTTGCTGTTGAACTGACCGTGCCAGAACAGTTGTCTTGGGCTTTATGGGCCTTGACACACGCTAAAGAGCAGGTTTTTTTCCCACATTTGGGACAAGTATATCGTGCTGGCTCGAGCAGACATACTGAGCAGTTCATGGGGCGTTTGCCTTGTGAGTTGTGAGCTGAACAAAGGTTTGGCGATGAGCTTAACTTCTGATCGATGAGCACAATTTTACGTTTAGCGCTGTGGGGCACGTGATCATAACAAGTAGTGACTAGATTATCGAGTAGATAAATGAGTAGAAGATGCGTCGAGGGAAAAGACGCGTCAGAAGGGTGATAAAGTGATATCCTTTGAGCCCAAATCTTTTCGATAACTATGTAAATAAGGAGAAGACCTGATCGTGTCTCTGTCAGCCTAATTAGTTCATATCCTAGTTTAAATGTATTTAGGAAGCTTTGTCTTCGCCCTTGTCGAACAAAATTTGATTATTTCCTTTTTCCAACTAATCTCGATTCCATCATCCATAGAAATTTCAATATTTGACCAAATGACACCAGAAAAAAGCCATCATTATGCTAACTCCACCAATAGCATTATTTTCAGCATAATGCGATCTTATTTATCTCTTTAACACCACTAAACACAATTTTTCGGAAAAAACGATGAAAGTGACAAAACTCCTAATTTAAAGCCCAAATTTGCCCAAAGACTCTCTTAAATTCTCAAAACACCGAATACAGTTCTAGCACCCTTTATAATCGTCGTTAATTCCTACCTGCGTCCTCTAATCGTTTTTCTACTCGCAGTCACTTCTCTCTCGTATCAGAACCGTCGTCATACATAACATACAAATACGATATATTAACATTAAGAGAGTTCAAAATCTGGAAAGAAACCTTCAGAATCTGAGAAAACTACCAAACCAACTACGATAGTTTCGGTGCACTAGCTCTGGAAATATCATTCACACTTCCTGGAAACATCTTAAACGGGATTAATTAACGTTATGGTATGTTACTGAGTCTTTCTATCTTGATAGCACGTCTATAGGGACGAATTCGTTGAAGTGATTCAGCATGAACCGAAAAAAGAATCTGCTCATTAGGAGGACTCCTGAGGATCCAGGTTTCTAGGGAAGAGTCCTGGGGGTGTGATTTGCCTTGTGGAGCACCATATTAAACGTGGTTACTTTGGCTTTGTTAAACTCTACTGTTGAGCTCTGCTACCTGCTTTTCCACTTCGACGAAAAGATTCTAGATTCGATTTTTGTTTATACAGGCGTTCTTTGATACTAACCTTTACGTTTTGCAGTCGCAACCAAACGGAATCGCCACGCTTTTGAAAGCCGAAAAGGAAGCTCACGAAATCGTGTCTCAGGCCAGACAATACCGTCAGGACAAACTCAAGCAAGCCAAGACCGACGCTGCCAAGGAAATCGACGCTTACAAGCAGAAAAAGGAGCAGGAATTAAAGGAGTACGAGGCCAAGAACGCCGGTGGTGTGGGAGGACTTGAAAAGGAGGCCGAAGAACAGGTCCAGAGCGAACTAAAGACCCTTGAGCAAACCGGCAAGCAAAAGAAAGACGCCATTGTGAAGCTTTTGATCGATGCAGTGACGACTCCAGTGGCCGAAGTCCACGTCAATGCCGCATAAGGCTGGTATTCCCTTGAATAGAGTCAACAGCACACCAAAAAAGACGAAAAATGTTCGCTTTTTTTTTCCGGCAGCGCTGTTGTCTTCAAAAACCTTCATCTAAACACCAAGAGCGATCTTACAACACACGACGCTAGCCGTCCAAATATAATCGATACATAGAGCTCAAATTCCATGCTTTGTCGTGAGAATCTTGGACCTTTTCGCTACCACACGTGTATCCAGCGTATATAAATGATAAACGGGAAACCTCTAAGCGAAGATACAGCTAAAACTAAGTTCAGTTTTGAAAACTAGCCAACTTCCCGCATCAAAAGCTGTTTGTGGAAGCAGTTTATCGAGTTTGCTTGGCATTCAGATGTCTCACATCTACCTGAACTCGACCATGCTCCAGCAACTGAACCACACGGTCCAAGAATATGTGTCCGATTGGATGCGATCTCAAACGCTACATTTCAACAATACTAAGCTGGTTTCCGATCCCACAACGATGAAAACCAATTCAACTACTTTTGTTGTCACCATTGTTGCTGCCTACGTTTTGTATCGCTGGCTTTTTCCTGCAATGCAAACTCAAACTACCAAACCTGTGACGTTTGAGCTTGCATTGCCAGAGGCAGCTCAAAAGCACTGGAAAGGTAAAAGAATGCATTCTGTGTCTGGGAACTCTTCCAGTGGCTCCAGTGGCTCTTTGGATGATCCCCAACGAATTCAATGTCATTGTCCTGCAACTGGACAAGTTCTAGGCTCTTTTCCTTCGATGACAGAAAAGGATATCGACGTATTGGTATCAAAAGCTGCTCAAGCTCAAAAAGAATGGCGTAAAACTTCTTTCGATGAACGTATCCAGTTTTTGGTGTCTTTGCAAGACTACATCTTGGAAAACCAAGACGCTATTGCTCGCGTTGCCTGCAGAGACTCCGGTAAAACAATGCTGGACGCATCGATGGGCGAAATCTTAGTCACTCTGGAAAAAGTTCAGTGGATCATAAAACATGGAAAAAAGGCCTTGCAACCTTCCAAGCGCCCGGGACCCACCAACTTCTTCATGAAATGGTACAAAGGAGCTGAAATCAGATACGAGCCTTTGGGGGTTGTTGGAGCTTTAGTATCGTGGAATTATCCCTTTCACAACTTACTCGGTCCAATAATTGCCGCACTTTTTGCAGGAAACGCAATTGTCGTCAAGTGCTCTGAGCAAGTGGTGTGGTCTTCGGAGTATTTTGCCAGCATTTGCAGAAAATGCTTAGAATCCTGTGGTCAAAATCCAGATCTAGTTCAATTATGCTACAGTAATCCACCAAGTGCAACTGACAATGCTGCTAACCATTTCTCGTCTCATCCGCAACTCAAACACTTGACTTTCATTGGTAGCCAACCCGTCGCTCATCATGTTCTCGCCGAAGCTGCCAAAAGTCTCACACCGGTCTGTGTTGAACTGGGGGGTAAAGACGCCTTTATTTGTTTGGATTCTGTCAAAGACTTGGAAGCACTATCATCGATTATCATGCGCGGTACCTTCCAATCCTCCGGACAGAATTGCATTGGTATCGAGAGAGTCATTGTAAGTGCCAAGAATTACGACAAGATGGTATCAATATTGGAAAAGAGGGTTGGCAAGCTCAGATTAGGATCAGACATCGACAACTTGGAAGATGTGGATATGGGGGCTATGATTTCGGATAATAGATTCACCCAAATAGAGAACATGATTGAAAGCGCTGTCAAACAAGGTGCTCGACTGCTACATGGAGGTACACGCTATAAGCACCCCAACTATCCACAGGGACACTATTTCCAGCCCACTTTACTCGTTGACGTAACGCCTGAGATGGAAATTGCTCAGAACGAAGTGTTTGGACCTGTTTTGACCATGATGCGTGGACAAGACACCGAGGATTGCATTCGATTGGCCAACTCAGCACCCTTTGGCCTTGGTGGTTCTGTATTTGGCAATGACTATGCAGAATGCAATTATGTTGCCGACCACCTACAGAGTGGAAATGTCGCTATCAATGATTTTGCGACTTTCTATGTTTGTCAACTTCCTTTTGGCGGTATCAATGGTTCTGGTTACGGAAAGTTTGGAGGTGAAGAAGGTTTAACCGGCTTGTGCAATGCCAAAAGTGTCTGTTACGACAAATTGCCATTCATCTCAACTCAAATTCCAAAGCCTTTAGACTATCCAATTAGAAGTAACCGTGCGGCCTGCAAATTTGTGAAAAACTTCAACACAGGATCCTACACAAGGTCTATCTGGGTGAGGATCAGATCTCTACTCTCTTTGGCTAAAAATGCCAACTGATGATGACTTGGAGACCACGGACTAATTACAATTTTATATACTTTTCGATGATAGATAAATTTACCCAAGAACACTCTTCTCGGCTTGTTTGAGACTGTCCTGTAGCTTTGAAGTGTAGTCTTTATGCACTTTTTCGAGGTCCTGAATGACTTTTTTCACAGAGTCGTTCTTCTTGTCAATTGTCTTCAATTCCTTCAGTATTTCACCACGGATATGACCCAAAGAGTGCTTGTTAGCAGAATTTTTGTACTCTTCAAATACATCCTTCAGCAGTTTGCAGTTTTGCTTTCTGGTTTCAGTAGTTGGTGGTGGAAGGGCAACTTTGAGCTGTTGTTCATTGTTAGGTATTCTTTCTGGATTTAGATTCAATCCTGCTCCTAGAATGGTACTGACAACTGACTTGGTGTCTTTTGGATCAAAAACAGTGACAAGAAGGCTATTTCTACCCTTCATGGACGTTGTGGCCACATCCGTAAACTTCAAGTTCTCTTTTCCGACTTTCAGTTTGTCAAAAATGGCAGGATTCGAATTCCCGGCTTTCAACTCATTCAATCTTTTCTTATGAAGTTCGACACTTTTCTCAAAAGCAGTTGTAGCACGTTGGATATAGCTCTTGATATCCACAATCTCTACAACTTCATCTTCCTCGACTTTCTTTCCCTTGCCAGCTTTTTTAGTGACCTTCTTAGCTAGTACACTGCTAGAATGAAGAGATCTCACCTGGACAAACCGGCTTGCGGAAGGTCCTCTGTTGATGCAAGCGATAAACATTAGTGATAGGCAGACTGTAGGGCTGTGACCCGATGATTGTTGGTTCTTGAAATAGTTCAAAAAGATGGATCTTAACTCAAATTTGATCACACTTTATAATGAAAGTGATCCATCAGAGCAAGTCGAACAACTCTTCTAAAGAAATCTCTAAAGTTGACTAGTTTACATACAAGATGGCACAAGAATGGCCAGCTAACGGTCAATATAATGAATGAATGCTAAGTTGGTTTTGATGACAATGATAGTTGGTTGACAATTGAGAAGGCCTTAGGTTAATTAGCCTTTCCGCGATAAAAATGGATTCAGCACACGCACAGTTAAGCATGGCAGGGCCATTCCCACTTCTGCCCGGAGTAGAACAGGAACCCGGTGCAGTTCCCTGATCTCCTGGATATTGTGATCATTGGCTTGTCTGGTAATGACTTCTGACAAATATCCCAAAAGTGGTTCATCGATCTGTTCGTTAACAGGAAGTTTCAAGGATGGTGGGTCAATTTGCAGTTTGCTGAGTTGCGTGGCAAAGTCTTCCGTGAGCATTCCTAGTTTCTCTTGCTCTTTTTGGTATTGCACCGTCGCAATTTCGTTAGAAGCAGACTTGAACTTGTTTCTGATGGAGTTGCGGTAGGACTTTGGATTTTTCTCGTCAGCAGGAACAAAGGTGGCGCTATCAACACCCGCTTGCCAATAGAGTTCGAGGACACGCTCATTGCCATCGTATTCTGCCTTTATTAGCGGTAATTGATCTCCATGTACCCGCTTCTCAATACCAAATTCGGGAATTAGGACATCAAACGCTGATTCGTACACCTGCAGCACAGTGGCCATGGTCAAAATTTGACCTGTTGAATTCCCCATGTCATTGATGGTTTTGCATAGAAGCAAGTGAACTGCTTGTTCTTGTGCATGATGAGCACAGTCCTTTTTGAAGTTGCAATACTCCGAAGTGATTTTTAGAGAATCATCATTCTCATTGTATGGCAAGCCAGCTAAAATAGATTTCAGTTGACGATGTACAACATGATCAGCATATCTTCTCAAAGGAGCAGTGAAATGGGTATAGAGTGGCGTATTCAAAGCAAAATGATCAAGTTGATCAGGATCAACTTTCCCGGCAACAAAGTATTTCGCACGCCCTAGGCATTTGTAAAGAAGGACTTCGACACCAATTCTGGCATTTTCATCCTTTATCGCAATAATTGAATTCAAAACAGTCTGAGAGTTGGTAATGTCAATTTCATATCCGAGCCTGGCAGCCTTTTTCTGGAAAGAAGCTAGCTTTGTCGTAATAGGCTTAGATTGTCTTCTCAAAAAGGCAAGGTCTCCTAGCCTCTCGTAGACTGTCTGGGCAACAGTGCCATTCACTTGGCGCTCAATCTCTGTTACGACAGACGTTGCCATGTCAGCGTGGAAAATGTTGATATCGGCTTTTACCTTTTCGTCGTCGAGGCTTTCGAGCAAGCAGAGTTCCGGTCGCAAGAGCGCAGCCTGTGAGTTTAAGCGCTTGCGACAGAAGGCCAATGCTACCTTCTGAATGGTGGAGGCAAACAATGAAGGTGAACTTGAATCAAGCTGGGTGTTGAGCTCTTCAAACGTGATTGTAGATGCTGGAGTAACTATGCTCTCACCCAGCCATGTGGAAGTTATGTTGAAGTTCGTGTCAAAGCCGTAAACGACTGAGATGGTTGCTGAAGATTTCCCGGTCTTTAGTGTGAGAGCTTCGTTCAAAGTTTGTGGTAGTAAATTAACAACCTTTTGGGGTATGAAAACACTTGAAGACCGCTTTCTTGCTCTTCTGTCTAGAGACGAGCCCTCCTCGATGTGTGCCGTAACGTCAAGAATATGACAGCCGACCTCGAATGATCCATCGCTGAAAGTTTGCAAATGAAGTGCAAGGTCAGACAACAGACCAGTCTCGTACACAGCAAATGCGTCATTAAAGACCTTCCGGGCGCCAATGTTCTCTTCCGACAAAGCAGTAGGTTGAAAGGTGGTTCTTTCCTTAGTACGATCCTGAGGGTCCAGATACTCATCAGATAAAAAGTTGTTGTCGCGAAGAATGGCATCAATCTCAGTCTCAGGCTCGTTGATCTCTCCTAGCTGTGAGACTAGGGTACCGAATGGATGTAACGAAGTAATGGGCCAGCGCTTTATCGAGGCAGCGAACAGCTTATTGGAATACTTATCAGCACATTCAACAAAGTCTTTTGGTGCTTGCTCCGTTGGAATGGCAATCAAAGGAACCTTCTTGTCTGTTGGTTTAAACCAAACAATCTTAGGTTTGTTAGGCTTGTTTGCATCGCTGTTAGCTTGTTGCGATGGCCTCAACAGGCCAAGGGTTCCGCTGAAAAGCTGACCAGGAATACGGTCAAGCACTGCAACGACATGGCCAGCGTAAAGAGGTTTGTAGCTATCGCTGATTTCTTCCTCCTCAACTAGCAGCAAAGATTGACCTTCTACTTCAACGTCATCGTTTTTCTTTTGAGTAGGACGTTGTTTCAAAGATCCCTTTCTCTTGATGCTACCAGATTTGGATGGTGATGACTGATCAGTTTTTTCTGCGGAATTGATAGAAGTGGAAGACGACGACGCTGGCATTGTGCGAGAAGAGGCATCGTTGTGATAGTCGTCATTGCTGTTGAGCGGGATATCCTGCTGACTGCTAGCGTCTTTTCTTCTCTTCTTTTCCTCCTTCTCCTTCTTTGAGCCCCAAACATCATCAACCATCAATAACTCTACGGCAACAAGATCTCCTTCTAACGCTCTGTTACGGTCTTTCGAGCCGCAAATGTATACGTCAGCATCTAAAACACCGTCTGTAGATACCCACGCATCGGATCTATTTTTCTTGTTGACTCTAAGTATACCACAAACAAGTCTGCCTTCTGCAATTAGTTCAGGAATATTGGCCTGTGGCAGGTAAGGAGCAAATAGTGATTTTCTACCGTTTTGGTTACCACCGTTATTGTTGGAACCGAAACTGTGTGACGACAAGTTCGAGTTGCGGGAACGATGGCCAGGTTGGAAAACTGCAGGTGGTTCCAGAGCACCAAACCCTGCAACTTCTCTCGATTGACTTTTCTTATGAGGAAAATTGGGGTGTTGCTGTTGCAACTGTTGAGGCTGTTGCTGCAAGGCTAGATTTCCAGGAGTGCCAGAAGTCTGTTGCTGCGAGCGCCAGTTAGCATTGATTCCCGAGCTTTCCTTGTTCCTGTTGTTAGCAGATCTGAGTGGAGTACCGCTAGGAGTAAAGTCATCCCGATTTTCCTTGGTTGCGGGAAACTCGAAATTTTTCTGAGGAGACGTGCTTGTGTTTCTGAGCGTGTGAGGTGTGGCCCCACCTTTTGATGATTCTTCGGGAGATGGTGGGAATTTGAAGCCGGACTGTTCTGCAGTTTCTGAACGTTCGTTTCTGACGGGTTCAAAAGTCTCGGCGTCGTCAACCTTGATGGAGATTCCACTGCTGGCCCTTTTCGCCTGCTCTTCAGCTGCTGCTTTCTTGGCTTCGCTGAGTCCTAGTGAGTGTCTTCTGTTATGGCCATAAACGCTTGACTGAGATCCCGTCTTACGATGACCTCCAAAAGTTGCATTTGCATCGTTGTTGGAACTGTTTCCCTGTGGATTGTTATTATTGTTGTTGCTGTTGTTGTTGTAGTAGCCTGAGTTGTTTCTGGAATGCGACCTGCTTCTGCTGTTCTGGTTCGACGACAAAGGAGTGGCCGTGTTGCTGTACATAGGGTGAGGTGGCTGTGGAACAAAGGAGTTCACGTGGCCGCCAGGACCGCCCAACGAGCCTTGATTTGCGGGCGAGAACCCGGATCCAGGGTACTGGCCCGATTGCTGGGCCATCTGCTGTTGCTGTGCGATCAGTTGCTGCTGCTGAGCCTGCACAATTTCCAATTGTCTTTGAAGTGTGAACTGCTCTATCATAAGGTTGGTCAGCTCGCTGGCAGACCTTCTGTGAGCAATGTGGATCTGTTTCGGAATGCTTCTGCCGCCAGTCGTGGTGACAAATCTGTCACCACTGGTGTTGTTGTGACTCCTATCAGAAGGGTTCATTTCTCTTCACCAGACAAACACAACTAAAACCGTTAAAAAAACCTCGATGCAAGGCACCACGATAAAATACACGCGCCTAATATGCTAATCTGTTGATGATCTAGCTTTAAAGCGACCTGTATCAGTCCCAATCAACTCTTTAAAACAAGATTTTTCGCCCTTTGAATCCCTAAAAGTGCACACTTTTTGGAAACACCGCACAACGTTCAACCTAAAACGCTTCTACACAGACGAATTTGGGCTCAAAAAAAACACCGCGAACTGGGTTTTGTAGTCTAAATCTGTGACCACAGCTAGCGTTCAGTCTCAATGAGTGATGAAAGTCCCTTGTGTCCTTTGCAGAACAGATTATTTCGGGTCGTTTCAATAGGAGTGCTGGATAACATGTCTTTTTTTTAGAAATTACAACTTTTCATAAAAAAGGTCTCCGTTGAAAGCGATGGCAGTCTCATCCGTGCACGTGATGAAGATGTGATTATGTAAACAATCTGGATTTTCCAGTTATTGATCTAGACCCAGTGATTGTAAAAGAGTAGAGCAAGCGTCAGTAGTAGAAAGAACTAAAACTTTAAGGAGGATAGCTACCATATGTATAGTTTGTTATAGCCGTGTGTAGCCAGTGCCAGTGTTGTACGGCGGATTTTTTCATGGTATTTGGTACTTTTTAGCCTTACTGCAAGGTAAGATAAACCGCTCTCCAAAAAAAACACAATTCTTTCTTATGTACATAGAATTATACAGGGTCTCAAAGCATCGGATGCCTGAAAATATTCGTGATCTGGCTTTCTTGGTCCAATCTCTTCCTTATTCGTAGTTGGAAGGGTATCTGAAGTCAGTCAACTCGTAGAAGTTCTCCTTCACGTTGCGGATGCTCACAAAGCGCGACAAAATGTTTCCACTACCGGCCTTGTCGTCAGTACCACTCATTCTGGCACCGCCAAACCATTGCTGGCCAACGACGGCACCTGTGCACTTGTCGTTGATGTAGAAGTTACCAGCACTGTATTTCAAAAGTTCGTCCGCGGAGTTGATGACATCTCTGTCACGGGCGAAAATGGAACCAGTCAGCCCATAGCTGGTGGTTTTATCGATAGTCTCACAGATCTGGGTGAATTCAGCGTCTGGGTACTCGTAAACGGTCAACACGGGTCCGAAAAACTCGGTAGACATGAACTTGTGGTTAGGGTTGGTGGTCTTAATAACGGTGGGTTCAATGAAAAAGCCGTTAGTCTTATCGTACTCACCTCCGGTGATGATCTCGAGCTCTGGGTCGTTCTTCGCCTCATCGATGGCGCCAGCCAACTTGTCGAAACTTTGTTCGTGGATCACAGGGCCCATGAAGCCGTGCAAGTCTCCACCGTTGATCTTGGAGGCCGAGGTGTTGACGGTGCGCACCGAACTTAGAGAACCCACTAAGTCGGCCAAAAACTCGGCGCTCTTGGATTGCGGAATGTACAGTCTCGAAGTTGCTGAGCACTTCTGGCCCTGGAATTCAAAGGCGCCTCTCAAAGTGCTGAGAACGGCGTGTGGCATGCTGGCGCTGGGATGGACCAAATGGAAGTTTTTACCACCAGTCTCGCCCACAATGCGGGGATAGTCTCTATAAAGATCGTTGACAACACCTTGCTGAATTTGCCCGTACAACTGCTTGAACACGGCGGTGGAGCCAGTGAAATGCAGCGCAGCAAACTCTTTGTCTGCCATTACTTGGCGAGTCACCTCAACGGGGTTACCGGGGACGAAATTCACCACACCGTGAGGCAAACCAGCTTCCTCAAGAACCGTGAGCAGCAAGTAGTTGGAGAGACAAGCAGCCTGGGATGGTTTCCACACTACGGTGTTACCCATCAACGCTGGGGCGCCGATCAAGTTTCCGGCAATGGCGGTGAAGTTGAAAGGTGTGACAGCGTAGACAAAGCCCTCCAAGGGTCTGTATTCGGCTTTGTTCCAAACGCCCGGACTGGACTCGCAGGGCTGTTGAGCGTACAATTCTGCAGCGTATTTGACGTTAAATCTGAAGAAATCGGCCAACTCGGTGATACAGTCGATTTCCGCTTGATAAACGTTTTTTCCCTGGCCCAACATGGTCGCAGCCAGCATGTCGTAGCGATACTTAGTTGAGATCAAGTCAGCGGCCTTGAGAAACACCGCTGCACGGTCGTAGAAGGGCATTTTCATCCATTTGGCCTTGGCAGTCTTGGAGGCTTCAATAGCAGCGGCGATGTCTTCTTGAGTCGCCTGTGTGACGTTGGCCAACACCTGGGAGTGTTTGGCCGGGTTGACCTGCTGGTAAGAGCTTCTGTTGCCCTCGTTGTGGAAGATGCGTTTCCCGTTGATTACGAGAGGCACATCCAAGGATGCATTGTTGAATTTCGACACTGAGGCACGTAGCAAGTCCCAGTCGAGTGTAGCTTTGCTGTCAAACGATTTGACGGCCTCATTTGTGATTTGTTTTGGTGGTTTGACGTGTGAAAGCTGCGAAACGCAACGTTTGGATTGTCTGAACAGTAAAGAACGAGTCAACATAGCACTAGAAGTAAGTGTGAGTGGTGTGGGAGACTTTTAACAGACCAAATTTCAAACGTTTTTATCTTCTGAAAAGCTCAAATTTGATGGTTTTGACCGTGAATAGGACTGCACTTTTTGAACTTTGTCTATAGTACGATCTGACCTTCTTCGACCTGCAAAGAATTAAGAAGCTGATGTGGTAGCACTACAAGAAGAAAAGGGTTGCTAAACAAACCAGATTTGATGGCGATAAAGGCTCTCCTTTATATACACAGGATAATTCAGTTTTTGAAGTCAGCTTTTGAAGTGGATTTTATCGCTTCTAGGCTGCTCTTCAGTTATTTCCCGTGGTTTGTTGTTTGTCCATCAGTATAGTTTAGCTCTACGCTATCTTAATATCTCTTTTCAGTGTATAAAGAGACAGACAGGGCGATAAAGATTGGCTATTATGGGTCATGTGATGCCGCAGGGCGAAATTGAAAAAGACATATCGGAAACCCAAGTCCGAGGATGAAGAAAGTTTGGACGAGTGGATTTTGTGAATGTGAGAGTGAATGGATTCGGGTGGATAATGCCGATATCTTGGAGTCGAATTGAAAAGGGTCTGCATTGCTTGAGTTGATGAGACGGAGGGAGAAAGAGTGAAAAAGATGAGAGTATCGCTTTGTACGGGCTTGATTTTCATGCCATTTTTATAAATGGTTGGAAAAGCGATCGGAAAATAAGCCAGGGTAGGTTGTCTCCGCGTGTGTGCTTCTCTTTCTTACTCTGCTGATGCTCCTTTGAGATTGAAGCTGGGATTATTCTTTGGGGAAACTTCTTGGAATTGATGTCGCTTCGTACGGAACAACACATCTACCAAATTCCATACTATAAACTGTGAAGTTGATGTACTTGGAAAAGCGTAAGCATCGTCTTATGAAAGAACCCAAGTCCCAAGTCCAAGACTCTCCCGCAACCCATTCTCAACTGTCGAACTTGAAATTATCTAATTCTTTGATCACTCAGCACGAAAACACCTAATATATATATATATGATATGAACACACTGTTCTCATCAGCTACCAACCGACTCACAAGTCAACTCACCCACTCAATCTATCACTCCCCGATTCCCAACCCATTCTCTTTTTTACACATCCACACTCACCCTTTCACACTCGTCCTTCGTTTCACCGTCATCCGGAAACACCCTCTTAGCTCTTGTCGATCTCGTTATTTGCCCTCTACCTACCCTTCCCCAGCATAGCGTATATACCAGCCCTCAACTACCTAGAGAAGTGTCACTAATCAAATAAACAAAAGCTTCCCAGTCGCAAACTTCCTCCGCACAACAAGGCCCCATCCGCGGGTTTAATTTTTCTATCGGTATTCATTTTCCCTGTTCTTTCTCTACCCTGTCTTGCCTCATCTTTACCCTGTTCCTTTTAAAGATGTATGTAACACGTCCTGTGTTTCTTGTCCTTCTTCAAGAAAAAACTCCATTTCTAAAACTCACTGGCCGTTGAAAACCGATACCTGGTCAACCAGTTCCCCTACTTCTAACCTCATCTTACTTTTAAGACCAAGCCTTTTCGACATGTTGCAGTTGCATATAGCTTTTGAGCAAGATTCATTTCCTGTTCAGTTCAAAGGGAACTATCAATGGAATCTTCAACGCCTTTTCGGTGCTCTTGTCGTGGTGACACTTGTGTACAAGATACTATCGTGGGTGTGGTACTATGTGGGCGGATTCGGATTCAAAGAGTCCATCAAAATGCTGAAAACCCACATTCTGCGACCAATATTTGCGTATTTGAGCGGATCGTTCTTGCTGAGATCCAAGATCGACAAGGAAGTCGATAAAACGCTGGCAGGTCTGGAAAATAGCCTTATGCAACAAAATGAGCTTTTGACGCATTTCAATACTTTGCCCATTAAGGGTTGGAACGACCGCCAGGTGCTTGAAGAGCTGGACCTTTCGCAAAAAGTGCTCTCCCATCCAGATTGGGAAGCAGGCAAGGTGTCGGGTGCTGTGTACCACGGTGGCCACGATCTGATACGCTTGCAAAGCCAGGCTTTCGAAAAGTACTGTGTGGCCAACCAGCTGCATCCAGACATGTTCCCTGCAGTGAGAAAAATGGAATCTGAAGTAGTTTCTATGGTTCTAGAGATGTTCAACGCTCCCAAATCCACTGGATGTGGCACCACCACATCGGGCGGAACCGAGTCGCTGCTGCTGGCTTGTTTGAGCGCTAAAATGTACGCCCTGCATCGCAAAGGTTGCAAAAACCCAGAAATTATAGCTCCCGTTACAGCCCATGCAGCTTTCGCCAAAGCAGCTCATTATTTTGGTATGACCTTGAGAAATGCTCCGTTAGATCCCAAAACCTTCAAAGTTGATCTCAAGAGAGTACGCAGGCTCATAAACAAGAATACGGTGCTGCTTGTGGGGTCTGCTCCAAACTTCCCACATGGGATCGTCGACGACATTGAAGGTTTAGGAAAGCTAGCACAGAGATACGGGATTCCTCTACATGTAGATTGCTGTTTGGGCTCATTTCTCATTGCTTACATGGAAAAAGCGGGTTTCAAAGAGCTACCGCCTTTCGACTTTAGAGTTGATGGTGTCACATCCATCTCCTGCGATACTCACAAATACGGGTTCGCGCCTAAGGGTTCCTCTGTCATAATGTACAGAAACCGTGAATTACGGAAGTATCAGTACTTCTTGTCAACAGATTGGTGTGGAGGGTTATATGGGTCTCCAACGCTTGCAGGGAGCCGACCAGGCTCCTTAGTAGTGGGTTGTTGGGCGACAATGATACACATGGGCCAACAAGGCTATATTGACTCGTGTAAGGAAATCGTGGCCACGACCAGAGAACTAAAGAAATATATTCAAGACGAGATCCCGCAGCTTGAAATCGTGGGTGACCCATTATGCTCCGTCATTGCTGTCAAGTCTTCCCAGATCAACGTTCATCATCTCGCAGACAAATTGACCAGTAAGGGCTGGCATTTGAGCGCGCTACAAAATCCTCCAGCATTGCATTTCGCTTTAACCTGGCTAACGAGATTGTCCATCGATGATCTCAGGCGCACACTACACGAGTGTGTAAAAGAACTCAGTGCTGAACCCAATGAAGGAGCCGCTTCAGACGGAACCAGCGCTCTCTATGGGGTTGCTGGGAGCGTACAAACCAGAGGAATTGTTGACCGATTGCTTGTTGGATTCTTGGACACGCTCTACAAGACAGATCGCGATTTCTAGTTTGCCCAAAAGGTCCTTTTCTGAGTAAGCTGATTATTTAAAACCGAATTGACTCGATGAATCAATGTAACTTGTAGATCAAACTGCTTTGTAGCATCAGCTCTTGTCAACTTGACGACAGTGTTTCTGTAAGATAAAGTGATCGATCATCATCACATCTACAATGAAATTAAATAGTCAATGACCAAAACCGATGAGTTTACATCAAACTTGCACGATTCTTTCTCTCTGATCAGTGGCATGGATGAGTTCAGTAACCTCACGATAGCTGACAAGGAATCTTTGATCCATGAGAAGGATTTGGAGGCGATCTTGGAGCTCAAAATATGCGAAAATGAACCCGCAGTCGAGAACCATAAACTACAGCTATCTCAAAGGTTGAGAGATAAAATCATGCCCCATGTACCGTCAAGCCCATCACCACTGCGACAGTCCATGTTAGAAAGTGATTACAGTGACGAAATGGATGTGGATTCTGTTGGCGAAATTGATGCGATGAAGCCTATGCAAGAAGACAATAACTATGACAAGGACGACGAAATTGAAACCGATCCGGTCGATAACGATCTTTTGGATGATACAGAATCCACCATTGATGAAAATTCAAATTCAACAGGACCTAGTAGTAAAGCTGTTATAAAAGCCCTTTTGTCACCCACTCGATTAGGCGTTGCTGCTGCAACAAAACTGGATCAATTGCCTGGCAAATCGGACCATAACGAAGAGATATACGATTCTGGAGAACAGCAACAACCCGAATTTAGTGAAAACCGGTCATTTGTAAAATACTCGGAAAACTCTGAGGGCCTAAATTTCGGCCAAGAGGATCTCTCTGAACTCCGGTACAGATCCAACCAACAGCCCATCCAAATCTCAATAAACAATCATCATTACTACTATCCACAGCCGGAGTTGTACGCTCGGAATGATATCTCGACCTTTGAAAAACCCAATTCGCTTCAATTGCCGAATCCATGGTCTTCCTATTCTCATCCTGCTTCGCGAACTTCTTATTTGCTGACGTCGTATCTCCAAATATTCCTGAACGCGTTGACAGCGTTATTACTGTTCTCCTTGGCATTGATCTTCATGAGATCTCTGAAAGCAGATCTGAGATCTGCGTGGGAGGTGGCCAAGTTGGACTTAGACCACGAATCAATTCAATGTCAAAGAAACTACGATTTGAATCATTGCGATCGCAGCACAAGAGTAGAAGCGATGGAAGAACAGTGTACTTCCTGGCACAAATGCATGTCCCGAAATAATGATATTTTTTTCCGCGCTAGAACTACGATCAGTGCAAAACTGATAGGCGACGTTGTGAACTCGTTCGTGGAACCATTGGGATGGAAAACGCTATGTGTCATTCTTTCCGGACTGGCTATTTGGTGTTTTAGCTCGAACTTTATTCTTGGTTTTGCTCGAGCTAAAAGCTATTATGGAAGCTCACAGCAGGAGAAGCCTGTCGAAAAGCGTCGAGATGATCGAATGCCTACCGACAGTGACAAAAAGTTGTTGCGCTGAATTCGCATTGGAATCTTACAAACCATTGAGAGGATTCGGATATTTATAGTGACGGCAAAGTGTGGCTAATGAAAGGCAGCAAACCAAAAGGAAGAGGATCCGATATGGCTGGCGTTCAACAGTCTGTGTCGATCTTTTTGGTACTCCTCCGAGTATGCGGATTTTGTTAACTGTTCAAATCGAAAGCTCGCCACAGAACGCATGTCGGTCGAACTCGAAGTGGTCAGATCAATGTTCAGCGGACTACTGATCGAAGGGAACCATTGATCAAAGCTTAAAAGTTGGTTCATCTTACGTACTATCCAGAAGGCGGATCACAAGAGAAAAGCGAGAATACCCTCCGATGCGCTGAATTGATATCAAGTCGCCCAGGATCATAATTTGGTCAACATTCAGTTGGGTTCCTCCAGGAACTGTCGTTGTCACCAACAACTTTATCAATAGCATCACTTTCCAGTATTCTGTCGTTATTGTATATCCAGATAAACACTTCTACATAAGAATCGTAACATATCGCTATCTTCGATGATCCAAGTAGTCAAATGAGACCAGATTCTTGTCGATTTGAACTTTACTCTCGGGTTGAGACTGTTTCCTCGAATCCGAGCATCAACAACGTTCATTGACTCACTTTCGTCGTGAATTCGACAAATTCACAGGACTAAGTTCTTGAGAGAATATAACCAGCTGGTACTACCTGCACCCATAACGAATACCGCTCTTTCTAGTCAAATCATTGAGCAATGAAGATCGCCATCATCAACGCCGACTTTGCCCAAGAGAACCTTGCAAAGTATGGCGACTTCGCTGATATGGCTGTGACGATGCTGGAACAAACAAGAGATTTTGGAGATGAAGCAGAATATGTGACTTACAATGCTCATAAAGACCAATTCCCATCAATTGACCAACTCAGAAGCTACGACGGCATTTATATCACTGGGTCCAAATTTGATGCGTTTGACACCAGCATTGGCTGGATCATTCGACTAAGAGATATGCTTTCAACGATCTTGACGACAGATGGGTTTCCACCTGTGGCAGGTGTGTGTTTTGGACATCAAATCGTGGCCGCAAGTTTGGGATGCAGGGTAGATAGGAACGTCAAGGGTTTTGAAGGTGGAATTGTTTCCGTGCAGCTAACACCAGAGGCGAAGAGACTTGGTCTGCTTCAAAAACCAGGAGAGAATCCTGTGGATTCCATACAGATGGCAGACGTCCACAATGACATAGTCTACGATATGCCAACCGGGTATACTAACATAGGATCTTCGTCCAAATGTTCAATCCAGGGCCTTTACAAGAAGAGTAAAGTTTTCACCTTGCAGAGCCATCCAGAGTTTGTCACGGACGTTGTGGTCTCTATTTTGCATTCAAAGCGGACTCAAAAGCTGTTAGAAGAGGCACAAGTGAAAAAAATGGAGCAGGACTCTCTCATGTCTGTCAATGACGGCTATTTTGCAGCTACTTTTATATGGAAGCTTTACAAATTAGAGATATAGCAACACACAATACACCATTGGCGTCTTCTTAAAGCAAGTTTTCTCATCCCTAACCCAAACATATTGCGCGTTTCTAGCCATTTTCTCAATCAAATGCGTCCTTGTCAAGTTCTTCTTCAGTCTATGAGCAGAACAATTAGTGCAGAATAGATGTAGTCTACCAAAGAGGTCATACGTACACGTCCTTTGACCATCTCAGTTCCTTTGACGCCGGGAACGAGACGTACTGGCACTTTTCACAGAGTTATGAGAGCCATTGAGGAAGAACTGTTTCTGTATTCTTTTAACGTAACCTTGCGTGAACTGAGACTGTCGAACTATTTGTATTAGCTGCTCCTTTAGCGCCGCCTCGTTTTCCAGTGCACTTCTCGAGAACAGATTGACCGCTGGACCCGAAACACGCGCCTTGAGCTCGTCACGACGTTCCCGCAGTTTTTTGATGACCATAGACATATTAGCAGCGTTTGATGACTCCAATTGGTATCGTACTCGAAGGTCGTCGTTGGTCAAAGACCTTTGGGCATTGGCTTGCTTCTGGGCATCTCTTTCAGTCTTTGCAGCTTCTAAGTCAGCAGATAAGGCGCTTATTTGAGACGAAAGTGGCGTAGTCTCGTCGCCCAGTTTATTTTCAAAAGACGACTTTTGCTCAATAAGAGATTTCAAGCGCTCACACAATTTCAGATCGTCTGCTTGTGCTTTGCCTAATTTTTTGGCCGACTCGAGAGCAGGGCCCTCCTCTTCTCTGCTTTGCTTAAAGACAGCTGCTGCATTTTCTGTCAACTCATCGAGCTTGTTCTGACGTATGGTCTCTTGCAATCTCTTGCTGAGTATTTCCTTTTCACGAGCAAAGTATTCCTCATCGCAAGAAGTGAGTCTCTGGACAATACGGTCCATTAGCACGCTTTGATATGTTTTGATGTCCAGATCTTGAAGTACTGGCTCTAGCTTATAGTTCACAGTCAAGAGTGGTGAAAGAGATGGAAAATTTGTCACCGACTCTGAAAGATCCATTTGTGAGTATTCGTTTGTGAGATTGCACGTTGGAATTAACGCTGCGTTGGGGATACTTTCTGCTAGAAGCTCCTCGGCGAATTGACGCAACCAGCCGGTTCCCTCTTGGTATGTGATCGCTCGTCTATTTCTCACGAAATGTAGAAGTGAGTCCAAAAACAAATCTTGATCGTTTCCCGCTTGACGATGAACTAATGAGTAATGGTCCGGAGAATCTTTCACCAGCAGTTTCACGAGCGGGACTTTTTTACCAGCACTTCGCATCCTTGTGAAACACTCAAGATTCTCGTCTATCAGAGGATCAAATCCTATCACAAGATCTATGCTATAGCCATCTAGCAGATCAGGCGCTCGGGCTAAGTGTGTGGATGTAGCAACAAACAGCCAATCGCGAGAGTCCTTTTTCGAGACTCTGTTCTTGCGTCTTCTGTAGTCGTTGTCTTCTTTCGAATATCCTGTAGACATAACCGGTGTGCTGGAACCGGTGTTGGGCTCACCATAAAGATGTTTTTCGTCAAATAAACTCGTTCCAGAAAGACGTTTGAGCCTAATGGACTTTCCCAAAAGATATCCTTCTATGAGATCCAATTCTTTAACACTGTGTGAGATGACTGCGATTTGCAAGGCGTTTGGAAATCTTTTGCGGTCCCTGTATAGCAGTGAGTCGAGCAATGCTGCCATTTTCTGAAATTTGTCACTTGCATCTATCAGTCTTTCCCCAGGCTCCATCAACAGCAGTTTCCGCGGCATGTAGTGTTCCACCAAAAGACACGGATGATTTGCAATGGCTCGAATATTTGTTGATAACAGCGACGTTAGCTGATTTGGCGATAATGCAGGTAGTGTTAGTTTCGCATCATTTTCACCATTCTCGAGAGCCTTGTATTTTCCGTTTTCGCATAACTGTAAAAGCGATTTGGCATGCGTTGAGATGAGTATCTCAATCAGATCCTTCTGAAGACTAGTTAATCCAACTGGAATGCAAAAACTGGCATTTTGCCCGCTGGTAGTATTGCTCATGAATTTACTCTAAACTCAACCAATTTTGCAGTTAAAAGTATCAGCTTTTTACGTATATGTAGCCCGTTAAAATCTCAATCGAATCAACGTTTGAACAAGTCTCTTGGTGCTTCTTTACTTTATACTCGAGCTTTATTCTAATGCGAGCGGTTCATATTCATCATAAACATCTTGAGATCTACTAATATATGGCTAACAACTATCACGTTATAGAGAGCGACACACAACTGTGAGACGATATTGAAGTTGAATTGAAGCTTAACGCTTTATAGCACACCTAGGATAGCTACTATTGAATTGTGTGACAATTGTTTGTATAAATCTATAAACCATCGCTGCTGAGAGGATTCTTCTGGCTCAAGTCTCGAAAATGGACTTATGAACAACTCATCATGTTCTACAGGCGGAAAGCTGTGAGCAGCGTGAAGCACATGCAGAAGCAGCGTGAAGCACATGCAGAAGCAGCGTGCTTTCATTGGAGTCTAGTACAGGACGTTTTGGGATGGTTTTGGGTATTTGTTGAGATTCTTGGCATTTTTTAGAATTGAGGTAATCCTATAATGGACCAGCTTTGTTAGTGTTTCTGTGTGACGACGGTAAGTTGTGCATGTTTCCATATGAAATTATGGCTATTGTATTGTTTTTCTTTTCAGGTTAGTCGCAAGAAAAGCCTTTTGCTTCGCCGTCGCTGACGAAAAGGATCCGCAGTGGTGATGGAAAGGCTTGGAAAGCAGACGAATTCTGATCTTCTCGGGAGACACTCGAATAACGAATGGTTCGCATAAGTTGGGAGTTGTCGGAGATTAAGAAGGAAGGGTCAACGCAGCTCGATATCTTTGACTTCTCAAATTTCTTTCTTTGCTGCCTTTTATTGGAGGTAAATCGATAGTCACTGAATATTTTACCAGAGGCTTGCAGCGATTTTGGGGCCATCAGTTTACGGAAGGAGCTCAAAAATAGCTGCTTTCGATCCTGATAGTCTCTGTGTAAAATTCTTTGGTGACGGTTAGGTTAATCGCTCATAATGCTAGACCAAAAGAAGAGCGTTGAAGCAACCATCTGCTCTAAAACAAGCAATGCCAGAGGGGCAGCATTAACATGTTTTTTTACGTCCCAGATCTTGGACGCTTCTTCACATCCCAAAATACCCTGTTTATTTCTCAAAGACTATTATCAGATGCACATGGCTAGTTTCCGCACAAGTCCATTAAACTCTCCTAACGAAAGAGCCTCGGTATTGGCGTTTCCGTCTGGCACCAGCTTAGATATAAAGTAGCGATCTTGACTTCCATGTACAGGCGTTTTCTCAAGCCTGGTAGGTAAGTGCCTCGATCTCACTAAAGCGTCCGCCATTTCTTGGGCCTGTTGCGTGGGTATGGCACTATCCTCCGAGTACCTTATTAGTACAATGGTGCCAAGATCTACACACATTGCCTGGTTTTGTTGCATGAGCTGTTCATTTAAGATTGAAATCTCGGACTTTGTGTCATTTGTGAAAAGAGTTACGCGGGGCTTGCATAAAAGCTTCGCTATCTCCTTGTCTTGAGTCAAAATAGTGTGCTGGTATATGGCAGCTTCATCCGGCGAAGTGTTGCGCTTTTGAAGAAGCGCGGTCCACTTGAGATAATACAGGTACTCCAAAAGTTTAGAGTAGTTTTTGGAAAATGCTTTGAAATGCCGAGCGGCAAGCTTATCTATTCGTGTTTGCCATTCCTGAAGATGAAGAGAATGTGTTCTTCCCTTCACAAGTTGGCTGAATGCAATTTGTTTCATAAGACACGTTAGTGCTACTGTAATATTGAGACTCTTGGCCACTGACCAAGAACCTGACATGTGGGCGTTTGTAGTTGTTATGATTACCGCATCAACTTTGACGTATCTTTTGGCATTCCTCTTATAGCTGTGTTGTATTTGAACGACAGAATGCACAGGCGTCACATCGATAGACGCATCCTTCGTTGCCTGTGTAACTATCTGGAAAGAAAATGCCAACGACGGTCTCGAGGACCATGATCGCCATCTATTTGTTCCCGACACCCCGCATGGGGTGTCGCTGTATGTTATTTGTGAGGGTTTGAGTTTAGACACAAGTCCAAAACAACCATCGATGCTCAAATTCTTGGGCGCAAATACAGTTATTTCGTTTTCGTTAACGTCGTTGGGCCACCATCTCAATGCTAGGTTTTTAAAGCGTTCCTCAAAAAATGAATCGAACTGATCGATCTCCAAACACACTGGAGCCAGCTCGACAACTCCAATCTGGTCTAAATTAGAAATCAAAAGCCGCACCTGGATTTTCTCGGAAAGCTGCTGATAATATCCTCTGGCGGAATTGAAATACTTGTCACGACGTGCGTCCAACTCATAATGCTGTCTTATGTGATATTTCTTGTTTTTTGGTAAAACTTTCCCAGGCCCTGCAGTGCAAGGTCCACTGATGAATGCAGTCACCGAGACTGGATGTCCGACTGCCTGTGTTTGAGAGTAGATACTTGTGAGGAAAAATGCCACACCAGTGGCCCGTCTTGGTCTTTGATCTTTATTGTCAAGAGTCGCAGGCTGTAGACTAGTCAAAGAATGTATCAATTGGTCTGCGGTCATTGAAAGATCAACTATTGGTGGTAGTTTTTCAACAAAGTACTGAGAGTCCATGCTTTTGGCCTTTGCTGAGACACCATGTTCATCGATGGAAAAGGTGTTACACGACGAAGTTGTGTGTACAGCAACTTCTCCATCAGTAATACTTACTAGACCATACGTAGCGTCAGATTTGCCGGCCTTGACTCTAGCTGTCACTAGATCTTTAATCGATTGCAACTCGTCTGGTGTAGTGACTAAAAGGTCTATTACCAAAACATTATCGATATTGGAAGGCACCGCAGCTGATGATGGCTCTGTGATTTCCACCTCGTAAGGAGTGGCGGGTGCCTTTTCCACGACCGGATTGAACTTGTTGCAAAAGGCACACACCCATTGATCTTGGAACATCACACATTTATCCATGATTCCTGCACCACACGAAACGCATTTTTGAAATGTATTCTGCAAGTGAGGTTCATGAACATTGCAATCGGTCTCATACAACAAATCTACGTGGCCAGGCTCGTGTAGATATGGCATTTGTAGTTCAGCTTCGAGTCTCGTGGTGGGCACCACTGTGAACGCTGCCTCTAGCATGATGTTCCAAAAACGTATCTAGAGTCAGCCGATTGCTTGAAGTTGTCAATATATCCACAGTTTTCCGCTGTTGTCCTGGACTACAGAGGGTTTAACTCACTGTAAAGCTAGCGATTGACCTATTTCTTGAGCCCTTTTTTTTGGCCACGATCACACAAAACTGTATAAAAGAGGCTGGAACGTACTAGTAACAAGCTAGCCCAGCTCACAAACCCGAAGCTGCAATGTTTTGTAAAATAAAGTTCCTTGGTGATGAGCTAGCTTAACAGATATCTGATAAACTATTACTAGCACCGATCTTCTTGGACGGTGCTGGTGAATTTCAAGATGTCACCGAAGATCTCGAAGGTAGCGAGCGTCTGCCTATACTTACAGATCTAAAGTCAAACCCTAGTAAGCATTGTTGGTAGCCTAAAGCTAGTATCATTGATTTGACGTCAGAATCCGATTTGTACCTTTTAAGCATTAAAAACTGGTAAAGTTTCAAATTTAACTAAAAAAACACATAACAAAAGCTCTAAGCGAGATGATTTGGATGTGGGATAGATTAGTGAGTGAAACAAGCTTATAGAGCTCGATCGATAGTACGGTGGCTTGTTTTGGCAAATTGATGCTCGATTTTAATCATTTTTTAATTTTTGAAATGCTGTTACGAATAGCCAGCCAAGCTGCGTTACAGGAGTAAAATAGGAGTAAGTTCTATTTCACCACGCTTATTCGACGATTTCCATTGAGCTTCTGGGTTGGGTTGAGCGTTTTGTATGACTGTTGCACGAACTGTATATGGAAATTCCACGAAAGTACAAAGTGATCTGTCATCCGATGAGCATATCGATATTGGAATTAATGGGGTCAATAAATACTAAAGTGATCCCATACCAATACCAACTACAAATCATGGATCATCAATTGTTTGTTCGAATGCCGGGATTGAGCCTTCCATTGAGCTCTGTGTGGGATGGAAGGGATTTAATGTGCTTTGGAAACGCTTGATTTGATGGAAAAAAGGGTAAAAAACGCATCATTTATGGGTTTTCTAGCCCTAAAATTGAGAATGATGACTTGCTTGGCTTTTGGATCGCCGGAAGCATTGAAGTTGTGGTTTTTGAAAGCTCTCTTTGGTCGGTAGACATTCTGGGTGGGTCAAAATGCTGATAAAATGGTGGGACCATCCTTTTCGTGGGATCTGAAGGGTTATATCTATTGGAATCCGACCATGCGGATCGAGAGACCCGCGAGTCAACAATCTCTTTCCAGGCAGCTTAGAGAGTGTTTTGGGACAATTTTGGTGAACTAAAGCCGCGTCAGGAACACGAGATAACTTCTGAATGTTGTATTCGGAGAGTAACAGCCATTCAGTAAGCAACTAACACATAACAACGTGCTTGAGGTTTCGGAAGAATCATATACATAATGAGGTGGCAAACGCGATTGTAGGTGCAAATCGACTGAGCGGTACGAAGCTACTGTTGTTTTCTAATGTTAATTGGCTAACTCGTCTTCGTGAGAGCTCCCTCCTTATTTCAGTGTCGTTGAAGTTCTGGGCGGAAAAGATGCCTAAAAGATCGTAATCACGTGAAACAGCTGTGAGCCGCCCAGATCACATGACCGTCATCCTTGATTTTCGCTTCACGTGTTCTTGTCTCGTCATGTGACTGAAAATTTTAGAGAACCTGGAGCCTAGTGCTAATAGCTTGGTGATATTGAAAATGATGATGATGCTGATGAGAAGACTAAACTCCCGCCAGGTCTAGTTCAAAAACATCTCTAAACCCACCGAATTACACACACCCCAATGGTAGCCGCATCCTGTTTCCGCACTGCACAATGGCTGCAAAAAGTCGGTTTTGCCCCACAGGTTTTCCTGTTCCGCAATTTAGAGAGCGGCCAGGTAATCTACTCGCAAATGCCTGTGTTCGCACAGCACCAGATCGATGCGCTTTTCAAGCGTCCCGACTGGTCTAATCGGAAGCCCTCGACCAGAAGAGACGTGTGGAGATGCATGGCCGTGGTGGACTTGCCCACATACGAGCAGGGCGTGCAACTATACCAAGATCTGTGTCGGCTACGTTATTTAAGAGACGTTCGGGAAACCAAGAAAACAGACAATCTGCGCAAGAAAAACGAGGACGGACATGTGTGGTACAGCGCACAGTACCGGCCCACGTACGGCCAGGAAGCGGTGGCCGACTTGCGGGAAGCGTTGGCCAAGACAGCCACGACAACGATGGGCCAAATCCACTGGGAAGACGAATGGCGAATGGGCGATGTGAGCAAGCACTGGACGCCTGTTCTGCCGCACGTCAAGCACGCCGTGATGCCTCGCACGGGCAACATTGCTCGCGAACAGTCTGCCATTTTGCGTGCTCTGGGAGAGCGTGCCAAATTGGCATTTGCTGACCGTGTTTCTGCCGACAAAGCGGTATTGTGATACTACTAAGGTCTCCGTTCCGGCTCGCTCCACTCACTCCCCGCTGCTCACTCCACTTGTAAATAGCCAACCCGGCCCTCCTCTCCTACGACGTTCCAAGAAATTCCTCAATTTTTTTCAATCAACAACACGATCCAAGAAATTCCACAGCCGATTATGCTTCTGTTTCTGCTTACTTCAAACGACGGTTCTCGCCCGCCCGCCGCTATCACTTCCGAACTTTTGTCATACGACTTACAAACCATAGTCATCTCTGTCTGTCACCCCATCCCATCCTACCGCGAAAAATTGAAAGAAAGAAAAAAAAACTCTAACTATACAAGACCAAAGGCTATCTCCCCGATTTGACCCAGTCCATGCTACCTACGCGAACATTCAATATACCACCACAAATCGGCCGATAATCACTCACAACTTGGAACTTTTCAACCACTGGCACCATCGGCTAGTTGAACTGTTCAGCCAACTATACACGGTCACACGAGACGATACGAGACTAGACTAGACGATACTAGAAGAACTCTACTCACTTCTTACTATAACGTCCAGAATTCACTCAAAGATAACTCAAATTTCACTGTGCTTTTGAAGAGTTAAATTTCAACTCATCGGATTTATAGTGAGAAAGTGGTAAAAATTTGAAAGAAAAGTTGAAATCCAAGCTTAAAAGTGAGCTTGAAAGGCATAAAACCATCCAGTTTTGCAAGACATGAGGCTAGCTAACAGTACGTGGTTGGCGAATCAAGCATACTCGTACTTGGACTCCGCTGTGGCACCTCTGGAGGTGGTTCGGGAACAAAAACCGCTGCTTCCTTGGCTTACAGATGGACAGCTGGCGTTGGTGCTGCCAGTAGTGGCATATTGGACGTTTTCGATGTTCTTCCATGTCATAGATACGTTTGAGCTGGCAGAACGGTTCCGAATCCACCCTCCAGAAGAAGTGCAGAAACGCAACAAGGCAAGCCGGAAAGAAGTGCTGGGTGAAGTGCTGGTTCAGCATATGATCCAGTCCGTCACCGGACTGGCAATGCTGTACATGGACCCAGCACCCAACACCGGGTTCGAGCAAAAAGCGATGTGGGAACTCAGACAGCTGGCCCCCAGCTGGGTGCCCAACAGAGCCATTTACTTGGCGTACACCTACGGGGTCTCTCTGGCCAAGGTTTTCGTCGGATTCTGCATCATCGACTCGTGGCAGTACTGGCTGCACCGTCTGATGCACACCAACAAAACTCTGTACCGGATGTACCACTCCAGACACCACCGTCTGTACGTGCCCTACGCATACGGCGCGCTGTACAACTCGCCCTTGGAAGGTTTCTTGCTTGATACGCTGGGAACCGGTATCGCCGCGATCGTCACACAGCTCACACACCGCGAGCAAGTGGTGCTATACACGTTTGCCACGCTCAAAACCGTAGACGACCACTGTGGATATGCACTTCCCTGGGACCCATTCCAATGGATTTTCCCCAACAATGCGGTCTACCATGACATCCACCACCAGCAGTTTGGCATCAAGACAAACTTTGCGCAACCTTTCTTCACCATTTGGGACCGCGTGTGTGGCACAAAATTCCACGATTTGGAAAAATATGAACACGCTCAGCGTCGTATCACCATTGACAAGTACAAAGAGTTTTTGAGTCAAAGGGAAGCTGAAAAGCAGGCCAGGGTCAAGGCTGGTCGGGGAACGAAGAAGGAGAATTGAATAAGAAGGGAAAGAAAGTTGTTGCCAACACTTGTGTAAAAAAAAGGTTTCTTGGTTCAAGTCGTTAATGAATATAAAGACATAAAAAATTATATGTGCGTTGAATTTTTTCTTTGTAGGGGGAGATCGTCTTTCTTTTACGGTGTAGTGCTTCTTGGCTGCGCTATGCCGATGCTTGCTTGTGCTGCTGTCTTGTTTTGCCGTGTTCTATACTTGGCAATTAGATAGCCTCTTTCAAAAGTTGATTGAGCTTGTTGATCTTGGAAGAGATGGACAAATCCACGGTTCTGTCGGCCAGCTCAACAACTAGACCACCTTGGATCTCTGGGTCAACCACATTCTCAAGTTTCAAAGTTTTGCCCTGACCAACCAGGCTCGAAGCACCTAGCGCTTTTTCGACTCTCTTGAACAGCTTAGAGTCCAATGGCTGTGCGGTGGTGACGGTGGCTTGCACTAGACCGTTGTAGGCGTCGGTCAGCTTGGCAAATTGGGCGTTGACGTCGTTGAAAAGATCCAATCTGTTGTTTTCGCCCAAAACTTTGAGCAAATTGGCAACGGAGGCGTCCAAGTCAGGTTGCGACTTGGACAGAGTTTCCACGACCAAAGCTCTGTCCTGGGCAGAAAGAGCTGGGTTGTTCAAGATCGAGCCCAATTTGGCGTCCTTGGAGACAGTTTGCGACAACTGGGTTAGCGATTTGGCTGCACTTTCCACCGATGTGGTTTTCGCAGCAGCTGTGAAAAGGGCAGTGGCGTAAGTGCCGTCCAATCCAAACAATTGGATTGGGGGTTTGACGGATTTGGCAGCAGTGGCTAGAGAACGGGAAAAAACAGCTCTGTTGAACATTTTTGGTTTCTATCGGAATGTGGGAAATCAACAAACGGAAAACGGTAACGAGAAACGCTAAAAAGATGGGGTTTTGTTCTTAACACACACTAAAAAAAGCCCTTTTCAATAGGTGCAGAGTGAGATTCGAGTACGGTCTGGAAATCGTCGTCTGGCCTCTCTATTTGAGTCGTTTTGGTTCAGAGTTTAACACTTGTAGTTGTTGAAAGTAGTGAATAAATTTGTTAATCTCAGCGTATTTGAAATTCTGATGCTCGGTTTACTATTGGACATGTGTCACGTGAGTATTGCGTGCCTTTCACGTGAAGAGTTGTTGAAACAACTTTTGAATAGTGGGAAACTACATTTCAGATCGTTATTCGGACGACGTTGAGGGCTATTGTAACATCATTGTTTTCAGTTTGAATTACGCGTGTTCGATTTGCTTGGTTATTTTCTTATAAGAAATATGGGCTTTTTTTCGGGTCAAAATTTGGAGTGGTTTTTCAAAGTTTTGAGATCATATCTAAGTCTTTGATGAGCTGGTAATCATTGCTGGGTTTACCAAATTCGTTTTAAAGGTTGAGAAAGGGCTCTTCTTCCGTAATGTCACTTTGGGTATTTCATGTTTGCTGCCATCTTGTCGTTTCTCTACTCATCCCTTCAGTCGATAGACCCGAAAATGAAAAATTTTTGGTAAATTACAAGGCGATGAGCCAAATGAACTGCGAGCGATGAGATGAGATGAGTTGAATAAAAACATCATTCTTGATCATTACACATTAAGAACTCTCAAACGGGAGGCCTTGCTATCTGTGTACATCTTGAGGGCATTTTAAGGATCATTTTGCTTTTTCAACGGCTTCGAAATTCGCATTTTTGACCGTAAATACAATGGCCAAATCGTTGTCCGAACAGATTGCCGCTCTTGCCAACAAGCCAGCGGTACAAGACTACGATATAGAGGACAATGAGCGTGCAGTTTTCGAGCATCAGGATCACAGCGGTGAGGACTCGGGGGCCGAGTCCGAGGACGAAAAACTGGCCAAATCGCACTACGTGAACGTAGGGAAATCGAATTTGAGAGACCAGGGCATTGCGCTACGGGACGAGAAATACCAAGGGGCCAAGGGGTCCAGAAATAAGGTCTATGAGGAGGAAAGTGACGGAGAGCTTAGCAGCTCGGAACAGGACGAAGAAGAGCAGTCCGGTAGCGATGTGTCAGCTGAGGAGGAAGAGGATGTGGACCACCAATCGGATAGTGGCGTATCCATGCGTACCGACTCTGAAGACGAAGAGGATCCAAGCGACGAAGAACAGGAAGTCATCGCTGAGGATAATGAAGATACAGAGCTCAAACGTCAAAGACTAGCGGAAATTGTGCGACAAGAAGCCCGTTTGGCCGCCAATAAACTTTCGGAAACCACCCATAAAGATGCAGTCAAAGGTTTCGCCATTTTGGAACAGTATCGTACTTTTGACCACATTCTTGATGCTCGGATCAAGTTGCAAAAAGCTGTCAATGCTGCCAACGAGCTCCCACTCACAAACCTGTCTTATGAGAAGTATTTGCAGGAATCGTCCAAGAACGAAAAGCTCATCTCGAAGACAATGAAATTGCTGGAAAAAGTTTTGGGCCAGCTTATAGACTTTCGTGGTGAGTTTCAAGCCAATGAGAAAATTTCTACTAATGAGAATGGACATAAGCAAACTTCTACTAGTCACAAAAGAAGCTTTGCTGAGCTATGCGATCAATCGCGTAATCTCGACGCTCAATTAAAGGAATACCGTAATGCTGTTCTTCACAAGTGGTCTCAAAAAGTCGCATCGGCTTCAGGGAAATCCATCATGTCTTCGTCCAAGTTCAAAGCCATTCACCAAACGGCCGACGTTCAAGTGGAAAACCAACTGGCCGATACTTCAAGACTTTTAAAACGTACGAGGCTTAACAGAAGAAATATCGCAGCTCTTGGATTCGAGGAAGATCTCGAAAATGGCAACCTTGAAGAGCTCAAACCACAGGTAGATTCAGAACCAGAGAACTCTGCCGATGAAGATCTCGACATCCCCAAGAACTACGACCCAAGAAAAAGAAATAACAAAGTCATGGATACCACCGACAATCCTTATGTTTTCGACGATGAGGACTTCTATCGTGTACTGCTGAACGATCTTGTCGACAAGAAGATCGCAAGCGCACAAAATGAGTCTAGTGGCGTTACTATTGCCATGACTTCTCGGTCTAATAACAAAATCAAAAAGAATGTTGATACTAAGGCGTCCAAGGGAAGAAAACTCAACTTCACCATTCAAGAACCGATTGCGAATTACGAAGCTCCCATAAATAATGGTCTTAAATGGTCGGACGAACAAATCGATGAATTTTGTGCCGGCTTGCTTGGACAGCGCATAGACTTCAACGAAGAACACGAGTCCCAGGAAGATACTGAAGATCAACCAGACGTGGGTACCACAGGTATCCAAATTTTTGGATAGGAAAGTCCGGGATGGGGCATGCTAAATAAATAGACCTTTTGAATTTCAAAATACACGTTACATCTCTATAAAGTCGAGGAAGTGCAGCTTGTTGCAACACTGAATAGATCTGCCTCGGCGTCTTCGCTTTCACGAACTAGAAAATCTTCATAGATCTTAGTCCAATTGCTCTTGAAAACGAAGTATGATAAAGAAATGGCGAGTGTCATTATACCCATGCCACAGCCGTACCATAATCCTTTCAATTCTAAATCTAGAGGACCAAAAGCCAGCCATGCGCCAATTGGGATTCCTATCACATAGTAGCCAATCACATTCATCAGACCACCTATTGCTTGTCTTCCTTGAGATCGCAGAACTGCCGCGCTGAAAGTGGCTATGGAGTCATAAACTTGATTGATGGCCAAGACTGGCATAACATTGTATGCAACTGCAACGACGTCTTCATTTCTGGTGAAAAGTCGAGCAAGTTGTTTTCCTCCAAGAATAAGAACTAAGCAATCAAATATACCAATACCAGCAGAAACTGCATATGAAGCACGCACTACTATCTTTGCATTTTTGATATTTTCTGTCCCAATGTAGCCTGCTACTCTTGTAGAGACCACGCAACCGATAGAGAATGGGATTTGGTAAGCCAAAGATCCCACATTAGCGACCACAGCTTGTGCAGCGATCGCTTCGACCCCAAAATGTGATGCCATAATAGTTAAGATTTCGAATGACAAATATTCGGATTCGACCATTACTAGGCCCGGAAATGCTAAACTCCACATGGGTCCCCAGTGCTGGAAAACTCGCTTAAAGTGATGCCAACTGGTGGTAAAAGGGTACCAACAATTACAAATGCTAGGCTCTAAATACCGACAGTACATGAAAAGTACCAACGCTGAGAGCGTATCGGTAATGGCCATAGCAGCGGGAGATCCAAGTGTGCCGAACCTTTTAGTCAGGCCGAAACTCAAAACTACATTAATAGGAACGGTGATCATCAAGACCCACGTTCCCGCGTCATAGAAGCCCTGTGCCTGTGCGAACCGTTTACCTGTTTCGAAAAAAATGAGACCTGGCAGGCCAAGCGATGAAATTCGCAGAAAGCTTTGGGCCTGTGCAAGTAGCTGGTGCTCGGGAATCACAAATCGTAGCCAAAATGCGCTACTGCACCAAAACAGAATTATAGGAATGGCTGCTACTGTGATCATGGCTGTGCAACGCAGAAAATAAAGCCCCACTTTACTAAACTTCTGAGCACCGAACGCCTGTGCACAAAACGTGTCCAGAGAGGTGGCCATGCCTTCGATAATTGCTAGTCCGGTAATGTTAAACGTCATGACAGCCAGTGACGCCGATGCCAGATCTTCGGAAGTGCCATAGTGCCCAATTACGACCAGCGACGTCACCGCCATCGAGTATTCCATGAAGAATGTCAATGTGAGCGGCAATGCTTGCTTTAAAATCACCTGGGTCTCATATTTCACAGAAGTAGTGTCAGCTCTTAGAAAGGTCGAATCTTTCAAAAGAGACAGATCTGCAGCTTCTGATTCTTCCAAGTCGGGACTCATTATTCGAAAACGGCTAGATCGTATTTCATCCGATTCCACAGATCTTCCATCACTTACGTACCCACCATAGGTCGCTGAATCCTGTTTCTTGGAGCCCAACAACGGAGTTCTTTCCATTTTATCTAGATTAACGCTTAGGAGGAGCTGTAAGCCCAATAGTGGCTCGATTTTTAGCGCGAGAATTGGTGTTTAATCGTGAGAGCTCAGTTAACTGTTGGCCAAGTATAAGATCAACTTATAGACCTTCTCTATATCGATTAAAACACAATTCTCGACTGCTTCAAGCGATGCGATGAGTATTTTTCAGATAAGATAGATAAATATCTTTAATTTATATAAGATCTTCTCGAACTCGACTCGTCAAGCGAAACGGAATTAAGCGGCCAACGTAGTCCGAAATTGCCGGCCATCAACCACAGTGTATATGGGCTTAAAGGATTGTTTTAGAACAGTTGAGTGAAGAAATTGATCGGACTTGGTCTTCTTTTCAAACGACACTTCCAACGTTCTTGAGTGTTTTCAATTCCATATCACTTTTTCCCAACCTATCACCTATCGAAAGCATTTTTACGAAACCTGTCATCTTAGGCATTGAGCCCGTATACAGACCGGAAACACATTGGGATAATCAGCTATGAGCTGATTTGTAATATATAATCGCTTTCGCGGTTCAATTTCGTCGCTCTCGACTAAATGGTCAATGCTTTACCGGGTCGAAAAACGAATACCGTGACGTCGTGTATTTAGTCCTATCAAAAGGGCACAAGGAAGCCGTTTTCGAGACATCTCGATAAACCTTCAATAAAAGTTCAATTTGGTTGCTATCGAAGGTTTGATTGATCACTTCTGGTATCTTTTTCTGTGGTAGAAGTGCAGTGCTCTTTTGTTAACAGTAGTATTTGGTGATAATTAATTTCCAAGCTCATCGCGGCCACTTGTCGAACAAAAAGTTGACGAAACTGGAGATAAAAAGAAGGCATTTAAGCTACCCTGGGCACTTCAACTAGAGCTCCATAATTTCCTTCGGTCTCGCGTACGGATCTTCCACCAAAGTTCTGTACGTTTTGGTGTAGTCTTGCCCTACAATCTTGGCTTTGATCTCTTTTACATCAAGATTTTGACATTTACCCATAACTTCGTCAAGCATTGTAAAGAGAAATCACACACGGCTTTCTCAATTACATGAACCAATGACGTTTATGCTTCGAGCTGTAGGTGATCCCCAAGTGGAAAGAGAACGGGTCTTATCGGTAGAACCGCAGGCGGGTTTTGCAATCAAAACGACCGTTGAAGGCAGTTCCCACAAGGAATTGCAATATGGTGTGAAATATTTTATTAACGTCTGCCATGCGTCCCAGGTACCGACCCCAGACGTCCCGTTTGACCCCAGTATCGTGTTTCCGCTCATTATGGCCAATCGTTGGGAAATCCCGATCGTGACATCTGCAGCACGTCAAGATGTGGACAAGAAGGGTACGATGTGCTACGTTAGCGACTGCTGTGTGAATACGGAATGTCTTGAATGGGCTCGCCGCAACCCTCAATTGAAGGAAATTCTGGTCGAATGGTGTCTTGAGTCCTGTGAACTGCGACAAGAAATAGAACTCAGTCGCACGAAGTTGGCCTTTCCCAAACTTCGCTGTAAGGGCGATAGCATTCCGGTTTTAGAAGTGCTCAGCGAAGACCTGAATGCAGACCCACAAAAGAGTGCTCTAGACGGGGATCAAGACCGCAGCGAAAATGACCCGCAAGTCTTTTTGGATATGAGAAGAGACCTTATGGACAACGAGGAAGATCTCGATTCTGACGGAAAGCTTCCACCGCTCTTCCCTAATGCTCATACAGAGGGCAGAAAAGTACTTATAGAGGAGATAGAGCCCAGCGAAATGACACTTTCGAAGCAGAAGGAAACTTCTGGCAAACATACTAAACAACCACTCGAACTGGATGTTCGAATGGGCCCCCCACCGTCGGGCCACCGGGCGAATCTCAGGATACAAGTGCGATCAGAGCTCACGTCGCAACAGGATTATCAGATATCTTATGACGCACAAGAGAACACATTGAACATAACGACCTCACCTCACCATCACACGTACCAGCCTCAGAAGCTGCAGATACCACTACCTCCGGTGACAAAATCTTCTGCCGCAAATATGGTAACTTCATTTGATCGAGACAATCGAACACTCTCGATTTTGTTGTGAGCCTTGTAAGAATTAATCACGACTACTCTGATATATCTATTCTATAAATCGTTGCTTGGTTTGTCAACCAAAGCTCTCTTTTTGTGAGACTGACTCTCAGCGTGGAGGAAAAGCCAAATTGGCACGCAGCGCTACGTATTCGCTGTCAGCGTAACCGAGAATTTTCTCGATCTGGTCGCTTTGTAGACCTCTGATCTTTTTCAGCTCTAAACTGGTGTAATTGCAACGAGCTCGGCCAATTTTCACAAGAGGCGCTGAAGTGTCTAACTCGCCAGAGGCAAGCCTGGAGCCCACTTTGAGATCCACGCATTCAAGTTCGTGAAAATGTCCTTCGACGTCGATGACACCAGCGGGCAAAAGACCAGCTTTTTCTTTCCTTGTGAGTGCGGCAAAAGCTCCCTGGTCTATGATCACAGTTCCATGACTCACCAAACCGTGTAGCATCCAAAACTCTCGGTTTTTCAAATGCATCCCGGATTTGTCCGCAACAAATCGTGTGTGAAAAGGAACTCCATGCAATTGAAGTTTCTGCTGTTCTTGCTGTTGTAATTGTACCAGATCTTCGACCGATGAGCTAGGAGTTTCAAGACTTTGAACGTAGTGTACGACTTTCGAGATGTTGTGGGGCTCGGAACTCCTCATTATAATAGTATTAACACCGGCATTAGTAGCAAGCTCGGCTGCAATCAGTTTTGTAGCCATGCCTCCTGTTCCCACGTCAGATCCCGATCCGCTGTCAGTTTTCACACCAGGCAAGCCTTGCGCCATATCAGGAACCACCAAGATTGGAGTTGCATCAGGATTGGTTCTAGGATTATCTGTGTACAAACAATCGACGTCTGTGAGTAAAAACAGATAGTCTGCGCCGCAAAGAGCTGCTGTTATAGCGGACAATGTGTCATTATCTCCAAACTTGATTTCACTGACAGAGAGTGTATCGTTTTCGTTCACAATTGGAACAACGCCCATTTGCAACAGCTCAGAAATCGTATTCTGAGCGTTTTTGTACTGTGTCCAGTCTGTAATGTCATTTCTGGTGATCAAAATCTGAGCGATTCTTTGGCTAAACTGTGAAAACAACGAGTCCCAACGTCCGATAAGTCTGCCCTGTCCGACGGCCGCAATGGCTTGCACGCGAGCCAGATGCTTTGGCCTACTTTCCAGGTTCAGAGTTTTCAAACCAACTGCAATCCCACCACTCGATACCAGAACAACACGATGGCCCATACGGCGAAGCCTTACAACGGTCTCCACAACCATCGACATTATGGACAATTGGGGCTCTTTCGTCTTCTCATCGACCAGAGAAGAAGACCCGAGCTTAATAACAATAGTAAACGTCTTGGACATCGCTAAAATGCTGACTTTCTGTCTTCAGATCAGTAGGCATTGTAGGTATATTTCAAGATATCTACAATTTAACTATATAGTCATAAACGCTATCAAGTTGAACAATGAAACAGACGGAAAGAATAAGAATAAGGCGATTGTATCAGTGATAAGCGGCGTGAGCAAATGAATCGAAATGGTGTAGAATTCAAATCAAGGCCAGCTTCAAAACGAGACCGGTTTGAAGTCGAGTATTCTTGCTCGTGTGTAGTGATATATCCTTCAAGCCAGCAGAAAACTGGGGAATGAACAGCAATTGGTGCACCGGTGCGATATTGATAGAATGATCACACGTCACTCATTCTGAAAAGCCCTCTGGGTACTTGTAGCTTTTGATTTTATCAGTCTTTCGTAGAATTATCATCAAAGTAGATGGATCACGTGTTTGGATATTTTCAATTAATGGAAGTGGATCCAGCTTTAAGCTTCTAACAATGCTATTCTGACCAGCAAGATAACAAAGAATCAGGACTCGCTTACCGTTAGCTTGTGGCCGTTGTAGTACGGTTTACAGCATGAATGTTTACGATGAGATTTTCGACGCGACAAAAGTATCGCACTCCGTGCTAGGCCGATTTACGTCCGAAAAGGTCGATCAATTGGTCTTGGCCAAAACAAATGTTCTCTCGGTTTACCAGATGCAACACGAGAAATTGGTTCTTTGCAATGAGTTCAAGCTAAGTGGACGCATCACAGGAATTGCGTTGATCCCACAGAGTCACGGCATTATGCAGTGCTTGCTTGTGAGCACGGGAAGAGCCAAACTGTCGGTAGTTCGGTTCGATCCACTAAGGCCAATGGGCTTGGAAACTTTAGAATTGCATTACTACGAGGACCAATTTTCGAAAAGGAGCTTGCTAGACCTTGCCCAAGAGTCCAAGTTGCGTGTAGATCCCGAAAACCGATGTATATTTCTATGCAACAACGATGTGCTGGCGATTTTGCCGCTAAAATCAACTCTCGATGAGGAAGATGACGAGGCAGATGACATGTACCAACCGCTCGAAAAAAAACGCAAATTAGAAAATGGGCCTATTTCAAAGCCGTTGACCGGACAAAGTATCATAATGCGCGTTTCTGAGCTCAATGCAGAGATAAAGAACGTTGTTGACATCCAATTCTTGAATTCTTTCAATAAGCCTACTGTTGCAGTGCTGTACCAGCCACGTCTGGCATGGTGCGGAAATGAAAAATACGTTTCAAAGAGTTCCTTGAAGCTCATGGCCATAACATTGAGCGAAAAAAAGAGCACTGCCATTTATCATGTTCAGAAGCTTCCACACGACATTCATTCCATTTTGCCTCTCAATAACTCGTGTGTGCTTGTAGGGGTGAATCAAATAATCAGCATTGATAATACAGGCTCTCTTCAATCCACCATTCAAACAAACTCATTTGCATCAGCTCCCCAGGGCGGGAAGCGAGTTGATAACAAGTCACTTAATGTTATGTTCAACGCGCCTGTTATATGGACCTCCGCCATGGTGAGTAAAAACACCGAAATACTGCTTCTGATGGATCAGAATGCTGTGATGTATTCCATAAATCTCCAAACAGAAGGCAGACTGCTACTAGATTTTACATTGGTTAAACTGCCCATCGTCAATGACCTTTTCAAATCTCACCATTTACCAACCTGTGTCACACCCCTGACAGGTGGGCTGAATCTCAAGTCCTGCCAACTGTTCATCGGATTTTCGTCTGGAGACGCTTTGGTTGTCAAGCTCAATAACCTACTCTCTGCTTTCGAAACAAGGGAAACACGCGAAATCGAGTTGCAGCCCGACGAAGATGAAGACTATGCATCACTATACGGTGATGATGAAGGACCCGTGAGGCCAACCTCAGACAGCAAACTACTAGTTGATACAGTACAGCCATTGGAAGTAGAGGTCATGGATAAGCTTATAAATGTCGGTCCTATTACAAGCATGGCAATAGGTAAAGTTTCTTCCATTGAAGGCACAGTCCAAGGGCTGCCAAATCCGAATAAAAACGAAATGGCTATTGTCACGACATCGGGCGCGGGAAATACGACGTCGCTTAGTATAATGGAACAGAGTGTGCGCCCATTGGTCGAACAAGCTTTGAAATTTACATCAGTAACCAAGATTTGGAATCTTAAGATCAGGAAAAAGGATAAGTACCTGATAACAACTGACTCTGGGGCTGAAAAAAGCGAGCTTTACGAAATAGGACAGAAGATCACAGCTATCAAACCTAAGCATTTTAAAAGAAATGTTACAACTGTTGAAATTGTTGTGATAGGAAATGGGAAACGCATTGTTCATGTCACTACGAAGGCAGTATTTCTTTTCAACCTAGGGTTTAAGAAACTTATGACGATCAGTTTTGATTTCGAGGTCGTACATGTTTCTATCTTGGATCCTTTCATATTGCTGACGAACTCCAAAGGTGAAATCAAGATCTATGAACTAGACAACAAGCACAGAAATAAACTCACGAAAGTCAGACTTCCCGAGGCTCTTGAGGAATTGATCATCACCTCGGGCGTTATCCTCAAAAGTAATATATGCAATGAATTTTTCCGCAACCTGAGCGATCTTGAGAAAGAAAAAGAGCAACTGCTATTCACCTTTGTGGCGGCGGATAATCAAATCATATTTTTCCCCAAAGATCATCATGATCAAATTTACCAACTGAATGGTATCGACAATCTCAATGATATGCTGTATTTTAGTACATATCAGCTACCAGAGGAAGTTATCCCAGATCCATCCATTAAACAAGTTATGATCAACCGGTTGGGAAAGGACAATAAGGAAGAATACCTTACGATATTAACGTTCGGTGGTGAAATGTACCTCTACAAAAGAATTGGAAAAAGATTCTACAAGGCGATGCACTGTAACGATATGCAAATAACGGGTGCTCCAGGGAACGCATATGCAAAGGGTGTGAGCTCTATAGAACGGATTGCTCACTACGTGAAGTATTTCAACGGATATTCGGTCATTTTGATAACCGGACGCGTCCCTTACATCATTATTAAAGAAGACAGCTCAACTCCAAAAATCTTGAAGTTTGGGAACGTTCCGTTAGTGTCCTTAGCATCTTGGGGAACGGAGTCGGTACTTTGTGTCGACGATATTAAAAACGCAAGGATAGCTACACTGGACCGAACATTTTCGTATGGCAACCGGCTAGCGGTGAAAAGAATTAACGTGGAAGACGCTCTCAACAGCTACGGAAGCCTGAACAACGTTGCATTCCATGAGCGTACAGGAATGTACATCGTGTCTTATAACAGAGAGATACCATATGAAGCCATTAGCGAGGACGGTCAGAAAATGGTCGGTTCTGACGAGGACGCTGTCCATGCTCGCGGCTTTCAATCAGGCTTGCTGTTGCTGAACCCTCGGACGTGGAACATTATCGATGTTGTCAATCTGGAGAAAAACTCTCTCATCAATGACATGAAAACGATGTTAATTCAAACAAACTCGAGGACGAGACGCAAAAGAGAATACTTGGTGGTAGGAAATACGTTTTTGAGAGATGAAGACTACGGGACCATGGGATCTTTCTACCTCTATGATATCACAGAAGTAGTTCCAGAGCCCGGAAAGCCTGACACTAACTTCAAGCTGAAAGAGATTTTTCACGAGGCCTTTCGGGGTGCAGTATCAAGCGTTTGCGAAGTGAGTGGTAGATTTCTCATCAGTCAGGGCCAAAAAGTGCTGGTGCGCGATGTCCAAGAAGACAACTCCGTGGTACCAGTAGCCTTTCTTGACGTTCCGGTGTTTGTATCCGACATTAAGAGCTATGGGAATTTGCTTATCATCGGTGACGCAGCACAAGAGTTTCAATTTGTCGGCTTTGATGCCGAACCTTATCGCATGATACCTCTGGGTAAAAGCGTTTCGAGGCTTGCTACCATGAGCCTAGAGTTTTTGGTGAACAACGGCGATGTTTACTTCCTTGTGTCAGATCGAAATAACATTTTACATGTGTTGAAATACGCACCGGATGAACCGAACTCGCTATCGGGTCAGAAGCTGGTGCATTGCACCAGCTTCAACTTGCATAGCACCAACACATGTATGAAGTTGCTGCTCAAGAACAATGAGTTTGCGACGCAATCCATGGTCTCTGAATATCAAGTTATTGGTGCCCAGGCCGACGGTTCAATCATCAAAGTTGTTCCTTTGACGGAAAGCAGCTACAGACGACTATACGTGGTGCAGCAACACTTGGTAGAGAAAGAATTGCAAATCTGTGGTTTGAATCCCAAAATGGAGCGTTTGCAAAACGATTTCTATTCCCTGGGACATGCATTAAGACCAATGCTGGATTTCACCATCATCAAAAGCTATTGCTCATTGCCCATTAACAGAAGGAAACAAGTGGCAGCGAAAGCTGGTCGTCAAGCGGACTTTGAGATATGGAGGGACCTTATCAACGTGGAATATTCCACAAGGTCTTTATGCTAATGAGATAAGAGGGTTTTGAAAAGCTAACGGGATAGACAGGAGCTCTCTTTTCAGCAAATGTCAGTAAAATACGTCCAGTAAATGTTGATTCTTGGTGACAGAGCCTCAGAGATCATATATTAGACTAAAATTAATGTATTTATGATAAAAACTGACATTCAAGAAGACAAGCAGGTTTACCCCAGACATCTCAACAAGATAGACGTTGCAAAGTAGACCAGAGCTATTCTAAATCTAGTGCTCTCATGTGCTGGCAAATAGCGTGAAAGCTAGGAAATTTTGAGTCTTTTCAATGCCGAAGAATTCCGATTTCTTAATATTTCATGATTATAGCGTCACTGCAGCTTTTCGATCGAAAAAAACGTCCCAGGCGCCTCTTTTTTTGACCAATGACACCCACAAATCGTGAGGAGTATTCAAACATGTTTTTGACAATCGTAGATCGTCTTCCTTACTTTTCCCATGCTAGCTCTCTCACTTTCAAAATAATGGTTAATATTTGAACTTAAGTTTACTGAAATTTCATACCATTGGTATCACTCGAACTTGAGCTGAAAGCGAGTCCCAAGGGTCGGGGGAGCAATAACGGAGATGCCAGTGAAGACGCGAAGGACCCCAAAGAAAACAGTGTCGTTTTCCGATGAGGAAACGCTTACTAGAGCCCGAACAGTGGGCAACAGAAAACGCAATGTAAACCACGATGGTCCTCCGATCTACGTTAAGAGAACCATCCAAACGGTACCATTGCACTTGCTGGCGCTTTTGTACTACTTTATCAAGCTGTCGCATAGTTTTGACGCAGTTACTCTGCTTTATATGCTCACTCCTTTGCAATTGATATACCTGGCATTGCAGTTCAATTCCAACACAATTTATGGCAATAAGGTCTTGAAATTACGCATGAGTCTGCTGCCAATTAGTTTGGCCGCAACTCTTGTGCTCACTGTGCCCTGTATGCTGATCATCATACTTTTGGGCGCGCCAATTGCGATACTTTTGAAAGAAACATGGGTTCTGGCAGCTCACTGCTGCATTTTGACTTTGCCAGCGGTCTATTCCATCTTCAAGTGCAATTTTAAGGTGGGCATTTTCAAAAAGTACTTCATAGCCGTGGCCATCGGTTGCTGGATTAGTTGCGTGGTTATTCCTTTGGATTGGGATCGTGATTGGCAAAACTGGCCTACTCCACTGGTTGTAGGAGCATATTTGGGAGCGTTTGTTGGCTATTCCGTTGGAGCTTACGTGTAGACTAAAAAGGTGCATCCTCAAGAAACCTACAATGTGGGCTAGTCCGTCGTTGTAACATGGGAAATTCGTTCTCATCAGTTTCACGTACCTGCATATACCATATATATATATAACGTCTGCACCTGGCGTAAACATCACTTGAATGCCTGTAAGAGTTCTTGGTCAGAGTAATGATATGCCTTGGAGCCTGGCGCGAATGAAGTTTGCAAAAGCACAGTTCCTGGGCCCTTAACCTGGTGATACATCTTACCTCGATTTAGTAGCTTGTGCCGAAGCAGATCCAATTTCTCGAGGTATTGACCAGCATACCGCCTAGTCCAGTTTCTCAAGCGCTCTGGAATCCAGGTTTCGGATGAAAATCCTACTGTGTTGACAGAAACTTTGTTGCTGTAGCCCAGTATGGCACCCGGGTTGACAATTGCTGTTTCTTTGTCTCCGAGCTGCAATTGGTACACAGGTCCCTCACCTGAAATGGCTACGGTACCACGCCCCAGTAGATGATTGTTCGGCTGTAGATCCAGGTATCCACTATAGCATAAGATGCTGCTGTGTGGGTTAGTTAGATGCCATCCTTCATGATAATCATCGAGGTTAAGAATCAAAACGTTTGACATTGGTGTGTCAGACACCAACATGGCATTAACTGGTTCATCTCCGGTCGATAGCTCGCGAAGCTGGGAAGATTGCGAGCTTTCTTTAAGCATTAAAGGCTGTTGTAGTTGGGATTTGGCATCGAACGAATAGGCACAAACCTGATCCACCCGTGTATACAGTGAGCAGTTTGACGGTATCGACACCATAATGCTGTCTTGCAAAGGTGTGAATTCCGGCAGTTGAGCGAAAGGTCCACCTCCAGATGCTAGTTTTGTAGTGGTGAATTTAGAGATGGTGTTGAGGTATCGAGTTCCCGAAACCCGGTACCGGAACGCTGACAGTAACATTCTAATTGATTGAACCTATGGTAGACAGGTGAATTATATCTTTCTTGGTCTTTTAGGCTATCTCTAAAGGACTTTTTTCAAGTTTTGACTGTAAGTTTGGGAACTTTGACGAATTATAACGTTCCATCAACGAAGACCAACAACCAGGCAGTTTTTCTATAAGAAAAGGGAAGCGTCAAGAAACTATCTGACTACATAAAATGGGATCTCGATATGAATCCAAGAATTACGCTTCAGTACTTATTTTTCGGTTCAAATTTACGTACTTTTATGAGAAAGCAGACTCACTGCTGTGCTGTAGCTTCAAATTCGAGACACACGACCAGTCAAATCTACAATTCGTCATGAATACTTTCTTTGCGTTTTTCTATCACAGGTACGGTTTCGACCTCGCCACAGCTGGCAATACGCACGGTGACTTTTGGCCTCGACATAGCACCCGTTGGAACGTTTTCCACATATGTGACCACGTCCATACCCTCTAGAACTTCTCCAAACACAACGTGTTTGCCGTCTAGCCATGGTGTGGGGACGGTAGTAATGAAAAATTGGGAACCATTGGTATTGCGACCTCTGTTGGCCATCGACAAACGTCCAGGTCTGTCATGCTTCAATTCGAAAGATTCGTCCTCGAAAGTAGAGCCGTAGATCGACTTCCCACCGGTTCCTGAATGATCGGTAAAATCACCACCTTGGATCATGAAATTGGGAATCACACGGTGGAAAGTAGAGTTGATGTATCCCATTGCTGGGTCCTCAGAAATGGCCAATTCGTAGAAATTTTGCACCGTTTTGGGGGCCACTTCACCAAATAGTCCAATCACAATCCGTCCAGCGGCCTTGTCACCGTGAGAAACATCCAGGAAAACTTTATGGGTCACCACAGCGTCCGTAGCAGCATGGACACACGCAAAGATAGTCGACAAGACGACCAACAACAATTTGGAAAGCATTGGTACCTGTTAAGAGAAGACTGCTTTCACAATGCACTGTTGGCATCTTGAATAGTGGTGCACACATGAATGAGTTATGTTTTCCTTTAAAGGCTCTGTGGTCCGGGTGGCCACAGCATCAGTCAGTCGCGATCCACGTAGAAGCCATTGGGATCGATCCTAAAGGTATACAGGAGTAGACTTCATGCTGGTGCCCAGTAGTTTGTCCATGAGAGCGTCATTGACCGTGGTGGAATGGGTGAGCACAGATTGTACACTTGTTGTAGCTGGGCCCGTGTTAGCTGCGGAGTTCGGACCGCTAGTGGAACTTGGAACAGTGTTGTGCGGATGGGAAACGGTAGAGGACGATTGATTAGCGACATTGACGAATCTGCCACCTTGCGAAGGCTCAAACTGACTCAGACGTCTTACATTAGATAATGCGTGTGACAGGTGGAAGTTTGCGGACAAAAGTCTGCTTTGTAGGATCTTGAAAACTGATGGTGATTGATACACGTTGGCACCAATTATGAAGTAGTCTTGCAGAGGAGTAGCCGTTGTAGGTGTGCTTCGAAGTTGCTTGCGAATGATCCAGAAATCGGGCTCTCGCACGTATGCCAGAACGTATTCAACGCCCTTTAGTTTGCGTAATTCTGCATCCCAGAGTGCATGCACCATATAGGTCGATAAAATGCGCTGACGGTGGGGGTCCGGGTCTAGGTTGTTGGCCTCGCGAGCTGAGCCCTCGGGGCGTGGTTGTGCAAATTGGTGCTGCATTTTGGCAACCTGGTTGTTGGACGAACGGTCGAAGAAGGGCGATTCTGCGAAATAGTCGAGAACATTGTCAGTTCTGAGCCCAAACGATTGGATCCATTCCGGTGATTTCCATTGGAGTTCGTCAAGCTGAGGAGTGCTCATGAGATATGGGGAATGTGGGAGGCTTTTCGAGTTATTTTGGATGAGTTCTTGGCCCGAATAGCTGAAATATTGACTTTCTGGCAGTTTTGTAGATTTTGAAGAACAACTGATTCTTACGATGAGCACTTGAAGATTCAAACACACACACAGACACAAACACGCTGCAGACACTAGAATAGACGCCAGGGATGTGGGGGTTTCAGCGATCAAAAGCTGTTTTGCTGAGTCTATACGAAATTTCTTGCAGACGGATCTTGTCGCAGTGTTGTGAGTCGCTGGGCACGTATCCACAGTATCGTGAGAGCTTATGAGACAGGTATTGAACAAAAGAAGTCTCCGGTGACATTGGTCGAGCCTCGTTAATGGTCTGCAATGGTTTTCTTGCTGGTTGCATTTGCATGGTCACTTCAGCAAGCTTACGCAGCGAAACCGGTGGGTTTCGTGGCACCTTAGAAGCATCAAATGAATCTGCGACCGTTGGTTCGGGCAGTGAATCTAAAAGTCGATCTGAGAAAGCTGAAAAACTTGGCGATAGGGATCGTGATTCCAGCTCGTCCAAGGTATCGTGCAGCAATGCTGTGGAGATCGAATGTACGGGTTGAGTATGCACGAGCAGTAAACTGTTGGAATTGGCATCATTGTTTGGCTCTCTGATTAAAGGAGCGGGCACTGTGATATCATCGGTTTCTTCCCAATGTAAAAAATTGTCCAAAAAGCTTGGCGATGACATCAATGGCGCTTCATCGTGTGCCGGTGAATCGACTGACGCGTTAATTGGGGCTTGTAAAGGTCTTTCCGGGTTGGAATCGCGAATTTGCGTGAAATTTGTTTCTCGTGTGGCATTGAGTCGCTGTGAAGACTTGTGTGGGTGTCGATGATGCCGTTTAGAAGGTCGATGCTGTTTGCTAGCTGTCTTTACGCGTTTTTGCTTGACAAATGGCATATTTGATCCGCTGGAAACGACTTTTTAGGTAAATCGTAGGCGAGTTTAACGCCTAAGTGGTTGCTTTACGCGTAATTCGAGGTCTTTCGATGATTCAGACGCGCTTTTTTTTCGAAAATCTGGCGTCTGCCTTGGTACCGTTTCGCGTCGCTGAAAACCAGGAGTGTTTTAGATATTACGGGTATATCGTCAAGAGATAGGCGGCTAAGGGCAAAGAAATAGGATGTATCGGGTTTCTTGCAGTCAAGGTCAGACTCTATTTGATGCTTGAAAAGGGTTGGGAGAAGGATATGCCGGGCTTGTTCCCAGCGTTGGGCTTATATAGATATTTATCTATGGTATTTTTCCAAAAATTGTGACACAGCTAATATGCGGGATATTGTCGAGTGCATGAAACGCGAGTCTTTCTGGGACGACACTGCATAAAACATGCATAACGCCAAATAGACAAGTTGAAACGGCAAAAGGTAAGTGTCAAAAGTCAGCCAGGAAGTAATGCAAACGTGAATGGAGAATTTTATGGCTTTTTTAGAGAAGTTGGGTGAATATTATTTTGGGCGAACAAATGCGGACTTATTTCTTGCCTTTCCTTCCCTTGAGAACCGTTGATTGCCACGATATTGAGGTCCATCGAGGGAAAGCTGTGGGTTTTTAGTAGCCTCAAAAGATCTGGGAGAATGACATGTTGAAGAAACTGCAGGTTGAGCGGTGTCGTTCGCCGCAGATGGATGCTCAAGGTATGCTGGTGATCACTTTGTACTTGCTCGTCATCTGTCATTAGGTATTTCTGAAGATTAAGAAAATACGGTTCGTCAAGCCGTTGAAGATCCGAAGGAGAGAAGAAGGTGATAACTGGGTAAATCAATTAAAACTGGGCGAACAAGTGTGTAGAAGTAAATTGGAGCCGTGTATTGCGTCTCTGAAGGTAGAATGCGATCCTAGGAGACCGCGTCACGTGACGTATCTCGAAATATCACCCCGTTAAGCCCCAATAGGGTTAAGAGCGAATACAACCAGGGCAATGTTAAACCATTGCCATTGTCGTCATCTTCTTTCTGCCAATTCATTTTTGTTGAGGCTTTCCGTTTTGATTTAGAGCTGTAGATCCATTTTGGATAACGCCTTCATCAATTCACACATATCGCCATCATACCGAGTTTGCCCTGTATTCGGAAGACTTGGGATTTTGTGATTGTTGTGATTGCAGTCAATTTCGTGGTACTAGTCGTGCTGGATGCATCTCAAAATAGGCGTCAAAGTGGCAGAAATTCTCGTAGTAATTACAGCAGAGAATAAAGTGAATGAAGTAATACCATCGTTATCTCCCGCTGTTTGCTGTCCATAATCTAAAACAGCTTCAGGGACATAATGGACCAGAAATGATATCTGAAGTATCAAATTTTGAACGTTCATCTGGCAAAGTGACAGTCCGCGATATTAAAAGATTTCAAAAGCTAGGTTACAGCGTTGTGAACCATAAGTAGTATTAATAACAACCTTTCTTCGACCGAAATAAGAGTCAAAATATCAGGAATTATCAACAGTCACGCCCACGTCGGTTGTCTCTTCCTATTCTACTGCCCATCGTCACTGTCTTTCCTGAACACTGCTCTTTTAACCTATTAGTTTCTCTACCTGATTATATCTGGCAAATTTACCAGAACAATTGTGACTGCTTTCTCAACACCCATACCTTTCAACATCCTTACATTTTTCTTTGATCTTTTTTAATTTTTCACAATTTCAAAAAAAATTGAATTGCAAAGATGTCTCTCGTATCGTTCTCGACGGGGACTCTTTTTGATAAGTTGCGATGGCCTACGTAGTATATCGTTTCGTACGCAGCCACTCGATTGTCCAAGGCCCGGCATTTTTCAATTCATAGAATCAAAGTTGAGAAGTTTGACTTACTGTGCTATACTTGAAGAAAGTCTAACTTCAGCAACTCAAGGACAATAAAATGTATGCATAGCTACGATCCAAGTAGTTGGAAATCAGAATGGGGGTTCAAGTGGCAAATGAATGGAAAGAGTGCGGTTTTTTAGAGACCGGTTTCATCTCAAACAGAGCACTGTGGATTGCAAAAACCAGCTGAACAGTGTACTGCTAGGAAGTGGCCAAGGGATCTGGTGGAAAAAGGTTTAAGGCACTTTCAAAGGTTTGACTATATGTTTCACACTGGAACGCACTGATTGGCTTTGCCCACCCACTTTCTTTCTCACGCATTCTGCTCCATCGGTTTCCCAATACTTTGTTTTTTTCTTCTGTTCAGCAGTTTACTAACATCATCTTCAGGGCTAAGAGAACTAAGAAGGTTGGTATCACCGGTAAGTACGGTGTCCGTTATGGTTCTTCTTTGAGAAGACAGGTCAAGAAGTTGGAAATCCAACAACACGCCAGATACGACTGCTCGTTCTGCGGTAAGAAGACTGTCACCAGAGGTGCTGCCGGTATCTGGTCTTGCGCTAGCTGCAAGAAGACCGTTGCTGGTGGTGCTTACACTGTCTCCACCGCTGCCGCTGCCACTGTCAGATCTACTATCAGAAGATTGAGAGACATGGCTGAGGCCTAAGCGGTTTACATGTGTACCATGTGTAGCATCTAGATATCAAAGTTATCATATTACGTTCAGGGATGTGGATCGCGAGACGTGCGAGCGCACGGTGAGTGACTGCTGCAGTCTCGGTGGTTTTTGTGCGGAAAATGGCTTTTTTTGCTGTCCTTCTACAGGCCTACTCTTGGTAACGCCAAGTGCACCGTGACGGGCTGAGCTGGGCTGGGCTTTGCTGAGCTGCGCAATCAGCATATACCGAGTTCTTACTGATTAATTGGTCTTGCGAAGAAGAGAGAAGAAATGCTCTAACCAATTTAACATTTCACGGTTTTCTGCATAATCCGTCTTCGGTCTCAGAGGACGTTATTCTACTGCCTCTATGGGTTTAGTGCTTGCCAAAGACTTCTTTACTCTCAGTGCCACGTGATGTAGCTGGTCTTACTTCCATTGCCATTGTAGGGCCACACTACCCATGGATACTGGTCTTGCCTTGAAAGCGTTGAGCCATATAAGAACGAAATGGTAGCGTTGCTTTGATTGTTCCGTCTTGTTGAATCATGGGACCATGCTTAGCATGGATTTGACAAATTTGACGACCCTGGGATTATCTAGTTGGTAGTGACGAAGAATCTTGGCACAGTGAGTTGCAAAGGACCGATTCTGAACGCCAATATGGTAGCGTTCGATGACAAAAACCGTTCAAAGAAAATCCTGAGCTATCTCATACAAGAAGACCCACCGGAACAAAACTCTTTGCCCGATATTTGTAAAGTCAAGATATGTAAAGTGGTTCTCAGGGTTTGGCATGGTGGACCGTGGCATGGTGGACCGTGGCACGGTGGACCGTTAGATTACGCGGTAAATTGTTGAAGTGAAAAACGCTAAAGAACAGTGTCAGCAATCAATTCCTTCAGCGGCATTTATCAGACGAGGAGAGGGGTTTCTGGTGACTTCTTTTAAGACTATGTCTCCCTCTCTCCCTACTTCTCTATTGAAAATTACCGAGCTCATTTACAAGCACGTGATCTACACTACAACCGGTAGATTTTTCATTCACTCAAGAACGACACTCGAGAGCCTATGTTACCCAAACAGCCGATAGCTGAAGAATAAGGTTGCCCAAATATCACTTTGATTCACTTTCTAGCCTCTCAAATTGACTTCTCAGATACGTAATTTTTTCCGAGATTCACATGGGCTCTATGGAGAAATCAAGATGACTTTGAAATATTAGCATTGGAAAGCATCGCCGGAATGGATGCGTGGGCTTTTAACCGAAATAGGACTTTACACATTCATGAGATGATCGAAGTCCTGTGGATTTCGTCCAAAGTGATATGTTCCCCAGACTCTTGCCCATAGAGAAGAATACTGAAAGCACGCACATTGCCATATTCAAGCGGCAAAATTGGTGAAGAGTAGGGTTGGTAACAGGTGTCTTTTTTAGGATTTTGAACTCTTCAGTGAACCACTGAATGATTCGGGAAATCGTAAAAATGTAGTGTGTCACGTGCTTCATATACCTGATTATCGTTATTTTCCTTTTTTAAGCGGTGCTCAAACCCCATGGGGGCATCGTTTCAATCACGATTTGAGTTAGCAGCTGCGTTTTTTTTGAAATCATTGTGCTCAGTATGTTCACCGCTTTCTTTCAATTGCTCCGGAGTTTGGTTTGTTTCCTCTAATAAGTTGTCTGTTAAGTGAGTTATTCCTCCGTAAATTCATGTATGTTGTTGAGCTGGAAAAAAAGATATACAAAAGAATACACGATGGGGAAGGGGAAAAGGGAGAGGGAGAGAAGAGCTGTTTGAATTGTGAAAACTGATATTGCCTCGGTTTGTAGAGAGAGTATAAATGCAGTCATAGATGTTTTTCCAAAGTCACGTGACCCGATTGACTGGAAAGGTTCCTATACACTATACTCAAAACGGAGCGTTTTGGTGTTCAATATAGTTGGATAATATGATCCAACTTCAATCAACATCAGTTGTTTTTTTGCAGCAGTCGGTATTCTAGTAATGTAAACCGGACTCATTTGTTATGTAACTGAAAGAAGACTACTCTTCATTACACACAATCAATGCATCACGTGCCTATATCACTTTTGCCCGCGCCGACGTCCGGCCGTTTTCCAATTTTCTCGTTACCCCAAACCTTCGCATCAATGGCTAATTAACGTCAGCGTGTGAGCATCGCTAAGACCGCTCCATTAGACCTAGGGGACTCATCTCGGACCAAAAATGCGCTGAACCCAAAGTATATAAAGGCCTCGAAAATACTCCTGGAGAAGTACAATTCCAAGAAGTCAAACTCCCACTTTCACACCTCTAAAGAAGAAACGCCCGTCAGTTTCGACACATATATCTCTAAGAAACCACAGGTTGTACAAATTCAGTTAAAACCTCAAAATCAATTCCAAATACCAAATCCACAAAATTCCCAAGTGCAAACGGCAATCGTGGCAAATAATTATACTGGATCTGAAAAGCATTTTCTTTTGTTGTTGTGGGCATTTCTTTCAAGTGTATTTAACATATTTCTCTATATAAAAGCCGAAGATGTCGAATCGGGGAAATAACACAAAGCCTTCGCACCCGGCAATCAACTTGATTGCAGGAGGAACCGCAGGGCTATTTGAAGCGCTATGTTGCCATCCGCTCGACACGATCAAAGTGCGCATGCAAATTCATTCCCGGAAATCCAGCGGCGGCAGACCGGTTGGCTTTTTGGCCACAGGCCGGGAAATTGCACATAACGAAGGGCTTTTGGCATTTTACAAAGGTTTAGGTGCCGTGGTTATTGGAATCATTCCAAAAATGGCCATTCGATTCACGTCGTACGAGTTCTACCGCGGTTTGCTAACAAACAAAGCGACGGGCGAAGTCTCTACCGGCAATACTTTTATTGCAGGTGTAGGAGCAGGTATCACAGAAGCAGTTTTGGTGGTCAATCCTATGGAAGTGGTCAAAATCAGGCTCCAAGCCCAACACGTTCAATTTGTGCCGCTGGTGGCAGAAGTTGCAGGCGCTACTGGCGCCGGTGGTGCCACAGGACCTTCCACCGCCACTTTCTCCAGTGTTGCATATCAAGCTGGCAATTCTGCAACTTCTAACATAAAGGCAACCGCTCGGTACCGCAATGCTGTCCAGGCGGCGTATCTTATCGTCAAGGAAGAAGGGCCACGTGCATTGTACCGCGGTGTGTCGTTAACAGCTGCGCGCCAAGCAACGAACCAAGGTGCCAATTTTACCGTGTATTCCACGCTCAAACGGCGTCTTCAGAAGTATCATAACACCGAGATGCTCCCGTCGTGGGAAACATCTCTTATCGGATTGATTTCTGGCGCAGTGGGTCCATTTTCGAACGCACCGCTCGACACCATCAAAACAAGGTTGCAGAAGGACAAGTCTACGGCTAAAACGTCCAGTTTTACAAGAATCGTTACTATCACACGCCAGTTGATTCACGAAGAAGGGTTTCGAGCATTGTACAAAGGCATCACACCGCGTGTGATGCGGGTTGCCCCGGGACAGGCCGTGACATTCACCGTTTACGAATTGATCCGGAAACAGCTCGAAAGCATGAGAGCATGAAAGCATAAGAGAGTGAGCGAATGTTAACGAATGTTAACGAATGTGAGAGCTATGGCACCAAAATACTCGACCCTTTGCATTTTTTACACCTTTCAGTCAGGCAGATGAATATATGGACACTAATCTTGCCATTTAAACACGCCGCTGGATAAGGAATGAGGTACCCGATTAGCGATTCGTCTTCCCTTAAGGTGGAACTTTCATCTGACAGTTCTTGGGTGGGCCTTGAAAAATGCTTATACAATCGTTATAAGTAGTAGACTGTTGAATAACCACCCATCATCATCAGCACATCATATGACTAAAACAATAGCAAAGCGACACAATCAACCCAGTTTAACGACATGAGGGCAAATTGTATATAAGGGAGCCTGGCTAGTCTACTTAAGCGACCTGCTTGCCACTAGTTTAACTATATTCACTTTTGTTCGCAACAGAGCAATTGACCAGAATATTGTGACAGAAATGCCCTCGATTCCAAGAACTTACAAGCTTTCCAGTGGCTACCTTCTACCCTCTTTGGGGTTGGGAACCTATGATATCCCAAGAGCTGAGACCACCGAAGTGGTTTATCAGGCTCTGAAGGCCGGTTACAGACATTTGGATACTGCGGTGCTATATGGGAATGAAAAAGAGGTTGCCCAAGGTATTCACAGGTGGTTACAAGAAGATCCTAGCAAAAACAAGCGGGGCGACGTGTTTTACACCACAAAGCTTTGGAACTCGCAAAACGGTTACAGCAATGCCAAGAGGGCCATTCAGGAGTGTTTGGCCAAAGCACAACCTTTGGGCTACATCGATCTGCTATTGATCCATTCACCACTAAGTGGGTCCAAGGGTAGGCTAGACACCTACAAGGCAATGCAGGAGGCAGTCGACCAAGGTATTGTGCGTTCAATCGGGGTGTCTAACTATGGCGCACACCATGTTGATGAGCTTTTGGCTTGGTCAGAGCTCAAGCACAAGCCCGTGGTCAACCAGATTGAGATTTCGCCTTGGATCATGCGTCAGGAGCTTGCAGACCACTGCAAGGCCAAGGGTTTGGTCGTAGAGGCGTTTTCGCCGCTCACGCACGGGTACAAGCTCAAACATCCCAACGTTTTGCAAGTGGCCAAGGAAACCGGCCACGATTCTGGCCAGGTGTTGATTCGCTGGTCTATGCAGCACGGATACGTCCCGCTACCTAAATCCCGGTCTGTGACCCGACTCACGGGCAATCTGCAAGCGTATGACTTTGAGCTTACACCAGAGCAAATGGACTTTCTGGATCAACCAGAAGCGTACGAACCTACGGATTGGGAATGTACCGATGCACCATGAGCTCTTACAACACCCCCACTCTACAGGTTAGATACGAATGTTATGCATATACACAAGTTCGAGATTAAAAGTCGGAAACTCTCGATTAAGAGAACTACAACAAACATGATGGATACCTCTAGCTTCTTCAAAGCATGTTTCCTCCTCTTCATCGCAGCTGTTCTTGCCCTCTCACACCTCTCTGTCTTTTCCTTCTTGACCTTAAAAGACATAATCCTAGTTTAAGTCTTACCCGGAGTTTGATCACGTGACCTAAAAATTCCAAGTATAAAAGAAAAACTTAGTGACATTTTGGAGTTTGACCTTCGGCGGCCACTTTTTCTTCCTGGATTTTTGTTTCATACACCAACATATTTTTAAAACTATCTTCCGGTATACCAGCTGGGACGCGACAAAATGTTCCAATGTGTACCTGGCGCAAATGGCTGGAAGTAGAAAAAAGTAGCACCCCTTTATAATCCGGACCACTGATAACAAAATTTTCCCATGAGTTGTCCGGTTCGCTTTGGGGCGACAATCTACGTGAGTAACTCCTCGAGTTTTTTCGAGCAATCTTATCGCTTTTCATTTAGTAGATTCAACACGACGAATACGAAGCCTGCTTCAGTGGTAAATAATGCGCTTGATAATGTACGTAAACTAAGGTCCGAGGATTGTCAAGCAGGGAACTTGCAGGACGCCACGTCAGCCTATCCGATCCCAAAAAAAAAACTCACACACCCGACTTCTTTGTGAGTATCGTGTGCCAAGCACATTGTTGTTGAGTGACGCAGCAGGACAAAGAAGCTGGAATAACCTGCGTTGTGGGTGGAGATGACTTGACCAGATATCGTCATATTCACTAAGCATTGTTTTAATCCATCGTTTACCTTAGTTTGATGTGGAACTTGAGAGATTTCTTTGACTCCAGAGAACGTTGAAATACATCATCGCAACGACTCTCCTAGGTGTTAACTGGCATTTGCCGAGCAGCCCAGACTTTTTCTTAATCTAGGATCTGCGTCGTGCATTGACGGCCTCAGCGCGGTTGTCTCTTAAACAAAACAAAACGGTTTTGTTTATGCTTTCCGTATCAAGGAGACGTTTACGTAAGGGTAAACAGTGCTCCTGCCCGATCGGGAGCGATGACGCGTTGACCATGTGACTTCGAGGATGGCTGCCCTATGGTTGTCTGGGTGATTTTTGTGACTGTGCATGGCATATGCATGATTATGCATAATCATGCATATGCCATGCACAATTATTGTTGTCGATTTTGCAAATCCCCCAAACACACTTATGAAAACGGGCCTAGCACAACATGTCCTGCCTCCCGTCGCGTTTCCCTTGAGATCTCGAAATGGGCGCATTTGGTGAATGCCATACAATGCAAATATATATATTTCGTCGAGAGGTCAGGGTTCCTGTCACGATACAATTGAAACGACATGAGTGACAACAGACTGCTGTTATTGAACTGACATAAGCCCGCTTTGTTCACCACAAGTGAAATGTTGTTTGATACTGATTATTTGATACCCGGTACGCCAGAGATTCCGGTCTCTGTAAAATCAAGGTTGGCAGGCGTCCTGAAGACGTTTCATTTGTCGACCCGAAAAGCTCGACATACCTCTGAGCTAACAGCTCCGAAACCGCACATATACCTAGAGAGTAGCGGCATTACCGTGAGTGCTAAGCAGTCTCAAACGTTTCTCGATGTCGTCCAGGACTATCTCCCGCAAGAAAATGAAGACACGCGCAACTACCCCACAGCATCAGAAAAGAGGGACAATCATACATTTTTGAACGTGCACAAGGGCGATATCGTTCATCTAATCGCAATTGCACCCAATAATCTCGTCCAGGTGCGCCTTGTCAACGGTATGGGTCAAGGTCTAGTACCCACCCGATGTCTAGCTTTGAACCGCAATCTAACGCCTTCAATGTCACCAGAGCTCGATTCAACTCCAGAGGCCTTCCAGTCACCAACTCGTAGAGTAGCCAAATCTGCAGCAGCCGCCTCGCTTTTTTCGTCTTCACCGGCTTCCTTTTCGCCAACTCACCAACAACCTGATATCAGAAGCTGCGAGGTCGAGGCCATCGATCTGTGGGACAATCGAATATGGTACAAGATCAGGTGTGTGATGAAAACAGGCCATCATCGAGTGTTGTCTAGATTCTATCAGGATTTCTACTCCCTTCAACTTCTAATCAAAAATCAGTTGGTGGGCGAACACGGTGAGATTATTCAGGGACTTTTCCCCTTACTTCCGTCCCCTTGCCGATCTATTACTCCGTGCCAAATCAAGAGTCGAATCGCGGAATTCAATAGCTACCTTGGCAACATCCTGGGCTCATCTGCTATACCGGAAGACGTCAAAATCGATGTTATCCAAAACCTTTGGCTATCTCCCAAACCTGGGGATGTAGTCATCACGCCGCGTGGCTCAACATTCAAAGTTTCGCCCTCAATTTCGGGCAGTGAGTCCTGGGAAGCTGTCTCTGATAAGTCACAAAGCTCGATTAACGACTTTGCCAAGCACCTGGATCCGGCGATTGGTATCAAAAGCAGAGCTGTATCTTTCTCTGCAAGGAGGTCGACATACGAGTCGTCAACGATACAGAGACAAACCCAATCTGCGCCAGCAACACCTGCGCTCTCTAAATTTCAATTTGAGGCTCCTGGTCAAGAAGTGAAAGACATCAAGGTGAAGTTTGTATATGACGAAGAGTGCTATGTCGCTAAATGTGCTGCTTCGGAGCTTCAATCGTACCAGCAATTGGATCGCTTGTGTCATGCTAAACTAACAGGTTGTTTGCCTGATGCCACGTTCCCATTGGAAATTTCATTGATCAACGTCAACAACAAGCCTGTAGTTCTAACGGAGAAGTCATTCCGCCCGTCAATCGCGGAATTCCATTCTGGAAAGTTGGCTTCACACAATATGACATGTTCCAACTTGAAGAAGTTGGTGTTGCACGTAACGCCATTGAAGTAGAGTTCTCATTGTAGGATTATTTATAGACGGTAAACTGAGAATTCATTTGGGATTAACGTTGGTTGTGAATGCAGAGTTTATTCTATCTAGCTGCTGCGAGGGGTGCTTCTTTGGAGTCTGAGTACAGTGGTGGGTTCAAATCCTCATCATCAACTTCTGTGAGCTCTCCCTCAAGTGTGGTGTCTGTGTCGTTCGATAGCAACTCTTCTTTCTGCAAAGACGGAAGTGAGCTGACATCGGATATGCTGCAAGGCTGTGCCCTGGCCTCATCGAGAGCAAGCTTGAATACAATTTCGCTTGCCTCTGTTTTTAAATGCACTGATGATGATGATGACGATGTCTCCGATGAGGTACTTTGTGGACTAGGAGGACCTTCTGGTGATTTTGATGAGAGAGCTTTTTTGCGCTTACTAGGTGACGACGGTGGTGTTAGCTTTCTTTCTTGTCTCTGGCGCTTGCGAAGTTCGCTATTTTCTCTTCTCAACTGTTTGGCTTTTTCGATCTGTTGTTGTGTCTTAAACAGGTCTGGGATGCTTTCTTGTAAATGATCAACCCAATCGTCGCAGTCAGATAAAATCTGATAGTCTATGATGCCGTGCCAATTGCAATCGCCGATTTTGGTCTTGTTGATGAGAATAACTAGCCCGTTACGCTCGTGTACCTGCTTGCTTATATTTCTGACCAGTTTTTTCACTCCATCGACCTTAAGACTCGTCCCCATAATGAAAAATAGGTCTGGTCGCCCTCTGGCGAGGTCTATGTTCAGCCCTTGTGTTATGAACTCACAACTTGGATGGTTTTCACCGTAAAGAACAATGTTGGGCCTCAGAAGCCCAATGGATCCGGTATTGCGCTTTCCTTGAAGCGATCTTTGATGATTAGTATCTTGACAACGTGGGCAATTGGGAAGGTGACCGCTCCGGAGCGTCCTAGACAGCATTCTATTCCAGTCACACGTCGCAAAACACTGAGTACAGCTGAGCTTGTTAAGATCGCCGTGAAGCTGTACCACGTCCAAGTTTTTCCACTGGTTGGCCATTGTCGAGCTGTCATCGCGCTCTGACGATACTTCTAAACCCAGAGTCTCTTCTAAGCCATCAATATTTTGCGTGTAGCATCGAAGCAGTTTCCCCCTGTTCTTCAAATGGGCTATAAATCGGTGTGTTTTGGTTGGTTGTGCTACTCTTGCACTGCTGTAGAGCTTTTCCATGAAACTGGCAAACACCGGAATTTTGTTTTCTTCACGGAACAACGATATGTCGAACATCTCCTGGCCCGACCTTATGCTTGCATCAGGATACTGACGCTTGACCAGCTCATATAACCCACTGGATGATCTAAAATCCGGAATCCCAGCATTACACGATATGCCTGCTCCTGTGAGCACCAAAACTCGTCTAGCTCGACTTATTTGTTTGTTAATGGCTTGCAATTGCACATAATCAGAATCGCAGCCCTCTATCAGTGGTAAATGTCTTAGTTTCGTCGTTTGCAAAACTTCCAACTTGGATCCGTTTTTCTTCAGCTCAACCGGGACACTCTTTTCATCAAACGATTCCTGGCTCATAACAAAACTTGGCATCCCGCTAAAACTTCACTGGTGGCTGAAATCCTGTATTGGGCCTCTGGTTAGGCTTCAATGGTGTCCTCAAGAGACCTTTATCTCTTGAAACCTGGTAAGTTTTCAAAGTTTCTTCTACTTTGATCCTATTTTCCAAAATGTATTTAGAAGGTTGATATTTAACTCTATGAGGAAAAACCGATACAGTTGAACGCTGAGCTAAAGAGAACCTCTGATTTGAGTCTAATCTTCAATCTAGATCAGTTATAATGTTATGGAGCTGGTAGAGAATAGTGTGGAAGGAATTGAGCCGAATACGGGATCTGCAACGCTCGCCCAGGAGCTCTTTTCCAGCGAACGAATTGGACAATTGCAGCTCCTACAACACAACGATATGTTTGTGCTTCTGGCTTCAAATCGAACCAAAGGACATCGGAGAGTGTGATAGGAGAAACACACTATCCACCTTGACTGTTGACGGCCAACTCCATTATGAGTTTGGTGGTGAGATGCAGAAATGGATACGCAGAAAATGTGCTCATCTCGTCTTCGTTAGCAGCAGGAGTGGACTCCCCGTAGCTGTTCTCCCAGCCATCAAATTTGAAATCCACCAGGTAGTTGTTGGCTTCGATCTGGAACAGCTGGATGACCATCTTCATGAGATCTGGGATCTTCTCGTTGGCAGGCTGTTTGGTGTCGTATTTCCATCTCACACGAATGGTCCACAAGTCGTCTTCGGACGGCTTTGCCCATTGCGCCCCCAGATTTTTCAATGCGATGTAGATTTCGCCCATCACGTCCAGCGGATAAGAACGAGACCTGATCCCAAAATGCCACCTGGTTTTCGATTTTTTGGTGCTGAGCGGAGAGATTTTGGTAGCAGCAGGAGATCCTTCCGCCAGCATGTTTGCGCGGTGCATTTGGGGCAGCGAGCTCGGCAAAATGGCAATTGTGCTGTCCTCGTCTTTCTCTTGGTCGACAAATGGCGATTGGTAAGTGCGCTGTTGGCTTCTCTTCACATGACGGTGGTTTCGTGAGCCATGCGACGGGTTGGAACCCGCGGGAGACCGTTGTGGTTTGAGATCGTATGTGGGAGGCGATTGCGACAGAAATGTGTCGAGTTCGCTGCTTTGGTCTCTGTTATTTTTCAAATCGTCAATCAGAGATTTATTCTCTTTGATCAACGAGTAAGCGTCTCTTATTTCTTTGAGAGCCGGATTATCCTCTTCGGATTCCAATGCTTCATAAATTTCGTCTCGATCGTAGCCCATCGTTTTCGTCAGCATAGTCACTAGCGAGTCGTCCACTTCTTCCACATCTTCGTCGTCACCTTGACCATGATGGTCACCGTCGTTATGCACGTCGCCTTCCGATCTCAAATCAGCGGGCAACAAGTAATCGGACATGTCTACCCGGAACCACTCATCCTGCATTATTTCATGGATTGTGATTCTGTTGAGTGGGTTGACGATCAGCATCCGTTTGATCAAATTGGAGGCACCCGGTGACAAAAATTTGGGCAGCGTATAGATACCATTACTGATGTTCTTGAACAACACGGGGATGCTCTCGTCGTCAAACGGCAGTCTACGACACAACATCACGTACAGAATAACCCCAGACGACCATACGTCGACTTCGGGACCCGCATATAATTTCCCACTAATAACTTCGGGAGCCGCATAATTGGGCGAACCACACGAAGTTTTCAAAAAGTTACCATCCGTCATGATGTTCGACAGTCCGAAATCGGCAATCTTGACGTTCAAATGTTCGTCCAGAAGCAAGTTCTCCGGCTTCAAGTCTCTGTGTACGATCTTGTGACGATGACAGTACTCTACAGCACTAATGATCTGCTGGAAAAACCGACGTGCTTCGTTCTCACTCATCTTGTCGCGTTGCACAATGTAGTCGAACAGCTCGTTACCGGCGTATTCGATAACCATCACAATTTCGTCCTTTGACTTGATGACATCGTAGAGCTTGATGATATGCGGGTGTCTTAGCAACCGGAGGTATGAAATTTCTCGCTCTATGCGGCCCTGCATGTCACTCTTGGCCAACACTTTTTTGTTGATGATCTTCAGAGCTACTTTCTGGCCTGTTGTGACGTGGTATGCCAGTTTCACTTTCCCAAAAGACCCTTCCCCCAGAGTCTTGATAATTTGGTATTTGCCAATACGTTGTTCTTGTCCGTGCGAGCCGTGATGATGATGGTGGTGGCTGTTAGCGTGCGGCCCATGGCCACCTGTATGACTTGACATTGAGCAGTCTGAGGAGCGATTCGAGCTTCTTTTGATGTCTTTTGTTGCGATGTGTTGGTGAGAAAGAGTGTGTGTCTAGCAGTTAAGATGTATAAAATGAATTTAGAGCCCCTTTCAGTGTTTCGTGGGTGGTGATGTGAGTGTAGTGACACGAAGGATTTAGCTAATTCTGCAAACAGCGAGCCGGGGAGCAGCATTTCGGAAGTTTAGATAAAATTTTTGAGCTTTTCGTGCTGAATTTGTATGGTATGACTTTTCAAACGAAAGATTTGGGGCCCATTGCGCTTAAATAAATTGATGAAATGGTGAGTGTATTTTTTTGAATTTTTTGGGCGGGAAAACAATACCAGAAGTTCATCTCTGGGGTCCCATAAAATACCTTGTTTTTTTTGGAGTGTGTTACATTACTCAGATTGGTGCTAATTCAACTTTTTGGCTTGATTTTGGAAATGAAACGTGTTTTTTCCGGTTTTTTGGCTCCAAGTCAAGATTAAATCCCAAATTCAGGACAAATAGCGAGACCATTAAATACCCCGAATAGAGATTAACACTTGAAGCTTGCCAGATTCCTTTCATAGAACCATTCTAGCATTGATGACAGACGATTCTTCGAATTCAACGCCAGTGCCGTACGTAATTACCTCACATCTGCCCTCTCTCGATCGAATATTAAAAATAAGTGTCATCGCTCCTACCCGAACAAAACGTCTTCTTCTTCCTCAACCATTGAGCTCTTCAAGCCTTTGGTGGTTCTCTGTTCTTGATTTCGTTGGCTCACCATCACCCGTTTTTGTTCTCACTTCATCAGCCAAAAAAGCCCCTGGCTTCCCCTTTCCTTGGAACTTTCACTCAGCTCATCGCTCACACACACACCCACATCAAAATCATGTCTCCCGAAAGCATTGTGGCCCACATGAACAAGTCCCACAAGCTGGCTCTTGAAGATTACTTGTATGCATACGGAGACGTGCCGATTACAGATCAGATTGCAAACGTGCGACTTGAAAAGATCGAACTGACCCATATGACGCTCTCGTTTAATCATTTTGACGTCGAGTTCGAAATCGAAAAGGTGGTTTTGTTCAACCCACCTCTCCAGAACTGGGCTGAATCACGTCCCAGACTCGTGGACATGGCCAAAGTCGCCGCCACTAAGCGTGGATACTCGCATGTTCAAATCAACGAGTTGAGTCCACCCAACGGACTCGCAGGGTATGGCTTCATCGCACTGGTGTTTCTCCCGCTTATGTGCTATCTGTACCGCCCGCTGCTGAACTACGTGCCTTTTGTGGGGCCCTATTTCGACAACAGCCGCTTGCTTGTTGGAATCCAATTTGCTGCGTTCATAATACACGTTGGCGAATGTGTGTACCTTTTAAAGCCACGCCTTGACTTCTACCGGGTCCCTACCGATTTCCTCATCGAATGGTACTTTTTTGGATTCCTTGAGGGCTATCCTGCAGTCAAAAGATTCGACAATTTGGCAAACGAGAGAACGCTGCATTCAGAATAAGGTTAGGCGATGACGAATTGATGACCATGCAGAAGAGCGAACGCGGAAAAATCCTGCCTTGAAATCTGGACACATGAAGACTGGAACTGAGCCCATTGCAGTCCTTCAATTCTGCAGTGTCGGTCCGTGTACAAAACGGGGAAGGAACTCTCAACTTTGAATAACTCTAAGTAATGAAACTGCAACTACAATTAGCACTGTAAGCCAAACTAGAGCGTCAGAGGTAGTCCACTGGACATCTTACTGTGTTTCTGTCGCTAGTGTTGAAATTGACATCAAAGTTGTATATAAAGTGCTGGCATAAAGTAAGTTGAGCTCATCATAGTCAAAAAACACCAAAAGCGTCTCCAATTGCTCGTTCAAAACCTCCGTTGTGCTGTAATGTTAGGTGAGGAGTACATAGGAACGTGGATGACATCCTTTTGGCGCTATTTGTTGTCGCTTTTCTACCGAAAAGAGGTACGTTTTACCAAGCATAGCAGTTTTGAAGCAGGACTGCGATAGTTTACAACCTCTACTGACGCCTATAAACAGCTAAATATTGTAGTTGTGGGGCTACAAAACTCAGGCAAAACGTCTTTGACGCGTGCACTTGTTTCCAAGCCGTTTGAACGCGATACTATCCCGACCCTTGGCGTGCAAACAGAACGCGTCACGCTGGGGCTCAACACAGTGCACGTATTTGATCTGGCGGGCCAAACACGGTTCCACCACTTGTGGCATCGCTATTTATCCCGCGCAGACCTTGTTATTTACGTTCTAGACCTCTCAGACCTGAGCAGTTGGTCGCAGACCAAATGCAAACTTCAGGAAGTGATATGCGATACTAACCACGACAGCATTCCCATGCTGATTGTGGGAAACAAGATCGATCTACTGTCCCAACTGGAGGCCAATTCCACAGCTTCTGGCCGTCGTCTGTCCAAGAAGACCGCCCCCGACCAAAACACTCTGGATAATTGGAAGTTTTTGGCTCCTCTTTTGCGAAACTACGAGTTTGATGATATACCGACCTACCAGCTAGATGAGACTAATCTTTACGTTCTCCGCAACGTTGAAATTCTGTCTAAAGAGCTGGGTTTGGATCTCAAGAACGGCATTCTTCACTTGCCAAACTCGCAAATCTATCTCGACCGTGATCTGGCCGTTTTTACCATAAGTTGCAAGAACGGAGACTACATTCAAGACGTTGTTGACTGGATTGTCCAATTGTGACCAGTACCCTTCAAACTGTTACTGGAAACTCTTCCTTCGATTCTATCACGTTGGCCTACTTTTGAAGCCAAGAACAGATACAATTTTCACAGTTAACCTTATCGACTACTTGTCTCTCTCGGAGTTCACCATCTAAAAAAGAGCTCTCAAGGGTACTTGGAACGCTGTTTAGCACTACTTGGGTCAACGGTGGCGATTGTAACAGGTTTTACAACGATCGTTGTTGTGTTAATCCGGCTTTCAGAGGAATCCTCGAGGAATTTACAAAGGTAAATCTTGACCAAGACTACAATGAGATCCGAGAAGAACAAGACAGATGTGGAAGCACTGGAGGAAAGTGAAGAGGAGAAATATGTTCCCAGTGTGTCATTCGACACCGTGCCCTTGCTTGCCGGGATTGCTTGTGAATGTTCAGATGACAACCATGATGACCATATGCTGGAATACACAGAGGACGAGTTTTACGACAACGAAGCACCTACCGATAATTATGGACATCTGGGCTACCTCAGCGAGTACGATTTGATAGATTCAAAGATAGACGGGCTGGATGGATTCCATATAGGCAGAGATGGCCGTATCACACGAACAGATTATCCAACCCGGCCCACAATTGTGAACGATGCGTTGGTTCTAAACAAGGCCCATAAAGCTTGGCTGACGCTATGGCGTCAAAGAAAGGCATCGATTGATTCGAGACTGCGATCACCTTCTGCACATTTTGTGTTCCCCGACTTTGTGGTGCCAGCAGAATCAAATCCCAAGATCACTAGTGCAAGTGGCTATTCGCCGCTCACAAAGGAACAACGGAGACGGGCTCTTATTATCTCTAAGAAAGTTGGGTTTCCCAATTCACCACGAACAATTGTGTGCCATATCAGTGGCAGAAAGTATACCTGGACTGCTCTGGACTGGCTTCTCAAACGGTTTTCCAAAGATGTTGATCATCTTGTAATAATTGCTAACATCCCAAAAATGTCCAACAATAGGTCGCGATCCAGATCGAGATCCCGCTCGGCAGTAAGAAGAAGCAGATCGGCAGCTCCTTCCAGGCCCCATTCTGGAAATTTCGAGACGATGCACAGGACTTTTTCCGCAGGCCCCACCGACGAGCAAAACAGACAGCAACACGACGAATGGCTAGAATGGGCATCGGGTTACGATGCAGGTCGCATAAAGGAGGTTTTGAAGAACATCTTGGACTATGTGATGTGTATTCTTCCAGAAAATCGAGCCGTTAAAATTACAGTGGAGATCATTATCGGCAAGACGAAACATATTCTTGTGGATAGCATAAACGTATACTTTCCTGATCTGATGGTTCTCAGCTCTGTACGGTCCGGTGAAACCGAAAGCATGGTGAAGTGGAAGTCGAGAAGTCTGATAGACAAAGCCTGTCAAACATTTCCTGTGCCCATCGTTTTGGTGCCCGTGAAGAAGCTTTTGGATCTGGAAAGTACTGTAAGAGATGATCTGGATGAGCAGATCAAGACGAAGGCGAACGAGAATAGTGCTCAGATGCCTCCGTTGCAGCATTCAAATACAGCACCTGGAGTGCTTGATCATATAGGCACTTCCGACCACTCTGTCACTGGCTCTTCGGCTTCTGAAACAGCAGAATCCTCGCCGTTAGAGAATGATGTTTCTGCCGTGAGTTCCGTATCGTCCTCACTGAAGAACAATGCTACAACTGCGGATTCACAGTTGAAGGATGACTTGGTGGCCTTGCGGAGAAAAACCAAGTCGAGGATTTTGGATTTGGAGAATGATAATTCGTTATCCGTGGACAAACGGCTGGTTTCCGGTTTTGACGAAATATTGAATTCGACCCTGAAATTTGCTGATCTTCTGGATGCCTTGAATCAAAGCACAGAATCACTTGTTGAACTGAAGAAAGTGTTCACTGGCGAGGCCAAAAATCAAACCCCGCGTAGCAACAGATCTATGCTCGACGTTGTCGACTCACCCAAAGCTTCAAGTTCCCGCCAGCATAAGAGAAGGACTCCGGTTAAGGCCAAATTTCAGCTTCCGTCGGCGCAAGCCAGCCATCCTGGCTCAGCTGCAAACACCGCTAATACATCGATACCAAAGGTACAGATCCAGTTCGCGCCCGAAGTCAAGGGGAAAGATGGCAGCAACATGTCCGGGCGCGATGAGATCGAAAGAACGCTTTCCTACGACGCTACCTTAAGACCTCACTCTTCTCACGGTATTGAGGGTGCACTCCGGGAAACAGATTTGCGCAAAGTTCGTAGTGCGAGTGTGTTGAAGCCCACCAAGTCTGCCACTATGGGACAGGACATCAAAAAGATGAGCAAAGGCTTTTTTTTCCTTTTTGGGGGTTCTGACAGCGGTGCAAACAGCGGCTCGGGTAGTCTTGCAAGCACGCCGTCTTCGAGTAGGAGAAACAGCAGTGGGAGTGAAGTGACAGGTTTAACGTTGAACACGCCAAAAAAGAAGAGAAGGTCGCGCTTTTTCGGTTTGCGGAAGTGAAGCGGAAGTGAAACGGAAGCTATTCTAAGACGTAAAACTGAAGTTTTGGGATGTTCGTTTAAAGGTTGTGAACGTCTCCGTTGTGTGCAAGTACAGAGCGATTCAGATTCTTAAATCAGGTGCACAAGTATTCTGTTGTATTTTGGAAACGGAGCGCCGTTCAACAGACGCCATCTTTTGATTTTCTTGTTACTGATCTGGCAAGCTGTGCTTTGAAGAGGATGCTGTCATTCATGGTTGCCGAGAACAAATGTTACGAACGCTCTTGCTACGACCAAACGGCACATCTAATTACCTTGTTATGGCAATCATAAAACTTGCCCAAAGGTTGACACTAACTCAGACTGAGCTGATAGTGATCGGGAAAATGCATAATCGAAAACGAATTTGGCCTGGCTCCTTCCCGGACTTCAAGTTGGTGAACTTTGATGTCCGAGAGACCCTGTCCATCTCTTCGTATCACGGGACTTCTACGGCTCTTTTAATATAAAGCATTGAGCGAGCTCATCGACCGAACTAAACGCTCCATCATCAGTTTCTACAAGGATAATGGCACCAGGATGGAGCCCAGAAACAAGCCTATGAGGAAGTTCGGTAGTCGTCCACCTCCGGAAACTAACAAGAAACCTGGACTCGGTCTAAACGTGGAAATTCACCGGGCACTTTTGTCAGAAAATGTGAATTTAATCAAGCATGGAGATAATCCTTATTTGTCCCATCAGGGGCCAGGCAGAAGTTTCGAAGACTCAAAAGTAGCGAAACGTTATCGAAGGGGCCTGAAATTCCATGAGCCTGGAGTTTTGACGAAAGAATTGGAGGAAAGAAGAGCTTTGGCAGCGCGACAGAAAGAGCTCAAGAAAAAGCAGGAAGAAATTGAAAGAGCCAAGATACGAGCGGGAGAGCTACCAGATAAATCAATCGGAGAGCAGTTTTACCTGTTGAGGAATGTACCGCAAGTCGAATGGTGGGATGCAGCTTATTTGGCAGACTCGACAACATGGACCATAAATGATAAATACCTGGGGGAGCAGAACAACTCAGACGATGACGAAGATGACGATGAAGATGACGATGACGACAGCGAAGAATCAAAACCTCCCACAATTCGCTACGTTCAGCACCCTGTGCCTATTCAACCACCCGATTGGGTCCAAGAACCTGTGGTGCCCAGAATCAGGCTTGCTAAGAGGGAGCAGAAAAAAATACGTCGAAACCGTCGAAAATTGTTGCGAGAAGAGCATGAGGAAAAAGTTCGTCTTGGGTTAGAGCCTAAACCTGCACCAAAGGTCAAATTGGCCAACATGATGAGTGTTTACCAAAACAGCGAAAATATCACTGATCCTACCAGCTGGGAACAGACCGTGAGGTCTCAAGTTGACGAAAGACATCGCGTACACGTTGAGACAAACATAAGACGTCATTTAGAGGCCGTAGAGCACAAGAAAGAAGCTGACTCTGGCAGTAGCGCTTCAACCACAGGCTCAGACCTGCATTGCAAAGTGTTTCGGTTCTCGAGCTTGCGAAATCCTAAAATAAGATTCAAGATAGCGGCAAACAGCCGACAGCTCAAGATGCGTGGGGTTTGTTTGAGGGTGGGTAATGACGGTCCCGGAATTCTAATTGTTATTGGGACGGAAAAAAATTGTCGATTTTACTCAAAGTTGGTACTGCAGCGACTCAAATGGACTGAAGATTTCACAGATGACAACACAGGTCAGCTTGTTGATTGTCGCAATGAGAAAGTGGCGCTTGCATGGGAGGGCGTGCTTAGGGAAACAAATTTTCGCGGATGGTTCATGAAGGAATGTACTTCGAAGGACGAAATGAGAGAAGTTCTGTCGCAATTGGGCTCGGAGTATTTTTATGGGCTTTTAGAAGTGTAGTAAACATTTTCTGTACGGTATGATTCATAGTAAGAGTGTATTTATGAGGAACTTTGAAAACGTCATTGAGCTCAAGTAACTAGCGATGTACGTAGCCTAATGTCGCTGTGAAAGTAAAAAACAATAAAATTTCAACTAAGCTTCGGAACCATTATCCGAGACCAAGAATATTCAGGACATTGCTGCTTGATTCAGGAAATTTTGGAGTTGAAAGTGAAGCAGCCTCGGTGTCATGAATGTGGTATTTCTTTGCGAGTTTATAGATTTAAGACGAAAAAAAACAATCAAGTAAATTTCACACAAGGAAACTCGAAAAAAACCAAAAAATAAAAGACATATTCGTGTAATGGCTTGAATGCTACCATAAAAGATATTTTAGGACTATAGAACGCTTCTTTGAAGCCTTTGAAGATGCGATGTCCACAAAAACCCGTATATAGCGATACATCTTCCATCCAAAAATATTCAGCCTTTATTGCTCAATTCTCAAGTTGAGAAACGTCTGCTAGTTTCAGTTCCTAATACGTGCACATTTCTTGACTTCTACCAAAGACTCATGCTTTCATGACTCAACTAAAAGCTCCAGTCACCCAAAAAAATACACATCACACTACACGACTAGGTCATCTCTTTCTAAATTACCATAAGACGAATCAAATCTCAAATATATAAGATACCAGCACGTACTACTACAACAGCACCCACGTCACGAACCTCTACTCTCCCATCTATCAATCCAATGGGTGCTGCTTACACTATTCTAGGTAGAACGGTACAACCCCATGTGCTAGCTTTGGCCACTATTTTGGGCACGGTGGGTGGTGCTACCTACAAGCTTTCAGGTTCTTCAAAGACACCCGAAACTGCATCGAATTCGAGTCCGGCAATCGCGTCTTCTGGATCCCAGGAATCTGGCGAGATGGACATCGAAAAACTTCTAGATAACTACCTGCAACAAGCTGACAAGAAATAAAGTTAGAGCCAAATTTTGGGAAGCAACAGAGCTACCAAATGATGCTCTCTTTCTCTTCCCTCCTCTATTTACGAAACTTTGCGCTTATGTACAAATATTCCATTCATATGACACCGAAAAAGACACCCTTTCAGAGCAGACCGTCGAGACTTTGTTCGGAGTCTTTCTTGATAAGATCCAGCATTCCTTCAGGTAGTATGGGCCTATTTTGGTCGTCAAGAACGTATCTGAACGGCATTTCCGTGGCCTCGCTTTTACTGAACCTGAATTCTGGGTAGTCGATGAATTTGATGCTTTCAAATTCCAACTGACGTTCCACGATCAATTGAGTGGTTCTGATTGCCGTGTCTGTGGTCATTTGCTTGGCTCCAAGCCTCTTGCCCACCAAAAGATCTGGGTATGCCCTGTAAAGCTCATTTGTACGGTCTCTAGGTGGATGGTCACCCAAAATCCCCCCAAAAACGAAGTAGTCGTACTCATGGGCATCTTGAGGCTTCAAATCCTCCTTTCCACGAGGATCCAAAAGACAAACTCTTTTCTCTCTCAATCTGGGCAAATTTGGGAACGCCTCATGTATGTCCACCAGTGGTTTTGTCGTCCATTGCAATCCCATGCGAACCAATGCCGCTGGAATGTCTGACTCCTGTGTACCTTCTGGCAACGACGAAAGGATCAAATTGGCAGCTCCCACGTCTCTGATAATCTGGGCATATTCCAACGCAACCCAATCACTGAAGCCCTGCTCCATGTGCTCGATGATATATTTCATAACGGGAAAACTGCGACCAATGATACACACACACACACTATTGTCAAACCTGTGATGAAATCTCACTGAGTCTGTGGTATCGTTGTTGTCGACGTCGTCTTCCTGAAAGACTGCGATGAGATGAGATGAGCTTCTTTAACCAATTTTCGTCAGTCATTTTCGACGCTGAGGTCACTTCGCTTCTGGGCCAGCAGACCTGTGTCAACCCTACGTCGTCTGGATAGCATTTGCTTGAGTATGAATGCGGCCAAGTCCATTTCCTCGAAATAACTGACATGCGCTTTGATCGCCGAGATCAAGTCGACCTCTAAAAAATTTGGAAGAAAAGCATAATCCACTCTGCCGGAATAGTTCAACTTGTTCAACATCTGGATGCTTCGGTCAGTCATTGTAATGGAAGACGCCTCTTTCTTTGAGTCGTTTGTCATCAGTGACCCGCCAAGTTCCACTAATTTGGAGGTGAAATCGTTGCTTGTCCAGTGTGGGACATATGCAGGTTGCAATTTGGCAAAAGATTTGTCGACTAAGGGCTCGAGTCTGAAAGCAATAGGATCGCAGACATGGAAGATGTTGAACAGATTTTGGCATTGTGGCGTTTCGACTTTTGTTGTATGTGACGGCGACTTTAGATGGCTCAACTTCGTTTTTTGAATCAGCTTGAAAACGCCTGTCGGGGATCCCACCGAAAAGAAGTTCTCCACCTCGAAATCTAGCGGGTACCTGTCCTTGTTCGCCAGAATGTCAAAGATGAGCAACCCCCCGAGCGAATGGCCCAAAATATGCACTTTACCTTCGAAGTTTGGGTTCCGAGCCCGATAAAAGTTGTACAAATCGTTCAATTGTTGTGCAACCTCTTGCATTATCCGATGCTTGTAGTGAGATTCACCATATAGCAGAAGATCGAGCACGACATCCCCCAGAATTTTGCGTAGTGGCTTCACACCATCAGCGGTGATATCACTGAGCGTAGGCAGGTCTGGATCCTCAGAGTTTACTTGTACGTCGTCAGTGTTGAAGCCTATCTTGTGCCTCCATGTAATAGGTATTACCTGAGCGCGACAGTTGTTCTCCCAGTCGGCATGACCTTTCTTCTTGTTTAAATCCTTGAGCTGATCGCTGGTGGAATACATCTTCTTCAAATTCGCCCGCAGCACATTCACTGTGTGCACGAAGTTCACGTATTGATACTTTTTACCCAAATTCTGCCCGATTCCATGGATGCAAAATACCAGATGATCCACGTCTCTATGATTCGAGTTCGTTTGTCCCCCCGTCGACGTCTCCCTTGAGTAGTCCGTTTCGACTTCTTTCTCCATGACTTTGTTGTTGGAGTCTTTCGAAGATGCCAGTGGATTGAGTCCCGTAAGCAAATCCAAGAGCTGCCAATTGATGAGGTCTGTTACTTTCCCCAGACTTTTTCCAGTGTCTTGAATTTCTTCCTGAACATTGTTCTTGACAGCGTCCGTTAACGAACAGTTTGTGTCGGCACCTCTGACCACTTTGTAAGCTCCAAACTGTACAGCCTGAGCCAAATGACTTCTCAACCAGTTGAGTTGAAGTTTACCGCCGTAAAGCTCAGGAAGAACGAAAGCAGTCGTTTCGTCCGCATATAAAACCAGATTCCCTTCCTTATGGGTTTTGGAAAGTTTGAAGACGTCTCTCAAACCCTCTTGTTGCTCCGAAGCCTGACATTGTTTCTGGTCGTTCTTATCCGCTAAAAATTCCTGACGATGTTTCTCCAGTTCTGATGCTAAATCCTGCTCGATGGGAACACCTTCGGAGTTGAACCACAAGCCACGTCGTACTTCATAGGTGGGTCCTGCCCAATACGCAGGTCGAATTTCCCTCTTAGCAAGGTCCACTTCAAATAGATAATCTTCATTCACAGGAACAGCGTTCAACCGGGAAGTTTCGTTGGCGGACCTAGAACTGGCAAGCTGGAACATCCTTTCAAGTCTCGAAGAGTCATTCTTGGAAAATGGGATGAACTTGCTAGGTTTTTTGTCTCCAATGGAATAGTTTGGTTCAAATGGTTTAGATGTGGGTACATCGGTGGCATAGTACCATAAAACATTAGAACCTTCAGCTCTAGTGGATACTAGTCTGCTACAGCGCCTGAACACAACGGTAGAGACTCTCTTGAGCATGACAATCGATGTAATTCGTGCTCCAAAAGGCGTTGAAGATCGGACAGGTACGATATTTTGGTTGATTTCAAGGTTTCTATCAGGATGATGAACTTAATTGACACATTCGACAATTGGAATTGATGCCTGGAAAGAAAGTATAAATATAAGAATCAAAATGAAACTCTTTTGATTATCTATGTACTCGTGTATTAATCGTATCTGTTGTGTCCTCTGAGCTTTGATTTGGCTCTCAAGTTGTAGTGCGAAGAACGTTTGTCTCGCTCAGGAATTTTCATTAATGCAATAGCGTCCGGCCTGACCTTCTTTTCGGCCGCTCTAAAACGTTTTCTGCCAGTGTCCAGCTCTGGAGACCCCCTGCGTTTGCGGTCTGTGCTTTTTTCCAAACCTGGTTCCTTTTTCGGTTTGTTCGAGTCTGTAGAATCCCCGTTAGCATTAGATGTGTTAAGACTTGATGAGGTCTGGTCGTTTTTCACATCGTCATCCAGCCCACTCTCACCAGTGTCCTCAGTGTCTGAGGGCTGCTTGAGAATACAGTCTAGGTCCTTTTGAGCGTCGTTGACGTAGTGGACAATGTCTTTGAAATCTTCATCTGGATAAAGTTTCCTCAGGTGTCTGGTGGATTTTCTTAGACCATCCGATCTAGTCTCGACTTTGGGAGAAATTGCCCGCGGAGACAGCTCTCTGGAGCTTGCTCTGCGGAATTTATGGTCCACAGGATTCACACTGGTTTGGATGTTTATGACATGCGGTAGATAGTCGTGTTGCGGGTCCAAATGTAAGCTTTTGAATTGTGCTATAATCTCAGCTGCCTGCCGACTGTCGGGCAACACTTGTTGGTTTTTCAGAACAGCAAGTGGCTGGCTTGGATAGCTAGTTGCGTGCTTGAGTCGAACGTGATTGACTATTCCCTGTGCAGACGTGAAACCACTGCGTTCGCAAAACGAACATGCAATTATGACGAGAATACCGTCGGGTCTTTTGAATATAGGTTCATTTTTTTCGTTTGATCCTACAATGCCACTTTTGCTGGTCAGACATGAGCTGCTGTAGTTACGTTTTTGATGTTGGTTTAGTAGTGATGGGAGCACGGGATCCAGTTCCGAGCCCAGAGCAGCCTGCTGGTCTTGTACTCGAAGCGTTTTCCCCTCTAACACACCCTTGCCCTCCAATTTGCCACTGGCCGGTCGCAGCCGCGAATCCAGCTGCTGATCGTTATTGTTGCTAGTGGAAATTGGTGCGATGTTGACGTTATGGGCCGATTTGCTGCGTGTATGGTAGAAAAACCCTCCATTACCGCTTTCATCGCCAGGACGACTTGAAGCAACAGTAGAAAGAGGGTCCAAGCCATTCAGACTCGCTCTGAATGCTTCCCGCTCTTTGCGTCGCGTGAAATCTTCGCGGTGTCGCGTATAAAGCTCTTCCTGGTGTTTCTCGACGTGCGCCATGAGCTGCGGATCTCGATGCATATACTCTAAGACACGCATTTGGGCATCTATACGGCCCAGCTCTGACTCCAGATCTGTGTGTTCATTATTGTTGAGCATGATATGCAAGTTAAGGTTCTCCATGATCTCATGTTTTGCAGTTTCGTACTTCAAACGTTCGCTTTCTTCACTCTCCCTGTGATCGTTTTGATGATGGGACGGCCCCGTGCGATCATCGTCAGCATCATCCGTGAGCGAAAGCTCATGCGGGGACTTGGGGGTTGCCACTTGGTAGTAGCTCGACGGTACGTGGCCTGTTCTGTTCCTTACATCGCTAGTATCCATAAATAAAACCTGTGGTGCATCCGATCCCTCTGTAGCCAAATGGGCACCGTTTGAGCTCGTTGGAACGGCGTTTTTGTCGCCATCAGAATGCCTGCTCCGCAAATTCGACACCACTGTCATTGCACTTGAACGTTGGCTCCAACTAACGTATGCTCTGGGATCTGGTAAGTATCTTAAATGGGTGGTGAAGAGGTAAAGAATAGTGTCATTTCTCCTTTGAGATTTTCCAGGAGGATCTTTTCAATAAGTGCATGTGATCTACAAGTAAGAGTATCCTGGATCTTTTTCTTCTTTTTCCAATAACAGGCAATTTGGCCGAGTGGTTAAGGCGTAAGATTAGAAATCTTTTGGGCTCTGCCCGCGCAGGTTCGAATCCTGCAGTTGTCGTTATTTTTTGAAATATCCTACTTTGACGAGTAAAGGTAGAAAACCACCATGATCCAAGACTTCAAGCTTGTCGTCGTCATGTTGCCGCAAGCCGGAACTATCTTTTTACAATACAGATGTACATAGACACACCAAGAACGCTTGGAATTTTGTTGGTTCCAAAGCAAACGGTAGCAGTTTTGCAATAGAGGAAAATGGAAAAGCAAACTCACAGGCTCCTACATCCAGCTCTCGACCTTCCAACAGTACCCAGGTAAATATAAATATCTCTCTCTCTCTCTTGATTCTTTGATTAGCCACATGTCTTACAGGTGCCGTAAAATGGCTACAATTTCTTGTGACACGCCTTCACCACATCGGCAAGGACACTCAATTATCTTAAAAACATTGTTTGCAATGTCCAGCACTCATGAGCTGCGCGTAGCCTCTCCGCCGCTGGATCTGTAGCTATTCTGACTGGAGTTGCGTGCGTCTAGTCTTCCGCCGCACAAAGCCCTTCTTGGCGATTTGTAAGTGGCACCCACAGTATACCACGGATACGATTCAGCTGTAGGACCGCCCGTAAACTTTTGAGAGAAATGTTCGATTCCTCTATGTCTGAGAGGCGTATGCTGAGCTCTCAGTATGCCAGATTTGTCGGGATTGCGAGAACTGGGTGCTAGAGGAATCCCATAAACGTGGCCCGGATGCCAGGCAGGGCTTAGGTCTGGCGCAAAGGGTTCTTGGTATCGTTGGGAGTGGCTTATAGGCCAAGATTCGTCCACGATCCACGGATCAAAATCGGGGTCGTTGCTGTTGTTTTGGTAACTGTCAACACGTCCATAAGGGCCAACTTCGAGCGAGGCCGATCTTGGACTCCCCATAATCGGCGTCGAAGTGGAATCCGGCGGCTGGTCAAAATCGTCGAGCTGGATGGACCGGTCTGCATCCAGAAAAGGCCGGGGTAAGTCTGCTGTTTGGAGCGGGTTTTTGATCTTTAGCCGCCGAGCTCCCGATTTGTGATCTTTCATTTGAAGCTTGGAAACGGACTTTGAACGTTCCTGGGAACCGCTTGGGGATGCGTCTGCGGTTCTAGCGCGCCAATTTTCGTCTGCCAGCCGGATTTCGACGTGTTGATGGTCAAAAACACTTGAATACGGATCCTCGACTTTGCGTCGTTTCCGAGCAACGGGACTCTTACCAGACACCGCCTTTGCCACCACGTTGACGGGCTTGCTTCTCAAAGGCTGCTCCATCGACGTATCGTCCAGTTTGAACCTTTTACGGGTTATTTGAGGTGCCATCTTCTGAACCGAGAATCACACCAATATGGGTCTTTAAATTTTGAGTTGGGTCCTTTTTTTCAAACTATGCTCGCAGTGCCTCTCGTTCAAGTACCTGCTGTTCGAATCGCACCACAAATACAACTTTTTGCTCAGAGTTGGGTTCTGGGACTGAATGAACTGTAACATTACAAGGGAAACTAGCAGAATCCAAGATGCCTTCTATGATACCGCACACGAAAAAATCGCACTGAACGTTGGTAGAGCTTATGAATTGTGACAACATGGGAGCTGAATCGACCAGCATATACTCATTGTCGCGTTCGGAAGATTTGACCAGGTCGTCACTGACACGGCCAAAAAGATAGGTCCATACAGTGCTGTGAATGAATTGAAGAATTTCCACGGGTTTCAAGTCGCGGCGTTTCATATTAGAGATACCCTGGGCCAGGGATGGCTCGTCCTGGGTGGCCGTGAGGCCCCCGTTGAGCGCCAGGGTGTTGGATGAGGAGTTGATGGAGTTTTTGGAGAAAAACGCCTTGGACGAAGAAGACGATGAAGAACCAAATCCGGGCGATACACTGCTTCTAAAATTCAGCAATTCCAGCAGTCTGATGCCGATGTGGTAGCCGTTGCGGTGCAGTCGCATTTCGATCTCAGAGACGGATTTGCTAGCGTTGCGAGCCTGGGAAACAAGCTCTTGGAACAGAAAGGCGTATGCGGCCAACGATACGTGCTGATTGTGGGCGTGAGGATGGAGCGATCCATTGTACACGGACGGCAGAGACATGGCTGCGGAAGTAGCAGTAGAAGCACCATTGGCTCCAGACACAGCAGCGGCTCCAGAAGAATTTGGCAAATCCGGTAGTGTTTGTTGCGGACCCATGGTGTAATCGTAACCGGTTGAACCGGGATGCGGTGCAGTGTTCACAGAGGTGGACGGATTGATGATTTTCTGCTTCATGAAAGAGTGGTAACCGGACTTCGAGGGATAATTGAGTAGTGAAAGGTGTTGTAACACTGAGTTTGTCTAGTATGTCTTGAATAGAGTGTTGAAATCTGCGTTAGATTGATGATTGAGATATGCGATTACTCGAGTCAGGGCAGATGAAGCCAAAAAACAACAGAATTTGGTGGAAGGAGAGGGCAAGAAGACGACCAATGACTACAGGGTGAGTTGAGTCAATCAATTGCAGGCGAGGGTCTTTTCTGTGAGAGAGCGGTGTGCTTTCTTGATTTAAAGATCCTATTTGGTAGAAATGGGTAAGTAGGAAGATGTAGGTGAGAACAATTTAAGGTCACGTGACATAATCAAAAAACACACATTTTGTGAGGAGCATTACAGAGCTTAAAACGAAGTACGTCCGAGGGCCCAATTATCGCGAATTCCTGTTGAGATTCTCTTCCTCCAGACAAACCGTTTCTAGCAAATCATACCTGCTGCCCAAACGTATCGCTATGTACGAAACACATTGCCAATTTCCGTGCTTCCCAGAGTTCCAATCCCCGCATAACCAATAGCCCCGTAAATAACGGAAGTACACCTCCAAAAGGATGGGGATTTGTTGGTAAGTTCGTGAAGTTCTTTTCTTGTCGTGTGATACGAACAACGCTCGATTTCTGAAGTGTCAATTACAAATAAGAACCTCGGGTATATATAAATAAACGATTTATGATAAAAAAGAGAGAGGAGAACATAAAAAAACTATGTGTGTTGTAGCTTTATCTATCGGGTGGTACTTTCTTTAAGTAGCTGGATTTACTCTGTGTTTACACCAATCACTATAGACGACTGTGTCAGAAGAGGTGCAACTATATCACTATATACGAAATTTATATATCTTTTTGGGTCAAGACACCTTCTTGATATTTAAAGATACCGCAGGGAATTGGAGACCAGCACATCAACAGGTTTTCTCTCCAAGCTACCAACTCTTCCAGATATTTATCTGAAAAGACGCCAAACTCTCCATACCCTTTCGAAATCGTAAATTAAACCTTGACGTTTCCATCTCAATGTCTCACGTGACCCTTAGCTCATCTTGTATACTGAAAAATTACCATATAATATTATCATCATAACGCTGTAGAAGGCCCAAGCTTCGAAGAACTACCCAAAGACTTTCTGACACAGCTTATCCAGGACAAAGGCTCGTGAGAGAGGCTATCGCTTGTACTTTCGAATTGCTCAACAATCACGCCCTACAAGGAAAATGCCAATCACCATTCGAAGAGCCACGATAGACGACATGCTCTGCATGCAAAACGCCAATCTGCACAACCTTCCGGAAAACTACCTGTTCAAATACTACATGTACCACATCCTCTCGTGGCCCGAGGCGTCGTTTGTGGCCACTACCACCGATGATGTGGGGACCCCTGGTGAGTTCGAGGAGCTTGCCTCTGGAGCCAATGCCTCTCGGTGCAAATGCGATCCATGCTACGTTCGTCCGGGCGAAAAACTTGTGGGCTACGTGTTGGCGAAGATGAACGACGATCCGGCCGCTGCTCAGAGCCCGGACGCGCTCAACGGTCACATCACATCGCTCAGTGTCATGCGTACTTACCGTCGCATGGGGCTTGCTGAAAAACTAATGCGTCAGGCTTTATTTGCGCTGTCCGAAGTATACAAGGCCAACTTCGTTTCTTTGCACGTCAGAAACTCCAATCGCGCAGCTCTCCATTTGTACCGCGACACCTTAGAGTTCGAAGTCTTGAACGTTGAGAAAAGCTACTATTTGGACGGTGAAGACGCCTACGCCATGAAAAAGGTGCTTGATACGCAACAACTGCAGCCGGCCAATTTCCAGCGAGGCTTGCTCCAGGACGACCTTGAATGTGACTTATTGGATCCCAATCCAGAGTCATCTTTGCAAGAAGGCATTCAAAATATCAAGGTTTAGCTCCTGTTCGGACCCTTACCATGTCTCGCAAGCCTTACGAAAGCCCTTCCCATAAGGTCTACAAACAATTCACGGTTTCCTTATCTCTACTAGTTTTTTTACGATAAATAATCTTACGCACTGCATTTTCTCTAAGTCAGACAAAAAATAGTAAGGTAGCTTGGTTTTTTCCACACCGACAAAAACGTCTCGAGCCAAATGCACTCGTGTTCATCATTGTAAGAGAAAATGTAATGCTTAGATCTTTGTTTTCACTGGTAAAAAGAAAAATACACCGCTGGACTGTACGGCCCTAAAAATAGTGTATTTTTCGAAAAGACACTTCTTTTCATCACTACGACTTGCATAAAACCTCCATGGCAAACGTTCTGGATTGCATTTGGATGGTTTTTGGATTAGAGGTTGCAATTGCTTATTTTGTAGATAATCTTCTTCTTTTGAGAGGAAACAGCGAGTTTTTCATCGCTACTTATATACAATTTTTTTTCCAAATTGAAAATGACAAAAAAACCGAGATTACATAAGCTCAATCGTTCATCACGTGGTACAAAGTTTGAAAATGCTGAGCTAAGCAATCAAGATTGAGCTTATTAGGGCTACCACGATCGTTGAAGAAGAGGTGTGCCAGCGATCTGTCAGCCTTGAGCAAGACCAACAGGAGTCATGATAAATGTCTGATATCTGCTCTATCCCATAAAAGAGGAGCTCTGGTCCCTCGCTTTCCTAGTTTCCCGACGGCGGTCCTGGCCTTCAACTCTTATTGTAGACGATTTTATCGACTTTCACTTCGCCATCAACAAGTGTGTAGATGTAGAGCGTGCATGTGGAGCCCTGAATGTCCAGAAGACAGAAACTGGACACACTTTGGGTATCTGCTTCGTCGTCGTCGTCGTCGTCGTCGTCGTTGTCGTCGGAGTTGATTTCAGCTTCGTTTGCGACTTCTGCTGGTTCCGTGTCAGTTTTCTCAGTTTTCTCAGTTTCGGATTCAGGCTCCTGCAAAGGTGGCCAGTCGGTACTGAAAGCGCCCGTGCAAGTGCCGGGATTTATGAAAAACTTGCCCTCCAAGGTGTAGGCCTCGACATTGTGGCTTCCGCCCCACAGAACAATGTCTACGTCCAATTGGCGCGCCAAAGTAAGCAAAGCCAGCGGATCGCTTTTGGGCACAACCGTATATCCATTGCAGCATCCAATTGTGAAGTCTCCCTGCTTGATAATCGTGCTTAACGGGATCTCTTCGCGTGTGTTTTTGGTTGAGGGCAAGCTTTTGGTGTCGAATTCGCCTCTCACAACCACTACGTTCGACGAAATGTGCTCCACAAATTTCAAAAACTCAAGGCTTTTCGTGCAGTTCCCCAAAAGAACTACTTGCTCTATCTTGTTCGGTACACCTATGAGTTTTTTGAATTTGTGCGGAAGGTCCTATCACCACGTTATGTTAATGCTGTGATCCTGACCAGTAGGTCAAAGTTCGTAGATCTTCAAACATACTATTGCGCGTTCTGGAATGTGTGCATCGCTCAAAGCCAACAAGAGCATGGTTAAAAACAGCTTTTGTAGCCGGCTTGGCTTCTAAGTGATCCGTATGAAGCCCCGAGAGCTTCGAGATAGTATTCATTTCCCTTTAGATGAGTGTTGATTCTTCATCATTGGGCACGGGTGGTGAAGCTGACCAGAATCCTAAGTGACACCGGCAAACATGATCCCGGTTTCAGCAGCGTCCTTACTATTTATCCTTTGAATGTATCACCAGGAAAATCCTTCTATATCTTCAGTCTTTCAAATAAATCTTTTACCGTCCATGTATGGTACCAAAGGCTCCGGAACGGTGATCAAATTCGTGTCAGGATCATAGAAATTCTCCACAATGGCAACGATTACTCTGGGAACAGCCACTGCAGTTCCATTCAACGTATGCACATATTTTGATTTCCCTGTCACTTTGTCTTTGTATTTAGTGCCCATACGGCGACTTTGAAAATCGGTGCAATTGGAAGTGCTGGTAATTTCACCAAAGGATCCTCTTCCGGGCATCCAAGCTTCAATATCATATTTCCGGAACGCAGGAGCTCCGAGATCGTTTGCAGGCATGTTCAGAACCTTAGCGGTTAGCCCCAGTTCCGATACAAGCTTGATTTGGAAATCCAAAAGCTCCTGTAGTACATCTTCGCTGCGTTCTGGTAAAGCCCAACAAAACAGCTCTACTTTGGTGAACTCGTGCACACGGTACAACCCTCTTGTATCTCTTCCTCTTGCACCAGCTTCTGCTCGATAACTTCTGCTGACCCCGCACATTTTCTTGGTACCGCTGGAAAGGTCCAAAACGGTATCTATTTGCATTCCAGCAAGAGCTATTTCAGCGGTGGCAGTCAAACCCAGGTGTGAGCCTTCGATATTGTAAATCTGCTGCTCGTTGTTCATGTCGCGCGGCCTGAACCCGCAGGCCTCAATGACTTCATTTTTAGCAATGCTGGGCGGATTGCACATCGAAAAGCCATGTTCACGAGCGCGCTTGGTAGCATATGAAACCAGGGCTTGCTCCAAAAGTGCTCCGTCATTGAGAAGATAGTACCACGAGTTTCCAGAGACCGTTGCAGCTGCTTTGAAGTCTACAAGGTTTTTGCTAACCAGGATGTCGTGATGGTCGCGTGAAGGGTCTGCTGTGTAGTGTGGAAGCCCATTAATCCATTTAACGACCTCAGGTTCCGTCAAGGGCACGTCAGGGTGTATCAAGTTCGGGAGCGATGCACATGTTTCGTAGATTTGGTTTTGCGTATTTCTTAGCTCAGTAGATACGTTTTGGAATGATGATTTCAAGTCCACCAATTCACCTTGCAATTGCTTGAGCTTGCTTCTATCTACGCGTATCTCCCTTTCCGTAGCCTTGCGCTGCGTTTGGATCCTGGCTATCTCGGAGTCTAATGCTCTAGCATGCTGTTCCTGAAATGGAACTTGGGAAAGCTGATGGAGAAGGTCATTACCGTTTGTCAGCTGTCGGGCCTGAATGGACTCAGCGTGTTGCGGCAACTGGTTTACAAATTGCTTGACGTCAAATTGAGCCCTTTTCAGTAGCTGTGCAGCACTAGTGGACAGATATCTACACTTCATTTTGGAGCCTTTGATAACAGTATTGATGGTATTTAACATACATCCCCAGCTATTTCACATAAAAGTCGAAAAACGTAGAAGCGATACCTGAAACGGCTGTGCTTGTTGAGACATGGTACAGAATTGAGTAGCGCAAGATAATAGGCACTAGAGGAGCTTAATGGGTTGTGTTTGTGTAGATTACATACGGATCCGCCTTAGTAAAATTTCGGTTATTTAGAGGTGAGATGAAGATTCCAAATGCAAAAAGTTGAATTATGCTTGATTGCTTTAGAAGTTCAACTTGGTGAAGAACCACTGGTTCTTACCGGCCTGGTGTCTTTCCTCGAATGCCTTCTTGATAACCTTCTTGGCTTCCTCACGCTGGGAAGGCTCTTCGAAGGTCTCGGTGGAGATCACAGACTTGAAGCCTTCAACGTCCAAAGAGTATCTGGTTGGCAACAAGTGGTTGTAGTTGATGACCTTGACAAAAGGCTTGATTCTGGTTCTCTTGGCAACCTTCTTGGCGCCCTGTCTCTTGGTGACCTTCAATGGGTATCTTTCGATACCGGCAACCAAGGCGTGACCGAATGGGTGGGCCTTGGAGCCTTCATCGTGTGGCTTGACGATCACCACCTTCTTACCGGCGTAACGACCGCGAACAACGACAGCTGTACGGATAAAAATGACTAGTTAGTATGATTGTTGGAGGAAGAAAAAAAGGCGTTCATCCAGGAGAATAGCGAAAACGAGTTCAGAAGCACCAAAGAGCACTCTTCACCAACCGGTTTTTTTGATGACAATTCGCGACAGCATGTTTGTCACTGATAATGAAGTGTGTTTCCATCCCACGTAAATCTTGCCACTTTTGAGTGTTCCCTTCGGCGCCGTTCAATCGGGCGTTGTTGCAGCTCGCTCTTTCGTCAGATCCACGGATTCCTTTACCACTAATGCATGCTAATACGTACCAACTTTACCAGCTTTCAAGAACTTAACCATTTTCGATGATGGAGGTTTAACTATCTGATTATTCGTTAACTGGAAGATCAACAGCGCTGGAATACCAATTGTACGTATATCAATCGCATCTTTCCAAAATTTGTTCCAGTATGGGTTAGCTCAGAGACTGGACAGCGCAGTACCAGCACGTTCGGAGGCTGGGCAGAGGCTAGGCAGGACCTAGGCAGGAGCTGGGCGAAGCAACCACACTGGTTCTCCTCCAAGGGCAAACTGTCCCAGCAGGACCTAGGCTGGAAAGCCACATCCCTCTCTGCCTAAAGCTGAGAGGCTAGGCTCAGACAGTCCCTTTGCGGCCCGTCTACGCTGTTCGCGGTAACGCAGGTCGCAATGACCACTCAGTCTCAGACCCAAGCGACTCTTTGTATCTGAATTTAAAACGTGACGTACATTTTTCAAAAATGTATGTCAAATATTTATTTCAAGGATGTATGGGTGTTTCTCAAAAAACAGTCACAGTCAAATCGACTGGTGATTTCAGATCTAGACCGTCCCAACGTATATTTACAAGATAGTAGTACCTTATTACAGGTAATACCACTGACAACTCCAACGGCATATCATTGTATCCAGCATTCTAGCCATTGAATGCGTTTTGCTAAGAGTCAAAGCTAGCTGATTGGAAAGAGTGAGTTTCCAGCTACACATAGAGCTCAAAATGTCGAAAAACGGTGCAGATGTCGCTGTTGGCGGCTTGAAAAATACCAAACAGAGTTTCGACTCACATTCTGCAGGTGAAGAGCCGCCCAGGTCAAGAGTGGTGTATGAAGACGACATAAGCGAGATGGTGGTCGGGATTAAACGTCTCCTTGCAGGACATGACAATCTGAACGCACAGGTGCAACGGATGGACTCGAAGGTTGCTCAGACGCAGGTGGATCTCGAGGGTTTGGTGTCCCGCAGTGCCAACAACAACAAACACTTGCAGCACCTGCTGTTGTCGAAGAAAGAGGTACAAAAACAGGGAGTAAAGGAGCAAGAGATCTCGAAGTCGCCATCGGCGGCTGAAAACGGTAAAGACAGCTTTTTCGAGATACAAAGGCTGCGCCAGGAACTGGACCTCTACAAGCAGCAGAACGGGCAACTGACAGACCTGAACACAAAGATTGCTCAAAAACAGACCGCCCTCAGTGACCTACAAACGCAATACGAACTTGTGGTGGCTAAGCTTATAGAGGCGCAACGAGAATTTGAAAAACTGCGACAAGAGCACCAAAGTCTCGACAAACAAATCGACCAAGCGCTGATGGAGAAGTGTAAAGCCGTGGAAAACAACCTCGCGGTATCTGGTGCTGCTTTTCTACCCCCAAAGACCTCAAAATCGAGTGCGTTGCCAATGACCAAAATGAATCGCATAACGTCCATGCTACGGCAAAACCAGCCCAACGGAAGGAGGGTGGTTTCGTTAAATATCGCCGACAACGTGCGTGCTGATGGGCCATCTAACAACTCTGAGGACGACGCCGAAAATGACGGTGAATGATCAAAAATTGCACTCGCATCACGCTCCATTGCAAACTTCAGACGTGTGAGCTCATTGAATAAATGTTCAGTGCCCGCATGCTTCACTTATAGCGATCTTGTATGGTCTTTATCCTTTGGTCTCTACTTGCTGCCCTCATCGCTCCTCATGGAGTACGACGCCCTTGTATTTTGGGCTCATCTCTAATAAGTTAACATACCAGCAGAGCTCGCAAGACCCGCGTTCCATCACCTCCCCAGTTCTGGCAATATCCTAAAGGTGCGATGGACGATGTCAATACGCATCAACAGCTGAGGCCATATTACGACCCTGACACCTTCAATGCCGGCTACACTTCTGTTTTCAAGCCAGATCAGGGCGTTGTGGACAGTCATGGCCGGAGCATCGCTTCCAAGCTTAATATAATGTCACAACGCCAGTCTTCACGGCTCACCAAGTCGCTCAAGGAGCCTGGCATTTTGTCGCAATTGTCTGCTGGGGTAAAGGCTCAAGTACAGGACATAGATGGGGTGGAGAAAACGCACAAGTCGTTTAATGACATGGAATGGAATGATGTTCTAAACTGGAGGTCCTGGAAAAGTATGGGATCTAACCTTTTGGAACAATTTCTACGACAGTATTTTAGGCATCTTGTTCAGCAGCCTTTTGAGGTTTCAAGGCTCTTGTTGCAGGTAGGCGAGTTCCGTTTCACGAAGAGTACGGACAACACGAGAATCTCGCTAGAGATGAGTGAGAATGACGACAACACTGAGTACGCTGACGAAGCAGAGGGTGACAATGAGGAAGAGATAGAGTATTTCCCTCAGACCTACCCTGATGATGAGCCCAATTGGTCAGAGGCCCCGGTCAGCTCAAATATGCATGAAAAACACGACCATAGCTCACCTTCTTTGACAAAACAAATTCAGCCCAACTCTTTGCATACTATGGATGTTTTGAACTCGATCATGGAAGAAGAAGGTACCCGCGGGTTGTGGAGGGCCAACAACACAACTTTTATCTACAACTTTCTATCAGTGACGCTGGACGCCTGGTTTACTGGTTTGATCAGTCCCCTGCTGCAGATCCCTGACCCCTATTTCATCGACATTATCCACTCTACAGACACACGCAAATCCATTGCTCTTACAATTTGTGCCAGCGTTTTCACTGGGTTGGTTCTTTTACCATTAGATCTCATCAGGACGAGACTAACTGTGACTTCTGTAAAGTTGGAGGACCGAAGCATGCGTAATCTTTTGAAAAGATGGTCGTGGAAACGCGATGCCAGTGGCGTTCCTCTGGAAATGGTGATTTTGAATGTTGGTCATTCCTTGACGTCTACTGTATTCACCAACCTTACGGGAGTGCTTCTGTATCACCAGTTCAAGATCGACAGATTCACACAGACCATTTGGTACAATACTCTCGAGCTTTTATCCAACATGCTTGAGCTTTTCGTCAAGCTACCGATCGAGACGCTACTTAGACGTTGTCAAACAGCGTATCTTTTGAGGAAAAAACCTGAGGACCCTTTCCCGATTGCCAAGGCAAACATGGTTGTCAACCCACGCGAGTACAGCGGAATCTACAATAACCTACGGGACACAAACCGCATCCATGAACTTTGGAGCGGATGGAGACTCGGTCTCTTGAGCGTTTTCTGCAGCTACGGATTGAAGATGATGAATCTTGAGGCCACGGAGGAAGAGAAGTTTTGAAATTGAAATTTGACCCTGCCTCTAATCTTTCAACTCTTCAATGTAGGGAACAATCTCCAAGGCGCTTTTTTTCTTAAATATATGCATCATACACACACAGCAGAGTAGTTGGTTATACAAAATAACTAGAATATCATCATTTCCACAACAATGCTGGCAACTTGCTAGGCAGCATCGGGCAGGGTTTCTGGGTCTTTCGAAGAGCCTTTTAGCGCCTGGCTTTCTTGAAGAAGGAAGTCTCCAAGAAACTTGAGTGGATCATCGGGCTGGTTTTTGGCCACGAGTCGCATACCACGCAGTAACGCCGGCGTTACATGCTTGTTAAGGTATTTGCGGGTTTGAGAACCGCCAATGGTCTCAGAAATGTCGATGCGGTCCGAGTCTGGCGGTTGAGGGGTCTCCTGCTTGGCCTGCTGTTCCAGATCCATGGATTGTTCGACGAGCTGCTTGATAACTTGGTTACTCGATGATTTGATGTCTGAACATATATATATCATCATGTTGTGAAATTATTCACTAACGAAGACATCGGCGATTCTCAAGAGGAAAACAGAAAGCTATAGCGATGGATGATCCATTTGAACAAGTTCTTAATGATACTCACGAGCAGACCAATCGATTGCTTCAATATTTGGACGGAGACCACCAGGTTGACTCCGAAATAAGGGACATTTTCGTTGACCTGGAAGAAACGGTGCAAGAGCTGGATTCCAGCATCCTTGTTATGAAAAGAGATGGTTATGTGGACGATAGTATAATAATGCGGCGAGAAGAAGCCATGCAGGGCTTGAAACGGGACGTTGCCCGCTTGAAACTGCAAATTCCAGCAGATCGCGTGTCAACCAATGCAGGGTCATCCCCATTAGATGCAGAAGCTTCTGACGTACCGTCTGACGATCAAGAGAACAATCCCATGCAGCAGCAGATGCTGCAGGACCAAGACCAGCATTTGGACACTATCCAGCAGAGCATGCGGAATCTGCATTTACAGGCCTCTACGATGGGCCAAGAACTCGAGGATCAAGGTGTGATGCTGGACGAGATGGATGGGAACATGGACAATGTGATGAGCAAACTCTCACGAGGTAGAAGACAGCTGGAGTGGGTCTATGAGAAGAACAAGGAGAAATATAACGATTGTTGCATAGGGTTGTTGATCGTTGCATTAATCGTGTTGCTGGTACTGGCGTTTGTGCTGTGAGAAAGGGGTGCAGAAGCTTGGAGTGCAAGGAATATTAAAGAAACGAGAACAACTGGAAGAAAGCGAATATCGCTGTCGTCAAACGCGGGACAAAAGAATGGATGAAGCACATCAGAGAGAGAGAGAGAGAGAATCACATGACCTAAATCTTGAATCGAATATCACTTTCTACGGCACTGACGCATCCTCATAACATTTACAATGAATAATCCAATATCTCTCTGTCATCTATTCACCACTCAATTAAGTTCGAGAATAGCCGCCAAGCTGAAGACAGAACCCCAAGAGCTGTATAAGAGGATGAGCTTGTTGGGATCAACTACCAGGACCGAATTGTGCATCAAAAACGGTGTCTAGCTTCGAAAATTTGAGGGAAAACGGATCTTTTTCGGTACTGATCATCGGATAATAGATTTACAAGAATTTAATGCTCAAGTTTGATCGCCGTCAAAGCATGTGCGTTTGCGGTTATGTGATTGTGCGTGTTTAGATACAATGTATCCAAAAGTGTAGCGAGAAAATGGCTCGACCGTTTAACAGGGCGAACGCCAAGATAAGGATAAGCCGTAAGTGCAAGCGCAAACCATACCGTTTTCGAAGTGCTGAAACAGCTTTGAGAATGGCGGTTACAGCCAGATACGGTCGTGTCGTGTCGTGTCTTGATCCGTTTTGCAAGACGTCTGTTCCAAAAACAATGCTTTTGATGTTTTATCGTGATCCTGTTGCATCACAAGAAAAAACGGATTCCGGAAGCCGTCGTTGAACTAACCGAAATGGCTCCACTTTTTCCCCATGAGTGGACAACAAGACACATACGATTTACCCATTCTACACCCACAGGACACATTTGGAGCCGTAAACAATCCGTTTCTAGAACGGCTTCGGAGTTTACAACATGATGAAAACATCCTTATTGCCGTGAAGCTTTCCAAACTCCTTATAGTCTCCGGAGCTCTTTTGCATCCCGCAAGCACTTGCTTGCACAAATGCATTATCACCCCACGACTCTTTCACCCCCGACCCCCCACCTCATGGAAACAACCCCCAACCGCGCGAACCCAAGACACTCGCGCACAATACTTCAATGCGATTGAAGTCTACTATTATACGATGCAGAAAATCCATGAAAAACGATGAACGAACAATTCACTGTTAAAAATAAGAAGAGAAACGCAAAATTCCAGAGGGAAAGACAGACCTGCACAATTAAGCGGATCGAGTCATCAAAGGCTTCTCAAATTATTCTCTCAATAAAACGTCCCGGCTCAGTCCATAATTGAGTTTCTTAAGCCGATTTCTCAAGTTAAACGAAACTTTTATCGCTGGTATACTCATTCCCATTCAGAAGTGCCTGCCTTAAAGCCTAATTTTTTTCTACACCGCACCAGAAAAAAAAGCCAGTTCGGGAAAAAAAGAGTTCGTCAAGTGGTCTTATTTCTAGTGTCTTTTTTGGTGAAAGTGCAGCTTTTTGTTACCATATTTGTGCAAGGAATCTGTCACATTTAGTAAAACTTATCACCTCACTTACTCTGATCGAAGACCAGACGTCATACAACAGCAGCAGAAAGTAGTGGGAAAAATCGAGCTTCGGTAACAACGATCTCCCCATAAATTCGTCACTGTAATCACCAATTTCTAAATCACCGTTGTCGTTATGAGCAGTTCGCCACAGGCTATTGATCAAGTGGAGTTTTTGTCTCAGCCTTCTGGCAAAGCTGAGGGAAAACACCATATTGTAATCGTGGGTGCAGGTATTATCGGTGTGTGCACTGCGTATTACCTGACTCGTCATCCATCGTTTGACGCTTCCAAGCACCACATCACGGTTTTGGAGTCCAAAAGAGTTGCAGGCGGTGCTTCTGGTAAAGCAGGCGGACTTCTGGCGACTTGGGCTTTTCCACAGCAAATCGTGCCCCTCAGCTTTCAGTTACACCAAGAACTCAGTGACGAATATGACGGCGAAAACCAATGGGACTATCGTCGTCTGACCACCGTTTCGATTGAGGCAGACGTCCAAAATGTAAGTGACTCCATCGATAAGGCTAGTCTAGCATCCAGCAAGAGCAGTAACAGCAGGTCTCACACTCTGGCAACCCGCAAAAAGAATCGGGAACCCCGCAACACGGCTACTCCGGACAAGAAAAAGCGCTGTGCCCAAACGAGTAGGAGCGACAGGACTGACGACAGCGGCAGCGAGAGTGACAATGACAGCGATGACGAGAGCGATGGTCAAGGTGACCTAGAGGCGTTGGAGCTTGGACCAAGCAACCCGGTAGACTTGGACTCTGATTCCGATGAAATACAAGAATCGTGTGGGATGAATAACTCCAGCAGCACCAAACCGTCTGACCTGCCCCAAGACCTCAATTGGATTAGAACACAACTCGTGCGCGACTGGTCTTCTTTAGGGGGCACCGATTCTACTGCACAAGTGCATCCATACAAATTCACGTACTTTCTTCTACATGAGGCCATGAAAACAGGCGCAGTAGATTTGATTTTGGGTAAAGTGAAGGAAATAAGGTACAACGATATGGGGTGTGCTTCTGGTGTATCGTATACCCCCACTTCTGAAGGAATCGAAGATAAAGCAGACGCCGTAGAAATTTTGGACGCTCAGCAAGTCGTGCTGGCAATGGGACCCTGGACGTCGAAGCTCCTGCCGGACTGCCCGATTTCAGGTCTTCGAGCACATTCCATCACTATAAAGCCATCTACGGGCACCGTCTCACCGTATGCTATTTTCACGGAACTTAAAATTGGTCGAAATAACTATTTTTCTCCAGAGATGTATGCTCGGAAAGATGAAGTTTACGTTTGTGGAGAAGGAGATACATTGGTCGAGCTACCAGAGACCAGTGATGCTGTGGAGGTTGTACGTGAGAAGTGCGATGAACTTTATCACTACGTATCCAAGCTTTCTCCTAATCTTTCCAAGGGCCATATCTTAAAAAGGCAAGCCTGCTACTTGCCTGTGCTTAACGTACCTACCAGCTCCGGGCCACTGGTTGGAGAAACCAATCTTGAAGGTCTTTACCTAGCTTCTGGTCATTCTTGCTGGGGTATAAATAATGCACCAGGCACTGGTAAGATCATGAGTGAGCTACTGCTGGATGGTGTGGCGACTAGCGCGGACATTTCTGCTTTGGATCCGGGACTATATTTTGACGCAAGTGTATTGGAATGAATATTGTTAACCAAAAAGAATAACGAACAAAATAATTAAAAGCGCTTCAGCTTAGGCCACATCCTAAGGCCCACGACCATCTGATGACCTCAAGTAATCATGTATTCTTTATGCATCTTCCACAATTGCTTCTACCCTAGTATATGTGAGCTAGACTACTTCTTCTTTAGACTTCGAAAGGCTGCACTAGCACCACTGCTAGCATCGGTTCCTTTCCTTCCTGAGCTGGATAAAGCGTGCAGAACCTCGTAGCGACTCGAGCTTACCATCATATTCGACATGCTGTTTGCATTAGTCTTGGGTCTAGGTTTCACTTTTGGTGCAGCAACTTGCGGAGTATTACGCGGTATACTTTGAGAGCTTGCGCTAGGAGCAGACTTGGGTCGTCTGTTCTCAGTTGTAGATGCCAGATTTCTCGCCATGAAAAAACTATCTACCCAAGACTTGTGGCTATTTAATGCTCGAACATCATTGTGCCAGCTGCTGTTGGGTGGGGCAGCGGATAGAAACCAAAGCTTTGTTTTGTATTTCTCTAAAATCAAAAAGCCCGTTCTTGTATCTTCATCAAACTCGAAATCATACATGGAAAGCGCTGGATCGGAAATAGAGATCATATGCTTTACCTTGCGATGCTGATCTTGACATGAGAGATTACCCTTGGCGTCCAGTGTCATAAAACAAATAGATGATCGTTCCAAGATGTCGCTTTTGCTTTGGGTCGCGAAATCTGTAATGGCAGAATCGTCGACGGTGGAATAGCTATCGAAAGATAAAGTGCCTTGTGATGAATTGTATGGTATCTCTAGAGCGCGGATTAGGTCTCTTTTAAGAATGCGTGGGTTAGAATTGCTTCGAGTGGTAGTGCTAGAAGGTGGTGTTGGGGAAGGACCTTGAGGACGGCCTTGCTGTGGTTTTTGCCGAACAATTTCTGGTTGCATCGGTTGGACGTTTGAACTGAAACTCGCATTTCCTGTTGAGGATGGTGGAGACGGTACTGAATTGAGTCCCAGCTTTTGTCGCCATTCCACAATCGCACCTGTGCTTCTTGTTTGTGCTGGTTTTTTCTTGACTGGTCTGATGGCACTGACTGTAGTGACGGGACGTTCTTGAATATTAGTGTGTCCATTTTTTGATTTGTCGGATAACTCCCAAATACCCTTCCAGAGAGTCGACTTATTTCCCCAATTGACTGTCGACAGCCATGGATCCTGCTTTAACTGTTTAGTAGTGGGTCTCAGAAGCGGATCGAGTACTAAAATATTCCGCACCAATGTTATGACCTGTTGTATGGTTGGCACACGCCATTTATAGTCCAAATGAACAATTTGCTCAAAGGTTTGCAGCTCATTTTCGCCTCTGAATGGCGGAACGCCCTGTGTCAATTGATATAGTATGCAGCCAAGAGCCCAAATATCGGATGATAAACCACATTGGCTGTAGAGCAGTAGTTCTGGAGCAACATATTCTGCAGTCCCCACAAAGGAAGCTGAGCGGTCCCGTCCTGCGGTAGTTATGGAGCAAGCTGCTCCAAAATCTGTTATTACAACTCTACCTTCGTGCGATAGCAGCACATTTTCCGGCTTCAGGTCTCGATGGATGACCCCATGAGAATGCATATAGTCGACTGTGTCCACAAGCTGCGCAAACAGATGCTTATACCAAATTTCGGGCAATGGTCCATGCTTGCGTACCAGACCTAGTAATTCTCCTCCACTGACATATTCTAGCACGAAGTAGAGGTTTTCTGCATCGTGAAATGTGCAAAACAGTCGCACAATTCCAGGATGACCACCAGATCCCAGCTTGTTTAGCAAATCCTTTTCAATAGTGACATACTTCACCTTTTTTTCCTGAATGATGTGTCTTTTGGAGCACACTTTCACAGCATAGTTTTTGGTACTGTTGTTGCGCTCCAAAGCTCGGAAAACCGTCGAATAAGAGCCCTGACCCAGTGTTTCCAGAAATACGTAGTCTTCTGGTGTCCGTTTGCCACTCATAGCCCCTCGGAAGGCTGTTCCTTCGCCGATTGTTCACCGAGAACAGAAGGTGAGTTCTCGAAGACATTGCTAACAGAGATGTAGATATTTCACCATATCATTTTGTACTAAGGTGTCGTTTTTTCAAAATATGAACAGAGAGACATATTTTGGTGGTTAGAATAGTCTTCAAAGTGGTCTTTTAGTTACGTTAAGGCTTCTTAGTGGTTTTGTTCTTCTTTGGTGCTCCTTTATTGCGTTTGTGTGTCATTTGTGCGACTTTAGAGAGTTTTCATATTGTTTTCGAAAATATCGAATTCCGTTAGTTTTTGGGCAGTGGTATGTGAGAGTACGTGGATTTATAATATTCTTGAATTTCAATGCAATATCTCATCCAGATCTTGATGAAAGTCCTTTTTTTTGTTTGGATTGTATTTTTTGTCAAGATGTTTTGGTAGAAAACGTCAACTTCTCGTGTTGAGAGCTTTATAGTCGAAAAATTGGGAATTGGAGTATGGAAATAATACCCAAAGATGGCTTGAAGCTTTAGCCTGTGTGCATTGTCAGCTAAGTTGATGTAATTGAGTGTTCAGTCTGACAATCCGTCATCACTTTTACACAGTGTGTCACAGCTTTTTGATCACGTGCAACATATCGTAGTGTTTAGCTTTAGTGAGATTTCCACCAGGACAAGTAGCGTGAGATGAAGCTCAAACACCAGTACTATATGCTGCTATAAGAGATTCTGGTTAGAATTTGGCTCCACCGTTTTTTAAAACACTATTTCTAACCAAACACTGTATATCACTATATACGTCAGTGTCGTTGCTCCAGTCAAATTCACGTTGGAACGCCTGTCTCTCCCAAAAATCTGCAACAAGACCGCAACACCCCGCTTCTCCTTTACCAAGTTGAGCCATTTTTCCTGGCTTAAAAATATTTCATCTAAAAATTCTAAAATCATCAGTGTCAGTAGAATTATCGGATTTGTTGCGATATCCAGGCTTTTAAATTCTCCTCAGTACTCATTGAAATCCACCGCCTTTTTCAATCAGAAAACCATAGTTAATTCTCCTTCTTCATCCATTCTCCTTCCTCATCCATGTGCTATGTGTCTGTCTATCATCTTCTAATACCATTTAATTACACTTCCAGATATCCAATTTTGACCATTTTAACACTGTTAAAATCACCGCAATTTGGTTGTCAGTTTCAAATCATCAAGTCTCATCCTTTTCCCTCCTTTCAATGACGAATATTCAAAACTCTACGTAAATTGTCTATCTATTGCGATTATTTTCACTATCCAATCATTTTTCCAATATCCTCCTACCTCCGCTGAAAAAAAGGTATAAGTACTCAGTCAACCTTACTACTTACAAGTAACATAAAGAACGCAAAGTCACTGGAGAATAGCACTCTTTAACGATCAAGACTTCTCTTATTGATCTATCTCTCTCTCGCGGCCAAAATTGTGATTTTATTCACCTGTAATTTGAGAAAGAACTGACTTAGAAGTACTTCAATAACCCCTCTACAAGACTCAAAAATGTTTGCCAAAAGATTTGCTCAAAAGGCACCAACTATGGCCCCATTGATGGCCAAGAGAACCAAAGTTACGTTGCCAGACTTGAAATGGGATTTCGGCGCTTTGGAGCCTCACATTGCTGCTAAAATCAATGAACTTCACTACACTAAGCACCACCAAACATATGTGAACGGCTTCAACGCTGCTTCTGAACAATTTGGCGAGTTGGAAAACAAACTGACAGGAGACCCCAAACAAGACGTGGCAGTTGTCAAGCAACTCGTGGCGTTGCAGCAGAATATCAAGTTCCACGGCGGTGGTTTTACCAACCACTGCTTGTTCTGGGAAAACTTGGCTCCTTCATCGCAAGGTGGTGGAGAAGCTCCTTCTGGAGCCTTGGGCAAACAGATCGAATCCCAATTCGGCTCTTTGGACAAGTTGATTGCTCAGACCAACGCTAAGCTTGCTGGTATCCAAGGCTCCGGTTGGGCCTTCATCGTCAAAAACGCTGAAAATGGTGGCCAGATCGAGGTTGTTCAGACCTACAACCAGGACACCGTTACCGGTCCATTGAAGCCATTGGTGGCCATTGACGCCTGGGAGCACGCCTACTACTTGCAGTACCAGAACCGTAAAGCTGACTACTTCAAGGCCATCTGGAACGTTATTAACTGGAAAGAGGCCGAAAAGAGATTTGATGCTTAAACCAATTGAGATTCACAAATATCCACGAAACACACGTACGACTTGGGTCAAAGATTCGACTTGATCGTCTATATATTCATATCCTTATATCAATGCTTTATGACTAAATAATCGGCTTGTTCAAGTCATAGTTTGAAGTTCGCTTAAACAGTGGTTAAATTCGAAATGATGAGATGAGATGAGATGAGATGAGATGAGCTCAAGTTTCTCGAAATTCAAAGAACAACGATCAAAAGCCATCGCTTTCACGAGCTGTATAGATGTCTAGTCTACACGAATTGCTGACTTTGGATTCCTTGCCAATCGATGAGACCTACGTGGACAAGTTGAAAGCGCTTTTGAAAAGCGGTATTCCAGCTACTTATACAATCGAACAGGCAGCAGCTTTTGAAGCTGGAAAGGACGATGATAACGATGATGAAGCACCAGCTTCAAACACCACACCGCTTCATGTCCTGGTACGATCATTGCCCGATAAATTAACGCCAGCGGAAACCGAGGTCGTGCTTAAGATGATGGACATTCTGTTCGAGTACGGTGCTGGATGGAACTTTTTGGACTACCAAAACAAGAGCCCTGGAGATATCTTGTATGAGCGTGGACTTTCCAATGGTCGTGAATTGTATGATAGAGTGGTTGAAGCCGGTGTTTCTGCGGAACTTCTTTTGCGAAAGTTGAGCGACGACATCGAGTTTATTGAAGACGCATCTGAAGACGCAGGTGAAGAGTCGGAGGCTGAAGAGCAAACCGATGCACAGTCTGTGGCTGCTGTGCAGGCTGAAAACACTGTTGGTGACACTGCAGAAACCCAGGAAGTCTACCTCAAAGCTGATCTGGAATACACCTCGAACGCTTTGGTAACAAAGGACAACAAGGACGGTGTCATGATGGACTGGGAAACCGGTATCATGCGGTTGGCCCGCGACACCATGTTCAAAAATGCCGGTTCCGATGCCGTAGTGCTGAACATCGGCTTTGGAATGGGTATTATTGACAATTTCATCCAGGAACGCAAGCCAACTAAGCACTACATCTGCGAAGCTCACCCAGATGTCCTGAAACACATGCGGGAGCAAGGCTGGTACGAAATGCCAAATGTCGTGGTCCTGGAAGGCCGCTGGCAGGACTCACTCTCTGCGCTTTTGGACGAAGGAAACGTTTTTTTCGACGCTATATACTACGACACGTTCAGCGAACACTACAGCGACATGCTTGAGCTCTACGACACTGTGGTTGGGCTGATCAAGCCGGACGGTGTTTTCTCGTTTTTCAACGGCCTGGGTGCTGATAGACAGGTGTGCTACGACGTCTACAAGCGGGTGGTGGAGGTCGACGTACAGAACTACGGCATGAAATGTGACTACACCACGATTACGCTGCCTGAGAACCCGAATTGGGACGAGGTACGTAGATCCTACTTTTCCTGCGACAAATACTACCATCCAGAGATCCGGTTTGTCTAGTAGTCGGGGTGGTGTTGGTGTGTTATGCCGGACGTCACACCCGTTGATAGTGATTCCGGTATTTTTCCATCAAAACTACAATTGAGACACATCTCAATGCAATTCAGACCGTTACGATTTGTGTATGTGTGGGTGTGTGTGTGTATGGTTTGAATTTTGCTGCAATTTGTCACCGTTCCCTGGCATACCAATATTTACGACAAAACTCAAACGAGCCCGGCTTCCCTCGAAATCAAGCTCGTTCCGTCCCACAATTTCCCATCGTATTTCCTACCGTCCACAGCAACAATCGTAGCTAATTTCCAGTCCATTTTCGGTCCATTTTCAGTCCAAAATTCTTTTTTTTTCTCTCGGACAATCACTCCATAAAAAAAATCTCTAAACCGAATTTTTTAAGCCTCCCGCGCATGCCGTTAAACCCCACTGACCTCGTTCACCAACAATGGCGCGTATCTGCTATTTAACACATTGTTCGATTCTAATCGAGTCCTAAGCTCTTTATATCGGATTCTTCAAAATCGTTTAGTTGTATGCTCATCTGTCGCCCATTAAAATCGTATAAATTTAAATTTGACGACTATATAAGGACATGAAATTTCTGATTATCGATGCTCGAACATTATTTCTTGAAAAACAACACATTTTGTGAGGTAAAAGGACGATAGAAGGGAACTTACAGAGTTCAAGATGGCGTCCGAGAACTCTTCGGTGGTGAATGCGGTATTCTCCAAAATTTTAGCGGCTTCAAACGGCGCACTGAGCTGGTTTTTACAACTTTCGATAGCACAGCAGGCATCGATTGTGATCCTGGCGCCCTTCGTTTATATCATTGTTTGGCAGCTGTGGTTTTCCATGCGCAAAGATCGGGTCCCGCTTGTTTTCTACTGGATTCCATGGGTCGGTAGTGCGATCACTTACGGTATGAGACCTTATGAGTTTTTCGCAGAGTGCCAGCAGAAATATGGCGATGTTTTCTCTTTTATGCTTTTGGGACGGGTCATGACGGTGTATTTGGGACCCAAGGGCCACGAATTCGTGCTCAATGCAAAACTGGCCGACGTGTCCGCCGAAGCTGCCTACACGCATCTCACAACCCCGGTTTTTGGCAAAGGTGTAATCTACGACTGTCCAAACAACAAGTTGATGGACCAGAAAAAATTCGTGAAGGGAGCTCTCAGCACCGAGTCCTTCCGTTCGTATGTGCCCAAAATAGCTGAAGAAATCTACCAGTATTTCCGGGACTCCAAGAACTTTCAAATGAACTCCCAATCGTCAGGAACCGTCAACGTCATGGAATCCCAGCCTGAAATGACCATTTTCACCGCCTCGCGTTCTTTGCTGGGCGAAGAAATGCGTCAAATGCTCAACACAGACTTTGCCTACCTCTACTCGGATTTGGATAAAGGCTTCCAGCCCATCAACTTTGTTTTCTCTCATTTGCCTCTGGATCATTACCGCAAGCGTGATCATGCACAGAGAACCATCAGTGGCACTTACATGAAGCTCATCAAGAAAAGAAGGGAAAACAATGATATTCAGGACAGAGATTTGATCGACTCCTTGTTGAAAAACTCTACTTACAAAGACGGTACGCAAATGACCGACCAAGAAATCGCTAATTTGTTGATTGGTGTTTTGATGGGTGGTCAACATACCTCTGCTGCTACGTCAGCTTGGTTGCTGCTGCATTTGGCCGAAGAACCTGAAATCCAAGAAGAGCTTTACAAAGAACAAATGGAAGTGTTGGAAAATGGTAAGTTGGAGTTGACCTTCGATTTGTTGCAAAAAATGCCACTATTGAACCAGACTATCAAAGAAACGCTAAGATTGCACCACCCATTGCACTCTCTTTTCCGCAAAGTTACAAGAGACCTATCTGTTCCAAACACTCCATATGTCGTGCCAAAAGGACATTTCGTTCTTGTTTCTCCTGGCTACTGTCATTTGCAGGACAAGTATTTCCCTCGTGCTAAGACCTTTGACCCACACCGCTGGAATAACGATCACCAGTCTTCTTATGGATCCAGTGAGCAAGTGGACTACGGTTTCGGTGCCATCTCCAAAGGTGTTTCGTCACCTTACTTGCCATTCGGTGGTGGAAGACACAGATGTATCGGTGAGCACTTTGCTTACTGTCAACTTGGTGTTATCCTCTCCATCTACATCAGAACCTTGAAATGGAAGCTATCTTCGAAAATGAATGGTGTTCCACAACCTGATTTTCAAAGTATGGTGACTCTGCCATTGGCGCCAGCTGAGATTGTGTGGGAAAAGAGAAACGCAGAGCAGACCGTTTAAGCTCAGCAAACTGATTATATGTCAAAGAAGACCCATGATTACAAGAGTTTACACCATGCACATGAATAAATTCCTCGTTTTGTACTTTAGATATTTATATAGTGATTCGGTGTGTTGATTAATGTTCATTTCCGAGCCCAGTCAGCTAAGCGAATACCTTGGAGATTTTATTATGTTCAAGGGCACTCTGATCAACAGATTACCCGATATCATTGAACTCTTTGAGACCAACAGCAGCTCAATCTGTACCGCCCAAATTTATATAAGCAGGCTTTTTCAGTAGTTCATTCTTCGGAAAGTCATCAGTTCTGGCACGTTTAGATTCGCTCAAATTTTCGATCTCCTCGTCCGCCCGAGCTCTCTTGGCCATTTGCGAAAAGACGGGATCGATGGACTCGGCCGTATCGGTTGCTATTCCGTTCCTGTTGTCCTCTCGAGATATGTGGCCTTGACTTGTTTCAATGTCGTTTTTGGGCTCATTCGGTGACTTGTCAGCAAGTTGATGAGACGATTCCGTTCCATTGAACGGAACTGCCTCAACTTTTCTTACTTTTAAAGGAGTTTTCATCTTTTTCTTTAGTCCTTTGCGGTCGATGCCTACTTTACTAGCCTCGATTTTGATCTGCTTTTCGATGGCACGAGCAACATCTTCCTTGTCCAACAAGCAAACAATCATATTCAATACTTCATGGTCTGTTATGCTCGTTGAAAGCTCTTGAACCGGCTGAATGGTACTATCCTCCGTTTTCGCTTCAAGTTTGAGCGAACGCTTGGAGTATTCCTGGTTAAACCAGTTAGTCTTTGGAGTTGAGTCCAAACTACCAAACAATGCGTTTGCCCTCTTCTTAAGCCGAGCACGTAAGTCATGGTCTTTGTTTTTAGTAGCGTTTACTTCCCGCCACTTACGCTTACGCTCATTTGTCATGGCTTTCTTGAGCTTCGTCAAGTCTTCAGTGCTTAGAAAGTTCTTGGCTCTTTTCAAAATGGGGATTATAGGCATCGGGTGCCCATCGATGTTTCTGGTCGGGATGTCAAACTTGTACTTAATCTCAAAAGCCGGTTTAGAAGGTACCGGTGTCTTGGTGTGGAACTCGGTTTTCGTGCTCGAAGAAACCAATGGCGTCAAAATTTTCTGCGTCACCGAGCTGTTGGAAGGCCCTTTCTGCTCTGATGCCTCGATCGAGCCTTCTGGCTTTATTTTTGAAATTGAAGACGCGGGAGGGACAAGCCCCTCCAAATTCAACACCGGAGTAGTCCTTCTAGTGTATTTTTTACGGTTTTTTTCAGGCGGGTTGACAATATCATTGATTGCACGCGTCAGTTCTGCTTTGACCTCCGGCGGCAATTCATCAGTTGGAGGTGGCGGTGATGGTGGTGGTGGTGCTGTGCCCTTCGAGAGAGCATCATTTTTATCAGCCAATAAGGGTTCACCGTCGCTCTCTTCCAACTTGACAGCCTGGGAAGTCTTGAGTTTTTTCAAAGGCGGGTCATTCGCTTCTTGCTTGATAACAGGATCTTGAGAACGGCTCACATGAGTACTAGTAGTAACTTGATTGCTGGCGGCTTCTTCGTCGACCCCTAGGCTCTGGGGTCTGTTTTCACTCGGTAATGAGGCTGCTTGCGTGGTGACTTCCATGGTGGGTCCCATGGGTGACCCCTCGGATTGAGCAGTCATCTGAAAATCTCGGTTCTCGCTTTCATTATTTTCTTTCACCAGAATTCGAGCGGAAGGTACTTTCATACCATCTTTGTCGCCAGCGACATTGATGGATGACGCTTCCTTAGACACAAGCTCTTCATCTTCTTGTGGATGGGCTTCAGGCAATTTATGGTTGGTATCAGACCTCGCAGCGACCTCGCTTTGCTCCCTTATGGCCTTGATACTGCCCAGGCTGAAAAGCGGCGTAGTCTTTACTTTGTTGCGGTCTAGTCTACCCTGGGATGATTTCACATCATCCAACGTCTTCATGCTGCCATAGTCTCGCGAACCACGACCTCTAGCTCGAGCAAGAACCTGAGCTATTGTGAGCCTTGCATTACGCAGCATTGCACCCAAATGCTTACTCGCTTCTTCGGGAGTGGCACCTGCTGCTGCTTTCGCCCTCGCCGCAGCTTTCAAAGTGTTTATTATGGGAAACAATGACGAGGAAACTATCTTATTGCCAGCAATAAAAGATGGCACGCCAAGTCTGCCACCATCTCGACGTGTGGATTTCGTGCTTTTTGAACTCCCAGTGGTTCTGACTTTGACTTTCTTTTTCCTGCGCGCTACGGGCAAAGCAAGTGGCGGGTATTTTGGAATCATCCATGGGGGATGAAAAGCAACCTTCTCTCGATGGACGATTGTTTTTGAGCTGCGAACCGACTCATACTTGATGTCGCCCTTTTTCTTTGCACGTTTACTGGCAGATTCCCGGCGTTTCACTGGGATGTTTTCGCCCGAGGTAAGAGGAAACTCTAAATTGAATGCATCCTCTAGTGATTGAAGTTTGATGTTAGAAATGTGCTTTGCAGACTTCTTTCCCATGGCCTTCATTTTCTCGTCACTTCCCCGGACTATATTCTCGTGAGTATTATCTGCAATGAATATCTTTCGAGGGTAAGTGACCTGGGCCAAGTTTCGGCTCGGATATTTAGAACCCTTTACCCGACTTTTCCAAGCACGCACACCCTCTTCAGAGTAAGTAGAGAGCCTAGACTTCATCTCGTCTGCTGTCAACCAGCGATATGGCTTCTTTGGCGTTCCCTTTTTCGTAAGTCGTAAATTCAAAGGGTATGGTGGCCCCCGGGCCACGATAATCTCCAGTTTCTTCCTCTCCTTCTCTTCATTTGAGCGCTCTTCCTCGCGTTTCTTGTGCCTTTCCTGACGGCGCATATGTCGATCCTCCTTTAACCTCTTTCGAGTCGCCTTATTTCTGTCCATCCTTTGTCGCCTTGCCTTTGCAGCAGCCTCCGCGACAGCTGTTTTGTACTTCTTTCTCCAGAACTTGTCAGACATCGGCTGAGGAGTGAGCGTTTTCTTCATTTTACCGAGAGTCTTGGGCGCCTCTAGGTCTAACGCCTTCGGGAGATCATCAAGTAAGCTAGGTAGAGATCCAGATGCAGCATGAAGTGCAGCGCTGAGTTCATGGGTTGTTAAAGCCTTCTCACGATGGCTTTTCGCTTTTTTACTTTTCACCTTTGGAACAACGGGGCTTACCAACTCAGCTTTAGCAGGTTTTTCTCTGTAACCCTTGAAATCTAAAACGCTTCCTCCTGCTGTGGGTGTCAGCCCTCCCACGAAGCTTTGATCCCATGATTTTTTCTTCTTACCTGACTTGTTTTTGAGCTTCTTTTCTCCGCTACTCTTTTTCTTGGACTTTTTCTTAGCCTTTGACGATGTGCGAGCACCGTCCATGAAAGCAGGGACGTTATAGCCTTGTAGCTGCTTGTTGAAGTCATTGAGGTCAGATTGGCTTATTTGCTGCTCGACTTGACCATGGAAAGCCATTTCCATAGCATTCTGCATTATTTGATTCAAGTCAAAGTTGTCATTAGGCTCCGCTATATCATTAGGCGCGGGCGTCTGCTTGGCGTCAGGGAAAGACATCAGCGAGTTCTCTGGAATCTCTTCTAAATGAGTCGATTGTACAAGCTGCGAGAGATCGGGAGTATTGTCATGAGTGTGCCCAGCATCTTTCTGCACGGAGAATCGGTCAGAGCCATATTCTACTTGATCTGACGGCCCATGTTCTGTTGCTGAGGCATCGGTTCCAAAAGCTCGTTGGCCATCGTCTTTCCTGTCGAGATCGTTACCAGATGATGAAGGTTTTTCGATGGCAACAGGGTCGGCAGGCCAAAGAGGAGGCTCTTTAGTCGGCGCCTTAGTTGGCACTTCTGAAGTCTGAACCGGCAGCGTCTTGGTTCCCGAAGATTTTTGCTTAGGTGATTGGAAGTCGGAAAGTGTCGTGTTCACGACTTGATTGACCATATCTGCCAAGGCTTTTGAAAAATCATCTTCGTTATACTCACTTTCTCTATTGATCTTCTTGGAGGCTTTTTTCTTCTTCGATTGATCACTTTGTTTTGACTTTTTAGGCTTGCTTAATGGCAGAGTTTGTACAATGGGTTGTATTCCTTCATATGACTTGCGTGAAGCAGGTGGAACGGCGGTGACCTGCGGCTTGTTCCTGCTATGACTCGTGGATTTCTTACCTGTGGCGGGCTTTGAGCCAAATAAAAGTTCATTTTCGAAAGCCCGGAGAGTACTCTCGACAAGAGAGCGTGTCTCGGCGTCTGTGACTCCGCTAAGTCCCTGTGAAGTGCTTGTGTTTTCTCGAGAGCTAATTTTCGACTGCGCTTCTGTGTCGTCACCAGCTTGTTCCATGAATCCTTTGATGACATCTTCGAAATTGAGCAAGTCGCCGTCACTAGCCTCTGTGGTGGCCTTTTGAGGCACAGTTAAAGTACGTTTCGGAAGCTCTTTAGCGGTTTTTTTGGAAGATTCCTTCTTCTTCTTCGCCGATTTTTTTTTGCTAGACACCACTTTCTCGCCTTTTTTGGCCTTCTTGTCTCTGCTCTTATCCTTTCGACTGGTTTTCTCCTTGTCTTTCTTCTTGTGAGCGACCTTGGAAGGTTCATGCGTATGTTTGGGTGCCTGCTGACTTTCTGTAACGTTGAAACCTTGCAGGGATTCGAGAATGGCTCTTCTAAGCGCTTCATCTTCATTATCCAAATGCTCAGATCCACCCACGTCCACTGCTTCCTCTTCGATATGTTCTGGCGCGTTGAGCTGACTTTCCTGTAACAGGCCCTGCTGTAGAATCTGAGCCCATTCTTCTTCCTTGCTAGCAGCTGTTCCAACATCTTCTTGATTACTTCCTTTACGGTCTGTTGCTTCCAAATCGTCTGATACCTCCGCACCGCGTCCTTCCATACCGCCAATGGCCTGTGCTACAACTGCGGCCAGATCTTCATCGTCAAACTCACCTGGCGCTTGAGAGTGTTCCGGCAAGTCTGGAATGCCTCCTATACTCTCCGCATGATCTTGTTCAAGCTGTGAAGGAAGCTCATCTTCGTTGTGCGCTGCCAACAAGTTTCCTACCAGCTCGCTCAAGTTTAGCTCCTCCTGTTCCGCGGACATCGTGGAACCATGAATCAAACGTAACTTGGTACGCTCTCCCACTTAGGCTGTGTCGAATGAACCGATTTGCGCGGCAAAAACAGATGTCTTGAGCCTTTAAGTTCTGATTGTTGTTGTATGTTCATCACATCCATGATAGCTCATCTCATCAACTTTAATCTTGAATAGACTATATCATAGGTCATGTGACCTATGAGCGAGTACTTCTACATAAATGAGCGAGTACGAGGTCGAAAGAACGATGGCACTGGCCAGAATACAAGCGATCGTTATCGATGGTGTGGTTAACATCAGTAGTTTGAAAGTGACTCCGAAAGGCTAGTTTCTCTAGCGAGTCTTTGTCTTGTAAGCCTTTGTTACACCCATGTAATTGAATTACATAAAACCTATGTTGAAAAAAAGATAAAGGAAACCGAACCGGGAATTGAAAATATGTCTGCCGTCAGACTATGCATTAAGTTGAGGTGTGCCTCAACATCGATATTGTTAGAGGGGGGAAAGATTATGCGTGATGCAGCGTTATCACAGATGAGCATTGAAAGTGTGGTTGTACAAATTCAAATAGTGCTGGTTTTCTCGCAGGTTTTTTTCGTTCAAAGCGGAAGCCTCCATCTGTTTGTACAGACGATCACACAGCTGTGATGTCGTTTCGATAGGCGCTGGATGGGCACAGTTCAACTCTGTCTGCCTCGACTCGGGGATCGTAAAACTCATCGGACATTGGTCAAAATCGAGCGGAAATTGAAAGTAAGCATCAGCGTTGTCGTCACGCGGATTGACCTGCATTCCAGACGTCTTTTCCTGTGTTTCGCTGAAGGATACGCGGGACGATGCCGAGGACGAAGACTTCACAGTTTCCAAGCCAGCATCATCGGTAGGAGAAGGGTCCACAGAAAGGTAGCCTTCGTCCAACGGCGTGGATTTCGATGGAGTGAAAAAGTTGAATGCATAGCTGGACGCAGCGTTCGGCTGCTGTCCCACAACGAGAGGGCTAGAACCCGAGGAAAATCCAGGACTTATTTTGTCCAGGTACCTGCTTCTGCCGTTAGGAATAACGACGTCTCCGACGAGATCCTCGTACTTGATGTTTGATGTGCGCTCATCATTACCTGTCAGCTTGATAGGTTGAACTGAATCCATAGTGTCGGGAGTACCGGAGGTGTCCATGGCACCACCTGCTGCACCTGCAGCCTTCTTTTCGTCGACCAGTTTTGGTTTGACCAAAGTCTGGTCGGTAGATATAAACCTCGATTGCCCATCAGCAGTGGTGATTTTCTTCAATTTGCCCGACTTTCGAGCGGCTTTCTCTGTGACTTTGAACCCCTCGGGCAGTCCCTTACACTCACCGGCCTCAACATGATTTTTGATCCAGTCTTCAGTGTTTTCAAAGAACGTATCGCAATGTAAGCAAACACCGAAGCTTTTGACCCTGTCCTTACTTTTGACACCCTTTGGAAAAACGAAATGCCGCGATCTCAGATGTGTTTTGAATGTGTCTCTCCTGGTGAACCCTCCATGTCTGTGGCAACGCTGTTCCTTCGGTAGGTTGCTGTTGTGGTACGGACACCTGTACGCTTTTTCCACGGCATGTTTCTTGAGGTGACGAGTCAGGTAGCCCCTCATGTGGAACTCTGCGTGACAGAGATGACATACGAACTTTCTCGATTCGGTGGGTGCCACAGATCCCTTATCACCGTCCATTGACTTCGGCGTAATACTGCTCTCCGGCGAAGCGGAGTCGTCGAGCGACGTGTGTTGGGATTCGTCCAAACCCACCGAGCCTTCTGTCAACCGCCATTCAAAGTGTCCCTCGGGCGTCTTGACCATTGAAAGTGGATTTTGAAGTCTCGAAAAGTCCATTGAACATGGCACAGGCCCTGTTGAACTGTCCAGCGAGTCATCAATTATCTTCACCGCGGGGAAAAGCGTTCTTGTGCCTTTTGAAGTCTCCTTTTCGTTCTGAACATGTTTCTCATATACTGTTTTCTCCTTTCCAGTGTCTTCTTTTATATCTGTCCCAATGTCACTGGCCACTAAGTAGCTGACCAGATTTTTGAGCACCCACTCGACTTTACCAGCCAGACTCTTCAAAACCCGCAAAGGGGTAACGTAGAAAAATGAAGCGAGTGGCATAGCGACTTTGTCTGGTCTTTGAACAGTACTTTTTGATTCGTGTTTTGACCGTTTTATTGTAGAGAAGGTTAGTCAAGTTTAGATTTCTCCTAATTTTGGAATATGAAAATTTTATGGGTCACCGTATACGACAGTGTCACTTGGTCAGAATAAATGTTCAAGCGTCACTTGCCATACTGTGCTCATTCCTTTTGATGAAAACATTTGGGGTCTCTGTTTTCATAGAATTCAACGTTTCCACGTCTTTAAATTTCTCTTGCTTAGAACGAGACACCGATTTTTGGAGTAGTAAAACTTGCTTTGAAAAGCCGACTATTTTCTGACTTTTTTGAAGAACAGAAATGCAGGGAATTTTCTGTGAGCCGACCCCATAATCTCAGGACCATTCTTTCCAATGCTGAACTGTCTTATTCTGTACGCTGCAGTTCGAATTCTGGTATGAAAGCATCAGCTTCCTGATCGTCCAAAGGTATGGCAGCGCTTCTTCTTTCATTGTAGCGGAACGCGTTGTAATAGAAAACGTCGAGGAGGATAATAATCATTCCAAGCCAGTTGCGGAGACCGACTAGCTTTTCACGCAGTATTAACATGCTGGCTGCAATCGTAAGCAACTCTTTGACCACACCCGCAACGGAAAGCGTGAGAACATGGGCACGCTGCAGAATACCAAACTCGCAAAGCGTCATGAGAAAAACCAGAACACCCGGAAATCCAAGAAGCAGCATTCCTCGTGCTACAGAGCCAAAGTTTGCTTGCTCGTCTATCAAAAACAAATGAGAATGGAAAATGTCGGGAAACGGTCTCTCGACGCCCAGAGATGTGACCAGAAGAGCCAACCCCATGATTGGAGCAACGCGGTAAATGGTCTCAACCGGCGTCTTTTTGCCATTGTCAGCCGGAGACGACGAATCTCCTTTCCTTAAGATCAGTTGCGTGTAAACCCAACGCAGTCCAGAAAGAGCACTGCTTGAAAGCACTAATAGAACCCCCAGCACCTTATGGTCACTGCTAGCACTGTTGCCACCCATGTTGGGGTCGTATATCATCATGGCCACGCCGATAAACATTACTAGGACGATGGCCATCAACGTCCACCGAAATTTTTCTGTCTTGAAAAGACACCCGAATAGAAGCACGAATGCTATACTCGAAGATTTCACAATTGTATAAACAGACAGCGCCACGAACTTGAAAGACACATTACTGAACCCGATGTCTCCTGCAGACGCAAGCGCTGTTGGGACAATATACTTCCAAAAGAATTTCCACGAGCTTTCATCCGCACTTATATTTTCGGATGGTTGAATTCCTTTCGCTTTCAAATAAGCCCATGAAATTAACCATAGCAGCCACTGGTGTAGAGACGTTACCAAAATGGGATACGGCACGCTCAGTCCAAGATCAGGATCGAACATCCATTTGTTGTAGATAGAAAGCGTTATCGAACACGCATACCAGCCCCCGATTAGTATTAAGAGCGTGCTAATCATATCAGCCGTGCAATCCGAAAGCCTGGACGCTATTCTGCTCAATGCAGCATCTGGCGATGCGGTTCACTTCTAATGGTAAACACTAATGATGGGATTGATTTTGTTTATATGCAAGTCGCTGTGTACGGAGTCGCTCGAGAGCGATGAGTAACATCACCGAGAATACGAATTTTTACAGGAGTAACGACATTTTGATGCTTACCTTATTTCAGGGCCGATTGAGTTGCTTGGCAGGTTTTGGATTCGGCGACAGAGCTTTCAGGTGTGATATTTACAGGCCAGTGTTTGTCGTGATTCTTGTCTTGTTGTCAACATGGTTTTGCCGTGTTGTTGTGCAAGTTTCTCAGGTTCACACCTGCTCAAATTACAGGACATTTTGGAAATTCCGTGCTGTGCTTGTAGCGCTTTTTTTTCATTCTTGCTTGGGCTTGTAATTATAGTGCCATATTTTGCTGGGAGGAAATTCTGTGGGCACCTTCAACTCAAGCGGAAACCTTTTGCCGGCCTCAGACGCATTGGCGGCCTCGAAAAGTTCTGGGTCCAGTTGTTCGAGAAGCTGCATTGCTTGTTCGGTACTCTTGTACTGCAGCCTTAGCTGAGTGTTGCGTTTTTCACGTAGCTCTTTCTGGTACAAGGCCCAGCAGTTCTGTATCGTTTGGTGCTTGACAAGATCTTCCCGTGAAAGTTTGAGCATCCTAGGTTGCTTTCTGCCCGCCGACATGACACTCAGCTGGGTCACAGCTCGCTGCAAAGCTGGAGACAAAGTTCCCTTGCTTTTCGTCCTCTTACCACGTACAAATTGTAGCACCGGGTTTCCCAGAGATTTCATGGCAGGCCGTCCGTTCGGAACCATCGCGAAAGGTTTTGAATGACAGTTCTGGAGCTCGATAAAGTCAAAATCGAATGAGTTCATCTCAGATGGATGGATCTGGTGTTAATAAATTTTGATATAAATTATAGATAGTTTCGTATTTAATGATAATACATCGAGTACCACACACGGCAGAGAGGCAAATGAAGAATCCATACGTGATGAGATAGCAGTTTTTTAACTCTTTGGGGGTGTTTGACCAGGTGCTTAGTTGCTAGACCCTGACTTTCGCATTGAAAATTCATTTTGATATCACTTTGTACTAATCTGGCACTTGGCAGAGTGACTGTGACACCTTCGCCAATGGTCAGAAGTTCCTTACTAGTCCAGAGATCTTTTTGAACATACATTCAAATTGTCGTGTCTCTAGCCACTTTTAAAATTGTTCTCCTGAGCCGCTCGTCTCAAAATATTATTTGCATCTTGGATTCTACCACCTAAATTCCAACAAACCGGTGACACACGGACAATTGCAGCGACAAGAGTTCAATCACTACGTGAATTCAGTTCGAAACCCAAGCTGGCATGACGCTTAATGTTTTACGTCTCGCAAGCGACGTCAGAAACTGTCTTGAGAGTAAAAAATGTGATATTCATGTGATAGACGTGCTATTCGGAGTTCACCAAAAACCCAATGTTATAAAGGATACCTACTCCTACTGTCTTGACATGACAAAACTGAACAGGCAGAGACAGCGAATATAGCTTAAAGATGGGTCAGGAATACACTGGTATACCTACAGAGCCACCTTCCTACGAGGAGGTTCTCAAGCAAGACCAAGCAGCGATGAAGTCAAATAATTTCAAAATTGACAATTCCAATTCGCACAACGCAGGCCATCAAGCCCTCGAATTTGAGTATAAACCTCACAAGAGTCGAGGTCATGGCTCATTTCCTGGCAACAGACCGTTGACGTTTGGCAGAAGAAACTGAGAACAGAAGCAACAACAAAATCCGGTGTATCATCGGTAAATATATGTACTATGCAATTTATGTTAATTTTACTATGACTGATGATGACGATGATGACGATAGTAACGCTAAGCTCGTCTTTTGGGTTGAAGCGGTGCAAACGACTCCATGGCCAAGCTATCTGGCACACGAGGACCAGCCTCCTGTGATGGCTCAAAATTAGCACTGTCATTGACTGTTTCCGACGCTGACGCTGATTCAAATTCGCCAAACGCAGAATCACGGTCGTCAACAGAATCAGCTGCAGAAAGTTCGGAGGTTGGCTGATCAATGTCAGACGCCGACTGTGTGGAGCCTGTGAGATCTGAGGGTTCTGCAATAAATGTAGATTTGGTCTCATTCTGCGTCTTGGCAGCTTTTTCATGGCGTGGTTGGTCTTTTGTAGAAGAAGGTTTCCAAAAAAACAGGTTGCTCAACCTGTTCTTCTGTTTGGTAGTTTTTCGTCGCGGCTTTTCGGTGTCTGACTTCTTCTTACTTGGTCTTGGAAGAGCCTGGGGGTTTAAGACCAGTAAAGGATCAACTTTAAAGGTGCCAGGAGTCACAGGCGCGCTCCTGGTGCTGGCGAGGTTTTCAATTTCCCGTTTCCGCTCCAGTTCACGACGCTGCGCCAGAAAATCACTGCTTGCCACTTGAGCCTGCTTCTGAAGCTTTCGATTGAGAGACTGTTTTGGTCCACTGGAGTTGCCAATATTGCTGGCATTACTACTGATTTCCTTGACATGCGAAGAAGCCGATTTGTTACTTTCCCTATTGGCAGAGCTCCACGTAAATATTGCCGAAGAATGGTCACCTCGCGACCCACCGCGCGATCCGGATATATCTGCAGCGGACTCTTCTCGCTCCACGATCCATTTATCTATTGTTTTGACCAAATTCCGATGAATGGAGCTTTTACGATAATGCTGGAAAATGCTTGCATTGCCTGTGGAACTTGCGAAAAGATCATTCCTAACCTTTCTGCCATGTGGCGCTGTGTCCAGTAGTTCGTAAAGCGTGGTGGTGATCTCATCTTGAGCACTCAAACTCCTACTCTTCTGTTCAGGAAGTGCTTTATCTATCAAGTCTACAACCTCATCGCTAATCTTAAATTCATCAATTGTGTTCTCCTTGGGCTCGTTTTTCCGCTGAAAGTTGCTGTCATCTCGCTTGCTCACTTCGCGGTTCCATATTGTTGTCGATTCATCCATAATTCATGCCCTTTGATACTGTCCCTGTTCAGATCTTTGGTAGTCTTACTTTTATGGATTGAGATGAGATGAGATGAGATGAGATCTAAATACCATCATCATCATCTACAACAACTGTTTTGCCATTATTTGACAAACAAACAATCCAGAACTATCCAAAATGTTGAGCTATTCGGTTCCGCAGTTCGATTCCTTCGAGATTCACGCTACTCTTTTCACAGACGTTCAAAACACAAAGCAGCTTCGGGAACAAGTTGCAGTTTTACCTTTTGCAATGATAGACGCATCGACAATCTTCAGTTTAGAACAACTGTCCTGTGCGGTATACAAGGCTTTGATTGAGTGTAAATACAACCGGTTACGAACCAAGAATCTGAACTCTGAATGTATTCTTTCGTTGTCGCCAACGTCAAACATAGCAGAGGCCTTTAGACGATTTGGCATCAACGAAGAAACGAAGAATATTGTGTGCTTGGCTGTGGTGGAGAAAACATCAGAAAAGCTGCCAGAAGGTTTCTTTAAAGACCATGTCCAAGGCCGCGTGGTAGAACTTTCGGATGCGAACTTGAAAACAACTGTGAATTGGGATACAATCAAGAAAGTGAGTAGTATATCCGGCGATGTGATTATGAGATTTTATGAATGAAAAGTGAGTTACCTGTTTACTAACCTAACGAAACTCAATGCAGAATTATAAACTGAAGGGCGACTGCTCGCAGCTCACCCCTCGCGAGCTTTCTCAAGCAATGGTCAACGCAATTCAATTGCGCGGGCTGTGAAAGAAGCCAGACAAAACCAAAAAAAAGAAGACCCCCAGTCCCCAACGTCTGTGTGCTATTGGACAATTATATTCTTTTCGATCATCCAGAAACACTGCTCAGCTGCATCTCCTCGGAGATAATGCAGCCTAGCCCCATGAAAGCCTCGGTCAACATGCGATCGTACACGAGATCTGCCCTGAATCCGGAGGCAATGTACTCTTTCTTGGTTTGCAACGACTTGATAAAGGGATCATCGTACTGGGACTCGGCTAGCACGTACCGCTTGTGTAGATCTCTATCTCCATTGAACGGTGTGAAAGGTACCACATCTTTTTTCTTCATCAGCCCGTTAGATACTGTCATGTAAGGATTACTTTTTAGCACCTTGTTGAGCTCTTCCAATTTACGTCTTGCAGACGATTTTTTCAGCTTCACGGTCTTTTTGACGTGCGCTATCACGTCTTCCGGGTCTTCTGCCGATGAAAGTTGGTTCACGATTTCTTTGCGCGCCCATTCTCGGTTAGCGAACTCTTCTTCTTCAATCTGCCGTTCCAACTGTCTTTTCTTCAGTTTCATCTCTTTTTCGAACTTCTGTCGCTGCTCGAAACTGTCCAAATCCTGGCGGTTCCGCTTGATATTCGCCATGATCAGTTGTTTGTTCAGTTCCTCGTAAGTGCGCAATTTCTCCTCTGTGCTTGCAACATCAATTCCGGTGTCCAGATTGTAAACGATGTCCTCTACCTCCTCGAGATACTTATTGTACGCCGGCAGATCTCCGTCAAAATCGTCGATTGTCTTGTTGAAGACGTTAAAGACCCTTTTCCTGATGTCTACCTCTTTCTCCACGTTCACATCGTCGAAAACCTGCGTCTTGAACTTGTTCTTTCTCAGAATTTTGTCACAGCCCTCATATGGACACTGAGCGGGCCCCAAACTGAATATACGGTCCACGCAGGACTCGCAAATCTTGTGATAACACTCTGGATTCACCAAAAACTTCATATCGGGCGACAGATACCGATCTGTCTTACAGATCGGACACATATCTTTCTTCTCATCATCATCTGCCACCATAGCGGATACAGGTCAAATCAGGTATCGTTAGAAAGCTAAGAAGCTCTAGATGACACTCGTCCCAGTCAAAGAGCTCGACTGTAACGATGTTACAGCTTTGTTAACCTTTGATTCTAAATCTTTAAGTTGAGATGAGATGAGATGAGAAATGGTTTATGAATTTACAATACTTTCCTCTAAAAGTTCAAAATCTACAAAAAGTTGAGAACTTTATTCCTTTCATAAAGCGAGTCGGTCGACTTGCTGTCGTTCGCCCAGTTCGCCAGTTCTAGATGCGATTAGAACGGTTTTGGTGGTTCCGGGCATGGGCTCCAATTGTTGTTTTGGCATTACTTTCATACGCAAGCTGGGCTTATTGTTATGAATTGTGCTACAATGAAATTTATTTGAACTTTGGACATGAATCTGTTGCCGTGGGACTTATGTGTGGTGAGGTGGCGCTCACGGTGCTTTTGATAGTACTTTGGATACAAATGGTCGTTGTAGGACCCGGAGTCCAGCCCAAACTTTTACCATTTCGATTATTTCCTGACATAGAAACCATTGACACTGAAAATGATGGTAGCATTGATAGTGCCAAAAACGATGCTGGAAACAGACCTCCGCAATCTATTCGGCCTCCTAAACTATACCAATGCGATCCCCAGGGCTATCCTTTGTGGTGCAGCGCTTGTCAGAGCATCAAAGCAAATCGAACGCATCATTCGGCATCATTGGGCTATTGCATACCAAGATTCGATCACTATTGTTTCTGGATAGGTACTGTAGTAGGGAGGAAAAACTACCGTTTATTCGTGCAGTTTGCATTGTATTTTTGGGCCTTTTGCATATTTGTGATAGCTTCTGTTGCCAGCTATTTGCCACGCATAATAAGGTCGCGCGACAAGATTCCACGGGTAAATCCTAATATTATCGTTACCTTGGCGTTGTGCTGTATGGCAACGCTCATGGTGGGGCCTTTGGGCTCTGCCCACATCTATTATATGGCAGTCAACAAAACGTCGCTGGAGGTAATAGCTACCAAACGCAGGTCGAAGGCTACGAAAAACTGGATGTGCTATCTCAATCCCGCAGATGGCCTACGTTACGTTTTCGAGTTCAGAGCTCTCGACGCACAGGACTACTGGAACAAGCATAACGCACTTCGCAATTTGAAAGAGTTTCTGGGTCCAAATATGTATACATGGCTTCTTCCGCTGGGTACAGGCATCAAAAAGCATACTCCTCAATCATTCGAGTATGAAGATGTTCTTCTTTCGTACAAGGAAGATCCCTCTGATTCATTGTTGCAGCTGTTGCAAGATAGAATCTCACAGGGAGACTACTTAATAACATTCAGAGCGTTCGGCGACGACACGGCATGATCGGATATTTTAAGAGAGCTAGCTGTGGCCGCGCTTTCTTTTCCTCCGCAAATATTCTTATTCTTACTTTTAAAAGTGCAACTATTTATTGTCGTTTTGCCTCGAACTGTGCATAGTGTTCAACAAGCTCGAGTTCGGTACATAAGGTTTCATGGCGGTAATTGATTCTGATATCTGGGACATTAGTCTTCTCAACATCATTTCCGTGAATGCCTTCCGCATCAAAGTTCTTCCCGATCCAATGGCGCTTGATTTGAGACTCCCACCCACTCTGCAAAACGGAATTTCTAGCCAATTCACACATATCAACGTTTGACAATTTGTAAATTTGAGCTGCAACCGAGTATTCCTCAATCAGAGGTTCTCTGGTGTAGGAGAACTGAAGTGGATCATCAGTTGACAATGAAACATTGAGTCCTCTCTTAAAGTAGAACGGTAGCGGATTTTTATCATAGGTCAGGAACAGCGCGTTGTTCGACAATGGCGACATCGCGACCCCCACTTGATCCAGATAATACAAATACTGAACGAACGGTACTTTCCGCAGCAGAATACCGTGAGAGATACCTTGTGCCAGCAGGTAGGCGGAAATCAGGTGCTCTGGATCACCAGCTTCACCACAGTGAGGTCTTAAAACAAAAGTGTTGAATCCACGTTTAGCTCTCCATTGATTTAAAGATGTCATGCTCGAGTAGAGGTAGTAGAGGTAGTAAGAGTAAGGCGGGTTCTGAGGAGCATCCCATAAAGAAGGTTTGGGATACTTTTGGTGGAAGCGACGGTCAACTTTCGATTCGTCATCAACGGAATCAAATCCAATGACCCTTTGTAAAAATACATGCAGCTTAGGATGGCTTTGAGGATTTTTTGTGACTTCAAACAATGGCTGGAAAAGGTTTTTGGTAATGTCGTGGAAGCTTGAAACGAGACCAGTCTTCTTGTAAATATCGTAGAGTCTAGGGACCTGAACCAACCATCTTACGTTATGAGAGATAACTTTGTTGTCAACAACCCAAGCTGCCAACTTATCCCATTCCTCAATAGAGCGACCATAGATCGAAATTCTGTACTCGCACATTTGATATTTGGAGTTTTCCAGGTCCGATATGACCTGCTTAGTTATATCAGCAAGGTAAGTCCCCTTGATATAGTTGTCGGTCTTCAGAAAAATCTCTCTAAGACGCGACTCTCCAATCGGATTGTACTTCAAGTTGAACTTGTCGAATCTGTGGAAAGTGTCCTTGTGGGCGTGCATGTCCAATGTATCAATCGATAGATCGTATCCAGAAAGATCTAAGGACTCGAACACTTCATCCAAAGTCAGGACCTTGCCGTCTCTGTAAATAACTTTCTCATCACCTGAATGTCTAAGCTTGTACTTAATGAAACGTAGCAGATGCTTCTGGTTCATACATGCTGAATGATGGACGTGAGTGTCAACTTTACGCACATTGTAAAAGTCTCTGTGGGGATTTTTCTTCGAGACCGAAGTTTCTTGATATTCGTTCAACAGGGAATACAAATTCCAGCGAGCTTCGAGGTATTGGAGTCTTCTGAAAGCAAAAGACTTAGCGGGCCCATCAGAGGAGATAGTCACTAAGGAATCCAAATCTTTGTAATATTGGCGTAACGAGGGGACATCAGACAACGAGTTCGATGGATCTTGCGTTGATGACACAACGAAGACGTCATCATCATTAGTACTGAAATCCCAATCTTTATCTTCGCCAGGAGCTTCAATGCTTGCAAAATCAAAGACTTCAACGTCGGGTTTATTCTCTACTTTCTTCACAGTTTTTGTCTCGGCATTGTAAGTGGGCTTAGGGGGTGGAGGGTAAATTTTCCAGTCGGCTTTGTTTTTTGGGTTCTGCTGTGGGCAATGCTGCATCGAGAGCGTCTGATATTTGGTTCTGAGTTGACGACAGTCTTGTACCTTAGAATAGAGATCCACGAGCTCAGCAGATGGCACACCTGCAAGCTGTTGGTCTTCATCAAAGACCATGCCCATCTTGTAGCGGGCAGAAACATGACGGGCGCGATCTTGCTCGAACTTTAATGACGGAGGCTCAGGAATAGAGCTCTGAGCTGACACCGAAAGCCTTCTTCCTGTAGTTGGAGAGACATTAGCTGAGTTCGACGCTGATTGCTGTTTCAAGTGTTGCAAAGCAGCTCTTTTACTGTCCTGATCGAAAAGTGACTTGTTTTCGTGGAATGAAAAGTTGGTAGGCTCACCTTGGGTATGGTCATCTTCATCGTCGTGAGTTGCCTCTCTTAAGTCCAGCTTTTCTAATGTCAAAGCACCTGTTCCAGGACGTTCTTGGCTATCAAAAGACTCGGGAGTGTTTTCCCCGTTGGACAATTCCTTTACAGTTCCCAGATCGGACATTGAGCAACGGCAAACAGCGTTTGGAAAGCCCTAACTCTATCAGTAGAAGTGAAAAAAAGGTGATTTTTTCAGGCGGTGCTTTTATAAAGCTACTCGGACACTGTTAAGCTGTTCAAGATTCGACAGTTGGTCGTTCAAGCGCTGAATATCGATCAAGTAGGTGACAGTTGAAAGGCTAGAGAAAGAAACCCTGTCTGAATCTTTTGATGGACACTGTAATATGTTATGTGTTCGTGAATGGCGATCTAGGAAAGAAATAGTATTAAGACAGATAGCTCGAGTATACACAGTGGATTGTAAAACTATAAGATTGTCGTTAAAAATTGGATAATTCTTCCGTATTTTAGTGTGGTTGCTGACTCCTTTAAAGATTTTCAAAATTCGAACTTTTGGACTCATTTTCTTTTAATTTCGAATTTTATTGAGGCGAGAGATAATTGGTGCGAGTTTTCGACCCAGAGCAATCTCAATTCCATGATTAGAGCTTGTCGCGTTTTGAGTTTTTAATTCGTATCAATCTCAAAAATATGACCATTGTTTTCGAAATTTGAGTCTTACACAGGGTTTGACAAATGTTGCGGAGAGTCTTGGTTTGGAAGTATTTTACATAGATTTAAGCGGCGTCTGCTCGAAATGAGAAGCATATGAGTCAAAACTGCGCTTTGTAGAGTTTTGTTGTTAATGCCAAGAGGTTTAGGCAAACAAAATGTTACAGGACGACATTTATGTACAAAGTGATCTAGAAGTCAAAAGAGTGCATTAGCCTTGGGCTGCCAAAAGGACAAAATCTAAGCAGCAGACAGCTTAATGATTGGTTCATGAATAGGTTTGGAAGGCCTTCTGTGTTGTATTTGCAGAAACAATAGGCGGCGACAGAATTAGTATATAGTGATCTGATTTCAATTTATTCAACGACCCGCTGTGACAGAATCAGTCTCACTTCTGGAAAGCAAGCCTATTGATACAATTTCGCAAAGGCTAATTGTCGTTTGTGGGTTGTAATATTTGAATAATGAAATCATTGATTAGGCGCTATATTCTTGTGTGGCAAAAACATTGTTTAGCCCGGCAATTATGACAGATTGAATTTAGATATTATTTACTTTGACAATATCCTAGAAATCGTCGAATATAAGGAACATGCAGAATAAACCATATTATTTCAGAGCGAGAACCTCTTAAAGAAGTTACCGCATTCAGCTTGTACGAAGAACCATCCAAAAAGTAGTGAAGCGTGCTATATCATTTTGTACTATTCTGGCGCAACTAATGAAATAAGCCAAAAGAGTCGGAATTTTATAATCATTGAGCTCAGTAAAAGCCAGTTTAAAAAATCATGTAAGGAGTCCCACTGTCATTTAATATTTCAGCTCTCCCTCTCTTTAAATCCATCAAACTATCATCCTAAAACATTAGTGTCCTTTCGTGTATGGTGACTATTCGCAATTCTAACATTATAACGAATATCAACACTACTTCGAATGGACACCTCTACTTCAAGGTAAAAACAGCTTCACTAGGACACAAATACAGTCCTTCGAAGCGCTCAAGTTATGGATTTAGAGTATCTGGAGGAGAACTTTGATCCCAGGGGTATAAAAGTGGCGCAATTGCGTCGTATCCTGCAGGAAAACGATGTGGTTTTGTCGCATGGTTTGAAAAAGGCTGAGCTTTGCGAGCTATTTGAACAACAAATAAGGCCCAAAAGAGCGGAACTCTTGCGTCAAAATCATGGTAGAGATCATAAGGATGATATAGAGCGAGCCACAACAGATTCTAGCTTTTCACGAGACGTTTCGGAGGAGGAATCGCCCTTCACTAACGAAAACGACTTTCAGAAAAAGCCAAAGAAATCCAAAAAAACGAACAGGAAGCGTAAAATGGAGGAAACAGATGATGTTGATGCTCAAGATGCTCCAAAGCCCAAAAAACGTGGTAAAAGTAGACTTCCTACAGCAGTCACAGACGATGAATCGAGAAATAAACCGGTCACGGGATCTCCATTGGTTGACAAAGTGCAGTCCAAAAGTCCTATCAAAAGCTCACCACATAAGTCTCTCGTTATTGAAAAGTTCGAATCGTCCTCTTCGTCTTCGCCTTCTTCTTCACCGCTACCGGCCTCGTCCAATGCTGAGATAATGGACTTTTCTCTTCAACGCAGAACTGCGTCGCCTGATCTCTCCAAACTAAAAATTAGCCCAGAATTTAGAGAAAAGCTGATGAAAGCTTCTTCTGGATCACCCAGTGTTGCTTCTACAACGAATAGGTCTGCAGAGGTGAAGACTGAGCTCTCAGACACCTCTTTTCAAGACTTGCCCTCGTTTTCTAGCGCGCAGAAACGATCATCCGCACAGGCAACCCCTTCCAAGAGCTCTGAAGATATCAAAGGTGATTCAGGACCGGTCGGTAGCCAATCTCCACCCCATGATGTTTCCACAGATATCTCAGAAGTAACAAAGAAGTCGAGAGGCGCCTCTACGGAGCGTGGTAAGAAAGAAGAAACACCTGAAAGGTCGGCACAGAGTTCTGTGGAGGACCACGATGTATCTACGGAAAATGAAACTATCGCATCTTCGGAGGCCGAAGATAATGATGAGTCTATTTCGTTGCATACTCTCGAGGAGCGCGTTGACGAAACCGAAGCCGAATCCGAGTTACATAGGGACTCAGAGGCGAAAGAGTCTGAGGAGGAAAAAGAAGCGGCCGAGACAGCAGTAGAGGATCACACAGAGGAAAAAGAGCATCAAACTCCACAGACAAGAAAAAGTTCTAAGTTCTGGAAAAATGCTCGATCTGGAGCCAAGACCTTGGGGAGCTTGTTGTGGAAGCTTGTTTTGAATATAATGATAATTCTTCCAATTCTCTTTGGTCTTTGGTATCGCGAACAAAGAATTCAAATCGGCTACTGTGGACACGAGGTCAATTTGCCGACTTTCGAAAATGCTCATGAGGCGCCATGGATGTCCCGCGTGGAAGAATTTTTGGATCAGAGAAAGCCTCCTTGTTTACCATGCCCTGAAAATGCCATTTGCTATCCTTACATGAAAATAAAGTGCAAACCTGACTATGCTGTCACCAAGTCTAAATGGAGTCTACAAGGTCTTTTCCCTATCAGTGATTACTGTGCGAAGGACTCCAAACGTGAAAAACTTATCGCAGAAGTCGTCCAAAAATCTCTAGAGCTTTTGAGAACAAAGAATGGAAATGTGAAATGTGGCGAAAGCACCGATGACTTAGAAAGCGGGATAACAGAGGATGACCTGTATCGAATCTTCTACGAATCCCGAGCCCCTTCTATCAATAGTGAGGATTTTGAAGACCTGTGGTCTCAAGTGGTAGAAGACCTGAAGCATGAACCTGATATTACCTGGAGGCAAGTGAGTTATAGTTATTTCTTTTCAGAGCCTGGATGGCCAGTAAACCGGTCCGCCAGCTCACATTTTCAATCTTCACCAATACTAACATCAACACAGCGACACTCACTTGAATCTGACACTGCAGCAAATACCGACGTCGATACTGAAACCGATGACGTTTCGGAACAGGAGAAGTATCTTCAACGCGGCAGCTCAAAAAACGGGATTTTTCGCTCGACATCCAAGAAGTACATCGGACTCAGATGCAAGTTCGAGAGAGAAGTTTATCAAACTTATCAGAGATTCAAATACGTGATCTGGGCGGTCATTGGGATAGTTGTCCTGATCAAAACCGTAACACACCAACTGCGTGCATATTTCAGAAGACAAGAGAAGATTGAGCGACTGACACAGCAGGTTGTTGCCAAACTTCAGAAAACAGCTGCCGACTCCCGGAACTCTGCTTCGCCCGCCACTTTAAGCGTTGTTCAGTTGAGGGACGTCCTGCTTTCCGATGTGGTGGACCTAAAGTTGAAAAATGATTTTTGGAATTCTGTTGTCAAAAAGTTGGAAAGCAACAACACAAACGTGAGAAGCAGTCTCATGGAAGTGCATGGTGAAATAATGAAGTGCTGGGAATGGGTTGGCCCAGTCGAAGACTAATACCAGATGTCTAAAATTTGAGATATCCTAAATAACTCTAGTATAGTTCTATGTAGATGACGTTCTCGTAATAGCCCGCAATAAACGCTAATAAAATTTGAACTTGGTGAGCACTAAGTCCATTTGGATACTATCAGATGCCTCAAAAGCACTGATGCCCATTTAGACGCTACTAACCGAACCATATCATAACGGTCGTAAGATGTCATCACTGACTGAAGGGTCGCTAGGACCCCTAATCCCACTGACGCAAACTTTTGAGAATCAAGTACGGATGTATAAAAGGGCAGTTTTATGGTTGCATAAAAGTATGGTTTTACGATTTCGCTACCTATACTTGTCTTTTCTCTGACTTCAAACGTCTTCTTCATGTCAGACCCTGGATCGCTAAATAAGTTAACAAGAAGCCCGATAACAAAACATTTCAAGAGTGGAGCTTTAGGATTTCTGGTAGGTATCTCTATAGCTTCACTTTTGGCCATAAGAATTGTTGACAGGGCTAGAAAGGAAATGGATTGGGATGACAGTGTGTCAAATTTAAGCAGATCTGTCAGGAAACTAGAATTACATGTGGCAGAGCTTGAACGTAAGGGGTCCATAAGTAAGCCGTGAAAACGCTTACATAGAGCAAATACTCATCTGCCATCATATAGTACATACCAGAGTTCTTTCTTTACCTAACTTGACTCATGACAGTATTTATGTTTTGTTCTTCAAAATGCGAATTTAACATGACTGAATCATCGCTAGGTCTCGTAGCCTGCACTAAGTAGAGTAAACAAATAAATCTGAATGTATTCGAGGTTATCAAGTATGGATGCTACATTTCGCACTAACAACTAGCTAACTAACGCTTCTAACATGTACGTCAGGCTATTCCAAAACCCTCGTGTCCTTCATTTATGGCCAGTAACAATGAACCACGCAAGGTCTCGTAAGAGTCGTAAGCTGGAAGATCCAGCTGGTTAAAACAGGTGTGCGAAGAAGGGAGTCTGTCAATTGCTCCGTAATCTCTGTGAATCGAAAACTTGCTAATGCCGTTAACACCCGTGAGCTCTTTAAAGCCACTCAATGGAACTTTACTGGTTCCGGTGATGAATTGCAATAACTTGGCGCGCTCTTCAGTGTCGAATGACCTGACAGCTCTCCAGAAATAGTTGATCTGCTTGCAAGTTGGTGTGTAATTGACGTAATTGGTGTTATTTTTCCAATCGTCGACATCTATGTCGGGCAGACCGCTTATCAGCAGTTCGAGCTCCTGTTCATCAAAGACCGAAATTAGGTCCTTGGGAATAATAGCATAGAATCCAAGCAAGAAATTATCCATCTGTTCTTTCACCGAAGTGTGAAGTTTGAATTCAACAATTTTTTTGACGTATTCCTGTTTGTTTTTCTCAGTAACAGGAATGTCACGTCCATTTGGAATCAAGTCAACAATTGTGTGCTCACCGTAATCGTCAGTCTCCACAGAAAAGGTTTCTTCTATTATGTCAGTGATATCGTTTTCCAAAATCCAAATCAAGGATTTGTAGTAATCGAGATCCAAAGATTCCATATCCTTGAGGGCCACTGGCTTGCTGAGAATATTCTTGTAAACCTCTCTGCTGAAGTGGCAGTCCAAAAAGCATTGGTCACAAATAGCCTTTCCAATAATCATACCGATAAATTTGAAGAATGATAGATGCTCAGGGTTAATTCCAGACGTCCGGTTAGGATGGAAGGTCGTCTTGTCAGAAGCAACAGGTAGGAACAGGGCGTAATCAGGGTTGAACATCTGACGAGACAAAACTTGATACCATTCTCTCGTCACACCGCCTGCGTCAACGCCAGCTTCGCCCTTAAAAGTGATTTCGAGCTTCGAATTCTTGATGTCCTCGTTTGACTTGAAGAAAAGCGACCTGTAAGAATCCAAGAAGACCTGATCTCTCCGAATAGAAATAGACAGCTTAGGTTTCTCCTGAACGTTTGTTCGTAACTTGGCGATAAAGTAGTACCTTTTATTATCAAAGTCAAGTATTTTGGGATTCTTGACAAGTAGAGCAAAGGGCCCGCTCATGAGTTTTGGGTTGGACCTGATCATTTGGTTTAGCAGCTTCTTATGCAAATCCGTGAAAGCGAAAAAAGTGTTTTCAGCAGCAATCTCACTGAAGTCAGATTTTCTTTCCTCGTATTTCAAGGTGTCTTTAGAATCCCTGACCTTGCTATGCTTACAAACGACCATCAAAGACTCAATTAGTGGAAGTAAAATGTTTGCGGAGGAACTCAAAGCAGGACGTTGCTCGAACTGCTCGAGGCAATGCCCAAGAGAGGTCCAAATTCCGCCCAGTTTGATGTCATCATAGAGGCGCATGAGTGCATCGACATTGATCTCGCCAGGCTTCTTCTTGCTCGTATGGATGTAATCAATTGCGGTAAGCACTTTCAAAAGCTTGGCTTGATCAGAACTGTGCACTGTAAATTTTTGTATGGTTTCATAATTTATCTCGAGACCGCTCTCCACTTCACAGATTTCAGACCTTAATGCATCCAAGTCTGGCATCAAAACTTTCACAGTCTGAATTGCTAAAGTGCTCAATTCTGCGGTAAAAATTTCCTGTGTCCCTTTGATGGTTGACAAATGTGTCATGATATTGAGAACCTGTTGAAAAACCTTGGTGTTGCAAGCGTCCAAGCCAATCACAGAGACCACTGCCTCAAGATGTTTCCTCTCAATATCAGGGACACTGAACTTTTTCTGCGATCCTTCATTTGATGTTTTAGCGATTGTTGAAATAGGCTTTGTTATGATTTGCAAGATTCGAGTGAGAAGATCTAGTAAGACGGATTCATCTGTAATGATCTTCTTATCAAAAAGAGCAAATAGGTAGTTTATAGGCCATTTCATGTTCTTGGTGAAAATATCCTTTCTATTTTTCAAAGGCGTTTTATTGATCAGTAAGTTCTCATGCTCAGTGATAAAGAAGAATTTCATTCTGCTTTCTGTTTCTACGAGGTTCTGAAGAACTTCGATGGTTTGATTGGCCAGAGTCAAGGGTGTGCAATCAACAGGGAGCATCCTGCCACTTCCTTGCTTTTGAGTTCCTAAAGCTTTGTTGGAAATGAGGTTGTACACCTTTTCCATAGATTTCTGATCGTTGATGCCTTCAGTCAGGATGAGCATCAAGATGTTCATTATATCGCTCCGATTTTGTTTGCTAGAACACAGCCGGAAAAACAATTCATGATACGCTTCACGGGCCAAGTAGGGCTGAGAGATGAAAAGAGACCTCATGAGCGCCAAAATGCCACAGCGATCTACCAAGGGTGGAAAGAAAGTTCTTTCCGACTTTTTCTTTGTTGGGCGACTCTCCTCATCACCGTCTACTTGTGGATGGTCGTGAGAAGCTCGATCAGCTTCCGGTTCATGAGCATTGTTCATGAGTCGAGAGAATCTAGACTCCGCTGCTTCTTGTTCCAAAATTTCCTCACGCAGGTTTTCTGGTATGGTATCCAAGAAATCGGCGTCAATTTCTCTTGAGGCGACAGACTGGTCAAGAGCCTCCGCGCGACGTTCACGGATATGCTGAGCAAAGACCTCCGCCCTCATATCGTCGGGCAGAGCGTTCATAAATTCGGGGTCAATGTCTGTTCCTGCGATATCAACTTGCTCGCCCGCGATATCGACCATGATGGGCTCTAATTCTTCGGGGCTGTGGTCTGAATCATTTCCTGACTCATTAACGTCTTGTGTATCATCTTCGTTAACGTCCTGCACCTTTCGTTTCTTGGTTTCAGCTAGCCGAATCTCTTCCTCACGCTTCTTCTTCTGCTCTTGATCCCTTTCGATACTTTCATTTCTTTTCCTGACGCAGAGGTCAGAGCTGGGCTTGAAAATCCTTTCAACGATGGTGGGTATGACGTTATTGACATAAACCTTGGAATCATAGAACATTTCATAAATATCGTTCCACCTAGCAGTTGTGGATTTCAGTACAATACCAGAAGAAGACTTCTCATCGAAAAACTCACCATTGAACAATACGTCTGAGAGGTAGCCGGTATCGTTTCTTAGTCGACTGCTGTTTCCGACGCTATTCAACTGATTGAGAATTCCGTTCTCAACCTCTTCAAGCCCTGACGGACCTAAGGGGTTCATGAGAATGCTTTGCGTACGTCTATTACCATTCAAAAGACTAATGGATGGGGCTACCATTGAAAACTCAGAGCGGCGGCCTCCGTGATGCTGACCACGATGGCTGCCGTGCCCATGTCCATGAATGCGGAAATACTGCGGCTCAGGGGAGAAGACATGCTGTATTCCTGTGAAAAGCCCCCTACCTTCTTCATCAGATTCCTCTTCCATATCTACCTCGTCAGCCAGCCACCTTTCCCCGTCATTGACATCATCGTTAAAGTCGTCACCTGAACTGTCTTCATCAGAGCCGGAAAGTTCCGAGAGCCCTGACTCCCAATCGCTTTCGTCCAGTTCGGAACTGCCTAAGTCAACATCTATAACTTGGCCGCTAACATCATCGTGGACACCGACAAGGCGCATTGGGCTTTCTTCGTCAGAGTAATAGGAAGATCCGTCACTTCCATTATCGTCATGATCATCGGGCGACTGTGAGTCCGAATCCAAATCCAGGTCATCGTCACTCTCTGAGTTGTAAGCCATGCTTTCGTCTGAATCATCTACCCCATCACTTTCTCCAGCATGCTGGGAGTCTGATGCATCGTCTTCGTGATGGCGATGATGATGATGATGGTGATGATCCTGTTCATCTTCACTAAAAACGACTTCGATCTCACCGTCTTCCCCTTCGACAAATGCTATATCCTCGTCTTCGCCAATCAAGGAGGCATCGTCATCCTCGTCGTCCTCGATGTCTTCAACATCATACATTCCTAATGCAGAATTTCTAAACATATCTGAATGCTCCTCTTTTTCAGATTCGTCGTCAACGTCTTCGTCTTCCTCAGTGTTCTCAATTTTGAAAAGATCAGAAAACCTGCTCCGGATTTCGTTCATGGCATTTAAAGGCTCCACGCTCTTATTGAAAAGTCGTTTAGAAAAAGGATAATTCAAATCTAAAGTGGCCATGCATTCAGCGACAGTTGTTGGAACATTCATGTCTATCATCAACTTCCCGATCTGATACTTGTCAACGTAAGTCTTGTTGGAGTCCAGAACCGAATGAAGGTAGCTTCGATCTGTCACTAACAGTGAGCTTATGAGTTGGAGCCAGCCATAAAACTTACCAACGTTAGCTTCTAAGTTTTTTGGAGTCCTAGTGGACGCCCTCAGGGCCTTTGTGATAGACTCGATGGTAAATTTTCTGATGTAGGTCATGTCTGGGTCTGTAACCTTTGGGTCCTTCTTCTGAATCTCCTGGTCTTGAACAGAAGACAAAAAGCCCACGACAAGATCACGGGCCAGCTTTCCAACAACCTCCTTTCTCTCAGAGTAATGTTTGTCCTGATCGCGGCTCTCCGTATCAAGTAGCTGATAAAGGATGAAATTCAGAGCTGTCGTTCGTGGCTTGGGTGCTTCCACGTAAAGATTTCTCTTGTTGAAGGTTAAAAATTCCAACTTGCTCTGCTTGTAGCTGCCAATCAGCTCAATCAGGACCTTCAACAAAAAGATGATGTAGGCACATACCGGATTTCTACCAACATTGATGTCGTCTTTCTTCTTCGTATCTTCATTGTTATCTTCTCTGGGGGGTTCAGACGTCCAGTCCTTTTTATATGCAGCCATCAATTGGGACAGAAGGAGGTGAACAATACCAGTTCTGTTGCTGAGAGTTAATTTGCCTTCTGCAGGAGAATTGATGTCAGACATTTCCACGTCGCGCTCCTTCAAATTTCTCCGAACGCTCAAATTCTGCAATCTATCAGGACTGTCAAAATCTTCAAACCTTGCCGTTTCACAGATGCAATTGACAAATATTTCTGAGTCACGCATGACTACATTGGCTTTTTCTGAAATCAATCCCGAGAGGTCCCGAGGCTTTTCCTTGGAGTCGCCAATCGCCCTCGTCGTGAAAGCTCTCGAGAGTTCATACTGAATCAAGTTTCTAACTGTTTCGGTATTTTCAAAACAGCGTCTCGCTAGAAGAAGAAAGGAGGACTCGAGGTAATTGATTTTCTCTGATTTCTGGAATACACCAATAGTTTTCAGCAGCTTCGATAGTACACCTGACTGGGAAACTTCGAATGCATATTGTTGATCCCTGGCATATAGTATAAGTATGCGTGAAATCGCGAGGGCCGAATAGAAGTCCGTTATTTCGTCCACTCGGATAAGGGAACTGAATATTTCGAGCTTTGCGTCCGCCGATATCTCAACGCCGTTGAAAAGAGTAGGACAAGTAACGTTGAATTTTTCCTCGAAAGCGAGAGAGGTAGTATCAGTTTTTGGTGCCTCAGCTTTGGCAAATATAATCTCATAGACATATAACGCTTTCGAAAACCAGGCGGTGTTCACGTAACCTGGGCGCAGTGATCCTTTTAGGTAGGATACAAACTGCTGAGTGTACTCCTTGCAGTCATCATAGATCCCTTTATTATTAAGAAGTATCCCAAATAGGTGAATCATAGGGGCAAGTACTGAGGAATTATCGAGCTGTGTGCTACGCATCATGTTCAGTAACTTCGCAACGATACTCGTGGGGGATTTATCGACATCTTTCAGAATTTGAAGAATCATGTGGGAAATAGCGTTGATTAGTTTTGGGTACGCAGGGAGCAACTGCAAAACTCGATCTTCAAATCCTCGAGAATAGAATTCCAAGCGCAACGCATTCAAGTCCGTGACGGTAGAAAGACTTTTGTATTGAGGCTCCAACACTCTCAGGTCAGTATACCACTCACCGCTATTTTTTAGGCTTTTGTAATTTCTCCACTCATCATCAGAAAATACATCGGGTTTCACATGAATTGGTAAATCATCCTTTTGCTCTTCAAGATACCCTCTTGCGATTTCCTCCGCTACTCCACTAGCTTTCAACATTTGCACTTTCCTGTGGGAAGGCGGCATAAGATCCCATCTCAGTTCGTAAAGTTCGTGATCCTCGCCTTCCGATGCATTGTTGTAAACGTTTCTAATGACGCTCAATAGTTGTTTGAACACGGAGTACGGAAGTCTGTTCGAACTGTTGTCGAATACAGCGTAGTTCTTCGTAACCTCATCAACAAGCCCCAGTACTAAAATTTTCACGGGAACAATAAGCGCGCTTGTCAAATTGTAATAAACCTCATCAAAGGGATAGTATTCTTTGGTATTCCTAATGTTTTCCATGGTATCCATCTGAATGGACTTATTGAGGAAGGACAGAGCATTGATGAGAGCACTAGCGGTTAAAACGTCGGGGGTGTCTTTCACGTAGTCGTATTTTTCTATGCTTTCGGCATTGTCACACGTTTGAAGCCGAGCGAAGAGTTGCTTGATGGCATCAAAATATAATTTATAGCCTTTTGCTTGATAAAAGAGAAAGGCTGGAATCGTTTGTAGTGTACCTCCTACTGAGGTCGTCACATTGGGAAATGTAAAAACGAATGTGTTGAAGTTGAAAAGCACCAAATAATAAGCGAGATGGGAATCCAAATATTTCAAATCCATCATCCTGACAATTTCGTTCACAGCTGTATCGAAAATTTTGATCTCGAAAGCCCTATCTGAAGCTTCAATAGTCATTTTCCTTGCGTGAGTCATTCTCAAAAAGCACCTGAAAAGCATTGACACCCAAGATTGCATTTTGACAAAAAGGTGTCGCTCTTGCAAGGTATTCTTGAATTTTGCAGAGGTTTTAGGTGGGGTGCTTTCTGATTTTTTTGGCTTGCTGGCATACAGTGTCAGCGGCGGAGTGTTACCTATGGGCCTCACAGTCGTTTCGCTTGCAACTTGATCAGGTAACCTGTCGCGAATGTACATCTCCTCTAAAGCACTTCGTTGAAATAGCAAACCCAGCTTACTTATGAGCTCCAGGCCGTTTTGCTCGAAAAACTCCATGATCTGCAGCACACGGATTGGGAAAAGAGAAGCAATGTTCACGTAGATGTCTGTGATGACGTAAAGAATAACATTTATCACTGACAACTTGCGTAAAGTCTCATCGACCTCATCATAACTCGTTGATAGAACGTATGATTCTTCAAAAGGAAAGTTGAGAAAACCTTCTACTTCCGTTAGCTTTTCAGAGAGAAGCTTCATCAACGCGGGTAGGGCATAATTTCTCCTTTCGTCGTCGAACAGTTTGAGGATGTCCGAGAAGTTTAGCAAGGTCTGAGATCCAACGTAGTCGAATGGTGGTCTCTCTTGGATCACCACTTTCAGCATGTCTTTAATGTCGATTTCATCTGCGAGACTCGCCCAAGAAACATTCTCTAATGTCAATCCGTAGAAAACAGCAGAAAAGCAGTCCAAAACCGAAAAAGGCTGTTCCACGGCCCCACTACCGATTTCAAAACTATCGAGTTCATTGTCCACGATTTTATCGGTTTTCGAGCGATAGAATTCTCCTTCGCCTGTTATGGATCTGTAAACGTAAGGCTGATTGAACTCTATTATGTCAGGCAAAGCCTTTACTGTGATTTGAAAGTTCCTTTCAATGGCTGGCTTTAAATCGGGGTAATGTCTGGCGAGTTCGTCGATAGAAGTACCGAGGTCAATCGCTGAATCTTCCCACGACATTATTTTAGCAAGTTCTGGAGTTTTCATGATGTCGAACAGATAGTCTATGAGATTTTTTTCTTTAACTTGCCCTAGACCATCAACGTTTAAGCACAATGCCGAAATAAGCTCTGGTAGTAGCGAAAGAAGTTCCCCCGATGGTCCTAAAAAGTCTTGGAAGTGGTCAAAAATATATGGAATTGTCTTAGATTCCACTAAAATGGGGTAGATTGTCGGCTCAGTGTTAATGATTGTCTGAACGACATCTAATGCATAGGTGACAAGAGTGTAACCAAAGACCGGCCTGTTGCCCAGGATCTTGTTCAAGGCAAAAAGTATCGGAGAGTCAATCAAATTTCTTATTCTATCGCCCGAGTCTGTCTTGAGAAGTTTCAAAACAAGTTTTAATAAACTTCTGATATAACCGAGCTGACGAAAAGAAATGGAATAGTAAACAACCGGATATTTCGGTGGTTTCCCAAATTCTGGGTGCTCCAACGCAAACGACACTTCCTCGTTGACACATTCGATAAGGATATTGAAACCGTTATGAGAAATAAACTCTGTGGTAGCATCAGCATCATCAATGAAAACTTCCAAGAGATGAGTCGCAGAGGCCAAGGTGCGTTTGAATGGGGAGTCCTTGATAGATATCACCTCTAGAAGGTTTGGGATAAGGCCTGCCGTGAGTAAAGAGTCCTGCAGGGACTTGACGTCAGCCAAGTTTGAAACGAGATAAAAGAACCTCACATTGTATTCCTCGTCTATTTCTTCATGATTCTTGTCCCTCAATATTTTTGCAATGTATCTTAATATTTGGAAAAGAAGTCCGTGTGACATATTTCCGCCTAAGTTTCTGACGATGTCTGAACACCATATGTGCTTGAGTGACACACATTCCAAACAAAAAAGTGCATCCATTCTCAAGTTCTTCGGTAGCTTCCGCTCGGACAACGAGATAAAGTCAGTCAGAGTGTTGAACGTGTAAGGATCGACCTCGAATAGTTGAGAGCTGACTTGAGCAGGAATATAAACAGCGTTAATGTACGCTATGGCGTTGAATTTTGTTTGTATGATCAGGTTCCTCAAATCAAGGCTTTCAAAAGTGTTGTCGCAAAAAGCTTTGGCAATGGTGGCATGCAAAGAGAATTCGAACCATCTATCAGAGGGAATTTCAGCCATACCTTTGTCGAAGAGTTGTTGGAGGGATAAACTTGAAATTTCTTCCGCGCTCATTGCAAACTGTTTCAACGCTCCACTGCCAAACCTGGCAGCTGCTTGTGATTTGGATGATGAGGATGACGGGGACGACGTCGTGTAATAACTGAAATTGAGTTTTGACCACTTCGAAGGGTATTTTTTCTTATCGAAATAGAGGTCCACCAATGCAAAATGGTCCATTGTATCATCCGTAGTGGAGGATGGAAGCGCTAAGGCGAGGTCGAGGGCTTTCCTTTTCAGGTCTTTGTTGCCCAGCAGGTTTTTGTTGTCGATCTTTTGCCGCGACACAACCTGTTGCTCCCCCATGATGGCAATCACTTTCATAGCTCCAAGTTTGACTCCATAGTTTGGGCAATTAAGAAGATGGCTCATAACGTCCAGCGAGGAGTATAGTGATCGATTGCAACTGTTGTTGAGCAGACGACAACTGAACCACAATAATTCTTTGGTGCGATTTTCGTCATCTAGGTTCATCATGGTCAGCCTCACTGGCTCGGTCTTGCGGTTGGCACTACGGTAAGAGTAGCGATCCAAAATTCGGTTCAGAATGTCGTCCATTCTATTGAGCACTGGAATCCATGTGTACAGGTCGTCCCTTGATCTGTCCCACTCCACGATTTTCGTCAATTTGTCCACAAATTCCGCATCAGTGCAGTTAATTAGATCGTCGATCAAAGGCTTAAACTCCTTGGCCTTCTCCTCTTTTCTGATCTTTTCCAATTTAGTCAAAGTAACCATTTTTTAGTGTTTAAAGTGATCCAACTTGCAGTCAGTAAAAGCTTCAGAACAGCCTGGGAATGCAACTAGTCGAATTAGCTTGCGAGAGAGTTAAATAAACTCAATAATCCGTCCCTAAAAGCCTACAAGTCTCTTAAAGACCAGCTTCACTGAAGTTAGTTTAAGTTGTAGAGTTTTTTCTTTAAGGGCCTGGTATTTTCGAAACAATTTATTCTAATTATGCGATTTACGTACCATGTGATACACAGCGAACCAAATGTGACAGCGGGCGTCTGCGACGGTGTGAGTAGTTTGGCTCAGCTTAGGACAAGAATCAATCTTCATGAGCTGCATTAAAGCTTTGGATTGCAGTGTATCAAAAGAGTATTCATTAGTTTTCCCTGTTCTGATTGGTTGACGGAGAAAACTTTGGTTTCCCGACAGGCTGGATATTAGGATGTTGTGGTTGAGGAGGTAGCGATGTCGTAACAATTGGTGGTAGTTGTCTCACACTATTGATTGATGCAGCGTGGGTTGATTTTGCATTTGAACTTTGTTCCGCATGAGAGGGTGCCGCTTGGACACTGTGGTGAGTTTGGATGGACTTGACGTCATTAGTTGTGATCGGAGCTTCCGTGGTAGCTGCGTCACCATCACCTAAAAGCTTTCCTTTTGGGGCAAACCGATTATATATATCGCTTCGATGGAAGGGAACCCCCTTGTCTTTCAAGGCGGCAGTCTTGATATGCGATGATGTTGTTTGATCGACCGTATGTTTGATCGATTGGGCTCGGAATTTGGGGTCAAACATGCCACCCGCAGGCACCGTGGCTTGATTCTGCACGTTTGGAGCAGCTTTGGCTGTCACAAAGGCTACGGGAGCATTTACACCAACAGAGGGAGTTCTTGCGTGTGATGGGCGAGACGGCTCACTCTGGGGCCCCGATGCTTTGTTGTCGTTAACAGCGGCGGCAATCTCTTCGTCTTGAATCTCGTCGCTAAACATGAACGAATCGTCCAGCAATTCGTCAGGGTCTTGATCAGCCTGCAAAGGCTGTTCTGATTGTTGTTGTTGTTGTTGTGGTTGCTGCTGTGGCTGTGGTTGTTGTTGTTGCTGTTGTTGTTGCTGTTGCTGCTGCTGCTGCTGGTGGTTGACTTCGGCTTTCCACGTAGTGGTCGCATTAGATGAGTTGGGTCTTGTTTCCATGATGTTGCGCTTCTTGGAAGGCGGTCCTGCTCCTTCTTGCTCGATTGTATGGTTCCGGACAAGCTCGTTGGCTTCGTCTGCCGCCCGATACAGGTTTCCTTCGTCGAAATCTGGCGGATCGAACTTCACTTTATCGATCTTAGCCAGGAAACTCTTGTCATAAAGACAATTTCCTAGCGCGTTTCCAAAAGCTCGCAGACTGCGTTTTAGAGCGTCTGTGACTGCTGATTTTTTGGCTCTTTCAAACGCCGAAGACTTGCGACGCTCATTTTCTACCGTCCCATACCCAATGTCCTCTCTGAAGGTTCCATCTGTAAGCGTTACTCGGATGATTGCCGTGCACCCAATGCAAAACTTGCCCTGTCTTTCGTCCATAAAGTCGATTGTGATGTTTTTGACCTCTGTACTCCATCCATTATACCCAAAAATCTGGTTCGCCAGATTGATAGCCTTCCATCCTTCTATATAGGCCACCCGGTTTGCTCCGAAGCCTACCCTTTTCGATATGTATTCGGGTCCCAATTTCTTATCCAGTTTCGCTTGAATGTCATCAGAGTTTAGCCCCCCAAGCTTCGATACTTCCATTGCGCTGGATGATTTACTAGCTCCGTTAACTAGCCAGCCTATAAATATGAAGAGTTACCAACGCTTCCGGTCCAGAAATGCCCACGATAGTCTCAGCTTTTGTTGTTGTTGTTGTTGTTGTTGATGAGTTTAGTTACCTTATTTCGAAACGCGTTTATTAGATTTAAAGATCGCTAAAGACGGAATCATCGAAAAAAATGGCCTAGTAAATAATTCATATAAATACCAGAGATAATAAGAACTCAGCTCAAAATGTTGGAACTTCAACTCAAAACAGTAAGGAAGCTGTGTTAGTTGTGGGGAATCAACACCGATATGCACACTGCAGTGCCATTGAACTCGCGGTACAGCTACCACGCGATTTTCAGCGATGTTTGTAAGACAAGATTCAACCATTTGGTGACGAGGTTGCTACTGAGCGTAACATTGGCATTGGGATTGGTGCTGACTTTGATCGGAGCTCCGTCCAATGCTACAATGGCGTCCAAACTCGCAGTGTGGCCCGTGAAAAGCTTGATGTGCTATCTGGCCGTACTGCTGGTCGTGATCACCCGGAAAAACTACCTGCACGTCCAATCTCCGGGCTACTCAAGCGTCATCACTCAGATCTACGGACAGCTGTGCTCAGCAAAGTTTTGCGTTTATCTCGGGATCCACTGTATCAGCAATATCTGCATAGCCACAGCGGCCAGAGACGCCGTATTCGATTCTATTCTGCGATCCCAGCAACTGTTTGCATACCGATTTGCAGTCTGGGGGCTAATCCCAGCATTGTACGCCATTCAGCATGTGGCGTTCGACCTCGACAAACTCATGTTCCAGTATGGGTCCCAGCATCAACATCCACAACGTTATATCGAGTCCAGCCTGAAAAAATCCTTTACCAAATGTCTCGTGCTTGCATTGGGAGTCATCGTTAGTTTACCGCTTTGCACGCTATATTTGGCTCGTGAGGGCAGTGGGATATCCGTTTTATTTTTGTGGAAAATTGCGGTGCTTGCACTACTAAGCTTTACACTTTGGGATTTCGCTAACTTGGCTTTCAGCGCATATTTGTCGATTGGATGTTTACACAAGGGCAAACCCATATCATCTCTTTCTTCAACTCCAATGGAAACTCTCGTTACAGGACTTTCTTCCAAAAAGCCCTTCACCAAACTGACCGCTTTTCAGGAACTTTCATTTAGGGCTACTTCTCCTGATATCCAACTAAGATTACCAATATATCATACTCGCTACAAGAACGTGTATGTATGGCCAAGCATTCTCAAAGAATGTCTCGCCACCATTAATGATACGAATGTGAGCGTGGCCACTTTCATGAAAGGTTTGGAGCGTCAAGAAGAAAGCTATCGTAAAACAAAGCGTCCTGAGAAAACAGAATTTTTAGAAGATGCTTTTGGTCAGGATGGTCTTTTCGGAAATAATTTTGTGATTACAACAAGCTCCCAATCTAGGATACCAGGCACACCAGAGCCTCATAGTTCAGAGCTGACTCATAGGATCAAGGTACAAAACAGTAACGTTTTCGCCAAAAATCATAGCTTGCAATTTTCCAGTCCCTTCCAATTTTCAAACGCGGCAAACAATCGTATACTCACACACCAGACTACCATTACAAATGTGGTATACGATTGCATCAAAAACGTAAAGAAGGCATTCCTCACCTTTTTCTTTCCAGTTCAAAACTCAGATTCTTCGGCGCAAATATCCTCGTTCGAATTGTGGAGAATCTCCAAAAAATTGCAGGCCGAGAAACTAGCGCCTTTGCCAGTCTGTCATGCGGAATGCGCTGTTTCCCTGATGGCGTTGTTGATCAAGTCTTTGAAGGAAGATCCCAAAGGCGCCGTAGTATCTTCCGTTGGCGAGGTTTTGAAAGTCTTGGAGAGATCCGTGGGCTCCTTAGGAGCGTTTGCCGAATGGAATGACTCTCAAATTAACAAGGATGCTATCGTTCCTGATGTGGTTACAATACTCTACGATCTTTCGATCAATGCATTTTTGGAGGTTGTTCTCAACTACAATGAACTTTTGAACGACGTATATCTTGACGATGACGTCGTCAAACTGAGCAAGTGGGTGCTCGAAATCTGTAACGAATAAGCATACTACGTAATCATAAACATTCAATGAAGCATGTAATAAGTTTACCTTCAATATTTATAGTATATTGAAGCCCTACGAGAATAACTCCAAATCCGTGTATTATCTTCTGCTACCCAAAAAGTTCGGCGTACTTGAATCGCTGTTTCTTGGCTGCGACCCCTCAGCACCATTGTCGAGGAAAACAGGCTTTAGAACCTGTTCATCGAAATTTGTGAACCATTGAGAATCTGCCGAGAATATATTGCTCAAAGTTTCTCTTAGGTGATGCCTCTCCAAAGAAACTCTGGAAGACGGTTGAACGGATTCAGCTGATTGTAGTTGTTCTCCCCTACTTGTCGGTAGGGAAGTTATGACGGCTTGGTCTCGTGGATCATCTGAGTAAGTCGGTATGGGGCTAGCAACGATGTTGATAGGCTTTGGCATTTCTATGTCAAACTCATCATCAGAATCGTCGTTTTCATCTATGCATCCCATTTTGATTCCTAATACCTCTAGCATGCCTGCGGTTGTCCCTCCAAAAATAATCACAGTTAAAACCACGACGACCAATACCGTGGCTAAGAGCGTGAACTTGAAATCTCCTTGCAAACCCATCGCCAAAGCAACGCCCACTGCTCCTCTAAGACCAGCCCAGAAAGTCATCATTTGGTATTGGTAAGGGATTTCGTCTGGGATGGCTGCATCATTACCGTAAACACCCATTGATCGTTTGGCCTTGACTCTATACAGCCAGTTCACAAAGTTAGACAGGGGAAAAACAGCACACCAGCGTGCTACACAAATCGAGATGGCGGTGATTATAATCAACATGGGTTTATAAACCAACTCGACTTCCGTGAACAGAGACAGCCCAAGGTAGATGAAGATGAAATTTTCGGAAAGCTGGGCTAGCAGCTGGAAAATATACTTTATGGTAACCTGTGTTCTTCTGGACATATTATAATATGCGTAGTGTTTGAGTGTAATGCCACAGAACAGTAATGATACTATACCTGACATGTGGCTGCCGTTGGAAAAGAAATACGACTCGTAAGCGATCAACAACACTAGACAGCTCTCAATTCGAGGGTAGCGACGAATCAAAGTGTGTTTCAGTATTAGCGCCACCAAGACTCCGACCATAACACCAATAAGCAAGGAGACGGTAAAATTCATGAGAAAGAGACCTATACCTTCGAACAGAGACGATAGTTTAGCAGGCTTACCGTGAAATTTCTGGCACGTTTCAAACATAACAATGGAAATGGCGTCATTGAGAAGAGACTCCCCAAAAATAATGGTGTATAGTTTGGGGTCGACTTTGTAGGCGTTGAAGATAGACAAAATTGTTACGGGATCCGTTGCCGAAAGCGTGGCCCCAACCGAAAGGGCATCGACAAACGAAATGTCGACTTTTTCGAGTCCCAGCGCTGTCCAGATATAAAGAATTGCGCCCAAAACAACGGCTGAGATGAAAGTTCCAGGGATTGCAAACGTGAGGATTGAAACTATGTTGCTGAAGAAATTGACCTGGTTAAGCTCGTAACCAGAGTTCAAGATGATCGGAGGCAGTAGAATATTGAAAAAGTATGAGGAATTGAAAGTCACAGCATCCTGGATGTAATGGCCTGGTGAGAGTCGTATGATGAGTCCCACGACCATTCCGTAAAAAATCGATAGCACTGTTTCGTGCACGGCTTTGATACGCCGCTGTGCCAGAAAATAGCACGACCACAGTGCGGAAATGAGCAGAAACAGCATTATAAAGAGTGCCCAGGACGAAAAGATCTCTTCAGTGACGGGATTGACATCATCTCCGGGTCCTGAGCCGATGGGAGACCCATCGTCACCTGGGGAGCCGGGACCTGGAACGTAATCGTCCAAATCACCGTCTGCATCCGTGTAGCCCGCTTTTGCCCAGCAAAAAGTGGCCTTGTAAATCAAGGGAACAGCTAATTGCAGCACAGTGTTCAACGACATCTTGAAAGATCGGGGATCGTGTGCTTTTTGGTTGTTCCAGCCAACGGATCCGGGAAAGGGCAAGAAAAGTTGAAGTCAGAGATTTTATAGCAGGAATTGAATAGTACCGCTAATGGACAAGGATTTGAGGTTTGACTCGGGGGAAGTTTAGGTGTAGCGATGCTGTTTAAAGGTGTGATAGACATAGATTGAGATGAGATCGTTAATTGCAGATACATCTTCGTGTAGTGTGATACATCGATTTGAATGTGACCGGAACTAGCTTTTTAGAATTACAACAAAGCAAGAAAGTGATGGTAGATCCGGAGTATCCAGAATTCTTGGGCGTTAGTGGTAGAAGAAGAAAACAACAAACCGCTATCTTCAGACTCTTGAAAACTTTTGTCTAAGCTTGAATTTTGAATATTGCTTCATGTGCGTTTGTACGAGACCCACATGACCATAGTCACGTGGATATATAAAAGAACAATTATACCTCAAACTGTGTACTTTTTTCCTCTACGAAAAGCATTCCATATTTAAAGCGGTTATTGGGAAATATTCCATCCTCAAGTTTTTTTGCTTCCTGCCCTCATTTCTAACTCAACCCCGATCAATCGATCCCACCGCTTTTCTATAACGCTGTCGTCTCAGTCAGCCTCGCGAAAAAAAAGATCGCTTTTCACGTCGGAGACACAGGCCTCACTCACGTGCTGGAAAAAAATGATGAAAAAAAGAAAAAAATCATCAATTTGCAGCAGATGAGAAACTGTATATATATATATTTACATATTTAAACGGGCCTCACCATATTTTGATGGCATGTTGTCGAGGCATTGTTAGTCGAATACCAGGATTGGTTGTTAATAGAGGTCGCGGGTGTCTTCAGAGTGCATTGTTTACTAGAAAAAGTCATATGATGTCTCGTCCTATCGTTATTTCAGGTCCCAGCGGAACGGGAAAATCGACAATGCTCAAGAAGCTGTTCGAAGAGTTTCCTAGCGCGTTTGGGTTTTCTGTGTCTTCCACGACGCGTAAGCCACGTGAAGGTGAGGTGAACGGTACGCACTACAACTTTGTCACGGTGGATCATTTCCAGCAAATGATCAAAGACGGCAAGTTCATCGAATGGGCACAATTTTCAGGAAACTACTACGGGACCACTGTGGAGTCGGTCAAGGAAGTGACCAGCTCTGGAAAACGCTGCATTTTGGATATCGACATGCAGGGTGTTAAGGCCGTGAAGAAAACGGATCTCAACGCGCGGTTCTTGTTCGTGGCTCCTCCTTCTGTCGAGAGTTTGCGGGAACGTCTAACAGGTCGCGGTACCGAGACCCCAGAGTCGCTGCAAAAGAGACTCGATGCGGCCACAGCGGAGATGGAATACGCCGAAACCGGTGCTCACGACAAGATCGTTGTCAACGACGTGCTGGAGGATGCATACCAGCAGATGAAGGACTTTATTTTTGCCGAATAAAGACCGAACGAAGGGACGAACGAACGATATTAGAAAAAGAAGTGTGTTTAGTAGCATAGAGATCAATTCAAAAATCCGCGGGGATACGTGTTTAGCCGGGGTAGAGTTACATTTAGTCTATTCTTCTGGGGAAGAAGGAGACCACGTGACCAACGACAAGAATCGAAAGGATTATTTGAACCCAAAAAGATCAATGGATAGAGTGTCACTATTTTTGCCGAAAAATGTGCGTATGTGTGAATGAGTGACAGCACAGCATGCTTCGATAGTCATCAATGGTTTGCGTAAAAAAAAACCCGGGGCGATCAACAGAAAGTCCACTAATTTTCCCCCCACCAAAAATTCGAGGGCTTTCTAAACCACTAATTCAAAAACAGTAGTTCGAATCAGCTGCAACAACCTGCTCTTTAAACGCTCCTACTTCAACGACATGAGCCTATTTGATTTTCAATGGACTCGTCACGTGACCTAAAATGGACTCACCGATAAATATCACATCTAAAGACCAGGTATCGTATTTATATATGTATAATATACTAACTGGTCTAATTCCTAAGAGATACATCTTCAAATAAAACAAGTGAAAAAACTCCGATAACCTCACAGAAAAAGATGTCACACCTGCCATCCAGCTTCGATGGCGCTGAGCAAGATGTGGAGGACATGACGTTTTACGAAAAGATGATTTTCCACTGCAAACAACAACCACTTGTGCCATTAGGTACGCTAGCTACAACTGTTGCTGTCATTTTGGCAGCTCAGAATGTCAGATCCGGCAACAAACGCAAGGCTCAAAAATACTTCAGATGGCGTGTCGGCTTGCAGGGGGCGACGCTGGTCGCATTGGTTGCTGGTAGCTTCATATACGGGACGTCTCAGAAAGACCGCCAGTCCAAGGAGGACCAGTTGCGCGAAAAGGCCAAGTTGAGAGAAAATTTGTGGATTCAAGAGTTGGAGCGTCGTGATCAGGAAACACAGCAGCGGAAAGTGAGAGCTGAGCTGGCTCGTGCCAGAGCCCAGGCTCTGGAAGTGGAGGCCGAAAATCTTCAATCAGAACTCGACAGCATGTCCAAAGGATCCGGAAAACGCAATTGAGTTTAAAATTCTTGTAACATAGCCGAACGATGCGAAGAATCGAAATATGTACTCGCCAAAAGGCGGTAAAGATCGCCAGCTATGGAGATTTTAGCGTCTTTGCTGGGCGAACCCTTCTAACGTAAATAATGATCATTCTTTCTCTTGGGGAACCTTTAAATATATATAGGTAGTACTTAGATGAAATCATTACCTTTAAACACCACTCCGCTGCCTTCACCGAACCGAAAACGGGCTCTAAGAGACCTGTTGGGGCGCTTTCTCTTTTGGAATTGTACAGTATTCTTTAGACAAAATGACATATATCGGATCTGCGATCTTGGTTAATGTTCAGACCCCAGATCATGCCTTCCAAACAGACCTCAGCGTTGCTGAAGGAAATCTCTCCATAAGGGTGCCAAACAAGTCTTCAGTGGCACGTCTCCTGCAATACACACATTCTGTTTTGTATCAGAAATGCGGGGGCGAGATCGAGCCTGTGCAGCGGTTTTGCCTGAAGTTAAAGGGCCGCACTTTGGGCCCAGAGGAACTGGTAAGAAATATTGATCCAGAAAATTCTGATGTTCTGACGCTTAGGATGGAACACTGTATCCAGTACACAGGGTCAGCTTTGAACCTGGACTACGACTATACGCAAGATTTCAAGGTTACAAACCTAAAATTGGAGGTAAATGGGCTTCCAGACGGCGAAATCTTCACGCACCTCGAACGCGGGGTGCCATGGACTTCAACGTTGGCACAGATTCAAGAACTCACAAAAAGCATTTTAAAGAGCCATCGGGCTTCGATTTCCAATAATATATGGACGGATGGACAAGTTTCAATACAAAATATGATTGGATTTGAGGCGAAAGAAGATAGTAGTAAGCATACTTTTTTAGCCATCGACAATTCAAATTGCAGCATGGAATTAGGTGACTTGCTTGGTGTAGATTATGCACCTGATACTCGTACCAGCTACCATTTTATGTTCCAGCTTCAGCAAAAGCCAGGACCGCAGGATCAGGTCGCAATACGATTCATCTCGGACGCCCAACTCACTATGGACAGCATGAACATCAACGCCGATAGCACGGTTCAGGACATAAAAGACTTCATCTGTTTAGTTTATGGACACACCCTACGGCTTACGCGTGAAGACGTCAAACTCATATACAAGGGCCACTTACTTTCCGATGACACTTCTTCGGGCCATCCAACAAAAGCATTGGACTATATTCATGAGCGCGAAGATGTGAAAATCCATGTTGAAATCAACCAAGAGTACACGGAGCCTGGGCCTGGATTTTGGAACGAACTTTTGAGCAGTAGGGACCGGTTCTCTTTTATGCCCAGGACGGCAAGGAACGAACGAGTGGTGCCTTCAGTAACAGCACCACAAGAACGTTCCGAACCTAGACCAGTTCACGAAGTTTCGTCTTTTTCCTCATTACCACAGGAGTTCTTCACTGAAACAGGAGCCGAAATCAAGCGAACAGGCCAGTATTTCGAGAAAGTTTTGGTATCAGGGCAAGAAAGCTTCGTGCAATCTGGATTTTTCGAGCCTACGCAGACCTTTATCGAGCTCGAAGGTCAAAAACTACAGCTCTTACCTGAGGACTTTGTAGAATTGCGCGGAGCAATTTTATTGTCACATAATGCGCTTTCAAAAATATCCAGCAAGTTTGGTATTGAGGTGCAATATTCGGCGGCTGAAGAACTCTTTACAAACAGTTTTGACACCCATACTTCTCATATTGAGCAGGCTACTGAGCAGATCAATCAGACAGGTATTGCGGAGGTCGAAGAAGTGGGGAGAGTGGCGCGTTTGCGCCAATGGATACAAACTATCATGAGAACAATCTATTTGATATTGAGAAACTCCGTGTTTTTCTTTGTGATACTCTTTCAGTTCATTTCTGTTTTGAAAAAGAGGCATTTGATTTTGAGCATGGCACTAATTGTCGGAAAGGCCATATGGAGTACGCCTGAGATTGGAGAGATGTGGCGGGAGCTTTTATCAGGGGCCGAAGAGGGTGCTGTTAGTGAGGAGGAGCTCAAGCTTGTGACTGATGCTTATAGAGATCGTCAACTGACCAGAGCTTTCTACCATCGATTTGCGTCCACCGGGCCCGTGGTAGGCGTCTTGATTCGACAGTTGAGTGCAAACAACCAGCTGAAACTAGACTTGGCAAACGATTTTAAGCTGGACCATACTGATGCATCGATACTCTTTTTAGCAAGGCTATTGGAAGAATGTACCTCTACGCAACATGATGAAGTTGATCTGTCGAGTCTTCATGAGCTTTTTGAGCCACTTGTGAAAGATGCCGTGGAGCATGCAAGAAATCCTACAGAACTAGATGCGGCAAGTAAACAAGTTCTGAAGGAGTTGCGGAAATTTGCTTACCAAAAGTCCAGTTTGCCGTGGCATAAGAGCTTATTCCGATTATTGTCACGCATGATGGATTACATTTATAACGGTGGCTTGATTCGGAGACTAGTGCCCATGGCAGGACGGCCGGTGCGGGGCTGGCAATTGGTGGGGCGCGCAATTGGAGATGTTTTGAAACTGACGGTGCTTTCAGTTTTGGTTCTGGTACCTCGGTTCCAACGGCAAGCTATACCAGAGGCAAGTACGATCTCTACAGCAAGAGATCATCAGGACTGAGAGCTGTAGAACGACATGAGACGATGTTTCCGGTTTTTTTTTTTTTTGTTGTTTGTTTTTGGAAGACGTCGGGAAACGGGACTGGGATATAAACGGGAATGAGGACTAGGAAAGAGATTAAAGACATTGTGAAAGTAAACCGTTTTCCCTGCCTTTCTTTACCGATGGTCTGCGCGCTAACATGGTTTTTTACCGACCTTTAAGGTCATGTGACCAACGTCACATAATTAATGATAATGTTTTAAAGGCGAAAGTGTGTGTGTGTGTGTGTGTGTGTGTGTGTGTGTGTGTGTGTATGGAGATAACAAGAACTCTAGTAGAGATCTTCAACAACCAAGTTATCTTGACGTTCCTGATGCCAACCACATTTGATGAACTATATTATGTCATTTTTTTTGTTTTCATTCTCGCTGCCCACTATTTCTGGTCTAGAATTCATATATTATCAAATACCGAAAGAATCGATTTACGTCTCGCTCAGAGACCATATTTGGAAATACTATTTCCTTACAAATAGTGAGTTTTCTCGAACTACCTTTACCAATCCATCAGTTCCAGAACTGCTGTCCTGGAAGCTTATCAATCCCAAGATCACTTTGTACTTAAATGACACACAGACCTCAAATTATCACTTTGTCCCCCATCGTCATTGGTGATGCCAACACTGTAACGAACCTTAACTAGAATAAAAACATAACAGAAAACTTCACCGATTGCAATTAAAATCGAGCTAGCAGCATCAACCTAGTTCCCTCTGTTTTAAACTCTTTGATTTTGAAAAAAAAATGTCAATGTCTCACCAATTTTGGAGTCACGTGATAACAAATTTTCACGTGCTCCGATTTATCGTTTTACTAATACTTCAAATCTGGATCTTCAAATTGGAACCCTTAGAAAAAAAGTATAAAAGGGCCATGGATTTTCAATATCCAAAAGTGTCTCTCTAATCCAGTTTGTTTCGCTTATATCTCCAGAAACAACACTTTCTACAACTCAATTGCACTTTAAAGCAGCAACAGCTCATCACAATGGTCGCCCAAGTTCAAAAACCAGCCCCAGCTTTCAACAAAACCGCCGTCGTTGACGGTGTGTTCGACGAAGTCTCTTTGGACAAATACAAGGGCCAGTACGTCGTTTTGGCTTTCATTCCTCTAGCGTTCACTTTTGTGTGCCCAACCGAGATTGTGGCCTTCTCTGACGCTGCCAAGAAATTCAAGGACATCGGTGCCCAGGTCTTGTTCGCTTCCACCGACTCTGAATACTCCCTTCTTGCCTGGACCAACGTGGCCAGAAAGGACGGTGGTCTAGGCCCAGTCGATATCCCATTGGTTGCCGACACCAACCACTCTTTGGCCAAGGACTACGGTGTTCTTATCGAGGAAGCCGGTGTTGCCCTCAGAGGTTTGTTCTTGATCGACCCTAAGGGTATTGTGAGACACATCACCATCAACGACTTGCCAGTCGGTAGAAACGTTGAGGAAGCTCTAAGATTGGTCGAGGCCTTCCAATGGACTGACAAGAACGGTACCGTTTTGCCATGCAACTGGACCCCAGGCTCTGCCACCATCAAGCCTGAAGTTGACGCTTCCAAGGAGTACTTCAGCAGCGCCAACAAATAAATGTTCTGACAGGGCCCGTAAATAGTAGTAGCGAGAGAGTCCGCTCAGGTCTATCAAGTATGCTTTTTTGATGATTATAGAAAAATAAATTGACACACACGAATTGATATTAGTTTATTGTACACATCTTAGTTTCTGCTCTGACCTTCCGTCTGTATTAATCGTCGTAACCCGTTGACACGAACGCACGCTCTTTGAATTTGGACCATACCTTCTCGTCGTTAGCGAGTTTCACCGCCAGATCCAGATAATCTCTGGTCAACAGTGACTTCATCGGGTACGGAGCGTCGTCGGAAGTGTATTCCACTTCAAACGAGAACGCCGCTGCCGCGGCGTCTTCCTCACTGGCTCCCTTTGAGATTTCTTTCTGGTATTTGTGCTCAATGGCCTCGAGATCTGCGTAGTACTGAACAAATCGTGTTGGTGTGAACAATTGAGGCACGTATGCAGGTCCTAGAGGCAAATCAGCGGGCATTCGCGAAGGAATCGTTTTATCCACTTTACTGTTGCTGTTGCGCCACAACGTGTTGACCCGATCTAATATGCTCGGTTTGTCTTCCAAATCACGCTGGATTTGAACCTCGAGGTTATCAAAGAATTTTTGCCAGTCTTGCGTCGGCATACCGTTCACAGAATAATCAGTTCCCAATCCGCTAGTGTTGTATTCCCAAACCCGAAATGAAGGGTTGAACGTTGGTATGACAGATCCAGCAACATTAACAATACTGTAGCGATCTATTTTGCCCTTGTAATGGTCCTTACTCTTATCCCTATTCTTGTGCTTCTTGCTATTCTTTTTTCTCTTTCTTTCGACAGAAAACAAACTGCTTGCCTTTGAAGCAATCTTTTCGTAGTAAGTTTCCCGTACGCCGTCAATGTATGCAACCTTATTGACAGGCTTAGCGCCCATGGCCCTGGCATCACTTGCTTCGACCGCACCATCTAGTACGTCGTCAAATTCGTATCCGTCATCCAGATTTTCGAAATTCACTTCAAAGGACTTTCCACCAGCCTTTTCAATAGCCTTCCATGATTTCTTGGCATCTAGAGGTACAAAATGGTCGATATTCATGTGTCCGTATATTCCTCCGATGATAACGTCGCGATATTCGTTGGTCCAAAGTGTGAATTTGTGAAAACAATTGCCATCGTAGTTTTTAGGTAAGGGCGGTACATGGCCCGACAACCAGACTTTCATATTTCTGCTCCGCAGTTCTTCAAGAACGTAGCCCAACCAAAGGAGAAGCTGGTAGCCGGGTTCTTTTTTGGAGTCGCATGTATCGACTAATGGATTTGCCTTGTAGAGGTATAGTGTCTCGATCGATAAAATGGCCAATTTCCCAGGAATTACCTCTACGAAATAGGACGTGCTTCTATCAAAAGATCGCTGTTGTTCCTGCGGTATAAAGTTCGACCACATGCTGTTGACCTCCCGAGTTTGTAGTGTGGGTCCCAGAGAAAACAAGTTATGTGGAAAAACGTCGTTGTTTCCTAAACTGGGGATGACGTTCACGTCGAAATCCCTAGGGTCTATGCTATCCTTTTTGCGAAACATGTCTTCAAATCTGGAAGCCATCTTAGCGTTAAGATCAAAAATCTGGGACTCAGTTCTTGGATGACGACGGTCATTGTCATGTCTGATATTGTCGCCTGTCCATACTACGAAATCGATTTTGTCCCGCAGATTCTTTTCTATCCAGTTGAGAGTGTAATTCATGAGATCCATCGAGCTGTCGCATCCATTCATGGCCACTCCAAAACGAGCTGCGGTATCTGAATCATCTTTAGGCTCCCCCCTATGGCAAACTTCTCCTGCTGAAGTTCCTGTGTGGTATAGAGGATCAGGATGGATATCGGTAATGTGTAGAAATCTTCCATGGAGAGTTTTCGTTTTGCCGCCAGAAAGCCGTATAATTTTGACCTCAGATTCTGTGTCGAGTCCCAATGCTGCCAATTGATCTACAGTAGCAGTTTGAGCAGCATTTTCTACCGAAATTCCATTACTCGTACGTTTACACGCGGGGTCAAAAACTGTGAGCCACGACTGCGAGTTGTCGTGATGAAAAAAGACGTACACCAGTAGTAGTATAACTGGAAGACTAGTCAACAGCTTGAGTGCCAGATTCCCACGAGGTTTTTGTCGAAGACTTTCATGTGTGGTGAGTTTTTCAGACATATTAGTTGAAGAGAAAACACTCGAGAATGGTTTCTTTTGCGGCCACAAATTCTCCCTATAATCTCAGCCCAGTTTGCCGAGCAAAAGTGATTGTCCAGGTTCACAAAAGGACTGGATGCGTCCAATGCGGGATGAAAAGAGTGAAGTAGCCAGTTGAGATATCTTGAATTTAATATTACATTAATTCAAGTAAATTTGGGAAGGGCATAATTTATTGAGGTCACATGGTCGGGATGTACTATTTGAAATAATTTTGGAAGTTGGAAAGAAGTGGAGGGTGCTAGATGGAGATTTTAGATTAGTGTGTGTCGAGTTTGGGATTCTGGAGATCCCGAGGTGTATCTGTGGGTGTTATTTTCTGTCCGGAAAAATTGGTTTTTCAATATTGCAGAGAGAGCTGAAAATTGTTCTGAAGAGCAGCGGAGGAGCAGCGGAGGGTTTTTGAGTCACAAATTAGAAAGCTGGTCAGAAAATACTTTGAGAAATTCGCATGGTAACGACACATTTGGTTGTAATGTTATGAGAGAGGATATACTTTTTGCAGTCGAGATCACTTTGTACTACACCGACACGGCATGGAGGAGAGTGTTTTTGATGACAATGTTTGAGCGGGTTTGAATGAGGAGCAAGGTATAGGTATTCGAAAGAGTGGGTCATTTAGTAGAAAGAGATCAAAATCATAGAGGACCCGTTCGTGCGTGAGTTATAAATCCAGTGACGGCGTGGATAAAAGTGATATGACTTTAGTTAAGAACTGTATGGGGAATGCTACGAAATCAAAGATTCTTTACTAAACATACTGCTGCAGAGTGGAGCTGCCAATGTGGCTTGTTTTATGGTAATATGCTGTTATATTGTGCCAAATTGTCGTTCTCTAAAGTCACGTGCTTACAATCACCACACATTCAAACTAAACTCCATTATTCTGCCACGATGGGTAGTTCAACAGATGTCTCTACAATTTTTTCTGGCATTGAAAAAAGAACATCCTCTGATCAAACCTCACGCCAAATCCGTAACTCACGCCCAATCCGTAATTTTACATCCATTTTACAGCTAGCGTGACTTCCTTAACACCCACAATTAACCAAAACCTCCACCCTGAAACCAATGTTCCTAACTCCAGCCTGCTAAACGCGACCCACAGCAAATCACCACTAAATCGCCAACGAAACCGTTTTGTTTACTATTATATCCATACCTCAAGCGACACATCCGTACAAAGTGCTCCAACCCGACTCAACATCACCCACCAAACCTCTTCAGCCAAGGCTTCCTACAGCCGTTTCTCACCACTTTCCTAACGCCAACGTTTCCCAAACGGTCTGGCTCGTCCTGTTCGGTCGTGATTTTTTCTCATTCTCTGCGCGTCCGGCTGTTGAACGCGTCGACGCGAAAAATTCCTATTTCCTCGAGCATGCATTAATTGCCAAATTAGAATAACATACACACATCTCTACTCGCAACGCGACCACGGAACCCTGGGTCTCGTCTATGTAGTTAAGCTCTTTTTAGTAGCGATATAGCCTATTAGTGTGTAAATTTCAGTTGATATCGATGGTGTTTGGCCAGAAACGGCAATGCCACGACCTATCTGCATGTTCCTTTGAAAGAACCACGTTAAAATCGTGTTTTGGTCGGTGACAGACAATTGGGACGCTTGATGTTGACACTGTGCCAAGCAAGCTATATATGTGTAGACGTAGCGATGAACAGTGGTTACACACTGATCTGCTTTGTATTATGTAGTGCGATCAATAGGATAGTTAGCCCAATAAAGTTCATTAGAATGCTACCACGTATTAACACACTATTACAACAATACGATCCAAATAGTAAACGGTCGATTTCTGAGCCTTGCTCACCATCGCTCCGCCCGTTGGCTCCAATTAGACCTGGATCTTTCACAGCAAACGTAGGCGGCGTTATTACGCTTCCACCTTTGCAATTGGCACCATTACAACGGTCTGCATCACCTCAGATACTTGCCACACCTGTAAGTACTGTTAAAAGAGCTCAATCGTGTTGTGGATCAATTGAAAACTCACCAGCACCACAACGCATGGCAACACCAAGCTCACTAGCCAAAACTCCACAACCTGATAGCCGAAAGGCGTTTGCATTTATATCGCATTCTCAAGAAACGTTTCCTTCCAAGGAGCCATCCATCGATAACGCCCCATTGGCAAGACGCAAGAGACGCAGGACGTCCAAGCGCGAGCTAAACATCCTACAATCCGAATTTGAGCGGTGTGCAACCCCAGATAAACAGACACGTCTTCAACTCTCGGAGTCGTGCTCGATGTCCGAAAAGGCAATCCAGATCTGGTTCCAAAACAAGCGTCAAAGTGTCAAGAGACATGAGAAGAACGGTGCTGCTGCCAACAGCAGCGGCCACACTACAGACGGTGACGAATCTGCAGAACCTCAGTCTCCACTCATCGCCAATTCATTCACTCCCGTAAGCGTTAGAACTTCTTCATCTTCTGCACTTACTGGCAACCCTAAGACTCCTCCTCTGGCAATCTTGGACACTTCCAACATAGTGCTGGACACTGTGACTCCACATGGAGATTCTACTCCTACAAAGCAGTCTATTTACACTAGCCAACAAACGAAACGTGGACAGGCGCTGACGTTCCGTTTGAAGACTGACAACAAGACAATGACACCGATAAAGACGTCTCCAAACAACCGAGTTAACAAACTGATCAACGGTCACAATCAGAGGTCGCCCAAGGGCACCAAAGGGCTTGCACACAATCTCAACACAACGCCCCTACGAAGTTTGGACATAAATGCCATCAGAAATTGAAGGTTGTATTGTAATGAAATAGGTTGTACATACTTGTGCTAGGAGTTTTGAGTATTTTCTTCAGGATTGAGTTGTGAAATACATGTATAAGCGGGCTTTGCTTGTGACACAGTGCCCTAAACGCGGGCCTTCAAGATATCAAGATACGTAGCCATATGTTTTCTGGATTACGAGAGACTCTTCTTGTAAAGTAACGACACCAAGAGTCGTACTTCCAGTCCCAGGGTTTAGCTTGAAAAAACTAGGTTAACACAGTTATTGATCTCTTAAAATACAATCAAATATTCGGGCTTCAACACATTTGCAAAAAACGTATGTATGGATGAGATTTAAGCTCTCTTTCTACCGGTGGTCTTGGTGTGTTGACCTCTAACACGCAAACCCCAGAAGTGTCTGATACCACGGTGGGCTCTGATCTTCTTCAATCTTTCCAAATCGTCTCTCAACTTGGATTCCAAGTTGTTAGCCAAGTTGTGGTAGTCCTTACCGTCGTTGACGTCCTTTTGACGGTTCAAGAACCAGGCTGGGACTTTGTATTGGGTAGGGTTCTGCATGATCTGGACAATTCTCTCCAATTCTTCCTGGGTCAATTCACCAGCTCTCTTTTGCAAGCTGACATCGGCCTTCTTGCAAACCAAGTTAGCGTAACGACGACCGACACCACGAATGGTGGTCAACGCGTACACGATCTTGATGTTACCATCAACGTTAGTGTTCAACAAACTGCACAAATAGTTAGTATGGGGACGAAAAAAGCTGTCAAGGTGGAAAGAACCATGCAATTGAAACATTCATGTAAACCAAATAATCCGCGTATCTTAAGAGAGCCAAACTTAACAAGTTGAGGGGCCGGAATTCACAGCCAAAACGCCCTGTAATTCGAATTTATCTGGTCAACTTTCTCAACTCATCTCAGAGCTCAATGTGGTTCATTCTGACCCTCTCTTTCTCTCTTGGTTTCTCGAAATATAAGTCCTTAAAAACTGCCATCTTCTTCTTTCAATCGGCTCTTTCCACTCGTTGTTCGCACTCAGGTGTTGCGAAACCGCGCGTCGTAGTTCACATACCGCAAAATGTGTTGGAAGGAACCTTGTTCTTGGATCACTAGAGACATCTTTACCGCTATACGTGGATTCTATTCCTGTATTATCGTTGAACCTGTTGATTCAACACCGCTTAACTTTTGACAAAAAGTTCCAGTTCCGTGCTACAGGCCTGGAGATTCGATGTTCGTGCCATGGAGGCGTCACCTCAACTGGGAACAGTGAGACGCTAGGCGGAAAGCTAGGCGGACAGCTGGGAGGAGAGCTAGGCGGAGCTGGTAGTGAGTGCGGGCGGACCAGGCAGGATTCCAGAGGGAGCCCTGCCTAGCCTGTAGCAAGATGTTCTACGATGGCTAGACGGAGTACTACCAGCAGCATTGTGTGTTGAGTCAGCTAATGTTTTCGGACGCTAAAAAATCAAACTTTTTCGTGAAGTACTAGAAAGGATGTATGGGTGTTAATGAAAAAGCAGTCAAATGACAATTAGCTGTCACAAGACATCGATGACAGACTGCTAAGACAAGACAAGACAGGACAGGACAGCTAGGAGACTGGGAAGTGGATTGTGGGTTCGATGGTTATGGTGATTGCAGTAGTACGAATGAATAGTAAATGTTTTTTGAGACCACACGAGAAAATAGTTCCACGTTTCATGAATTTTAAAGTCTTGGTCTTCTTTCTGTCGTCAAGTAGTAGTAGTGGTGGTGGTGATGGTGTGTTTATAGATTTCAGCGAAACAGCTATATTTTTAACTTTAATGCCTAGCAGAAGAAGGCTCCAATGCCTACCTCCACATCGAGTCACCGCTTTTCCCTATATACAAGTGTAGATGCAATTTTATACGGTGTGCGTTACGGCCAGGTATTCAAGAGCCTCCAGCTCTACAAATACGCGGCGGGCCTTTAAAATATCGTTCACGTCGACGAATTCCTTTTGCACAATGTTAATATCGTCTTTGACTGGCTCGGAGTACCGGAACAACCCAGGTCTGGGGGCGTCAATGATAAACAACAGATTTTCACCGGCCATGCCGTGGGTATGTAGGAACTTCTCAAAAACCAGCTCTCCGTCGTCTTCCTGTATTGACGTGGGCAAAACGTCTAGTTCGTTGAGATCGTGCTGCGCAGTTTCGCATAGAGCGCCGGTGCCTCCGATCACGTGCACGTTGCCGCGACGGTACTGATAGCTCAAAGCGTTTAGCAGTGCTTGTGAGTAAACTTTTTGCGGCAGCTTGGTGGTGTAATCGTTGGGGGCCGATCTGGCCAGCGCTCTGGCACCGTTGTGTCTGGTAGGAGAATTGGCATCACCGGCTCTGGCCTTACCGGAACCTTTTTGGGGCAGAAGTTTTCTTCTGGAGTATCCGTTCTCGCTTCTGCTGGGAGGATTGGATGAACCAACACGTTTGTTGTCGTTTTCGTACACCACGGCTTTCCACAGAAGATCTCTTCTTAGGGGAGCATCGAAAACTGACGCAGGTACAGGTACGAACGTCAAAGGCTCCAGAGAGGGGAAAGATCTCAAGGTTGCGAGCGTAAACAGCGGAGGAAGTGCCGCATTTGCCAGATCCTTGTTGCTTGCCGCCGTAGACTGCAGTCTAATGTTTTGAAAGCTCTGCGGGAGAAAAAGTCGGAAAACGTTAGTATTGTATTAAATACAAAAGGAAATGGTCTCCATTTCGAAATTGCAGACCGGACAAAAAGACACATACTCTCAACAGCTGTCTCTTGCTACCAAATGAAAACATAGTGGTTGAGACAATGAGCTAAACCCGTAGCTATGGTGCCCTAGTTTCACAGTCGTGGTTTATCTGGTTCGCGATCTGGTAACTCTTTCAATTATTAAAATTTTTGGCTATAATAGTTAAGAGGACCGTCTATAGTGATACAGACGTAAAGAATTGAGAAAATTTCGAGATTTCACAAAGCAAAAAAGCTTCAATTTTCCAATGATATAAATGCAGGAGTATGGTCGAGGTCTTGTATTTGATATCTTTTAATGAAGAAGATCAGTGTCTTTCTCTATCTAGATAACCCATATTTGAACAATTCTGATCAATAAATTAATCAATTAATTAATTTTAAATCTTTAAGTCACGTGACTCTTGGAAGATTTGGAAAATTTCATTAATTATTCAAAATTTTCGAGTATAGCTCATCGCAGCTCATCGAAGCTCATCGCACAGCAGTTAATCCAGTGTGAAGGAGTCTATCACCGACACAAGCTCGCTTGCCAACATCTGACATTCGCCACACTCTGCTACTGCACGGGAAAAATTTGAATTCACTATGTCTTCTAAAGCTAGGTACTACCTAGAACAAGCTATCCCGGAAATTGATGATCTAGTGGATAAGGGTCTGTTCACCAAGAAGGAGGTCACCAGTATCATGAAAAAAAGAACAGACTTCGAACACAGACTTAACTCAAGAGGCTCTCGGATCGAAGATTACGAGAAATACATCGAATTCGAACTCAACGTGGAAAAACTGCGTCGAAAACGTGTTGAGAGAATACTTGAAGGATCAAAACCCAACAGCATATCGGATTGGTCCATTCCGCAGCGAGTTCAGTTTATCTTTCAAAGAGGATGCAATAAGTTCCCCAAAGAACTGAAATTTTGGTCATTATACCTGAATTATCTAAAGACCCAGGGCCATAAAACCTCATACCGCAAAATTCACAGCGTTTACAGCCAGCTGCTGAGGCTACACCCAACGAATATTGATATATGGGTGAGCTGCGCCAAGTACGAATACGAAACTCATGCCAATTTCAAAAGCTGCAGAACAGTGTTTCAAACTGGGCTGCGTTTCAACCCAGATTCCGCAACGCTTTGGTACGAGTATGTTAAGTTCGAGCTCAACTTCATCACCAAACTGATCAACAGACGTAAAGTCATGGGACTGATCAATGAGCGTGAACAGCAGCTGGATATGCAAAGTCAGCAAAACGAAGCTGAACAACGAGCAGGCAAAGGCTCGGAAGTCGAACAAGACGAGGGCCCTGACGACTTTGAATTCTCCGGTCCTTCGACAGGCGACAGCATGAAGGACAAACTAAATGAGCTTCCAGAGGCGGACATGGACATGTTAGGAACTGAAGAGACCAACCCTGCCCTGCGTGGCGATATAGCATTGACAATTTTTGATTTCGCCATGGAGAAATTGGGACAAAGCTTTTTGAACACACATAGAGGTTACTATGCAGTCACTGATTCAAAACCAGACCATGATCTGAGCATCGCAATGGTCAGCAAACTTTTTAAGGAATCTTTGAGCTACATCAATTTGTTTGGTGAGTTCTCAGATCTCAAACGGGATTATTTGATAAACCACATCATACAATTCTGGAAAAACAATAAACATGACGTTGAGCTGGCTCAAGAGCTACCAGACATCTACGTCAAGCTCCTGGTTTTGGAGATCACCTTGAACATAAGGTTCATGAGCATGTCTCAATTGGATGTTGATCAGCTACAGCTATCCGTCAACAAATACACTGCATACAAGGGGAAGGTTAGCGAGAACATCGCAAAAGAGATTAGAGCATCATTCGTTGAATACCTCCAAGAACACATACTGGCAAAGCTGGACCAGGACCAGGATCCAAGATACAAGATCATAAATGCTATCATTAAAAAGCTGTAGATGATATATGCTGAATGTAAATATCGAATTTGAATGTCAGGTTTTTATTGCCAACGGTGTATATCCCGTGGTAACGCATGCTTGTGCTCATAGCCAATGTTGAGAACGGAAAAAGTCGTGAATCCGGTTAGCTTTGGCCGGATCGATGTTGAGTAAGTCTCTGCAAGTCTTCTTAGTCAAATTTCCTCCTCCTCTGAGTAGTTCTCTAAACATCACTTCTTTAATCGCCAAGAAGGGCTTGGGGAGAATTTTGAGTTGCATGCAAAGTTGTTGTTCCTCTGCGGACAGTAAACCATAATCAGCGCCATGTTGAATGTCACTAATAGTGAGAGTCTTTTTACGATGACTTTGTTCGTTGTTGTTTTGACTGTAATCCGTATTTGGCCGCTGAGTAGAAGCAGCTCTATAACGACCATTACCGTTACCACTTGTGTTGTGGACACCTCCAAATCTTTCTAAAGTCATTATACGGGCTTGCTTGTCACGTTCATACTTTAGACCCGCCTCGAGCGTAGTAATACCATTACTGCGCCATTCCTGTAGCTGGTGAATCCTTGACCGGCATCGGAGTTCTTCCAACATGTCTCTAGTAAACTCTTCGAAGTCTGAAGGCGTCATTATGCTTGCGTATGCTTTCAAGTTGTTGTAAAGCTCTTTTGCTTCTTTGCTTCTTTTCTTATCAATACCCTGGAGTTTCCGGTACTCCATTAGCCCATTTTCGAAAAGAAGGCGTTTCTTTTCAGCCCGAGTCGTGAGTCTGGAATTGTAAATGTCCAGGATCACAAGTTTAACCTCGATATCAAGAGGTTGATCGTCAGGTTCAAAAACCATATCCTTGACTGGGCCCTCTGCCTCATTTTCGAATTCACTTTCAAACTCCAATCTACCTGGCATGAATCCCTGTACTTCGTGGCAGCTGGGCACCGAGGCCATTGGTTTGCGTGGAGGCTCCAACGGCTGCTCACGGAATCTCTCGATCCTTTGTCTACGGTTGGATAGAAACTGTTCTTGCGTGATATCAACAGTCTTGTCAATATCTGGTATGGGGTAGTGCGGGCTGTTCAAATAATAATTAATGTAATGCTCCTCCACTTCCTCCTTCGACCTACTACCGATATGATCGGCGACATCCTGCCAGTTTCCCAGTCCCAAAGTCTGTGACCCCTTTATAAGCGCCACTTCTTCGTCTGCACCCCAATCTGCGGACAAGATTGGGTAAGAGTTTGTTTCTATGATTTTGTAGTCATGGCTAGGTCTATGGTTACCACTGTACGAGCCCTGCGAGAAACACGGCACACACAGATCGTATTCTGGACATTCCGCGCACGATATCCTGACCCTATTGGTGCAATCAGCAGAGCATATATCGCAATGAAATTTATTGGACATAAGGGAATGAGAAATAGCTAGATTTCAGTGCGCTTTAATGCAAGACTGCCGGAGTGTTGATGACTTCAAAAAAAAGTAATAAAAACACCAGTAAGGCGTCTGAACCCGGACCAAAAAAGCGTTTAGTGGCAATCCGCTCGTTTTGAAAAGATGAGGCAGTAAAAGAATCCCAAATCTCACAGCAAGACTTCACCAAAATACGGATTCTTGTTATTTCACCTTTACAATTCGACTTCTTGAGTATGTCAACTTTCATTTACGTATAAGTTTGACAACATCATTTTCCACGACTTCACTGATCAGAACTATCAAATGGATCGTTCAAAAGGTCGAAGGTGTCAAAGCCAAATAATCTCTTCTGGGAGTTCGTTAAGTTCACAGGAGCTTTATGGACTTGCGAAGTTAATAGCTCAGTTCGCCTTGAAGGATCTTTCATGTTGTCGATCACAATCGAGAACAGGTAAATCACCATAAGTCTCTCTGAAAGGCAATCAGTTTTTGGGTGGGAGACTTTATTACGGACGCGATTCCCGGTTTCCCCAAGCCATTTCTCTCAATGAAGTTAGTCGTATGCCTCATAAGCAATCTTGTAAATCAAAGCTTGTTTAATTTGTATTCCACTTTTTCGAGAATGGCGCAAATTAGTCCGCGATATTGGAAATTCAACCACTAGTTCACAACACCCATCTCTCCCCTCACAATACGCATGCCATTGTTTGCGTCTTGTACCCTAACAACTGCTGGAATTCTTTCTCACGATGGTTCTTGAGCATATGCCAAGAACTCATTTTATGATCGCAGTCCTCACATGGCAAGTTTCCACCCGTACATTTTCTGAAATTTGAAAAACTTTCTGAAATTTCTCAAATCTGAAAAAAAAGTTGCGTCGCTTAGATTGTTAAAACCAGCTGGCTCGTAATTCATCGCGCTCCGACCCCATCTCCCGCCAGCAGAATCTCTAGGCTGGCAACACCCGGGCTGGAGCCATTCTCTGCCTAGCTGCTTACTCCGTCCTCCCAGCCGTGGTAGGAAGGCGAGCCTAGCTCTGGAAGGCCTCCGCCTAGGATTGTCCAGACTGGTCCCACCTGGCGAGATGCTCACGGGTTTCCAGTCCACACAGGGCTACGAACTAGGAACTTTTGGCATCAGTAATTACTGGAAAAACCTTGAAGTTGGTGAATTTGCCGTTTTATCGAACATCAGACAGCTAAGACCAGCAATAAGACAAAATGGTACGTTGAGGTGTGCGGAAATGAGGATGGAACCCATGGGGAATATTGAAGACGTGGCTAGGCGATGCCAGACGACCGAGGAAATAGCGAATCCAATATGCTTGCTAATAATTGGTTGTGGAAGTTAGCAAAAGAGAAGAACAGTGCGATGGAGCGGGGAAGTAAGAGCTCTTGTTGAACTCGGCGTGGGTGTGTCGACAGGGCTTGACTCCGTGACAAGCTTATCGTTTGAGCTCTCGTACTTATCGCATCGAGTGTGGGCACCGCGAGGTTGACATTACCGTAGGGTATTCCATCCCATATGTTCGAGAGACGTTAATACTAACAAATCTTTTTTCCAACAGGGTAGAGTTAGAACCAAGACCGTCAAGCGTGCCTCCAAGGCTTTGATTGAACGTTACTATCCAAAGTTGACCATGGACTTCCAGACCAACAAGAGAATGTGTGACGAGATCGCCACCATCCAGTCCAAGAGATTGAGAAACAAGATTGCTGGTTACACCACCCACTTGATGAAGAGAATCGAGAAGGGTCCAGTGAGAGGTATCTCTTTCAAGCTTCAAGAAGAAGAAAGAGAGAGAAAGGACCAATACGTTCCAGCTGTCTCCGCTTTGGACTTGTCTCACTCTAAGGGTGTCTTGAACGTCGACAACCAAACCGCCGACTTGGTCAAGAACTTGGGCTTGAAGTTGCCTTTGTCCGTCTCCAACGTTTCTGCTCAGAGAGAGAGACGTTTCAGAAGAAGAAACTAAGCGTTTATCGAACTGCGATGAACGCGGTGCTGGACCGGTCCTTATTTTTGTTCCGTCTCCGCATTCGTCAGCTGATTTGTGTTTTATTCAACGTTGTATAGCTCTTTTTCAAACCCCCAACAAATGTGTACAGTTAAGATAACGTCACACCAATACGAAGAATTCACTTTATATTTCTGTATCGATGATTCATGGGGACAACTAGTGGACCTCTGTTAAAGACTTCACTGGAGAAAGTAGGTTGTTCATATTCAAAAGTAACGCTTTTTCCCTAACTGGTTGTCATATTATGTCTAGGATCTCCTTCCCTAAATCTTGAATTTTTTTGAGCTTTCTGTCTAGCAGTAAGCCTTGCTCATTAAGCGCTAAGGCACGTTCATTGACAAGGTCGGTTATTACTTCAAACTTTGCGCTCAGAAGCATGCGGGCTTCCACCAGCCTGGCCAAGACGTCGCGTTGCTCCTGCTGTAGCCGATCACCACTGGCGGTCCAGGCACGTAGGTCCATTTTCGCAAACTCAATGCATTCGGCCCTTTCACTTTCATCTTTAACTTCGCGGAAAACTCCCTCGTAATAAGCCTGACTTTCAATTGCCCGGTCAGAGTCATAAAGCCTTAATGAAAGTGGCTGGTACGCATCTGGCTTCGAAGGTGAATCGTCGTGCCGCAGTTCTTGCATGTCTTTCTCATTCTTGGAGTCGGAGCTACTCGGTGTATCATTTCTAACGGCAGTGATTGGCGGCAAGAAGCTCGAGCTGCAACTCATGACAACTTCTTTACAGCCTAGATTTGTTTTAGCCCTCTTCACCGTGGGAGACTCGTTGGGACTTGCTGAATTTGCCATTTTTTTGGCTTCAGATGGTATGGGGTGCGATTTCAGGCTTAAAGTAGTGACTTCCTCTATCTTTACGCGTTGTTCGTTGTCAGTGTTTAAAAGATCTGGCAGTTCCGCTTGCTCCAGCATTGTGTCCTCCGTGGTAGTCCTGGGCTGTTGAGAGAAGCTGGTTGACTGGTTGGTATCTTTAGGGTTGGGTTTTGCTGTGTTCAGCGGCAAATTCGTAGCCTTTTCTTTCAGAGCTGGGCGGCTATCCGATTTTTCCGCTTGACTCGACGAGTTTTCGGTCATTTTCGATGCCATTTTCGCAACCGGATTCGTCTTGGATTTGAACTCAAAATCAAAAGAACCAAAGCCTGTTCGTAACGGCAAAATACTCGTTATTTTGGATTCTTCTTGTAGTCTTGGCTCTGTTGTGTAAAGGGAAGGTTTAACTACTAAATGAGCTTTTTCATGAAATATATCTATATGTCACTATACTACAACGTGACATAGAAAAATTGAAATCTCGTATTAGATGATCACAAAACCTAACCATGTTCCTCCAGACTACCAAGAGTATCAAGTACCGCAGTGCAGTGACTACATTGCATCGATTTCATATCTGAGTTCATTCTTCACTACTTGGCATCACATTGTGAAATCGTGTTCCAAGTTTCAAGTTTCACAATCAGAAATTACGACCTCAACACCTCTTCCGTCTAACATCATCAAAACTTATCCTGACATCGGATCCGTTAGCTATCGTGTACATCGATCTCACATCGCCGATAAGGTTTATCAGATTATAGTCACCGTCGAGCACCGAAAAGAAGTGTGGCTTTCATTTCTTGTCGAGATTATAACGAATACTTCACTGATAGTTCGTCAAGCAAACATGAAAGGTTGTCAATTACTCGAAAGCTCTCCAAGTCTATGAACTTTTGGAATTGAGCATTCAGCCTCTCACCAACAATGCTGTCAAGACCTCTAACAAGAGCTTTGTTGAGTTCCAGTCGGCTTTCTTCAAAACAAGTTTTATCAATAAGTTCCTTAAGCTCATCTGCACAATCGAAAGGCAGAACCAAGTTTGTTCGCAATGGGTTGTTGACCGTCTTATTTCAAGCAATTGGTGTGTCGGTGGGACTTTACTTAACGAAAGATTTCGAGAACTCAAAGCAGACCTTCCCTCTTTCTTCTGTCACTAGTCTCGAGGACCTGGCACCACCTCAATATGGAAATGACGATGATTTGACGAAGTGCATTGAAGAAATCAGAGAAACTCTAGGAGAAAACGCAGTCAGGAACTCGGATGTTGAACTAGACCATCACGCCGATAATGGATTCAACCCTTCCAAACCACTGCCGCATCAAAGACCCAAATACGTGGTTTATCCTACTTCGACGGAACAGGTATCAGAAATCATGAAGGTGGTGAGCAAATACAGCATCCCAGTGGTACCGTATTCTGGTGGAACTGCATTGGAAGGACACACTTACTCCACTAGGCCAGGCATCGTACTCAACACTTCAAGAATGAACAAAATCATGCAAGTGAATGTCGATGACCTTGATGCAGTGGTCCAGGCTGGAGTTGGGTGGCAGGATCTCAACCAGCACCTATCGAGCCACGAAGAAATGCAAAACTTGATGTTGGGCTGTGACTGTGGTCCTGGCGCTCATATTTGTGGAATGGTAAGCACCAACGCATCCGGAGTGAGTGCAACGCGGTATGGATCAATGGCCTCGAATGTCATCTCTATAAAGGCTGTACTGGCCGATGGAACAATCATCAAGACCAAAAACAGACCAAGAAAATCTAGCGCAGGTTACAATTTGACAGGACTGCTGGTTGGAAGCGAGGGTACACTCGCCATTGTGACTGAAGTCACCGTGAAACTGCAAGTCAGGCCTGCCTTTGAAACTGTAGCAGTGGTCCAATTTCCATCAGTCAACGATTGCACTAAATCCATGGCATCCTTTTTCAAAACTGGCATTCCGCTCAACGCAGTGGAGCTTTTAGACTCTGACATGATGCGCTGTGTCAACTACAGTGACCTAGTGTCACGAAAGTACGAGAACATGCCGACGTTGTTTATAAAAATCGGAGGACTGAACAAAACCGTTGTCGGAGAGTACATCAAAGAGGTCAAAGCGATCTCGCGTGCCAACAGATGCGTCATGTTCGAATTTGCGAAATCTTCTGAGGAAGCAGATGAACTGTTCTCAGCAAGAAAAAACGCTCTCTATATGATGCTCGACTATGCCTTCAATGAAATCAGCCCTGATGCCAAAATGTGGATTACCGACTGTGCGGTCCCGCTCTCCAAGTTGGCATCTACCCTGGAGGAACTCAACGAAATGATGAAGGAATACCCAATGCAACACATGGTGTTGGGACACGGTGACGCCAACCTTCACTACGATATTTTCTACACACCAGACCAGTATGAGCTTTGCAAGGAAGCCGTTGACAGAATGGCCAAGCTCGCCATCGCCAACGAGGGAACTTGTTCAGGGGAGCACGGTATTGGAAGTGGCAAGAGAGCTCTTTTGGAAACAGAACTGGGCAAGGACACCATCTCGGCAATGCGGAAGCTCAAACTGGCGCTGGATCCCAAGCGGCTGCTAAATCCGGATAAGGTATTCAAGATAGATCCCCTTGATGAAAGCGATGAATAAAAGAGCTTACCGCAAGCGAGTGAACATCCAAATGAAGCACTGGCACAAAGCGATATGTAATTATATTATATTATATTATAGAGCAATCTTGCAAAACTTCCATTGTGATCTTTCACATACCGAAGATTTTTTGGGCTAGTTTTTGTCTTTATCGCCCTTTGAATGGCTCTCAGAGCCAAAGTGATTCTTTGTAAGGTGGTCGACTACGACCCACCCAAATGCATTCACAAATTTGCGACGAACGACGATATTATTATGGGAGTCCGGCTCCAAACTTACCAACACCTTTCTCCAGGTAGATGTCTCTTGCCATTGCCTTGCTATTCTTTCCTGCACCCTGTAAATTCGATCATTTGGGTAGATAATCTTTTTGAACAAATCTCTCTTGCGATAATGAGGTGGAGGAAGCTCGTCTGGATAATATAGTTTGTCATGAATGATTTTGTCTCCTCTTTCTTTTGGATCTCGAAGATATTCCTGGGTAGGCAACGGAGCGATAATGATGTTGGCAGCAGAAATAAGTGGGTTGGCATTAGGTGGTGGGGCTATTCTTTCTTCACCGTCCGAACCGCTTTGTTTGTCTTCATCGGAACGCGGGTACCGGGTCTGAGTTCTTTGATATCGTTTGTAACCTCTTCTCAAAGCCGCTTGTGGGAGAATGTACTTCAGCGCAGACTTCTTGTCCATTTTCTCTTCAGGGATTTCACCTGTTGTGTCATTCTTATTAGAGTATTCTGGCGTCCCCGTATCTTCTTTGCCTCCACCTTTTCTTACACCATGGACATCACCTAAACCTTTCCAGTCAAGGTATAGAAGTGCTGCAGTTCTGAGCGGGACAATGCCATCATGAAGAACATTTGCGTACGTTGTACGATTTTTGAACCTCTGTATCAAAGATATGACAGGATCAGAAGGAATAATTTCCAGCAAAGGCCTGAACTTATACTTGCCGAGATTGTCACCTTTCTTCACTAGCCCCATTTTTGACATGAAAAAGGTTCTACTCAGGTTAAGATCTGCCCCCGTCTGACCCAAAACACCCAAATCCAGCGCCAATGTGACAAAAGGTGGCACTTCTCCGGCAACCCCTAGATACGGGCTTGCCAAGGTGATAAAATGCATTGGTTCTAGCCCTTCTTTGGGATCAAAAATATCGGGTCGTTCCAAACACACGTACCTGAGTGCCATTGACTGGGTGGGACCGCCCAGAGAATGACCCACAAACGAAATGTACTTCAGGTCATACTGTTTCCGCAATTCGTCAACTAATTCAATCACAAACCTCCCCATTCGTATACCGTTGGCCTTGATTCCCTTTGAAGATCGTCCTTGGTTGCCCCTATAGCCTCTCACAACCACGTTGGATAATGAGGAGCGACTTTCGCCCTTCGCAGCTTCCTCGATTCTGTCCTTCAAGTAGATCATATCGCAACCCACGTTGGAGAATATACCATGCGTGACAATAACAAGATGCAAAGGAAGATCCGGATAGCGGGGAGGTAGATTCCATATCTGGTGAGTGTCCCATTTCTCGCACAAAAAGCCCTTTACGGACGAAGTTGAAGAGTGCGGCATTTCGCGTAATTCTTGGGTGCTCACGCACACTCTGAAGCCCAAAGTTGGCAATTTAGTCACCGAGAGCTGTGAAGATATGTTGATCTGCCAGCTGTATCGATTGGAGTCACCAATACGGGAGTTTTCATTAATTTTGAGCACTGCCCTAAAAACGTCGTTAGGCTTCACATCATCGCAGAATTGTATATCTTCATCAAAGGGTTCAAACTCATTGTAATTATGCGGCTGGACGTCCACGTAGAACGAGTACGGTCCTGTCAAGTAGATAGGTCTCAAAAGTGCGCTTTCCGTATTTTTAAACGTCAAGTAGATCTGCGAGTTTTCTACCAAATTACCCAAATCTTCACAATCCTGGTCGATCGTTATCCGGTAACGCGCTAGTTCTCCCAACCCGAGTCCCAGAGTATCATCAACAAGTAGTGAACCTTCATCTAGGCTCTTAGTCATGGAGCCTTATGAGTTGATTCTTGTATCGATGCCCAGAAGATACAAATACATGTAAGATTTACCATTTTAATTAGAATAATCGTCAACTTAACCAACTCATCGAAAGACTCAAAAAGAGTTGCAGGTCAAAGCGGAGCACACTAGCCTGCACTCAGGCTGACAACAGGTCAATTAAGTATAAAACGGGTACCATCACCAGGATCTGGCCAAAAAATGGAGCATAGGGAGCTACCTTATCGATTAGAAGAGCTTTTGACTAGTCTTTACAGGCTGGAAAAGGTCGAACAAATTAACTACGTTCAATATATACCTAGCAAGGCTGATGCACAATGGAGTATTCAGGCAGAGCTAGCACTGAGGAAACAAGACTCCAAGGTTTTGACATCTTTATTTTCTCGTGAACTGTGGTGCTTTAGCATCAATGATGACCCAATTCCTAGTCTAGTGGAACTAAACCATCTGGGAATTGGACCAGGTCCGGAGAAGACGGGTCATTTCACTCCGGACCTTTCCAAACCCAATTTGCCCACTGCATACGCTGTGTTCTTGAAAGCACTACGACGAATGATTCACATTAATCTATGTGCAGAATCGAGGCAAAATCTGGTTCCATTTGGCAATTCGTGCTTGCTCAAAAGCAGCAAGGCCGAGTCGAATAAAATAGTTCATTTCGAGCCTCAGCTTTTTGAAAACGGCGATCTATGCGTCTCGGTGTGCAGTAAAGAGATGCGACTACAGTCCCTCGATATATCCAAGATGACCGAATCCTATCAAAAAACACATGCAATATACCTGGCACCATCGGGAATAAGAGCTTATTTGGCATCACCAGACGTAAAAAGCTGCATTTCACCCGCGCCGCGCAATGCGTCTGTGTTACTTATAACGCTGTTGATTTCTCATGGCATTGATCTCACAAAAAGGACGGATCTGACATGGGTCCGGATTTCACCAAATTTCGATCATTTGAATGGGTATACGCCATGTATTGCCAGCTATTTGGATCTTCCCAAGGTTACAAAAACTGCTATATGGCCATTGGAGTTATGCTTTTCCCAAAGCTGTCTCGAGCCGGTTGCTGCGCAGCAAAGATTCATACCCCAGCCCAATCTGCAACACACGTTCGATTTAATCGACGACTTTATACAGCTGAAACTCACGTCTGCATTCAAGACACCGGGAAGCACCTCAGGGGGGCCAGGATCTGGCATTGTAACAGCCAACAATGCATTGAGCACAGGTGGAATGTATCCCGATCAGTATCCCACTTCTCATAGGCACACTCAAAGTGGAAGCCTAGCAGCGCTCGGTATTTTCAATAGCGCTACTGCTTCCCGGCAATCTCCAAATATGTCGCTTACGAATGTCACACCGGTAAACTCAAGATCTGCTCCACAATCGGTAGAAAACATGAGCTTCGGCTTTTTGACCACCCCTAACGTTAATGAAAATGTTGATTCAATGAACGATGATACCAATATGAGCGACTCTCCCCATAAACTTATTACAGGCTCATGGGATAAGGAAGTTAGGCCAAATGATGAAAATCCAGGCATACCAAAAACCTCTAATCATAGTAAGTCACCTTCTCCGCAACCTCAATCAGAGGACGACGCCGATTTAGAAGCAGAACTATTTGGAGATGGTAATGATGACGATGATTATAATGATGATAATGATGAGATCAACTCTCTGCCAACTGGTCTTGATGCAGGACATCACATAAAAGAAATCACTGATGAGATGTTTGATCTAGCAGAGGATAGCGACCATTCAAAAGAGAAAACAGCACATTCAAAGGGAACCTCGCCTTTCAACATTGGCGAATCACCGTTCAAGCGCAAATATCTGGATATACCGCTTGAGGAGATTACTCTACCGACGACTCCACTGTACACGGATCCTGGGGCTCCACTACCGGTTGAGACCCCGAAAGACCGTAAAAGGAGTGTTTTCGCCCCTCTGAATTTCAACCCAATCATTGAATCAAATGTCGACAACAAGTACAAGAATGGGGGAAAGTTCTCTCTCGACGGCTCGAAGGTTGAAGATTCTCTCAAGTTCGATGTTTCTACTGCGAACATTTCCAGTTCCGAAGATGATGACTCTGGTAGTGAAATTGAAGAATATGGTGATCTCATCAACGCTGCTCCAGCAGCAGCGGAGGGAAATACTGCAATGATAAATTTCCCAGTCGAAAGTCAGCCCCAATCTACAATAGAAGTTTCACAGTCTGACGTTTTTAAGGACCCGACAGCGCTTCAGCGGTCCGAAAACGATATAAGCGACGCACAAGATATGCTCTCCAGTAATTCCGATACGTGGAAGTATAGAAAAAACGGTGCTTTCGAAAACTTGAGCCCACAAAGAAGTCATCCATCAGTGGTGGGCTCAAAGGCAGGGCAATTTGGTGGCAGCAATGATGATGCCGATGACCTGCTTAAGCTGACAACTGTGACACCGTTTTCTGAAAAAGCTAGTAAATCTCCGATTGCAAATTACTTATCTGATACTATCGCTGATGGGCCGGAACACAAGGAGAATTGCGAGATTCTTGACAGTGGGTCATCTGCTGCTCCCGAAACCTCGAACAGTTTACCATTTCTGCTTAGACACATGCCTCTGTTTTCAATGCCTGACGTCTTTTTTCGCAGAAATCCTGTCCTTCCAATGAAAGAGAACATCAATACTCTGCTGGAACTACTCACTGACCAAATAATATTTGATAGTGGCCTTCTGAGTGACGTGAACGCAAACTCCGCCACCTATGACAAGTTTGCGGGCTGTTCTGATGGAATTATCAAAAGGACCATGGAAAACACCTTTTCGAAATTCGAGAGATTGAACGGTGGTGAAATCATCGAAGAGATAACATATATTCCACAACCCGCCGTGCAGCTAAAGAAGGGGGATGAATCGATCAAGATGAAGGCAGATGCAGAATGGTTTTCACCTCATTTGCGGTTAAGGCCATACAAAGGTCCTAAAAATTTCAAAGCACTCTTTTTGACCACAGATCTTAAAGACGACTGTCTAGACTTTCTTTCAACAATGTCGCAAACCTATTCTAGTGAAGAGTTAGGCTTTTGCGAGTTGGTGAAGCTCACATTTGCTGATACACCTGGCTTGATTTACCTCATCAACTTTGAAAAAGACACGCTGCTGTTGCTTTCCGCACAAATTGTCTCATATTGCTCGACAAATACAATCAACACAATGCCAGTGCCGCTAATGATTTTCTTGCCTTTATCAGTAAGAAACATTTCGAATGTTGTGACAATGACACGCAAGTTTGAATTTCTCGCGAGAGAGGTGACTTCCAAACTTCCGAACGTCAATATTATGTTGAAGATCATTCCAATGGACTTTTTGAGTAATCCTCTGGTCTCTGTTGATGATTATTACACTTTTTGTGTTGGAGTGTATAACAGCATTCCCCCGAAGAACATGAAGTTTTCCGCTATAGCAGAAGAAGTCCCCAAGAAAATCGAGTTTCGAGTAGGTCAGCAATCCAACGGACAAATTTTACACTTTGACGTCTATGTGCATTTAGCGTACGCTAGAAGTATAGACCGGAATTGGATATGCGCGGCGTGGTCAAATTCTAGCGGCTCAGAAAGTGGGGTGAAAACATGGTACATCGGGAATTCGAATTCTGCATTCGAAGAAGCATGCAGTCAAATGTGGCAAAACACTTCAAAGATGGTTGCCAAGAACTACTCGAAGGTCTGTTTGGTCCTTTCAAGATTTGACAGTGTCCTGCCAGACGACGAACTAATGCATTGGCGAAGACTTTCCTCGACGTCAAGAAACCTTCATCTGGCAGTCGTTTGCGTTGGAGACGATACAAAGCTCACGCTGTATGACGAAGACAGGCTATATCCTTCTTTCAAGCCAATATTTGAGAACGACGAAATGTCTCAAAGCATCGACACGACGAACCTAGACAATTACGAAATTGTTAATGTCCAAAATGAAATCCATGGAATTCTATTTCAAAATCCCCTGCAACTGGCCAATTCGCAGCATAGGTGTGGGATCCGTACCGGGGCGCTGGTGAAATTTAAGGCTAGTAGCGGTCGCAATGCTCTCGACAAATTTGAAGTGAACTTATTAAATTGTCCCCACTTGGACAGCACAAAATTGTTGAAGATTATTTTGCAAGAATTCAGGAACCTTGCGTCACTCAACTCGTGGTTTGGTATTTCAGATGCTGAGAATTCCTTCGTTCCTTGGCATGTTCTTGCGGTGAAGAAGATGCTTAACGCGGTAGTGCATCTCAAAGTGTCGGAGGAAGGCTAGCCCGTATTTGATCATTATAGCATTTTATTTAATTGTGGTGAAAGTAGAGGTAACTGAGCTTCTTCCCAATTCATGACTCTCGCGAATGTTATTCTTCTTTGATCGTTTTGATGGACGGATTCTAGAAGATCTTGGTAAGATTGCCTAGTTTTTATGCGACTTGACTGATGAACATATTCCCAATATCTCAAAATTACGAGCAGACATATGTCGCATTTCTCTATCAGTGTGTAGGTGGTATTTCGAGGCTGGACGTCATTTCTATCCAAAAGCGGGAATCCTGACCCAAACAGATCTATGAGCTCATTTATCATCGTATCATCGCCGCCCAAACTATCTACCAGAGATACTTCGCGCTGTTGTTCCAAATCAACGAGACATTCGTTGAGGGTCGCCTGTGCAATGTGAGGCATTGTTCCCAAAAACGCCGACAGATTTGCAACGCAGAAAAAGTGCTTTAACTGTGACAAATTCTCAATCCGGCTGAGAAATCTTGACAAAGTTTTGTTGAATCGAGCATTGGAGAGGTTTTGGTAAGTGCTTTGCAAGTGGTCTGGCAGTGAGTCGATTAATTTAGTGAACGATAAAAGGAGACGGTGGCGGAACGCCATTGACTCCATGAACCTCAGGGACCGATCTTCGACCGTCCGCGTCACATACGTGGCAGGTTTGGTAAATTCCTTATCGTAAACGGCATGAACACTGACGGCACCCGCCGTCGAGTAGTCAAATCCTAGCAAAAGAATATCACAAAGCGCAGTAAGTGTGTCGCTCGTGTTGAGAGAGCAAAACAGATTGAGTAGCGGGCTGACGTAGTTTGGCGACTCTTGTGCGTTGGAATCCAGTCCCAATTTTGTACAGTATTCGTTTCGTAGCTCAAACAAGTCAAAAATCAAGGACAAAAGTCGTGTCCATCGTTTGCTCCGCTCGTAAAGATGCGAGTCATCAGATATAGAACAGTAAATCGTCCAAATCACGCTGTTCCAAAATTCTCCGCCATGCGCCAGCAGCATAGTCAAAACGATATTTTTGAGAACTCGAGGTTTGTGCTCTAAAACGCTCACATAACTGCCGTAAGGATTGCGGAACCCGGAAGATTCTGCATTTGTCCCACTATAATTCGGAGTATCTTCTAGAGAGATTCGCGAATTGGTTTTCCTTCGTTTTTGAGAGTCCCTGTACCTCGTGGAGAACAAAAGCTGCGATCCAGGTGAATTGAGCTGGTCCAGCACGATAAAGAATTGGCAGCGTAGCAAATTGAGGTTGTAGTCGATCCTTGTATCTGGCACCTTTTTGAGCAAAATTTCGACAAACTGGACCAGGACTTTCAAGCTACGAGAGCCGATCGAGGCCTTGATCACGCTGCAGGGGTCCAATTTGACCTCTGAACCCGACAATTCGGCATCTGGTAAAACGGCTAGAGTCATAATCACTATCAGGACGTCTGCAGGTGGAACCACGAAAGCTTTATTCAACCAGGCTCGTCGCAGCTGGGCCTCCAGATACGACAACAAGTGGCCATAGTTTTCCACGGCACACAGACTATTCAGAAGTTCGAATTCTCGTCGACTTCGTTCGTTCAATACCACCCCATATGGTGCTCTAGAAGTCATTGTTGATCACAAAGAATCGAACTTCGGACTATTATCAACACTTTAAAAGGCGATCTGAAAAGTGTCCTAAAATGCCCAAAAGTGAAGCTTTTGAAGCCGTTTTTTTCCCAAATAGCCCACCCCACCACAAGCAAAACTTCTCTCCAAATTGATCCTATCAATTGCAGCCTTTCAAGTGTCTAAGCTCTCTCTTCTTTTCAATTCAGATAGCTAGCTCATCGCTGATTTGGGTGAGTTTTTCAGATATATTAGAGCGATGAGCTGGAAAATTTTGAAAAACTTGGAATATCAACAACAACTCAACAACAACTTCATCAATAAGACCTCATAGGATCACTAGCAGTGCGCTCATAACTATGTCGATGGATTCTGTAGCTCAGGAGCTGAGATCAGCTCTTCACCAGTACCCGAACTTCCCCAGCAAGGGCATTCTTTTCGAAGATTTTCTACCCATCTTCAGGTCACCACAGTTGTTTGGAAAGATGGTTAAAGCCTTCAAAGAGCACTTCGAAACCAAGTTCAAGGACACCAAAATCGACTATATCGTGGCTTTGGAAGCACGCGGGTTTTTGTTTGCTCCTGCAGTGGCTTTGGAAATCGGTGCCGGATTCGTACCTGTGAGAAAACAGGGCAAACTACCCGGTGAGTGTATACACGCAACTTACACCAAGGAGTACGGTGAAGACGTGTTCGATATCCAAATCGAGTCAATTCCCGAGGGGTCCAACGTGGTGATCATGGACGACATCATCGCGACAGGCGGATCTGCTTTAGCTGCAGGTGAGCTAGTGGAGAAATTGGGAGCCAACATCTTGGAGTTTTCGTTTTTCATGGAACTCGACTTTCTCAAGGGCCGTGAAAAGCTGCAAGCGCCCGTGTTCACACTCCTGACCGGCCAGGAGCACGCCTTGCAGTAAGGGAAAAGAGAAGAAAGTACTTATCATAGTTCATTTTTTATTTCCACCACCCGGATTGCTTTCTTTTATGGCCACAGCGCTTCCTCTTCTTTGATTTTATACACGCACACACACACACTAGGGCGTCTTTAGACGTCTCGCATCTGGACTATTCCTCCGTTGTTGTATTTACTCGTATTATCTTTGTATTTTCTTTTTGCAGAAACCTTTGGAGGTTTGTTCAAACCCTCTGCAACTTGTCATTTTTGCAAGCTACTTGGCGTAGAGAGAAGGTGCGCCGTTACCTTGTGTACTTGATCGGCGTTCTAGCCCGCACACGGCCTTTGGAGTGCATCAGAAAAATAGACTCGTCAATATCCTGTAGAACTGTTGAAACATAGTATTCTCCACCACGATGTGTCCACGAAACGCTATCCTCTGCCAAGTCAAACTTCTCCACTTTCAGTCGGTTCAAAATGTTGTCTGTGTTGGTGTAATCCATCGTATATCCCAAAGGTCTCAAATCTTTCAATGTGATGATTTTACAGCCTACTTTTAACGGCTGAATCAGTTTTCTAACCAGTTCATTCAGTTGCGCGTCGAATATAAAATTGTTCACCAACAAAACGTCGCATCGCGGCAATAGTTCTTGTACGGCCGGATTGTCGATGAAGCTTTTCCTCAACGAAAATTGGGTTGGTCCTACCTTCAGCCCGTATAATCGAAACCGGTTTTCAAACTCCTTCTTCTGTGCCTCAGTCAACATGCTTGCATGTGGCATCAGCTCACAGCCAAAACTCATCTTGCACCCGAATTCTGCGGCTGCCTGGAAAACACAATTTCCTACACCAGAGCCCAAGTCCATGAATATGTGGTCGGGCTTGAGATCGCATTGCTTGTAAGCAGTTGTGAGGAAGCGGGGTAAAAGTTCACCGTAAACGTAGTTACTAAAGGCCTGATACTTCTTCAAAGAACCAGCGTTAGGGTGTATCGTTCTGACATATATCATGTGCAAGAGGCTATGCAGCAACGCGGTGGGGACTTTGTCGAGTGATTCTAAATGCCGTATAATTTCTTCCCTGGGTATGTTCTTGATGAAATCGTTATACCGATTTATTACATCAATGAACTCGCTTTCGCTCTCTTGATCAAACGCCTTGTTCAAAGGCGCTACGATTTTAGATTTCATTACTGATCGGTACTTCTTGGGTAAATAAACGAGATCGGTGAGCTCCACAATCCGACCAACCTCGCTCATTGGATTGTACCTTGAAAGATCTGAGGAGAAATTGATCACAAATTCTTCCTCAAATTCAGGAAACAAAATGTACCGCAACTTGAGAATCTTATCTTGATCGTCTCTTCGGAGTGTGACTTGGGACGAATGTATTAGTTCCGATTCGAAAGCAGTTGATTGCGACCGCTTTTGTAGGTCGAAAATTTCTGGCAACGCGGTGAACTCAGTCGCCCAATCACTCACAAATGAATCCGTGACTTGAACCACCTTTTTTGGACGGCCAACAGATTTTTTGCCAGATGTTTTCCTTGCTGGCGTCGACTTTTCCGCAGGCTTCAAGCTTGGACTTCTACTCTTGCGAATGGCTCCTTTGGGTAAATTTTTTGCCTTCACGGTTACCGAAGCGGCTCTAGATCTTGGTTGCTGGTACACTTTGTCATCAGACGACGGTGGAGTAGCGGTCTTTCTTCGACTTTTACGAACATCAAAATTACCATTGGATCCTTTCGAAACTACTTTTTGCGCAGCGTGCTCTTTCATTGAGCTCGCTAACTGATCTCCGTTGGCCACTACCGTATCTTTCAGAGAAGCGTTCGAACCCTGGTCGTCTTGACTCTTGGTAGTCTGGGTTTCTGCTGATCGTTTTCTTTTTCTCAAAAACCCATTGGGCATCGAAAACTCGTTGTAGGCCGAGTATTTGAAGGCATCATCCAGCAGATTCAGCAGGCCCTTGTTTGCTCTCGGTTTCTTCTTTAGCTGGCTTTCATCGTCACTCTTTGTTTGAGTTGCAGCGGTCGACGCTCGGGATCCTTCTGACATCACCGAATCTGAAGCAGACGAGAACTCTTGAGCCATCAGGTTGGAAGTCTATGAGCTTGAGCTTCCAATTGGGTGCGGGATACCAAATGGCTCGATGTTTTGAATGATGTGAGGCATGTTGAAGGTCAAGATCATCATCATTTATTCCAGGACGTCTACCAGATCATTTTTATTCTAACTGACGCTTGCGACATCCACAGCTGTACCTACAGGTCCAGAACCAGATTCTTATTCTCAATCTCCTTGATAGAGCTTCCTAGGACCACACTCCAGTCTATCATGTTGTAGTTCTTGGCGTAAAGCCAGTCGTTTATCATTTTGAAGTGTTTGTTACCAAAAAAACCTCTACTGGCAGAAAGAGGTGACGGGTGAACCGAACTTAGCACCAAAAAATTATCAGGAACGTTGCCAAGCAGACCCTTGACGAGATTGGATGCGTTGTTTCCCCAGAGAAGGAATACCAGAGGCTGCTGGGATTGTTTGCGGTCTTCAATTATAAGTTGAACCACACGTTTGGTGAATTGTTCCCATCCTCTCTTAGAGTGAGAGATCCCCTGTGTGCCTTGACCGTGAGACATGTATTCAGGAGAAGCACACCCTGCTCTGCCCAATGAGTCAGATCTCCAACTTTTCCGTCAACCACGAAATCGGCATAGTTATTCTCGCGGAGTTCCTTGTAGATGTTTTTGAGCGAAGGCGGTGCCGGGACGGGCGACCGCACACTGAAAGCCATTCCATGGGCTTGGTTGTGATTGTGGTATGGGTCTTGTCCTATGATTACCACACGAACTTGATCGAATGGTGAAAGTCTGCTCCACGAATAAATGTCCGCACTAGGTGGGAATACAGTGAAATTCCTCTGCTGTTCACAAACGAATTCCTTGAGTTTCAGAAAATAGCTCTTGCGAAATTCGGACTCCAGTTTGGCAAACCACGCCTCGTCAAGTGTATCTAGTTCCAGTTGTAACAATTCAACCTCGCGATCAGACAATTTAGCACGAAACTGTTCTTTGACACTTTTTTTGCCGCCCGCTTCTTCCTTAGCCTCACCGCTACTCTTGATACTCTCCTCTTCCACTGCTGATGGCTTGGTATCTGGAGATGTGGCATCATGAGCTTTAGCAGTACTTTTTTGTCTACGTACAAAGTCCGTTAACGTTTTCTGTTTCTTCGGAGCGCCAATTGCACCAATGGCGTCGGTCCTCGAGCGTTTAGTCTCTGTCATCTAAATCTATAATCTTATATCAAGTTTTCGACGTTAAAAAGCTACGAAGTTGGATAACTTTGGCGTTCTTTTGACGTGTTGAAACTTTTCCAGCAGTGGTTTATAGATTTCGAGATGACCTAACTTATAAGAATTGATATCATCTCATCTACCAAATCTTCAATTCAAGTTCAAGATAGTGATCATCAGAGTCTATATGATCTTAATAGAATCATTTGCGACACTGTAGGTTATCTAGACTGTCATTTTGCCTCTAATAGCAGCTCAGTTCAACTGCTTTTGCCGTATCTCGCGGCGAGACTACGGATTTCCTTTAAGAATCAAGACGAATAGGATATTTAAGACAAATAAGACGAAGAATCGGCCTATGGGATCAGGATCTAGTGGCAACTCGTCCACCAATTCATCCGTTAAATCGAAGGATCTTAGAGTTGCACCAGAAGATCCGCTAAGTTCACAGGGCTATGATAGCTCGGAAAATGCGAATAAAAAGCCTCTGGAGAATGTACCTACCAGCAGCTCTACAACGACAGCGTGGGCAATTTGGGGGAATAAGACTGCGGGCGGTTTTCGTGGCGGAAACAAGAACTTGGATAGCTCAGATTGCAAGGAAACAGAAGATTTGAAGGGTGAGACTAGCAATAATGACGCCGGATGGTGGAAAAAGTCATCGATAAGTTCTTTGCGGGCCTTTTCAAGAGGCGACAGCAGTACCGTTCAGCCAGAGGGTCCTAAGGAGAGCAGCCCGACGACGAAAACCGCCGCAGTAAGGGCTGATAATGTAGAATCGGCACCAGCTACATTGGCAGGTTCTTCGGAGCCCAGAAGGAGAGCTTGGTCTTTTTGGAACCGGAAAAGCGCAGAAAGCGAAGATAACACTGCCACAGCAGATGTGATTGAGTCTCCGTCGAATAATGGTGGTGTGAGTGTTATAAAACCGATCATAAATGAGCTCATAACTGGTGGTGGTCCAGATGACGCAATTCTGTTCAAAAAAAAGGCCACGGACGAGACTGCTACCGAGCAAAACTTAGAGAATAAAAATGAAGAACAAGGCCATTTGCAAAATGTTCTGACACCTGCATTTGAAATTCTACCTCAACACACAGCTATGGCTTCAGTTTATTCCAGTATGGGCAGATACGGGCGCAAATGGCATTTCCTGTCCGAAAACACTCTGAAGCAGAAATCCTTGTACCGGAGAAAGGCAGCCACGACCCTCTACGATTTGAGATCGGATGAAAACCAGCCTGTCAGGGTACTTCTAATAGGTATACACGGTTTCTTCCCCACCAAAATGATCAGACCGCTTATAGGCGAACCCACAGGTACATCTACCAAGTTTATTACCGAGGCTGAAAAGGCAGTGATTCGGTGGTTTCGAGACCAGAAGGTACCTGTGGAGATCAGCAAAATAGCGCTCGAACGGGAGGGAAAGGTTATGGACCGCGTAGAGTTTTTTCAACAAGTCATCAAGAAATGGGTTGATGAGATCAACAAAGCAGACTTCATTTATTTCGTGGCACACTCGCAGGGATGTCCCGTATCTATTATTTTGCTGGCAAAATTGATAGAGGAAGGTATTTTACAGCTGGACCAAACGAATCTAGTATCGCCAGAGCCAGATTTAAGGACAGGAGCAGTCAAAAAAAAAGTGGTCAGCATTTTGGCGATGGCGGGGGTAAATAATGGTCCCTTCTACGGAGTTGACCAGACACTGTTTGTGAGAGCTTATTCTACCATCGAAAATGATTCTTTGAGGGAGCTATTCCAGTTCCAAAATTTCGATTCTTTTTTGGCGAGAAAGTATATTCAAAGTCTAAAGATCATTATAGCAAGCAACGTCAAGATCACATTTGTGGGCTCGATCAACGACCAATTGGTACCTCTTTATTCATCAACTTGTCTGTTTGCACACCATCCTAACATTTTCAGAGCTACTTTCATCGACAAAGATTCCAAAACTCCAGATTTCATTACACGTATTGTCGGGATCGCGAATCATCTAAACAACCTAGGTTTTGATGATCATGGAATAATAAAAGAAATCAGTGCTTCTCTGGCTGGTACGTTGACCGGTGGTGGCCACTCCAAGATCTATAACGAGGGCCAAGTTTATGAACTAGGAATAAAGTTTGCTCTAGAGACTTCTGACGCTCCTGACGATCAAGCAGTAAGATACGAAACCTACCGTGTGGACGAATTGGGATCGAATCCATACCATCTGCCATGGTGCATGAGGGGGCTATTGTTTGAGACCGGCTCTCACATTGGCCGCCAACAAATTATGGATTTGTTTCGAGAGTTTGAAGAATGGGATCCTCAAACTAAATTGCTGAAAGACGTCAAATACAGATTGAATGGTCTTCGATCAAAACTGTGAATCGGGAATGTGTAAGAAAATATAGCTTAAGCAATCCAATCGGGATAATTTTCTAGAGGTTTTCGCTATCGGTGTCAACACTTTGAATTCTTTTCTTGATTAGCCGGCGTTTTCTTTTGGGGCTTGGAAGAGCATCTTGAGGAACATTTTTAGCGCTGCTTTTGTCTTCCGAGTCACTTGAGGACGCCGGAAGATGATTTTCCTTCGGGAGTACGATATCTGCTAGCTTGAACTTGTCTTTGACGGAAGTTAGAAAAGATGCTTCGTGTGAGTTTTCCGCAATGTCGTTGGTATCGTCATCAAAGAGGGATCCTTTATTTTTGCTTATGGCTTGTCGAAGTCCACCATTTGCATCCGCGGGTATGTTTTTGACAGCCCGCGTCAAGGCCTTACCTACGTTGTGCGGTTCAGGTGCAGTTCGGGATTGTTGTTTTTCTTTACCCAGTGGACTCAAAAGATGCACTTTATTGGCGTTCTCGCTTGTTGTCTCTGTTGGAGCCGCTTCTTTCGATTTGGCGGAGTTTTTTCGAGCATTTTCTAGCTTGGATTCCAAAAGAGCTATTTGAGTCTTGTGTATCTGCTTTTGACGCTCGTTCTCCTGCTTAAGTATGTTGCATTCATGGATTGATTGTGCGATTTGACGTTGTAAACTGATCGTTTCTTTGACCAGCATCGAATCTCTATTTTCAGTTTCAACTTTGTGGTTCCCGTATTTCTCGCTGGGCGAGTGACTACTGCTGGTGTGTTCATAGTAGATTCTTTCGCTTTCTAAGACCGCTTCATAGTAGTTTGCCAGGAGCTGTAACGTAGTGCTCATTTTGTGAGGTAGAATGCCAGAGCAGTGGTTCGAGATGTGAGGAACTTGAAAGAAAGTGTTTTGTTTAGATCAATTGACCTTTGTGGCCATGTGAATCACTTTCGAGTTGAGTCTTGACGCCAGGATCGTGAACTTGTTTGGAAAGAGTTGATCTGATTGAGCTATTGAGCTTCGAAAACATTAAAATGTCAGTTTAATTTCCAGCGTCACGTAAATAAAGAAAGAAGTCAGTTATCAAATTAAGCGTCCCTGAACAAATCGGGAGAACCACAATCGGCAAGAAGGTTCAAAAGAACACGATAACAAACTGCCAGAGATATAAGAAATGGCGAGTCATTGCTTGTCAGTAACATTTCTTGACGATTTCCTTAACATCACTATACACGAACATGTATCGTCGAGGATTTTACATCATATTCAATTGCTACTTGAACTGCCATCCGCGTTCCATTACTCTCTCAAAACACATGGAATTCTCATTTGGCCTTCAGTAGGTCTTGTTTCCCCAGGACGACGACTGATTTTCTCGAATTATTCATAATAATTTAAAAACCGCATTTTCTTGACAACTTTAAGGCGCATTTCGTAGCCAAAAAAACCGACCAAAAGCTCTCTCGGAGCCCAACAAAACTGACTGGATATCCAAGCTTTCTAACGTGAAATTATCACGGCCAAACTCGCCCCAAATTTTGTAAATTGTGAAGCGTCGATGATGATCTGATCAACTTCATCAGGGTCTGTCTATACTTACAGAATATTTAGGCCTCTAAGAACTGTTCAAGAATCTAGTTCATCGCACGTCTATAAGGACAGCAGATGAGGATTTCAATAGCCGTCTGGCTAGTGTCACTGATCCAGGTGGTCTACGGTTTAGAATGGAGTGACATTATCCAGTTCAGAGACCAGGATGGACTGATAGAAGTCAACAACGCTAATTATCACACACTTTCGCAGGGCTCGAGATCTTTTTATTCAATTGTTTATGTCACCACGTCGCAAACGAATAGCAATGGCGAAGCCTGTGATTTATGCCAGGAGTTTGAAACCAGCGTACGCAAGGTTTCCCATGCAATGCTAGATCAATTGACGGAAGAAATCAACCAAGAAGCATTTTTCTTCAAACTGGATGTTTCACATTGCACACAATTTGTGCAAGATATAGGCTTGAAAACGATACCGCATATGCTGGTGTTTCCACCTCATGTCCAGGATGAGGAATTTTCTTGGTCAAAAAGCCAGTTTTTCCAGTACAAACTCACCCCAGAAACCGTTAAGGACTCACTCTTGTTCGCGGACTTTCTGGCCAAGATTCTGGGCGTTTACATTCAAATGACCAAGGATTTCGATGCAAACGAGTTCTTGTACTATTTTGCAGCGTCCCTTACCGCATTTTACATTTTAAAGAAAAAGATTCTGCCCCGTATATCACATAAAGCCTCGTTCTTCTCGCTGTGCTTTTCGTTAGCTTGCATCCTGATATCCATCACTGGCTACAAGTTCACACAAATGAATAATATCCCTCTGATAGCCAGAGATCAAAAAGGGCAAATAATGTTTTTCAGCGGGGGTATGGGTTGGCAATTTGGCATCGAAATCCTTTCCGTATCGGGCATGTACATTTTGTTGGGCGGGTGTACCGTTTTCCTGATTCTGCTGCCTCGATTGAAGCTGACACCTGCATTTTTCAATACGGTCACTTTAACTCTACTGGCATTGGGCGCGTACGGGTTTTATTACTTTGTTGAATGCTTCAAAGTCAAGCAGCCTGACTATCCATTTGGATTATGATGCCCTGAACATAAATTTATATCCATATACATATATATAGATAATGCATTAAGTTGTTATTCGTTCTATCAATGTAATGACGTGGAGTTTGCTTGGAAACCACCTATTAGTTTGCCTCAAGACTGAATTCCTCTTCTGCTTCTGAATCTCTGTTCACTATGAAGAAACTGCCGCATATGAGAACAGCACCTAGCAGATAAAGGAGTGACATGGGTCTTTCTTTGAAAAGAAAATCGCCCATCATGGCGAAGGGAATTGTCGTGCTTAGACCAACAGTAACAGTCAAGGGAGATGTCAATAGCATGGCCTTGGCCCAACAGAAGTCGCTGATGAATGTGATTAAACAGTTGAAAACCACAATAAATATAACTCTCGGAGTCTTGGGCAATTCAAAAGGCTCCCATCCCATGACGTGCAAGAAAATGATGGTAGGCCATAGCAAGACCAGGGTGAGTAAGCCCACAAACCCAAAAAAGATCTTCATGTTGACCCTGCTTTCATCCTTGATACGCCATTTCAAAAGCGTACAGTAGAGACCGTAACAGAGAGCGCCCGAGAGAGCTAACAGGTTTCCACAAAAAGTCACAAACGCATCCGGGTTGGTATCGGACTTGCCATCGTGAAATCTAAAGGGAATCGCTGAATGCACTTCTCCGGCATTCGCCGAATCTTTAGCGTCAGACTTAGTGACGAGCACGATTCCTAAGAAGGAAACCAACGACCCCAGAATCTTGACGCGGTTGATACTTTCGACGTGGAACAATGACCCCACCAGTAGGGTGAAGAAAGACGAGGTGGATGAAAGAATGGTTTGAGACGCCACAGAAGTGTAGGATAAAGATGCATTGGTGACTAGATTGGCCAAAAACCAAAGAATACAAAATTGGGCGCTGAGCTGTATCGTGGCTGGCAGAGACAGTTTGGCGCCTGTGAATGCGTCTGTGGAGGTAAGATCACTGTTTTTAGGAACCAGAGGAGACGTGGACGTTGTTAGCTCGGTTGCTGTGTGCGATCGCAGGGACACGTGAGCCTCTTCGTCTGATGATGATCGCAGTCCTTCTTCTTCAATGACGAGTTCACGATGTATTTGAAATTTCCCAGTCCTCCAGTAGTTGTGACAAACCGCTTTGAAAGTAGGAAGCAGGTAGAAAACGAACGACGCCGTATTGATGTATGTGAGGAAAAACGGTTTTCTGTAGGATGCGTCTTCAAAAATGAGATTTATGAGAAACGAAGAGAGAATCCACAGGACGACAACAATGCCCAGGAATATCAGGCCAAAAGTCCACTTTCGGCTATCATTCCTTGCCATCTTGTAGTATGAGTATTGTAGTGGGAGTTGGAGACTTCGAAAATGAAAAAATTCCAAATTTCGAGTGCTGGATGCTTGGACTGTGAAAAGTGAAGCAAAAACCACACCGATTGAGTTGATTTTGAGATCAAACGTTAAAATTCAAATGTCTCGAGGCTGATTCTGCGCCTGAAGTCTATCGAGAGTTGTTTAAAGTTCCGCCAATTTTTGAAGAACGAGAAGTCTATGTTATCACACTTGGCATCAAAAGTCCTCAAAAAAAAGCCTTGAAAGTCCTCAAAAAACCTTGAATATTCTCGGAAATACCCAAAAGTATCCGAATGTGTTGGATGACTGGAATCAAAGCACCTTGTAACCTTGTTTGATGTGATGAGCTCTTGCAAGCGTAGCGTATCGATCTATCAGTAAGTTCTACCTGACCAGAGTGAAAAACATCACCATTACGAGATGATCACTATCGACGAAAAAGCCACAATATAATATGGCATTTATGTTGGAAGGTTTTGACTCGTCCGTATTAAATTAGTAGATTTTGAAGAGATAGAGAGAAGAAAGAGAAATGGTAGATGGGGTGACTATATGGAGATCGTAGTTTTGAGCTCCTCTTTTCTTGATTTCATTTGGATTCAAATGGTGGTCATTAGAGTGCGACTGGGAATGATCACTCTATACGAACAAACTATAATAAGCTAGAAACACTGTGCTTAAATTAATCTATCGAGATCAAAGCATATTTATTGAAGAATACCTCAATTCTCCGTGTATTTGAATCTTGATAAGAAACTGGGAAATGGGAAAACGGTATATATTGAGATTCGATACATGTTAATATTCGTCTAACGTGATATAAAAGATGTGATGATTAACAATTTTTGTTTTTCCGTTCACGCTGAACTTCTCAATTATGGCACAGCGCTCTTGCAGTGTGAATTGAGCTCCGAATCAAATTAAAAACAACGATCTCTTAAAACCAAATTCTGTGGAGACATGCACATGTAGTCACGTGACATGGTATTTTCACATTTCTTCTGTCAGCAGAATTAGAGCCAGCATGAAACTAACTACACCAGCACAATACCGGCTTTCACACTCGCCAGCTCGTTTTCCTATTTAAATGGTGTGGAAATTGCCAACACATTCGCACTTTACAGAATATCTTCGTACAAAAGTACACTTTTCACGTTCTTATAAAATGCACCATTTCTTATCCAAAAAGGCCATAATAAATCCTTCATTTCCCAACACCTCACCACCAGTTCGAACTCTCAATTTATAGCTTTGCTTTCACATTTTGATCGTTTTCACATTCGCTGTCGTTCCATCCATGTCGTACATCGTGATCCAAGGGAAACTCGTTTTCAATATATATATCAGGTATCCCAAGTTCATCAAACTTAAAAGCTAAATCCTCAATTCTATAAGAAACAATTTGACAGTTTGACGCTCATAGACGTCTCAATCTGGGTGAAATAGAATGGGTATGTTGAGTACGAGGAATTCCAAAGCTATATGCGAATTTCAAGCCGCTTTGTAGCGCCATTGTAGCGCTAGTTATAAACCAAAAATGCTAACATCTTAGTTGATCAAATTGTGGCAGCCTCTGCAGCAAATGGAAACGCTAGTAAGAAGAAAATGTCCCTAGAGGAGTTCTTCAACGACAGCTCGTTGGGGGACTCTGTCTGGAACGATGAAGATATCAATTTGGAGGCGATTTCGTCACCTCTCACCAACACCACAAGCATTGATGTTTTGAAGCACACTCCCATAAGACTGGCAACACGCGGACCAGATGATCCGTTTGGACACCAGCATTCAGGTGCGCCCATGGGAGCCGCAGGAGGGTCCCAGGCAATGGGTCCACCATACATTGTGAAATTTTCGCATCTTCCCTCCGAGTTTACAGGGCCCGAAATTGAAGATCTCTTCCAGACCAAGTGTACGAAATTCATCAAATTCAAGCTGTTTTGGGAACTTAACAAAAAACCTGCTATGGGAGTTGCATTGAAAAACTCCGACTTTTTTGATGCTAACTTCACGCGCGACTCCAAAGTGTCCTTCACCGAGCTATACTCCGCAAGAGATATGGATAAAATTTTGCACCATTGGACTGAGCCATTGAAAGAGATATATGACATTATTGTGACAGCTGCTGATCGTGTGGACTTCAAAAACTACGTGGAAAAGAGTAAGAGCTTGAAAGAATCAGACGACCCAACAAGGCCGTTTGTACCAAAAAAAGAACCTGCTCGCCCTCATAAAACTAAATCCAACCCTTTTGGTAGTGCCAAGCCAGCAGACACCCAGACGATCACGAACGATATTGAAGAAAAGTTTAGCAAGCTCCACGTTGAAGATACTAAGACCCTCAGGAGACTTTCCAACGACGGCGAACCCATGGTTAGCCCCAAGCCATTGAGTTATTCCGCAATTCTGAAAAAATCTGTAGACGCTGCGGCAAGTCAGTCCCCAAGCCCTCAGTTGCCACCGCTCACGCTTAAGGAGGAGACTGAACCCGAGGAAACGGTGGACGAAACTGTTGATGAGGAAAAAAAGCCAAGCGAAGAATTTCAAGACAATGAGAATCACGATGACCAGGCTCAGCAATCGTTCGATAGCTTTACGTTTAAAGACACCGGCTCGAGAGGCTATGGTGGATCGCGCGGCGGTCGTGGAACTGGTAGAGGAGGTCGTGGTGGTCGTGGTGATCGTAGTGATCGTGGTGGCGATAGAGGAAGCTACCGTGGTCGTGGAAGCGGTCGTGGGGGTTACTCAAGGGACGGAGATTCGGGCCGCAAATATGACGACAATCGTTCTAGAGGAGGAAAGTTTCAAAGCTCCAGAGAGGGAAATCCTTACTCAGTTTTCCGTCCAGCAAGTGGTTTTTTGAGAGAGAACGTCAATTCCAATGGGCCTAGAGGACGTGGTGGTCGGGGCTATTCTGGTGGGGACCGTGGCAGAGGAGGCTATCGTGGAAACCGCGGCGGCTTCACACCCGTCTAACGACACTCGAACAGCAAAGGAAAATAGAGGAGAAGCATCATTTACCGCTTCCCAGCTTTTCGCTTCGCATGTATGTACATTAATGGTAAAATAAAAAAGCATTTCATTCTGTTTAGTCTCGTCGTCCGTACAGCAGCTTACACACTTCTGTCAAGGGCAAATCCAGCACCCCTCCAGTTTCATTATAAGCGTATTGATCTATAAACTCCTGGTGTGTTGAACATTCTGCGACGTTCGCGCGGTCATCTGTAAGTGTTCGGATGTCGTTGAGCGGTACCGTTAAGACATCTTCATTATAAGCCAAAATACCCAAGTAAGTGAAAAGCATCCCCATCAAAACAATGCATTCTATCACGACTATCCAGTAGCGTTGTGGCAAAGCATCCATCACCTCTTGTACAAATGAGATTACATCGTTTTTAAGACAAGGTTGCTCACTTTTATATATACTTAAGTCTGGTAGTATGGACCAAGTTATTATAAACCATAGTAGAAATGTAACTGCGAAAAACTGAGAGAACCCAAGATATTCGCGTTGCGGAGATCTCCCGAGCATATTCGCTGATTCTTACTTCAAGAACCAACGATCTTTTGAGCTTGAATGCGATATGCAGTTGAGAACTATGTAAATTGTTCAAGGCATCATCATTATCACCAATCATCCATATACACGAAAAGTTAAGCGGCACCAATGAAACTATAAAGACAACTTTGTATATCCTAGGTGTAATGAAGACCTTTATAATCACAATTCATTCTTGGGATAGCTGCTGTTGATTAGCTAGTTTTCTTTCTTGTCGACCTTTTTTCATGACTTGCTTGATGGCAGCGCTATCCAAGGGATCCAGCAATTCGAAGCTGCAAAGTAATCCTTCGCTTACGCTCATGACAGCCCCCCAGTTGTCGAATTCACCACAGTAATTTGGAGCCGAAAACACAGTTACCAGACTCCTATCGTTGAAAAATTCGTAGCCATCTTCAACGACCATATGTGCCCTGCACACCAAATCGAAACCGAATTTGTTCAAAAATTTGTTGATGGCAACTTTGTTGTAACAATAGCTCACGCCACGTTCATTATCCTCCCACTCGTTCGGTGAATCGGTGGGGTCTGACCACAGAAGGTCATTGATCAGGCCAAAATCGGGAACGTCAGTAGGCCTGCTGACATGTCGAATTTCGTCCATGGAATTTAAAACTGGTGACAACCCACCGTGAACACAGAAGATCTTACCGGCAACAATGGCCGCCAAGGGTAAAGTGTTGAATGTGTCGATGAAAATCTTCCAGGTCTTTATATTGCATCGGCGTTTACACTCGTCATAAAACCCGTAGACTCTGGTAACGTTGGCGCATTCGTGATTACCTCTCAAGAGAAAGAAATTCTCGGGGTACTTGATCTTGTAGCACAGAAGAAGCAGGATGGTTTCCAAGGACTGTTTACCTCTATCAACATAGTCGCCGAGTAGCAAGTAATTTGCCGCTGGTGGGAAGCCGCATTTCGTAAACAGCCTCAAAAGATCAGCATATTGACCATGCACGTCTCCGACAATCTTCACGGGCGGCGAAAGCTCAAGTAATGAAGGTTGAGACAAGAAAATCTCACGCGCCTGATTGCAGATCTGTGCGATTTCGGAATTCTTCAAACAAACGTTCTTGGTTCGTTTGCCAGAATAGCCAGCATCTAAAAGCTTTTGAATAATTTCATCCACATCGATGGGCCTTATTGATTTTTTACGTTTTGTGGTCTTTGTGGTGATGGAAGTGTTGGTATCGTCGTCAATATCGACACTATGCGAGATGTCGTGCGGATATTCATCAACCGAATTTCGCCTTGATCTTGAACGCAATCCTTGAGGACTGCCGATGTGAGTATCCGATTGTTTATCGGAAAAATATTCGTCTTGAGAATTTTTGAAAACTCCGGGAGAGTTCATTGGTGTGCTATATGCAGTGTTGCCCATCGTACTACCAAAAGACGATTTTCGGCTGTGATTGCCCGCGGATGAATGCGACGACGTACGTGTCGGTTGTACAGGCAAGGAATTTTCGGGCACTTCCAGATGCGGGCCCGGTTTCCGCCTGGAACTGGAAGAGGTGCTGTTACTCCTGCTTGCTGCGGAAGGCGATTTTTGAGAATATCGTCTGGAATCGTTACTTTTCCGACGATGGTGGTGGATGTCGTTTTCGTCATTTTCATCGTCTGTGACTGCCGATTCGTGGTACGTGGTGCTATTTCCACCGCCCAGACTGGAGAGTGTGGTTGAGTTTTTCAAAATCGGTGATTTTGGTTCCATTTGTATCATTGACGGGGGTAGGTCTCCACTCACCACTTGGGACTGGAACTTGCTGTATGTGTTGCCGACGCTATTGGCACTTCCACGATGTGAGAGAGGTGGTTGCGAGCCTGAAATGGCGCTATTTCGTCTGGAAAAAGACGCTGTAGCTTTGAGCGTTTCAGGCTCTGCGTCCAGATTCGTTTCGGAATCGAACGCTGTGGTTGAAGACGGGGCACCACCTGTGCCACCACCAGCAGAAGACGAATGTGACCGTTTGGATTTGGCCGATTTGGCCGATTTCACCGATCGTGACGACTTGACCGATTTGCCTGATTGTGCAGTATCTGTGCGTGTGAAGGCTGTTGTGCTATCATTTCCGCTCTTTTTTTTCCTTGAAGATGGTTTCGAGCTAGTGTTACCCATTGTGCAACGTTCAATAAAGCCTGTGTCCTGCCGTGTTGAGCTCTTTGGAGACTATTCAGTTCACTTTGGGCTCGATCTTGGTGTTGGTAAAGGTTACCTCCTCAGCAACAATTTTATGAATTGAATATCTTGAATTCCCTTAATGGAAATCGCCATGTACGAACGAAGTGTTCAAAATATCTAAAAGTTCACGACGAACAGGCGTGAGAAGCCTGAATTTGAGCTGATTAACTATGTCGAGAATTTGAGAAATTGTGGATTTAGTTGGGCCACTTGGATTGAGGATCTTAATAGTGCTGTTGAGTCCAAAGAAAAAAAAAATAGACAAATTGAGAAAAATCGGTAAGATCAAAGACTAACATTGATTCCGGGGGGTTTCAGCTGTGGTATTGGTTGGAAGCAACAGTGTAGACTTTAGAAGGGGAGAAAGATTATAGTTTGTTGCGATATGTATCGCGAAGTATTGGCTTATGATGTTTGCAGTTTATGATACAAGAGTTTATTGAAATTCTAACTAAAAATCTTGTGAAAATGAAGGTTTTTAAGAGAAAAAACACAGTGAGGGATTGTGACGGTTATTTCTGCAGTAGTCAGAATTCGGTTTCGGAGTTAGATGGTATAGTTTTTACACCGGGTAGATGTTTATTTCTTACTAGCAGTGGTATATGTATGGTTACTAGATCTATAAAGCTAATTTATCTAATGATCGATATAAGGCGATGAGCGAAGCTTGGAAAAAAAGATCATTGTAAGATGGGACAAGAAAGGCAGAATGAGAGGGCCAGGGAGCGGATTTGAGAATGATGAGAACGGTTGATAATAGCAGACGATATTTCTGGAGGTTTCAGCCCAAAAAAAGCGAAGTGATTGCACTTGTTAATATCAATTGGGAAATTTTGCTGTGATTTCGTGACGTCGTTGCTTATAGGCGGAAAAGTAGAACATAATAAACTCATTGGAATACGAGGTCTAGTGTTTGGATGGTTGTAGGGTCAGAGATGTGAGTGGCACTTTTTTGACCGGATTTCGGCTTCTATCGAGATCGGTGTCATTGAAAGGACAGAGTGATATAAATGCTGATAGAGAGAACACAGTCGAGTGCGACAGAGTATTAAAAAAACGTTCTGGGGCAGACCGATAGTAAATTGAGACACATTTTACGGAGCTTGTATTAATGGAAATGCACCGGGGAAGAAAGAGGCTAATGGCAGGTCGCTGTATGTTGATGTCAAAGGACGCTTGACGTACGTGATGACTGAAGAGAAATGACAGCCAATTAGTGTGTTTTTAAATACCACCAGCGCTTCCATATCGGATAGTTAAAATGGTTAAGTCCACATATGCTGGCCAAAAAGCTTGAGACAAGGACACCACGATTGAACGATAGCTTTTCGTTAGATCACGTGACGCTGAGATTTCAGTAGTAGTTCATATCACTCCACCAGCTTAGAATTGCGAGAACAACGTTCGTCACACTGTTGTGCTCACTAGAGTCGTTCTACAAGGTCAAGCAGTAGACTTCTGTATACTTCCATAGTCCAGATACAAAACATGGACCCAGACGCTTTCATTTGTGAGCGTAGAAAAACTCTCAATATAACTATGTACGTAGAAACGCGTAAAATTACGCGTTTCTGAGATTTTCCGTTCACGTGATCAATCAGATGTGGAATATCTAGATTATGTGGAGACCAATCCGTCATTTGAGGTTCAATTTGCTGTTCAACAACAGCTTGTTTTTATGCTCCCACTTTTACTTGTTTCGAGACTTAAATGGATTGCAAAGAACTCCTGACCTTGAATCCTAAAGACAAATACCGTCGTACGATATCACGGAGTAGGCACATAATGCATTGTCCCTGTATAATCTGTCATTTGGCACCAGACGTTCCAGGTGGCCTTACCAACTTCAAATGGGTGACGAGAGGATATATAATTCATATAGCCTACTGGTCAAGAAATGCCCAAGCATTGAAAAAGAAAACTGCGTGCTACCATCGTATCACGTGATTTGACACATTACCGTTACTACCGATCCAGCTGGGACCCAAGTGTCATCAGTGCGCAACATAGTGTTATTCCGCCGCCATTAAACAGGACGGGATCTGAAATCCTTCATTTACCAAGTATTCTACCCATCGACTGATTGACCAATTCTGTGAAATTTGAGACCCTTTTTTCATCGACCATGAATTCGAAATGTGTATGTGTGTGCCGATGAGACTTTGCTGCTCTGTGGCGATAGCGCTTGCTCGTATCTCTATCTACTGATACAAAGCGTTAATCCAACACATCGTGCTATCTTTCACCTGCAGGGCCAGGAACCGGGGTTTTTCATGAACCAAGAAAAGAGATACGTACATAATGATCTGAAATCCAATTTAGTCTTTGTCGCACTCGATTGAGACTTACAGTACATAAGACTGTGCTCAAAACTAGAAGAAGCTAATGAATGTTTGAACAAGAACAAGGCCATCTCAACCGATAAAATTTTCTGTCCTTTACCGTTAGTAGCGTCTTGACGTCCTTCTCTACGTGTATGGCGATAAGCGATGCCATAATCGAAGAAAAAAGAAACTCCCAAAAAAAAAAGAAACAAAAAAGAAACAGCCAAAACGTGTATCACACACCACGAAACAGTCGTCACATGCACACGACTTCCCCGCCTTTTTCTTTTTTCTTCACGTGAACATCACGCTGCACAACCCCTTTTCTTTTCTTTCGGGCGAGATCACGTGATGTGCTTACCTAATACCCTTATTTCTTCTTCTCAGTCTCTTTTTTATTGGCACTTCCGACGAAAAAGATATATAAGTATATATATATTTCACACTAATATTAAGAAAACTCACCAGAAAAACCGTACTAACCGTAGAAACCACTCCTATAAGTCTACTCAAACAGCTCTTTAGCAAGCATATAAAGCACCATTAAGCTTGCAGAGCTCTCACCACACACACGAACTCCACGTCTCTTTGTTTTCCAGCCCGAGACTTACACAGAGCGTCTTCTCATCATAATTTTTTTCCGTTTCCTCAGCAGCTATTATAACAGATCGATAAAATCGGCATCGATCGTTATCATTATCACACACACACAGTGGGAACACTGAAGGGAAAGACTTGAGAGGGAGAGAAGCAGGGAACCAGATTAATCGCGGTGTGGACCAGTGGAAAGATCTTACCAAGAAGGATGGAGCACACTCGCACACAGACTAACACACCCCCTGCAGAAGCAGTGGGATTGCATGGAGACCGCAGACGAGGGTCTCGCGGCCCAGGCGAACCAAAGAAAGCCAGTGGGTCCGCCGTGGTAGCGGCAGCAGGGGTTGGAGTGGGTGTAGGAGTAGCAGCACAGCCTTCGGAATCGTCCCAGTCATCATCGTCGTCATCTTCGTCATCCGCCACGGTCTCGCCTCCGGCTGCCGTTGGAGGCACTAACAGAAACCCGATGGCGTCGTCATCTACGACGACGGTAGCAACAGCTGCAGTGTCACATCGCACGGCAGATGGCGATTATGTGGGCGATGTAAGAATATCCTCAGATCATGGAACCATCACACCGGCCCAGCAGGTAGGAATGGACGACTCAGATCCCGGGGCTTATCAGTCCCAGCCGCAACACAACCAGGAACAAGAACAACACTCGCATAGCCAGGGATATTTTCAACCGCCTGCGCTTTTCAAGCCGTTTGATGCCAAAACAGGTCGATTTCTGGGGTCTCCCAACCAGGCTGATGCGGCCGTAACGGCCGCATCTTTGGCCCCACAGACTGCCTCGGCAGACTCGGACTACGAAATGCCTTCCGAGACCCGCCACGCAACAAATTTGGCCGCTTTGGCGTCCCTTAAGGCATCAGCAGGCAAAAACAACAAGTTCAGATCGCTTTCGGTGCCCTCTATCCTGCATTCATCGTTGCGAAGCATGGGCCTTTCCACTTCAGGAGGGCTCTTTACCCTGCAACAGCAACAACATCAGCAGCAGCAGCAGCAGCAGCAACAACAGCAGCAACAGCAACTGCAAGCACATGGACTCGAAGACCGCCAGCAAGATGTGCAATCACAACAGAAACTGGGCCATGAACAGAATAGTAGCACACACCCACAGCTTCCGGCGCAACAGTCTATCATGCACATGAACCGAGGAATAAAGAAAAAAAGACAAAGCAAACACTCGGCGTCTTTACGTCACGCTCTTCTCATGCACCAGAGCATCCAATCCTCAAACAATAAAATCAGTATAACAGATCGAATCAAGTACATGAGATCTTACCCAGGACCTATGCCCTTGCCACCGATAAATCTGCAATGTTTGAAAGAAATTGATCTTCAAGAAATTGTGAAAAATCCCCAATTGCGCCATGACATAATATTTGATCCTCTACTACAATTCAGACCCAATCTTGACGGAGAACGAGGACTCAAGAAAAAACAAGTTTCGGAAAAATACTGGTATGACGTTGAAAACGAAATATTTGTTTACAAATGGAAACCGGAAACTTTCAAACTGGATCAAACGCGACTGGTTCCTCTTTTCAACAGTTTGAAGGAAGTCTTGACCACCATAGTTCCTCAAAAGGAGGTGCATACTGTGGAAAACGTTTTGGACACAGAATTGCTCGTTCAAGAGCTGCTCAAAGGTTCGTTAATGATGTCTAGTTTTGCTGACTGGCTCGCTCAATTATTTAAACATCACTGTGCGCCCATGAGAGACCCATGGGTGGATAAGATGAGTTCCAAATTCAAAGAATCAGAAGATGAAAAGTCTGTCCCCAAACTAGTCGAGGGCCTGAGGTTGGTCTTTCAAATACTGGAAGCCATGAAACTCGATATTGCCAATCATCAAATTAGGATATTGAGACCCGCACTGTTGAGCAATGCGGTAGAATTCGAAAAACAGTATTTTCAATCCCTCATGACAACTAACAGGGTGGACCTCAAATCCTCGTTCAAATGGTTTCAAGATAAATGCGTTGAATATAATCAGTCAACGCCAGGACATGCTGAGCGCTTCAAAGCGCCCGAGGTGTATCGGTTCTGCATAAGAAGCATCATCAGTCTGCTATCGTGCAGGAAAATGGTTCGGGACTATCCAACATCATTGTCTTTTGACCATGCTCGACTTGTTCTACTTAGAGCAGACATACGGCAGATTGTGTGTCTATTGGTCTGCCGGCTGCTTTTCAAGCAGCTGGTTACCAATGATACCACCATGGACAAGGCTATGAAGGAGCACATACTGAACTCCTACACCAACAGAAAGCTGAAAGATGAGATTGTTAGCATTATCACGGACGAGCATGGCAATTGCAGGTGGACTAAGAATACCATGGCGATTGCTATTCATTTTTGCAAAACAATAAGCGACTTGAGACAGGATTTTCTGCTACAGAGAACGATGCAGGACGTCACACTGGCGCGGTCTACTACGGAATCTCACCCCATTGTACAGGCACCTAGCTTGAACAATGCGCAGATTGATTTTGCCAAATCTTGGCTCTCGAAGCAAACGCAGCCTTTGAGCGAGGTGTACGGCGTGCTAGAGACCCGTGTATTGCAGCAATTGGAAAACAGCATTTTTTCGCGTTCTGGCTGTACCCAGGATGGTACTATCAAACAGAATTTCGTTCATCTTTGCAGCACTATGACAGCAAATAACGGGTCCACCAAGTCTGCAGCTGCTAGCTCACGGACACGGCCTACAACAAGCTCTTCTGCAGCTTTCAAAGATGTGTTTACCTTTCAGCAGTCTCAGCAGCAGCAGCAACAACAACAACAACAACAACAACAACATCATCATCAAGAACAGCACCCGCAACAACAGCCTGTACCAGTTCAGGGATCATCCAGCGGTCTTGCTACAGTTGACATGGAAGAGTTCGAGAGCCTTTTCTGTCATTTATACACGTTGGTGAACTTCCATTGGTCGGTATTTGGGTGTCTCTACATGGATTATTTGGGAGACAAAATGGAAGCGGTTCACTAGCAAGGACTTTCAAGAATAAATAGCATTTTAATCAGACTTTTAACAATTTCGGACAGCCATCCACTGAAGCTGACCTCTACTGTACGGTCCTATGGGTTTCGAGAACTATACATGCTTAGGTACGGCTGGGTCATCGACTCAGTTTCCCAACATATTCTTGTACGAAAGACGAATTCTTGATATATTCTATAAACATATCTTGAACCTCACATACAAGCCAAAGGACGGTATGCAAAATAGGAATAAGTACTTGCCATTGCGGTTAGCTAGCGCTTTAAGTTTGCTTTGATCTACCAAACCTTCATTTTGAAATCGCTGCCATAAATTTTCGGCGAAGAAAACGCTGTTGTAGAGGTGGTATTCAAAGATAAATCACAGGTTGAGAAGACTGGCATTATAAAAAAGCGTGGAGAGCTCATCACATCAATGAGTTTCTCCACTAGAAAGGTTTCGCCACTCGATCAATTAAGGGGTAAGGCAGGGCAAGTGATTGACCACCAAGAGAAAAAATCTGAGGTTTTGGTTCTGCGTGAAAGAGGAAATAGCACTGCATCTTTCGATTCGGTACAAACGACAGAAAGGTTGTTGGATCGTCTTGATTTGAACGAAGAGGATGAAGCGTTACTGCAGCAAGCTTTGAAGGAAGCACAGGCGCACAATTTAGATGGCTTCACCATCAAAAAACATGAAAATCGAGCGGTTTGTGTTCCGGCTTCAGGATTCCCGTCTCTGAGGAAAAGTAGCGGGTCTAGCGTTCAATCCGAGGGTAGCGAATACAAGCCACTCATGAATATACTCAAAGAGTTATCAGAGAAAGAGAAAATAACACTTTCTAAGAAAAAACAGGTAGAATTGCATTTACCCAGAAGCAGATACTCATACTTTGTCGAGGAAGAAAGTGATGGGGATCAAAATGGGGATTTCGACTTCCAAAATCGCACAATAAATTTCGAGAATTACAGAACGAGAAATGGGACCAGGCTACCGGCAACAAAATCTGTATCTCATACGTCGGAGTCTGATCCTGTCTCTGAAAATACGTCCACGCCTTACCGTCTCCCTTCAAAAGACTCAGCTATGAACTCAGGAGCGCACCCATTGGCTAATATACCCGGCTCGGGCAGCTCTTCTTCGCTGGAGACCAAGGGTCTCATAAAACGCAGCACACAGTCTTCGATAGACAGCGAGATATCGAGGGAAAGCGATAAGAGATCCAAACAAGTGGACGAGGCTCCAAAATGGAAGTTTTCGACCCCGATGAAGACAGGGTCGGCTTCTGCTTCAAGACAAACTTCAGTATCGCCTTCCAAGCGATCAAGCGAACATCACAAAGGACATAAAAAAACACCCTCATCTTTTTTCAAAAATTTCTTCAAATCCCCCAAGGTCAGCGAATCGCGACCCGAAATGATTAAAGTTAAATCTACAGGGTCGACTCCAATGTCGACTCCGCCAAGTAATAAGTTTCAGTTTCCGGTACCGCAACTGGAAACCGCTAGTTCCCCAGGGTCGCGTGCTGCTCATCCTCCACTGACAGCATCGTCAGACCTGACTCCTCAATTCCCGCCCCGGACCCACTTGCATTTTGATCACAATCGGGCGTCTTCAGATCCAAACGTTCTGGTTTCTCGAAGAAGTGAGATGGAGGGCTATAAACGCGGCGAACCCCATGAAGAGCACGCCACACATTTTGGTCTTGTGCGGCCCAAGACACACGAAGCGGCGATACGGCCGTCACAAAAAGAGCTTCATCTAAATACCGACGCCAGAATAAGAATGGTAATAGAGCTAAGGAATCGCGGTAACTTGAAAGCATCAACGGAGCATTTGAAAGCGTTGTGCGAGATGCAAAACCCAACAGGATTTCTTCTTTACGGACTAGCCCTTAGGTACGGTTCAGGTGTCGATAAAGACTACCCGCAGTCGCTCCATTATCTCAAAAAGGCAGCCGACATACGCTCAGAAGAGGACGAGATTTTTGTCTTGGACATAGATCCGTTCAAGCTCGCACACGTCCCACACGTGCCGCCAGAACCCAGGGCTCCTGCATTGTACGAGTGCGGTATGGCGTATCTCAAGGGCTACGGGGTAGCAGAAGTGGACGAGATAAAAGGCATAAAGTATCTCGAGAAAGCTGCTTCCTTGGGTCACCTGGATTCGATGTGTTTGAGTGGCACTCTGTGGTCCAAAAGTTCCGAAAAAAAAACCAAAAACAAAGCCCGCGCTGCGGCGTGGTTCCGATTGGCTGATAGACGAGGAGCAGATCTCATAGGCGCCGATTGGATATACAAAGACAAGTATCAGAGTCGAAGCATCGACAGTTTGTAATAATTTTTAATATCTGCATGTAACCCGAAAACCAAGACGAAAACGAAAACGAAAACGAAAACTAAAAAAACTGGGATCGGCCTAGCACACACCGGTCAATCAAATCCAACAGCTACATAGAAACTAAGAAGTCCTGGGATTTTGAGTTTTTTCTAGTTTCGTGATTTTCGTCAAAGCGTTGATTGAGCTGTGAGGTATTAGAAGTGTCAGTTAAACTCACTAATGAACCTTATATAAAACGATATTGCAAACAAAGAAAAGTCCGAAATTAAAGGGTTCTAGTCCAACTAAAATAATCAAATTCAAATCTAAAACTGCTGGTAATTTCCATACCTCTAACGCTCTTGAAGCTCTAGTTCGATATTCCTGGTGTATAAAATCTGGTGATAGCATCTTGTACGGGGCATCGCGACAGTAAATTAACAAATTATATATATCAAATAGTAAATACTCCACGAGGGAAACAACTTATCAAGAAGATTTTACCTATAGAACTGAAGATTAAGGTGTCTTGGGGCTTCCTTTTTGAGCTGAACTGATTTGGAATAGTCGAATTACTTGAGACCTTGGCGCTTTCGAAAAAACGGCGCGATTAGCAGCTATGAAAGTATGCATTTTTGTTGTTTCGTCACAGTGATAAGATAAAGTATAATTTTGGACAAACACGAAGAAAGTTCGAGGTTTTTCTAGCCCATTTCAGTTTTTGAGTACTAACGATCGAATCTGTGTTATGTGTAGTTCATCGATGAGCTGGATATCGAACTTGTGAACCAAACGTTGAACTTTGACACCAGCGATTGCAGTGTAAATGGCGGATGCGATATTTTTACCACGAAAGCAGTAGCTTCCGATAAAAAGCTTTATAAGACCATCGATAGACACTTAGACGCACTCTTGGTGGAAAACGAGGGCTTCAACAGTGCTGTACAACAGCAACTTGCGTTGGAAAACGCGGAAAGCGTGTCTTCGTCGCCGTCGGAACAAGCACAACATCTGTACAACACACGCGGAGAGTCTGGGTCGCCTTCGACTTCGTTTTGGGAACAGAAAAGACGTATTTCTGTGAGCGAAAACAACGGTGGTAATAGCTCAAACGGCCAATCGTCCAAGACCCATAAACTGAACGACCAAAACTTAAAAGAGCTGGTCAATGCAGCCGAGTCAGGTTATGTAAGCTCTTCGTCCACAGACTCCCATTCCCGCGCAACCAATGGTGCCCTGAGGCGTAGCAGCAGCTCTGGAAGTATGGCTCTGGGCTCCAGCTTGCAGAGAAGAAGGTCTTCGGCCCACAAAGAAAGCGTCAATATCGGTCCATTCGGACCTATAAACGAAACTGCAAGCAGAAGAACTTTTGCGTATTTGATTGCCATTTTGAATGCGTCGTATCCAGATCACGATTTCGCATCTTTAGAGCCCACAGATTTTGTCAAGAGTTCCATGAAGTCTTTGATTTCGAAATTTGAAAACACTCTTATATCTTTCGGCAAGCAGCCTCAAGAATGGATATGGGAAACCATAAATTCTCATATGGATGTTTCTGACTGTGCCATCTACCGCTACAAACCCTCAAAATCTTTTCTTGATGATGAACCGGGTCATTTATGGAGTCTGATGTGGTTTTTGTTCAATAAAAAGAGGAAAAGAGTGGCATACCTCTATCTAAATGTTTTCAGGTTGAAGAGTGCATCGTCCGAAAACCTTCTACAATCCGGTGTCGCCGAGGAAGACGAGGATGACCATGAGAAGGAACAAACAGGCACGCGGCACAGGCGGAAATTAACGATCGACCATGAAACAAACGCCTTTGAAGGTGAATATGACCTAACATGTAACTCACAAGATGAAGTGGCTATCGAGGAAGAAGATGAGCCCATGGAAGACTAGGAGCAGCAGTGCTGCTGCCTCATTTATCATCACAATTCTTATATCTCTGATTGAATCAGCAGATTGTTCTTTATAGCTCATTGCTACTTGGGTTCTTTGGACACAAACCTTGTGCCTTAAGATGATACGCTAGATTATACCCACAATTTGTAAGATATCTAAACCCGAACTTCATATGAGAAGTCATTGTACTATTGAATGTTAATGCTTAATGCTATATCGTGTCTCGATTTATCTACTTGCTCTGTTTTACTTGAGTGATGCTTTCAATACCGCTAGATGAGATGATGAATTCCACATCTGGTTTCTTGGAGTATTCTGAAAAAATCACCCGAAATGTTCGATGCACCTGCCAGAAGTTATTTGTATCCATCACTTCATTGAGATCCAGTTCCCCCCTTCTAATCATGGGACTAGCCCTATAGATCTTGGAAAGCATGATTCTTACTGAAAGGTGATTAGCCCACGATAGACCCAAGTTGGGGATCTTTGTCTCCACCTTGCGCCTGCGTCTTAACGGCATTGGCAGAAATTTCGGAAAAGGTGAAGTGGAAGTTTCTGTGCGGGCTGAGGCTAATGATGGCGAAGAACTTCTATTGCTCTCTTTGCTGGTGTTTTCTTCGTCCCGCGGTCGTTTCCTGGCAAATGCTGCTTCTGCCACCAGTCTGTAATCTTCATCCTCAGAAAGAATGCTTTCAATGTTGCCACGCTGCTGAGGTTTTGCTTTATTGACACTGTCTGTTAAGAGACCCTCTTGTACTTGGCGATAATATATGGTAGAGTCTTTCCAGCCGACAGTCCAACCAATTTGGTAGCCATAGCTAGTGAAATCGCCATTTGGGGAGGAATTGACCGCAGATGGTTCAGGAACAGGCTTATCGCCAACTTGGTTAGCTACCACCACGGCCAAAGAGTAATCATTCGCCAGCTTCAGCAGATGTTGAGCCATCTGATCAATGTAATGTCGATTATCCTGGGAATCTCTGAACGATCTCCTCTCGAGCTCTACTCGAAGATGATGTGAAATCGAGTCCACTACGACAAGCTTGATATCTGGATTTCTTTCAATAAGAATAGGAAGCTGGACCTGGAGCGTGTGCTCTTGATTGGCAAGATCGTTGCAATTGACGGTGAAAATGTTATCTTGAGAAACCTGCTCAAAACCCGGCAGCTGCTTTGATTTGTTTGCAATGAGTTCCTCAAGCCTTTTGGTAGAGATACTGCCCTCTGTAGTGATGAAAACGCATTTTCCGTTCAAACCACCATGCTCAACTGAGACCTGAACTGTTAAAGCCAGCTGCATAAGAAATTGGGACTTTCCTGTTGAACTCCCACCGAAAACTTCAGTGATTCCATGCGTACGTATTCCACCACCTAGTACTTCGTCTATCCCGCGATCTCCAGTTGTGAATTCTCGAATGCAATCTTGGACCACTGCTAGACTAGACCGTTTTGGCCCGAACAAAAGCTCTTCATACTCATTTTTGAGGGCCTGTTGAAAGCTCGCGATCTCGTTTATTGAACGTGGTACTATCCTTGCGAGTTCTGTCGGCCTACGGGTTAACAGATCAGTTACTGTAACTCGTTTTTCTATCAAACAATCCAGCACAACCGCATATTCTTGAAGAAAGGCCAACTTGCTGTTCGGCAGTTGATCATAAAGGTCCATGAACGCTTGATGGCCAGCCTCTCCCGCCTTTGAACGACTCTTTCAGGCTTCTGAAGACCGATACTTTCGATATTCTTATTCAAAAGTTTGGTTTTAAACCTTGAATAAGAGAAAGAGCTTCTTTAAAATGACATTAGAATAGATATTTCGGCATATACGTACAGAAACTAGATAATTCCAGCTAGCTTCGTCGCGAAATTGTTGATAACAACCCTAGAGCAGTAGCTTCATGTTTTTCGGTCGAGCCTTTTTTTATCACAAACGATTGGGCAAACCACCGATGATAGTAGTCTTGATGATAGTATAGTCCTCCAAACCGTGTAATGAGCCCTCTCTACCGAACCCAGACTCCTTGACACCCCCAAAGGGTACCGTGCAATCACTGAATACCCCTGTGTTGACCGAGACCATACCGGCCTCTAAAGCCTCTGAAACTGTGAAAATGGTGTCCACGTTTTTGGCAAAGACATAAGCTGCTAAACCGACGTCGCTATCGTTGGCGTACTTGACCACTTCTTCTGTGCTTTTGAAGGGGATTATGGCACATAGAGGACCAAATGTTTCCTGAGAGCTGACGTTGGCCTCTTGAGGAACCCGAGTCAAAACGGTGGGAGCGTAAAAGGAAGGTCCCAAATCTGGTTTACGACCACCTTCAATAAGAACTTTGGCACCTTTTTTGATGGCATCCTGGACGTGTGCCTCGACTTTCTCGATTGCCTTGGGGTTGATCATGGGCCCGTGCGTCACACCTTCTTTGAGCCCGTGGCCGATAACAAATTGTTGCACTTTGGAAGCTAGTTTCGACGAAAATTCATCAATAATGCTTTCGTGAGCGTACAGTCTGTTTGCGCAAATGCATGTTTGACCCAAACCTCTGAATTTAGAAGCGATTGCCTGGTCCACGGCCTTATCAAGATCGGCATCGTCAAAAACAATCAATGGGGCGTTACCACCCAACTCAAACGACAGCTTCTTGAGAGTAGATGCAGACTGTTTCATCAAGATCTTACCCACATTGGTAGAGCCCGTGAACGAGACTTTTTTGACTTTTGGCGACTCGCACAATCTCAAGCCGAATTCTGGAGTGTGATTGTGGGTTAGGACGATGTTGAAAACACCGGCTGGTATGCCTGCTTTTTCGGCCAGATATGCTAGTGCTAAAGCGGACAACGGAGTTTGAGAGTCTGGTTTCAACACCACGGTGCAACCGGCGGCGATAGCGGCAGCAGCCTTTCTGGTGATCATGGCGCTGGGGAAGTTCCAGGGAGTGATAATACCGCACACACCAACGGGTTCACGACGGGTGAAGGCCCTGTTTGATGGGATACCGGGGTTGATTGCTGTGCCGTACAAACGGGGAGCTTCTTCGGCGTACCATTCAAAAAATGACGCCGCGTACTTGACCTCTCCGATTCCTTCGGCCAAAGGTTTACCGTTTTCCCAGCTGAGCAGTTTCCCTAGATCTTCCACGTTTTCCATCATCAAGTTGTACATGTTTCTGAGCCAGGTGGATCTTTGTCTGCCCGGGGTATTTTTGAAAGTTTTGAAAGCCTCGTATGCAGCATCAATGGCCTCGTCCACAATAGCCACATCTTGTTCTGGCAATTTCTTGATAACTTCTCCGCTGGCAGGGTCCGTCACTTCGAAAAATTTGTCGGTTTTCTTGACCCATTGGCCATTCACATAGGCAGCATCTCTGACCACCTCGTTGTTGCTGAATTTTGGTTTGAAAGATGTCATTGGATAGTATTATTTTTTGGCAAATATTTCGACAGATAGGAGAAAGGTTCGAGTAATCAGCTTATTGGGTTCAAAGCTGTGCTCAATGATTTGGCAAGTTCCTGGTGTGAAGTTGAATGAAGATGTCTCTTTTATATCAACAGCTTGGGTTTTTATCGATGTGTTTGTGGCTTTTAAAGGTCAAAACCGTCTCAGCGTTTGGACCTTAGAACCTAACATAAAAGTTCCAAACCCGCGCGCAAACCCTATTATTAAGATGAGATTGAAGATAACCAACCGCAAGGTGAAAATTAGGCGATTGATTGCAAAATATGTTATCATGTGAGAGTTCCGTGATATCGGCGTGACGACGAGGGTGCCAGCAGCAGTGATGTTCACTCATGCTTTGCAGGTGGTGGTCCAGCTGGTCTTTGATATGGCGACTCTGTTGGTGCTGTGGTTGTTGTAGTTGTTGAGCCTGTGATATCTGTTACCACATTTGCGGCTGGAGGCGGTACGTTTGGTCTCTGGAACTGGGACTGGAAATCTTGTTCCGGGCGTGGTTGATCCTCTGAATAGTAGTCGTCGTCTCTAACCACTGCAGGAGGAGGCTGGGAAGGCTGGGAGCCGTTGCCGTATTCCTGCTGTGGCTGTGGGTCGTTTGGTCCAGGATGAGTGCGGTGGAACTTACCGTTCTGGTCAAAATAGCCAGCGTCGTTGACATTGGCCGTAGCAGAGTACTCTGGAACCGGGTTCTGGTCTGTTGGAAGATTGTACTGGTTCTGCGACACTCCGTAAGACGGCGGAGCCAGCCAAGCAGTTCCTCTGATGGGACTTACACCGTTCCTGCGTCTTCTCACGTTAATCATAAATACCCACAGCACCACAGCAACAGCAAGCACAATGAACAGCAGCCAACGGCCCCAAACCCAGCTGCCGTTGTAGCTATTGTCGTAGTAGGTAACGTCTGAAATTGAAAATTGATTTTGTTAGTAGTCTTTTCCGAAATGTCGTCAAGGCCCTGAATTTTTCGTTATGCATACATCTCTTGTTTAGTATGACAGCCATCGCTCACAGAATGGAATGTCTTATGGTTCAGTAGCTCGGGGGGAAAAAGGTGGGAAAAGAAGCTGTAACGAAGCAGAGGTTACAGTAGCTTTGCAGGAGTATTCGAGAGCGTTGAAAGGAATTATTCTAGGTGTAGTTGCTCATTCATTTCATTTTCTTTAATATTTTTTTTCCAGGCCCATCGTTTCCAATCCCGGTGTCCGAAAACTAAACCTTGCGAAACTTTGACTTCGAATGCAGGGACCACCCTTGGGAAGGCTTAGAATTTTTTTTCGGGCATGACGGAGCAATTGTGTAAGGCTAAAGCAGAGCCCCGAGACCTGAGGAACATAACAACAGCCTTGTTAGTAAAGGGTCTACTTGAATTTGTAATTCGACCGGTCCTAGTTTTTTCTTTGAGGGAAACTTTGTTTGTCAACAAGTGTGTGGGCAGAGGGGCTTGGCAGGGGAATAGAAGATTGTAGACTGCGCCAAGAAATGCACGGAAACTCGCTGTTCTTGCTAATTTTGTTGCCTCTTCGTTCATTTTTCCACGCTGTTATTCTTATCTTTGTTGCAAAGCCCTAATAAGCCTTTTTTCCTCGATTTGAACCCGGTTTTGACCTTTCCGTAGATCTTGTTTTGCGGATGTTCCGTGCAAAAGGGTCTGATTTGCCCCGTCCCAGTCCCAGTCCTTGTTCTTGTTTCTTAGTTTTCTTTTTGGGTTCCCATCGCTACGTTTAACGCACCACAAACTCTTGTTCCATCATCAAGTCCTGGTCATCGCTCAAACCTGCCGGTTGAGCGTGGATCAGAAGCTTCGCAAGACGGTCCATTTGACATTCGTTGATGGCCACTCCTCGTTTTAGAGAAAACGGCTGTCTGCACATCGGACACAGCCCTTTGGCTGTAGCCGTGTCAAGCCATTGCTGAATGCAATGAACATGGAAGTTGTGATTACACTCACCCACAACAAGCGGACATTCGTCGCCAGGAAACTTACAGCTGGGACACGTCCCGTTGTAGCTGACGCGGCAAATCCCACAAACGTCTTCTTCACCGCCCTCGTTCTCTTTTGGCAGATTGTCGTCGCCACAGATGTCCCAGGACCACGAAAACACCGGGTACACTTTGGTAAACTCCAAGAGCATCGTTCGGTATTGTAAAGAAGCCCCCAATCGCGTTACAAGACCCCAGTTTGGCTTACCAGGAAGTTTGAATCTGATCTTGAAACGTTGGTTTAGGCGCGCGTGTATTGTCCTTCTCCTTATCCACGAAAAATACACAGTGATTCAAGGTTTGTGGGTAACCCGTCTCGTATATAAGTATATACCCGGAAAGTACCCATAAAGCACCCACATACCCTTATCGGTTACTCATTTGATAAGAGGTATCACGTGTATAATGTCACATGACGTCCACTGATTTTTCATTATGGGTCACTAGCTAATAGATAGTATAGTATAAACAGTCGTCGTCGTCGTCGTCCACGCTAGCACTACAAACATGAAGAAGTATCAACTGATCTTCAATTGACAGGTTTGTTGCCCGTAAAATCACAGGTTTGTCGCCCATTCGATGTGACCCAATGAACTTCTTCCCCAAAAAAAACTTTGAAAACCAAAACAGCGGAGTCCTGTATCCGATTAAAACTCCGACTCGAAGATGCTGATGATGGCACCTCTGTAGAACTTCCCTCAATTTCACTCTAACAAAACAGGAGAACAAAAGCAATTAAAGAAAACCAAAACCGTCAAGACCAAAAAACCCCGTTTAAAGTTGGTCCCCCACCCCGCCAGCTTCGCAAAATGAAGAAATAGAAAAAAAAAAAAATTCATAGGAATATCACTAGTTGTTCGAGGGTTTTTCCTTCTTGGTAATCGTAAAATCTTTGCCTGCCCATTCCTTGAGCGATTCCAGTAGCAGGCCCTTGTCCTGAAGAGTTTTGAAATCGTCAAACCCGCCACGAGACTTGCCGTTGATCACCACGTTGGGCACGGTAAAACGACCGGTTTGCTCGCCAATGTAGGACTGCAGCGCCGCCATGTGCTCATGCTTGTCCAGCTCAACCACACGGTACTCCGGCGTGAACTGAAACTCCTTGGCAAGTAAACTTTTCATGTTTTTGCTGAACGGACAGCCGCTTTTGGAGAACACAATCATGGGCGAAGACGTCAAAATCATCTGGTATTCCTTGGCCGGGTCAAATTCTGCGTCCTGCGCGTTGGGCTGGGGTTTGGGCAGTTTATCCCAGATATTTTCTTTGATGCCGATCTCCTGCTTTATGCTTTCTATTTCTTCATCGACTTTTGCGTCACTCTTGCTGGTTTCCTCGACTTTGGGCTTCGTTTTACCCACTTTTCCGTTCGCTGTTGTTGTAACCACGCTTTTCGCCGTACTACTAGCTTTTTCGCTTGCAACGCTGCCACCGTTTGTGATGTCCATAGATGTGATATTGGCGTGTTGAACAATGAAGTAGATCAAAACGAACAGGATCCCTGTGAAAAGAAGTACTCTTAGATTCTTCTTTGGCGCCATCATGAGTAAACTAAACTGAGTTGCTTCCTTTAGACAACGTTCTGAGTCTCTTGTGAGAACCTCAACTGTTCTTGTAAAACAAAGTTGTAGAATGGAAAGATCACCAAACTTGACTTGATCTCTATCTTATAAATGAATTTATACTGATTTGATGATATCATCTTTAACGGACGACTCGAACCTTTCACGAAAATAAAGAATGCACTGCTGATGAGAGCCAAAGTCTCTAGGAGCACACTGGTACTTACGTTCTGTTGTGCATGGTTGAGCAGTTTTGTCTGCCCACAATGGACGAGGATCTCAATGGTCCTTTTTTTTTTAGTCATCTTTTCTGTCGTTCCATCAAGCTCAAAAGACAGGAGAGGAACTATTAATCGTAAAATTGGACATACGTACATGGAGGAATTGCATTGCGCATATTATTTTGCACCGGTGGCCTCCAAGTGAGTTTTCTCCAAAAACCGTAGTCTATCGGATATATATGTGCACATCTGTTGCCACTTTCTACGGTCGGTGCCCAAGTTGTCGTCCAGGTACTTGAAGTGAGAGCGTTGCTTGCACAGATATTGCTTGAAAGCACGGAAGTTTTCCAGCTCGAGATCGTATCCGTTGAGCCGTTTCAAGTTCGTGTAGGAGCGAATATGCTTTCCGTCCACAATTAGATCCTGGTCAGACCACAACGTGAAGGGATCAAACTTCGGAAGATTCGAGTGAACAAACATGATGTCGACTTCTTTGCGATCTTCGGGTTCAAAATAGGTCTTGTAAACGGCCTCGGGTGAGTACTCGGGGTCTATCGCAATAGAAGCCCCCGACTGATCCCCATACTTGGCATTGATTTCACTAGAGGCCCACTTGTAGCGTTGGTGATCTTGCACAAAATCGTGCTGCAACATCGCAACACCTCTGAACCCTGAAGGTTGATGGTACCCATCGACAGCTGTCACAGATTTGACTTGGTATGAAGACAGCCCGTAGTAATTGGCAGCAGCGATAAAAGTTTCTTTGTCACCTTCTCCAGAGGCCTTCTGCGAGAAGATGGGGTAGTACCAGGATGGTCCATTGACATTGTAGTACAATGATAGCAACACAGTGGGTAAATGTTTAGATTTGCTGATCATTAGTTGGCCCGATTCGGTCGAGACATCGGGGATCGTAGACTCCAGGTCGTGGAGCGGGACGTCCGATAGGTCAGACAGATCAGGAGTGTATACTTGCGGAGGTGTGATATCATCCATACAGTTCCGCACCCTTTTCTGGTAGTTGATAGGAATATCCGCAATATCATAGTATGCTGGATTTGTTGTACGTCTCCAAAAGTCGGGCCATAGTACCATACCAGTGCTCGTGTAAGGCTCTCCTTCGAAAATCTGATCCAGAGGCTTGATAGGGAAATTGTCAGCGTCCAAAAGAAGCAGATTTTCGAAACTCGAGGCAATGATCGAGATTGACTTGAACTGATACCCCTTGAAGTCGAAATTGTCGATGACATCGTCAGGCAGAACATCCGAGATGAAAATACATTTGGCGTTGTATTTGGGCAGCAAGACGTTACAAAACTCTTCTTCGCCTTCGTCTTTGGGAGGAATAAATACTTCCACCGGTAGCGTAGTACCTAGGTTTCGCAACGTCTTGATGATCAAAAACGCAAGCATCGAGAACTTACCGCCACCCACGGTGACGATCCCGTCGCCTTTGTAGGTTCCCTTGGGTAGAACCAGCTTCTGCAAACTTTCTACGTAGTCGCGATGCTTGCTTTTGAGCGTTTGCTTTTCCTTCGGCGAAATGATGAGGCACTCGCCCAGGTTTTTACTCGTCAATTTAGACCAATTTTCGTAGTCATCGGGACGGGCACCAATGTCCCCATTGAGCTTGCAACGTGGGTCGTATTGACGTGCCGATTTACCCATGGGGGAATTCATTCGCAGACTGTGAAACACCTGCTTGTAGAATTGCTGCATGCCCTCTTTGCGCTTATCGGCCGCTGTAGACTCTGCTGCCACTGGATTCTTTGTATCTTTACCGAACGACGTCCCCGCGTTTTTAGCCCCACGTTCATCGCCGAGGAACTGATTACTGGCTTTGATTGCAGCCGCCGGGTTCTTGCCCTTTTCAGGTCCCACGTCTTTGCTCCCACTACCCCCAGTGTATGTGTCGATGTAGTCCTGCAAGTATTGGCGGTATTCGCGCGATGGCAAATCCTTGTCTACATACCTGCTGGATAGCACAAAAGCCAAGAAGAACAGAGCAGCCACCAGCGTCAGCTTGAAGACCTTGGAGAACCTTTTCGTCAGTAGAACCATTCTGAAAGTGAGGATAACTTGTCAATTGAGAAAATGCGACAACTCTACTGTTTCTTGTCCAATTCGCCCCGTTCAAAAGCCTCCAGATAGACAGTGCCACGCTGGACAATCTCCAATGCTATGCAAGAATGGAATTGTTGACCTTTCCAAGCTTTCGCAATGACACGATTCGCTTGTCCGTTCTTAGGTAGTGAGGCCTATAAACAGTGCTTGTTCAAATAGGCTTAAACTCTAACCTGATGGTGCTGGAAAAAAAATGTTCAAAGGATCCTAGGTCATTGTCAACGAATATCGGTATTTTCGCGGGAGCTATGGCACGTGACCAAAATGCTAGGATTTAAAGTTTCCAGAGAGACGACGGGTACGGTCTGAGCGATTGACAAGGGCTCAGAGATTCCTAGCGACTTTGAATATTGTCTGGACATTCTTGGCAATCTCAAGATCATACTGATCCAGTCTCAGCTTCTCGAGAATTGAAATATTGGGTTTAGCCGCAGAAATCGTAGAAATGTAGTCTTCGAACAAAAGTGGGCCCTTTTCACGCAATAGACGGAGCTGAGATTTTATAAAGCCTTTGAGTTCCGGGTCTTTAATTCGCTTGAGTTGGTCGAGAGACTTCAAAGTAGCAAGCTGGGTGTGATAGTCATGACACAATAGCCAGCCGTTCAATTGGACACCAGGTCTGGCACGCAATTTCGTAAGCAATTCTGGTGTTTTGGCACTGTTGCTTTGCGATTCGTAGACAATTCGCGCCACTTCGAACCCCCAAGCCTCGCTGGCGGTCATTTGGGCCGTCAAGGCACATCCGTGTTGCTGTAGAATTTGGTCAATGGAAATGCTCAGTTCGTTAACGCCGCTCGTCCCAAGCATCATCTCCCGCAAGCTAGCTGCCAGCACAGCAGCGTTATCCTGTTTCAAATAGGCTGTGACTGTGGTGCAATTTTTCAACATGGGGCCTAACACTGAAAAATCGCGGTTATCGTTCAATTCAATTAGCTTACAGTCCTCGAGGGAGATACCGTAATTGAGGTTGTAAAGGGATAGCTGGCGCCAGGACTCATGCAAGTTCTTCAAGAGTCCACTGCGTTTGTCATTGAACAGACGCGCTTGTAGCAAGCGTTCGCCTTGCTTGGACCACCGCCCTGTCGAGCGCGCTAGTTTGTCGTGCAATTCGAGCATACCTAGAATTTTTCCGTAACTTTGTCGCTCGAAGGCTATCTGAACAAATCGGGGAAGGTTATCTATCGACTCGTACACGTTGGAACCAGCTGCAAGATGCTCAAAGAAAGGATGATCCTTGACCGGGAACAGTGAGGCGTATCTTGTAGTCATCAAGAAGTCCACGGTTTCCAGCTGTAAATTTTTGACCTTCAGCTGGGCGTAGTGGCCGAAGGCCAGAGATGGACACCCCAAATGATTGTAAAGCACGACCAGCCAGACCCTAGTATCGAAGTTGTACGGATCGAGGGTTTGATACTGCTCCAAGATGGCAATACTGGTCAAAGCATTTTCAAAAGTATAGTTAGTATCGTTGATCAATGACTCGACAATCTTCAGAATGAAGTACGAGCAGGGTGAGTAGTCAGTCTTGAGCTTTTCATCCAGAGTCCTTTTGTATTTGGCAAAAAGAATAATGAAAAGTTCTATACCGTTGACGTCAGTGAGACGAGAGTAATTGCAGTCGTGCATGAGCCCACTTTCGAGCTTCCTAAAACTCTGTTCAATCAACTCCGATGGCAGCTTTTCTTTATAATGCTCTAAATCGGGAACGCAACAAGGCTTGTCGTGAAACTTTTCAAGATAGAAATCGAGAGCACCGTTGGAAACGGATCCATCGTAAACCGAGTCCAAGCGCACATGCGCCAAGCGGTGATTTCGAGAATCGCGCGCCTTTATTATCGCCTCTACTTCTTTGCGTGGTAGATTGAGTATTTTCGAACTCTCAATGAATTGCGTCAAAAGCCCAAAATCGTCTAGTAGTGTCAACAGACGCTTGCACACTTCTACCAAATTCACATGATCCTCCAATTTTGTCAGATGCGTTATTAGGAAGTTCTTAAGATACAGGTCAACCGAAAATCCCTTTTCTGTGCCCTTCAAGAAGCGCGGGAGCAGTTCATCCACGATTACTTGCGACTTGTTCTCGCAGATCTCGCAAACGTGGCAAAAAATGACAGTTTCCTGATCCGAGCGAAAAGGTTTGAGCGATTCGATGGATTTGTACGCCAACGTGGCGTTCAGAAGGCGTTCTTTTGTACTTAATTGACCAGGCTGGAGCTTCAAAGACGCAACAGTCGAAAGCGCATACCAGAACTGAATCATGCGTGGGTCCTGGGACCAGCGACGCAGCTGGAACGCAGATTGTGCCATGTTTCGGTAGTTGGAATCTTCAATGGACTTACCAAACCACGCATAGCCTATTTCTGCGCTTGGATATTTCTGCATCGCCGCTTTGTATGCCTCTAGCGCACGGTCTGGCTGTGCCAATTCGAGTCGAAATCGATGCATCAATTCCAACGAGCGGAGATCGCTGGGCACGCCACATTTGGCCAGCAATTGCTCCAGCGATTCATTTCCAGTGACTACATTACCATTTAGTCTAAAACGCACGTACTGCTCCAAGATCTTTGGATAGCTAGCTTTGGGATATTTGGCACACAATTTCCCACTCAATTGCACCGCCAATTTGCCGTTTTCACGCGTTAAAGCGCTCAGAACCTCATCTCCAGCAGCTTCCATGATAACTGCTATCTTGAAGCTTCAAAAACACGAAAGCAACAACGTTGTTCAAGTCAAAACAGCTCATAAACGCTTGATTTTCGATCTAAGTTCTTAAACTTCTGGAATTTGATTTCTTAAACGCTCTTCCATATAAATCATATCAATATCATTGTCCACGAAGGTAATAGTGAAAAATTTTAGTATGTATATAGAGAAAGATGAGATGAGATGAGATGAGATGAGCTGCGATGAGCTTGAAAACAGACAGACCTTAGACCGTCAAACAGCGCTTTATTTCAAGGATTTGAAGTGTATTAGTGAGTTTGAAGGTTGCTTGAATTGATTAGAAAAAATGTCTTCGATTCACAAAGTTTTGGCTGGCAAATCGAGCGGAAAATCAAGCTCAAAAGAGGAGAACAATGCTTTCATGAACAAGCAGCGTACGCTGCTCATTTCGTCAAGAGGTGTCACTTACAGACATAGACATCTGATTCAGGACCTCCACAGCCTGCTCCCACAGTCGCGCAAGGAACCCAAGCTGGACACGAAGAAAGACCTGGGGCAACTTAACGAAATCGCGGAATTGTACAACTGTAATAACGTGGTGTTTTTCGAGGCTCGTAAGCATCAGGACCTGTACATGTGGTTGTCAAAGCCTCCTAACGGACCAACCATCAAGTTCTACCTCCAAAACCTGCATACCATGGACGAGCTCAATTTCACAGGTAACTGTCTGAAGGGTTCCAGACCGGTGCTGTCATTTGACGCACGTTTCGACACAAGTCCACATTTCAAGCTTATCAAGGAAATGTTCATTCACAACTTTGGGGTACCACCCAACGCCCGCAAATCGAAGCCTTTCATAGACCATGTCATGTCGTTCAGCATCGTGGACGATAAGATCTGGGTCCGGACGTACGAGATCGCCCACAAGGCTAGAAACCAGGACGAATACGAAGAAGGAGAATCCCGCGACGCCAAAAAGGACGTCTCTTTGGTTGAGATTGGACCCCGTTTCGTGATGACTGTGATTTTGATACTCGAGGGCTCCTTTGGAGGCCCCAAGATCTACGAGAACAGACAGTATGTGTCGCCCAACGTTGTGAGGGCCCAGGCAAAGCAACAGGCCGCCCAGGATGCCCGTAACAGATCCGATGCGGCTGTGCAGCGCAAAATCCGCAGACGTGAAAATGTACTGGCTGCAGACCCGCTTTCCAACGACGTGGTCTTCAAAAACTGAGTCACCCCACAAATTTACCATTCGGAATATAAAAAAAGAATATTAGCCTATGTACATTATAGAATCACAAATAAAAAAGATTGGCCAGCTTAGTTTAGCTTTGTAGCTAATCCGCTTGTGTTCTTGTCTGGGGCGCTCACTGGTTTTCTATATTTGTTATCCATTTTTTACATTGCGTTCTGCGGATCCACAACTGTACATTTCATTGGCCAAAGCTACTTAGATGCTCAGAGGCGAATTCTAGCATCTCTCTCATATCTTAATGTTTCTTCTCGACAGAGTGCTTAGCAAGGTATTCGGAAATGAATTGCTCCTCTTCCTTCGAGCTAGCTTTGATGTCAACCTGTTTAGCGGATGAGGCGAAAGGGTTAGGCAACGCTACCAAAGAAACGGCAGCAATGGTGGCCAAAGCAAGCTGGTGTGGCAGAACAGTTCTTCCTAGAATGTGGTATGCAGCGCCCATGTTATAAACTGGTTTTGACTGGTATTAATGCAGTTTGTTGTTCTGAACAGTGTCAATCCTATAATAGGATAGGCATTTTTGGCCTCGAGATTTTTCAATATCAATAATTAAACCATGGTCGCTTCAAACGAAGGGTCTAAAATTAAGAAAGTTCGAAACGTTTAGGATCAAATTCATTGGTGAAAACGAGATCAAAACACTTCAGAACGCAAATGCTGGACGAAGCAGAGGTTTTACAGGGATGACATTGACACTATGCAATTTTTCGGGTTTGAAAGGTGCGGAATAGGTTGTTTCTGATTCTAGTAGCAAGTCACTGAGCTAAGAAAATAGGGCTGCTCTTTTTTTATCCGAGATGTTGTTGGCAAAGAGCCAGGAAGACAGTAAAAAAAAAGGAGCCACAAGTGTCAGTTCCATTGGGATAGCTTTGACCTGTGTCCAAGATGTGAGACTGCGTCATATCGTGTCGCGTGGTGAGTATTTCTATTTTTTTGCGGGGAATTTTTCCCAAATCGAACTGGAAAACGCTGGGAATGTGATATGTGACTTTGGCTATAATTTGGGGCTCTTTGGGGACTCAAACTTGTAAGGATCACAATTCTACATCAAAAACTGCAAATATCAGAGTTCTGCACACTCTGGTCGATCTCTTAACAAGATGAGTCTTTTGAGTCTGAGCAATCTTCTCGGTGAGAGTTCAAAGCACATAGAGACTGCGCCGCTATATGGAAACAGACGTCAACATCAGCTCGAGTTCCCAGGTTCTCAAATCTTTTTTCTCTCGAATTGAGGTCGTATCTGAGAATCGAACCCAGGAACTCCTTATTTCGTACCAAACGAGTGAAACTTTCTAGCAGTCTAATCTCGATAACTAAACTGAGATGGATCTCGTTCACAACTTTACCTTTCGAAAGACACCCCCCATTTGCTATCCAGTTCAATCTCCCACTCAAGATCCCAGTTCTAGTGTTTTAGCTCATGATGGGATCCCCGCTCTGGCTTCTGGCCATTTTTCTAGCTTCAGTTCGAGGGTTTTCTCTTTGGGAATCCCTTGCTGGGTCCAATCCCTTTCAGGGCCCTAAGAATCAAATTCAAGAGCTCTGGGATCGTCCTAGGTCCACGGAACCGGATTTCAGCGTTTATATTTCTAACCTCGATAGCAATTATGCAATGAGAATTACAGAAGTAGACCCTTCTAAGCTTGGAATCGACACTACCAAGCAGTATTCGGGCTACCTCGACTATCAAAGTTCCAAGCATTTTTTCTATTGGAGTTTCGAGTCAAGAAACGACCCTGAAAATGATCCTGTGATTCTGTGGCTCAATGGTGGCCCCGGCTGTTCGTCACTGACTGGCCTATTCTTCGAGCTAGGTCCATCGTCGATTGGCCCAGATCTCAAACCAATTCACAATCCTTATTCTTGGAATAACAATGCTACAGTTATCTTCCTGGACCAGCCAATTGGCGTGGGCTTTTCTTGGGGCGATGATAAAATCACCACGACAAATGCAGCAGGAAAGGACGTCTACATCTTTTTGGACCTTTTTTTCCAAAAGTTTCCACACTTGAGATCCAACGATTTCCATATTGCAGGTGAGTCCTACGCCGGTCACTACATCCCGGAAATCGCCCATGAGATCGCAGTCGTTAATGAGCACCACAAGACTTTCAACTTAACATCGGTTTTGATCGGAAACGGTTTCACTGATCCTCTGGTGCAATACGATTATTATGAACCTATGGCTTGTGGTGAAGGTGGACACAAAGCTGTGATTTCAGAAGAAGAATGTGCAAAAATGCGTACCGATATGCCGCGCTGTGCTACGCTGAACCAAGCCTGTTATTCGACTGGATCGACTTTCGCCTGTATTGCTGCAGCGGCCTACTGTGAGAGGATGGCAATGACCGCATACGGGAAAACAAAACTGAATGTGTACGATATCCGGAGTAAGTGCGAGGACGAGGAGGGTGACACATGTTACAAAGGAATAGGTTACGTCGAAGAGTATTTGAATCAACCAGCTGTGCAAGCAACCTTAGGGTCAGACGTTTCGAAGTTCAAAGGTTGCAATGATGAGGTATTCTTGTCATTTGAATTGACTGGAGACTCTAATCGCCCCTTCCAGCAGTACGTTGCCGAACTGGTCAACAGGGACATTCCTGTTTTGATATATGCTGGAGATAAGGATTTCATTTGCAACTGGCTTGGTAACAAGGCTTGGATCGAATCTCTAGTATGGAAACACCAAGGCCAATTTGCTTCATTGCCTTTGAAGCCATGGATCTCGCGCCATACCAAGGAAAGTTTAGGTGAAGTCAAAACTTTCGGCTCCCTTACCTTCTTGCGAGTCTTCGACGCTGGCCATATGGTACCCTTCAACCAACCGGAAAATAGTTTGGAAATGATAAACAGATGGTTGGCTGGTGACTATGAACTTGGGTATAAATATTAATTGTTCAAGAAGCTTGTATTTACTAGCTTTTGCCCCTATGGTCCATTCTATATGCTGACAGAAGAGACTGTATTCGACTCACAATTTCCACACATTCTGCCGGATTAGCTGCTTCGAAATAATAGCGCTTCAGCCCGGTGGGCCGATTGACAAAAATTTTGAAGTACTCTGGTATTCGCTTCGATTTCCTGATAAGTACAACTTGGCTCATGTGGAAGCATTTGGTCTTTCCGTGGTCATGGTGCCAGTTAAACCCATTTTCAGGAGGTATGATGTAGATGTAATCTCCGTCAATAGCAAGTGTTCTCTCGTGTTTGTTTATGAACGAGATTTGTTGCCGTCTCCAAACCTTGTACTTATAGTACGCCCCAGTAAAGGCGTCCTTATAACTTGTTTCCAAGTTGGGTACCACTTGATCGGAGTAAGATTGTCGAAAACTTGTGTTGACACCATTGCGTAGTGAGCTTTTCGAGCTATTTTTTAGCTTGAAAAACCCACCAGTTCCTGCGCTAGAGTCGTTGGCCTGCGACAACCTGTGTAACCCACGCTTGGATCTCACAGAGCCCTTCTTACTCGGTACTGATGATGGCTTATTAGATAACGCGTTAGTTTTTTCGGTGTCACCAACTGCTTTCAGCGTATCGACAGCTGTCAAATACTGATCCCTGCTGTTCATTGCCACTGGAGTAAGATCGGCACTTTGAATTGTAGGCAGAGCCGGTTTGCCAAAAGTCGCATTGCCCATTTTTTTCAAGCCCAACGCTTTCACCTCTTTCCTCGAAATTAACTCCAGATCAAAATTTCCATCCAACTCGCCAAGACTGTCATCAAGATCAACTACGATTCGCCGGCCGCTAATCTTTAAAGTGTAATCCATGGGATCCATGGACTTCATAGAGCAGTATCGTGCTAGAATCGTTTTTAGAGAAGTAGAGATGGGCACCCTGATTGTCGTAAAGTTAAAAGCAGGGTTTAGATTAGGAAAAAGAAAGATTTTAACATCTTCAAGTTTACCTTCCTGAGGTTGTGAGTCATTGTACTTCGTTTGTAGGATAGGTTTGTAATAACTTAATTGATTGATAGAATCGTTGGGAATCGTTGCGGAGGAATCGTCAATTTCTTCTCTATTGCCATTGTCGTCGTCTTCATATGGCAAAGGCGTCTCTGCCTCGTTCTGATTGAACTCTCGCTCATCATTTACCTTACAAAGTACAACCTCATCGTCAAAAACACCAGAGATCTTACTTTTCCGGTCAATGGTCCCAAAATTGTCCTCGAAAGGTTCCCCGTCTTCATCCACTACTTTGAGCCTGAACATGTTTGGGTTCCTGCTTTCTTTTTCCATGAAAATGCTACCATCTTCAAGCGCCTTAACTTGAGAAAAGTATTGATACAGTATGAATCCGATCACTTCGAAAACTGTCGCTGACTTCCTGACTTTTAGATTCAACGGATGCTTCCGGTGCTTCAACGAATCCTGAATGTAGACATGCAGAAGTGTTGAATCAGATTTCGCAACCTGGTCTCCCGAGACAAATGAGAAGTAATCCATTGTATCAACATTCTTATTTTTTTTCTGTCGGAGGATGCTGGTCAGCTTCGAAGTGCTTTTGTGGCTGGTGCCTGAAAGCGGGGCTTTTCCAAACACACTTGGATCGAAAGTGGGCTTCGGAGTTCGAGCATTCTTGAGATGATCACTGGCACTTCTCCGATGCTTGTTCCAAGTTTTGACCGAGCCATTTACACCGTTTGGCGCGTTAGCTTGTGTTGAACTTTTCGGAAATCTTGAGGGACTGGATGTTGCCAGGTTTCCTTTCTTGTCGCCGTAAACGCTTTGAAATGAGTTTCTTATAGAAGAGCCAGTTGAACTGTCGGGTTTTTTATACTCATTGAGCTTCAACGGAGTGCTGTCATTAATAAAAGCAGATTGCTGGCTTCCTTCCAATAACTTGAAGGCATGAGAACGTGGAACGGAATGCTCTGGCATGGAATTTGAAGCAAGCAACTCATCAGTTATCATTGAATCTTCCAGTAGTGAGCCTCCCGTAATTTGTGCACGGGTAAAGCTGGAATCGTCTAAGTCATTAATGTCGGAATCAAGCAAGGATTTTCCATAGGAAGAAAGCTCGGAGGATGTAAAACTCTCTTCGCCCGAAAGCGAGCTACCATCTTTGTTGAACATTTGACCAGATGCGTTTTGTCCGTTCTCATCACTTTCGTCCCCAGCAGACGTCCTCAATTTCTCTTCATCAAGGTCAAGCTCTTTTAAATCGTCCTCATCCATGTATGAGTCCAGATCCGAATCCTGGTCTTTTCGGGAAGAATGACCAACGGTGTTACCATCATCGACCGATGTATCCACGTTGCGATCTAGAATATTGAGCATCAAATTGCTCTTTCCACCCGAAGACGTCGCAAGCGCATTCTGACCATAGCGCGGTAGATGTCCCAATTTGGAGAGTTTATTGTTCCTTCCATCGTCGCTTTTCGGTAGGCCACCAAGAAAAAACTCATCATTCTTGTCGACATCGTCGTCATCATCCTCGTCATCCTCGTCGTCATCCAGAGTCTCGTCATAGTTGAATGCACCGTCGTAAAAGCGCAAATTTGAATTCTGTACTTGGGAAGATTTGTGACGTGAACTTTTTGAGCTGCTGTTGATTGAGGTGGTTTTGCGCTCTTCGGGATCGCTACTGTTATGAGCTTTGAAGATTCTGGAGAATAAGGCTCCTTTTTTGGTTTTGGGATCTTGAGTAGGCCGTGGTGTATTGCGACTCAGGGAAGTGCCATTTCGTCGGAGAGAATCATGAGTGCTTTTTTCGATTGTTGGCTTCACCGTGTGCGACTGTTTCGATGTGATCGAATTGTTACTGCTGGTGAACTGTTCCTTTTTTTGATCAGTCGTGGAACTGACCTCGGCCATGTGGTTATCTGCAGCTTCACTGCCGTTTGAAGGACGTCGTCCTGTTGCAATGGTGTCCCTAGTTGAAGGCTTTTTTTGGTTGAACCTTGTCCTTTGAAGAGATTCAATTTTGGCCATATAGTTTTCGGATATCGGGGGCGACTCCAAAGTCAGCAATAAATCATCCCCATTGTCACCATAGTACAGTTTGTGAAGGTCTGGCGGCAGCTGATTGGTATCCTCTTCGTTGTCTAATATGAAGGGTTTGATTGTGCGTTTGGCCTGTTGTGGGTCGGAAGAGCTGCGCAGAAAAGACGCTCTTAATTGATTGATAGATCTCACAGTGTCCATGGCACTATCGGGGTCATTGCAGTGAGTCAGGATCGATCTTTAGTGGTGTTTTCGAGGTTTTTGTTGGTGTTGTTGTTGGTGACAATGGCATATATCTTATATTTAGGCCTAATAAATTAGAGGTAGTATGTCGTACGTGGTGATATATTCATCGAATTTGGTAAACTAAGAAGATCCATAGAAGATATAAGTCTAGTACGAATGCATCTGGCAAGAATCGTTACATAGAGGTCTTTCATGGCTCTTGGTTCTCTTGCAAATCACTTTTTTAGTGATTTTAGTGGATCACAAGAATATCACTTTGTACTAATGTGATATTTCTTCGATCTGCTACGTCTTGAAAGAGACGTTTCTTTCAAAACAGAAAATGGAGACCCGTACTTTTAGACATTCCATGTAATTCAACACCGATACAGTCACTATTGGTAAATTCATCGATCCTGTGAAGATCCAGTCTCACTATTTTGGGAGTCTGCTTTTAAATAACGTCAACAGGTCGATGTGGAAGCTCCAAAGAAAAAAATACTAATCGGAATAAGGCAAATTTGGCACCATAATGATCAGAAAAATTCAACCAAATCAGCCATTATATTATTGAGTTCGTTGATCTACATCTTAGTCAAGATGTCTGGTTTTTCGTCCCAGGCTTTAAAGCTTTATTTTCGTTTAACTGACGTCGCTAATTCGGATAGTGAAAATTAAAGAACTTTGAAATGAGATGAGATGAGATGAGATGAGATGAGATGAGATGAGCTGAATTGAACTTAAAGCAGAGCTCCGTATAAAAGACGGTGAGACTTCAGTTGCGTATCATATTGTTGAACGTCTCGGGGCGAAGATTTGACTATCTTTTCTCACGCTAGTTTTTGATTTTAGCAGTAACAACAAGTTACAGAGCTGTCATCATCATGGTCTTGTCGTCAAATTGGTTGAAGCTTCAAGCCGCTCAGACTTCCTCTGGTACTCCCGCGAAACATGTTTCAAAGTCGAAAAAAAAGGATTCACCAAATGCTGCTGTCCAAAATGTCAAGAAAGTATCGAAACCTGCAAAATCTACAAAATCTGCAGACGTTGTGAGTTCTCGAGGCAACAAGAACACTACGAAAGGAAAAGGTGCTAAAGTGCCCGTCAGAAGCAAGCAGAATATCATGAAAATGGTGAATTCCATGACGGAGGAAATCAACAGATTGGAAGATCAAAAAGTAAAAGCTAGCAAACCTGGGGATTCTCGTGCTCTTGCCGTCGACCTGGAACAGTCATTAAAAGCTGACGGAGAGGACAGAAATTCTCAAAGAGCCTCAGAGGTGGGCAAATATGTGTCTCTGGATTGCGAGTTTGTGGGTGTAGGCCCTGAAGGCAAAGATTCGGTTCTTGCTAGAGCTACAGTGGTTAATTTCTTTGGCCACGTTGTGCTGGATGTTCTTGTGAAACCACAGGAGAAAGTGACAGACTGGAGGACCTGGGTGAGTGGTATACGGCCTCAAGATATGTATAAAGCGGTCCCGTTTCCGGTTGCTCAGAAACAGGTTGCTGAGACCCTACAAGATAGGATACTGGTGGGACATGCCATCAACCACGATCTTCAAGCGCTATTCCTTTCACACCCTCGTAGTATGATAAGAGATACCTCTAGGCACATACCGTTCAGAAAGAAATACGCAGGTGGCAAAACGCCCAGCTTAAAAAAGTTGGCCAAAGAGGTATTGGGTGTGGACATTCAAGGCGCAGAGCACTCGCCGATTGAAGATGCTAGAGCCACGATGCTCATCTACAAAGCTGACCGTAAGGAGTTCGAGCGACTTCATAAAATAAAATTTGGGTCGAACACGTAGGGAAACTCCATTGAGATTGAGAGGAAACTGAATGCCAGATGAAAAGAGAGAAATGTACATTATAACTCTTGATACGTATCATGATAGAACTAGCAGCCGCGTCACTCAGTCTCCTCCAGAGATTTCATCATGCGCGACAGTATTTTAACTGTTAGCTTTTTTCTTTCGTAAGTCGCGTAAGGGTTCATTCTGATAGTACCCATAGATTCACCCAAACTGGAGGGCATGTCAATCCGATGAATACCAGAGAGGTTCCTGGCTTTCAAAAGAGCTTTTGTTTCGGCCAAATGTGCGTCGCAATTTGCGTATTCCTTCTCTTTTATTATTTGTTGGACAATCGAAAATACCAACTGGGGAAAATCTGACTGAGAATCGAAGGTAGCTATGCGATTTATCTCTGTGCGGATCAAAGAGTAAATCTTTATGACTTTCATGGGGTTTTTGTCTACTAGGTGCTGCAATAACAGCAAGTAACGTGTCTTGCTTAATTCATCTGAAGAGCCAGTGGCGAAGTAGATAGATGCCTGGTATAAGGCTATCAAAGAATTCTCCGAGTCTGATTCTACCCAATTCAAAAGACCCTGTGGCACAAAATTATGCTCATCGAAGTAGTAAAACTCATCATCAACTTCAAGGTCTGCAAGAATTGCAGTCAATTTCGAGGGGCGGGAAACTTGGTAAACGATCAAAAGATAGCAGAGATAACTGTCGCCGGTTGAATACTTCAGATCTTGGTAAGCTAAGGTGAGCATCAGATTCAGGCATTCCACTGAAGTGGGCTTGACATGGGGTATAATCATCCCCTTGCTTATCATGTTCAGGAAGATATGTGGGAAATTTTCCTCGGTCCATTTCAATTCGCTCACTGCCTCGAGTTCAATTAGTAGTGGCTCGGCAAACCTACGACTGGCGAAAAGCATGGTTTTCAGTGAAATTCCATCCGCACTTCGATCGGTGCTCGATATACGTTTGACCGCGTTTGCCATGAAAAGGAGACCGCCATGGTAGAATACAGTGTTGGGCGATTGAATGAATGTAGTTGCCAGCCAGAAGAGTCTCTTGAGCAAAGTTGAATGCGGTTGAAGGCCTAGCACGACTTTGCTATACGTAAAACAGTGAGAAATCATGAGGAAGACAAGTTCATCACTAATGTACGGTTCCGCGACAGTCTTGATGGTTTGAAGCAGCATATTTCTGCAGAGAAACTCAGACATTCCATGCTGACCAATAATTCCGATTATCATTGCTGCTCGAGCAGAAAGGAATGAACCCACGTTGAAAACAGCATCCATTGTATACTTGTTGTACTTGGCCTTCCATTGCACGCTATCTGTTTCTGACGCGTTTTCCATCACCGACATAATGCTTGTCACAAACTGCTCTAAAGCTGTGAATTTGCTCAGAAAAGATGAAGCGCTAAAACTCTGTAGTATGCGGCCTTTGTCTTGGCTGAATCCAGACATGAATCTCATTTTCTGACGAGAGAAAGTTTCTTTAAGCATATCCAGGTTACTTCTCTTTTCTGCAGATAACGACTCATTGGTTGAAAGAGATTGACACACGTTCATCAATAGCTTGTGTAAAGCCAGTCTCATCTCCGAAGGACCGACATCGATCAAAAGTGATACGATGTACAACACCTCGGGTAGGAACAGTTGAGAGAGTAGCAGCGAGTCAAAGAAGAGTGCTACCGTGACGTTGACAAGTATAATAAGTTCAGACCAGCTGTTTGTTGAGGCTTCCATTTTTAGAGAGGGTAAGAATGACCTCGAAAGCTTCAAAATTCTGTTCACTACCTCACTGCACATCTCGACGGTAGAGACTCTGGTCAAAAGGGAGACAGAATTTTTCCAATCAACTCCTTCAGAGTCCCTATCGATAGAGTGATTCACAATCTCATCAACAATGAGAGGCACAAGGTTAGCTTCCAGAATCAAAACTGACCAGATACTCTGGCTGTATATCATGGTCAGTCTTTCATCTCTAACGCTGAGTTTAATCAACGTCCGAAGGATGTCTGAAACATTCTCGGGACCATTTTCATCATCAGCGAGATACACGTATTTGTACAGGTTTGCAGCCCATGGAGATAGGGCGCTAACCACTTGAGGTGCGTGTACGACATCAAATACATTCGACAGGCCCTCAAGAAGTAGCCTCCATACTACCAACGATAACTCTGGGGCACTTTTTGATAAGCCTTGGAACAAGGACTCACAGAACGCTGAAGTATCGTGGGGAACATGCGTCTCTGGAGATATGCGAAGCTTGAACCCGAAATCTAGACTAAAGGCTTCCTGAGTTGCTGCCAAGACATTGTAAGAAATGTCTTTCACCTCCTCGTCGTCGCTACAAAAACCAGCATAAATGACGAGTAAAAGGCTGCCTAAAATTTCATTGTGCTCCTTTTCATCATTATGAATAGCCTCATTTTGTTTTTGACTTTCTAAATCACCGCCATCATACTCTTCTTCAATCCTTGCTTGAGCATAGTAAAAAATCTTGATTATCTCAAGATACTTTGAGCTGCAAAGAACCAATTTTGTCCCATCATCGAAGTTTATAGTAAACTCCGAAGGTACCCCTGTTTCGAAGGAGACTATTGTTGACGACACCGCGGCCACCTCATAAACACTGTTGAAGTTGATCTCAACGACGTCATCAATTCCAGCAACTTTGAAACGATAGGGTGTTTCGCAGATCATCTGGATGTACCTGTTTCCAATTTTCATGGTTACCGGGGTAAAGCGGCCTCTGTGAGCATCGTAAAGAGAAACATCTCGTAAGGTCACCCTAACATCCGAAAAGACGTCGTTCGAGAATGAGCTTAACATGAGGCTTTTGATGAGACTTGAATTTGAGTCGCTGTTAATAAATTGGTGTTGGGTCTGGTGCGGTTGAAGGAAAGGATTATGACCTTTAAACAACGGAAGCCACCAATCCAGAAACTCCTCCGTCATATTCAGGTAAAAGAATTTGGCACAGTTTTTCGCTGCTTCACTGGGTATTAGGTTGAGGAAAGACGTTGTGAGTTTTTTCCCAACAGCAGCATCATTATTGTAGCCAGTACAGTCAACAACAAAATAATGCTTTGAACTCCAGATTTTCGCATAAACCTGGAAAGTGCGATAGATCACAGCTTCGATATCACAACTTTGCCTCTGGAGCAATTCGAATGTAACAACAATCATGGGTAGGCCGTCAGACGACACCGCTTCATGTATAAATGGGTAGTCGTCCTTAAAGTTGAATGTTCTTAGAGAATGCCGCGACATGAAGTCGTAAAGCTCAGGCTGTTCATCCATATTGTTCCTTATCCAAGGTGGTATTTCGTTCCTGAACTCCATTCGAGGTTGTCCTAGAGTCCATAAAAGCCGATCAGTGAGCCTCGCAGAACCTTTCAAGGTCTCGAAATCATTAAGAGATTTTACACCGCTTATTATTCCACTTCTTATATCAAGTCCATGCTGGTAAATATACCGGTGGAGATAGTTGAATTCATTAAGTGTGACTTTTTCTTCCATTCGAAGTTGAGTAGATACCACACGGTTGGGTCGTGCTAGTTCAGTCAGATAAACCGAAACTCGTTCCGAACAACTTTTGAGAAAATCTGATCTCGAATTGAGAAGAGGCCATTTCATGGAACTGATGGAGCCATTGGCAATGTTTTGAATAACCTTCGCCAGTGTAACGAACGCTCTTTTTTGCTTGGAGGTGACGGTATCAATAAGGTTTTCAGAGTCAGGACTGACCAATGCTGGGCAAAAGAACCTCAAAAACACAAAAGACCCTACTGCTGCAGTTTCGTAGCCTGGAAACTTTTCCCTGACGCTCGAGTAAATAGACTGGCAGATTAAAAAGAACTGTGGTGGAAATGACGGCACTGAATCGACAATGGAGTCAATTAGCATACCAAGGTACTTGATGAACAAAGCAACGTTTTTCTCTGCACTGGGGTTTTCAGGTGTGATTTTCTCAATTTCAAAATCCTCGCAGTTTGCAATGATTTTATTTATGATGGGCTTGAGTGTCTGCCTGAGGTATGATGTTCCCTTGAGTCTCGAGAACATAGAGAGCGTTCTTGTTGCACAGCTGTTTCTGCGCAACACGTCCGCATAACGAGAAGCATTCTGTATCTCGTCCTTTATCAATTCTACCACTATGATATGCGAGGCATTCTTCACCTCATATATGGATAGCATGCTGCTTGCCAAGGAGTCTATGTCATTAGCAGGACATACTCTGGCAGCAAATGGAATCAATTGAGGACAAGATAACGATTCCGTAACGTATTCTTCCACCAGTTCATTTTTCGCTTCCGCAAGATTTGAAGTTTGAGGATCAAAATTTGATATAATCTTCACAAAAACATTGAGAAAAGCCACTTTTATCCTCTGATTCTTTGAATACCCGATGGGAAGTGCGTATTTCAGGCCCACATCCACGTTTGCATTTAGAAGGTTTGTTAAAGAAGTGATGATGTTATCATTCAAAACTCCGATCTTATGGCGCAGCGTTGACGGGTACACATCAACCGTTGAAGTTTTCTCCAATCCCTTTAGCAAAATACTGAAGTAGTTACCAAATGTTACTGCTTTCGATCGTTTAAGTTCACCTTCAGATATTGACAAAGGGACTTCAAGCATCAAGTCCTTGGTAATATAAGCAAGCGCTCTTGACGACTCAATTGAAGTGTCGATATAGAGGTAATCGAGATCCCTACGCTTCAAACTCATTTCCCTGTGAGGTTTGCTCAAATTCTCAAGGTCCAGCTCCTTAAAGATGGCGGACTTAAACAATGCGATAGTAGACCGCAGCCATCGATTTTTGACCACCAGGTATCCCGAAACACAAAGATTTTGCTCCGTGGTTTCATATGACTTGAGCATCTTGGACAAGTGAATAATTGCCTTATAATACCTAGTCGAGTCGTGACTGACATTTTCGACTATCTTGAAGAGTTGGTCAGAAAGTGTTAAAACCTGAACAGAAATGAGTATGAGCTCTTCTTTGGCGTCGTCGCGTTCCAAGATAGTTCGCACAATGAGAACAATCTGCTCTAGAAGTAAAACTGAAGGTTCGTTTTGCGCTTGAGCGAGATCCAAGGTCTCTAGCTCATTCGTTCTCTTTTTTAGGTGTTGTAAGAGGCATCTGAAGGCCAAAGGATGCAGCTCAGTGCTGATTATGTCTTTCGAATTTTCGCGCGTCATCAAGTCCGGGTCATTTAACCAGGAACACTGCATCGAGATGAAATAATCGACCATTTCGATGACTTCAGCTTGCATACCAGGGTGTACATGATTTTCCGTCACAGTTTTCTGATCGATGGTGAGGAAGGCACCACAAGATGACGCAACAAACCCTGCAATATTTCTGAATTGATTTGCTTCTGTGAGAGAGTGTTTGGTCTTGCGCGTGAAATTCAGCCATTGGCTGTACATCAATTTCAATGTGTCGAACAACATTCGATCAGGATATTCGACAAATTTCAAAATATCGCTTCTCATTCGCCGCTGAAATGCTACCGCTCCAGTGGAAACATAATTGTCCTTGCACATTGAGCTGAAAAAACGCGTATTGAGCTTTCCACTTTCCCCTGAGCTGCCCAAGATCTTATCGTGAGAGTCCAGCTCTTTCAAGAGACCTCTAAAGCAAGCTCTCAGAAGCTTGTGGATTTTTGGTTCGTGAGAAATAAGTGAAGTTAGAAGAGCCCTGCCAATAGAACCATGGAGCAAATGATGAGTATCTTTCTGTAAATCCTTCAAGGTGGTGGCATCTATTTTAGTCGTGAGTTCAAGGCGAAGATTCATGAATTTCAAAGTGACATCCAGCAGCTGTTCCCGTCTGGTATCCTCTAAGTCCAAGTTAAAAAGAGCTGCGGAGATAAGTGTCACAAAATATGCAGATCCCTTGTACATTACTATGCGAATTTCGTTCGCTTCCTCGGTATCTCCCAATTTCATGACCCAAGCAGAGATAAATGAGGAAAGGGAACGAGCTGTGGCCTGCATGACAGGGTGCTCGTCAATCAATCCAACAAAAAGTGGTTTTATTAATGTGTTGTAATCATCGATGACTCTTGTTGAACCTTGATCAGAGACGGTCAAAAAGTAATCGCACACCGTTCTTTTGTAAACTGACATTATATTGATCATTGCTGCTCTTGCATCAGCAAGGTCCGCGATCGTCAAATTCTGAGAAATCAATATGGAGCCATCATTACTGAGCCTTTGATCGCTGGGCTGCGTGAGCAGCGAAGGTAAATTGTGCTCTGACAACTCCTTTGAGCGAGAAAATCTAAGAGGGGAGGTCATGTTCCTATTGACACTCTCGAATTGTGACCTCGTCCCATGAGAAAATTTATCGACCTCTAACGGATGTGTGAATTTTGAGTTCGTCCTCCCAGCTGCTGTGAGAGACGATCCTGAAACTCTTCTGGCCCGGGGCGCAAGTATTGCTGGCCTTTCGTTTGTGCTTTTTTCATTGTAAGAACTCGCACCAGACGACACAGAGGAAGAAGATCCTGTCCTAGAAATTTCTGTCTTGCTATTCGTTTGTTGGGGGGATAATGTTGGAGTGGATTTGAGGGGGAACGGTGGCGAGAAACATCGACCGATCTTCGAAAAATCTGTTCCGTCTTTCAAGGTACCCCTTAAAATGCCCTCTACTATTGAATAGAAGCCATCTGAAAAGTGATCCAGCGCCGAAAGTACCACGTCTGACATTTCGGCTAACGTAACTCTTAAAAAGTCAATTGACTTGAGTACGGTTTCGAAATTGGATCTCGTAACATTTGGAATGCCGAAAAATATTTTGAACCCTCCGGTCAAAGTCCTCAGATGCTTGTATCCTATATGCTTGTTTTGAGTAAAGTGACTCAAGTGAGAAATGAAAGTATCAGGATCAAGTATTAGAGCAGGAGCAAAGAAAGCGATTTGAAGCTTCGTATGAGAGGTAGGATTGCGAGATAAGCATCTTGCGATAACCGGATTTTTTTTTGCCTGAGAGGGATCGCATAATTGTAAAGCATCACCCACAACAAAAAGCAACCTCTTGCAAAACATTACAGCAGGAGATTCTTCATCGGCAAACTTGATTGAAGAGCATGCTCTAAACATCAAAACCAGGGTCCTCAATGTATCAAGCAGTGAGGTATCGGATACTATTTGTGAGCCATTGATATTTTTTACAAGCGTCGTCAAAAACTTGACTTTTTTGCTTGTTGGAGTGAGGGAAGGAAACTTGAAACTTTGTAGTTTCTTATGGGTTGACGGTTTGAGCTTGGCGAGCTGGTTCTGGGATTTTTTCTTGTCTTCGTCAGGGCTGACTTTTGGAGTATCGTCTGGACTTGAGCCGCCTTCATCAGGAATATGTTTGAAACTCATTGAGTTCATCTCTTCAAAAGCATTGGGTTGAAACAGGAGCATAACCACTGAAAATCTCAAAATGGACAGATTGGCTACATCTTCCACCTGAAAAAGGGACCCTGACAGGACTGAGGATGTTAGAAAATCCCAGCCTAATGACTGCATTTGCGAATCCAGATCAGATTTTGAGTATGTGTACGATCGTCTTAGATCTGATGTGTCAGTTTGAAAATACGAAGCACTTCCCGAAGAGCTTATTGGAGATGAGGCATCGGACGAGGGAGGAGAGCTCTTGAACTCTGAAATCGCGGCATTAGACGAGGCCGTTGTTGTAAGCACATATGGGACATTGAAGCTAGAGTAGATATCATCAAAGAGAGTTGATGAAATTTTGCATGTCGCGTGGGCGGGTGCATCTTTGGAAGAATTCGTAATTTCGTTGATCACTTCAACATACTCGGAGGGCCGTGAAAGAATCCAAGTCATGATGGCCTGGGATGTGTACATCAGCACCAATTCTTGATGGGAGCTTTTTTTCAAACTCTCTAGCACTTTAGATACATTTTGGAGAAAAGTTGGGAGGCTCGTGATTGTGACATAAAAGGTGGAGAACATATCCAAAAAAGGCACAACATCGTTCTCACTACTGCGTGTACTTGCCAGAGGTGTGATGATGGAGGCGTCCATAAAATCTGAAAACTCAGTAGGATTTGCTGCTGCGACAAACCGACCTAAATAATCCAGGTTGGTATCGATGATTCTGAAAAGTGGTGAAATCTCTTGGTCTTCAAAACCAGCCGCGTCGGATTTGCTGCTAGAAGCAGGCGGGTTGGATTGACTAAGGTAGTGTGACGAAGACGATATTTTACGCAAGGCGCGCATGGTGGTGGAGTTATACTTCAGCCGGCTTCGAACTTTGACCAGCCGCAGGGCAATTGCAGAATCCAGGGCCTTCGGACGTGTGGTATGAAAACACGATTTCTGCGTTGCAAAGCCCACGTCAGTTTTTGACATTGTTTCTTCTTCGTCCGGGAAGTCTTGTGTTTCGGGCGACCGCTGCGGGTCTTCGTGCTTCCAGCACAGCTCGGCGGTGTCGCTTAAAAGCCGTAGCAAAACTATCAGAGAGCACAGCGCCTTTTCCGATAAACTGCTTGTTTTCTGTTGTTTTGTGATGATCTCTATGAGCCGCATACTCTCTTCCAGCACTGCGTCGATGCCGTATGTAGTGGCCAGATTGAAAAGTATCAGCCGGCAGCTTGCGAACGATGGTTCATTTTCCACTTCAACGTATCCTCCGGTACCTGATTTTATCGGCAGTGCATTGAAGATCAATTCATATGTAAACCTTGCTGTATTCACCGTCATTTTCGCATCAATTTTTCTTTCCCAAAAGCTTGCAGGCTGAAGCAATTAGTGGCGCAATTTGAGAATAGCCTCTGAAACTACTTTTAAGTCCACTCAGAGAGAGCTTAGACGGCTTACTTTGTTCAGGTTTCTTGTTGTTACTTCAAAACTACACTAGAATTTCAATGTTAAGAATATTATTCTTAAATATATCAGCAATTTTACCCCGTATAAAGGGCGTGAAATTTGATGTCCGGGAGAGCACAGACGCTGGTCACGGGACCTGCGGACCCTGACGACATTTTATGTCAAAAGTCTTGAGCTTCACGGTGGTTCGAGAAGGAGCCGAGACGTTGTTGTTACGTATCCTAATTTATTGCAATGGGTTGTTGGATCTTACTTCTTATTTTTGGTTCTTTCGTGGTTTTCAAAACATGAAAATTCTGGAAGTCAGATAGAAACGACACCAGACGGTTTGAATTGGGATATATCGGGCATTTGGGAGTCTATTAGAAAGAATTTGATCTTCTTTTGATCAAGGTGTACCATTGGAAATGTAACTCTGTTGATGACACTTTTGAATTCTAGGTCCTTTACGGTAATTAACAGGTATGTTAGAAGTGTCAGACCTATGAGAAAATTGAAGGACAGCAGTCATTTGATATTTTGGAATGGAAGAGATTACATTAAAGGCGCCTCTTTGACTTCATTTGGCTTTTTCGCAGTGCGGTCAGAATGCATCAAATCTGGAAAATCACTTTTTTTTGAGTTCTTTGCCTGTTCCAACTGAGAGCGCGCTGGCGATCGAGTTATCATGCGCTTATAATTCTCACAGCACTCGAACGACTTGCGAGATTGAGTTCTCCATGTTTACCGTCATGGCTCTTGATGCTTAGTATTCCAAATTTCACCACTTTCCTCAATTGAACGATAGCTTCGAATTAGCTGATACAAACAGCCCAGCAATTTCACTCTGGATTCGATACTTTAGTCCGTCTGTACGCTCACCGGCGACACCCTGTCCTCACAGAAGAACACTGAAGTTATTCATGCCTGGTTGGTTTTTAAGAATCTTTTTCTTGGCGAAAGAATTTGCTGAGGGAGGGACATTTGGGCGCTCTTCTGAGTTTTCCCGCTCGAACAGCATGTATATTATCTTATGCGACTTGTGGTCATTAATCATTTCGTATCCAAGGTAGGTCATCATAGCGCAAAGCATTTCCTGTGTCATATATCGAGAGTTATTCACGCACGGAAGCGGTAGAACCAAAAACATGTATGTTGACTTTGCATCACGTCGCAGAAAACTCTCGAATCTCTTGAGCATAGCTCCTCGAAGCTCAGGGCTCGGCACAAAATTCAGCACAAGCGAGCACGATATCAAATCAAAACGCCCCGTGTCGTCTTTAGGTATAGGCCTCTCCATGAAGTCCTGGCGTTCTATGTTAGCAGGATCGTTGGAGTTCAAATCGATTCTGACCACAGGATTGAAAATCCCACTGGTGGAAATGGCATTGCGTGCACTCAAAGATCCGATTTCCAATGCTCGATACTTATTTTGTGGGTCTTTCACCTCTTGAAACCATTTGATCAAGATCTTCGATGAGTCCCCACCGCGGTTTTTGTCCTGTCCGATTGTACTCGCTAATTGGTAGTTTTGCAGGCCACCACGATTGTGAATCTCACACATTATGTAGCCAAGCACACGGGCAAGACTTTGAAAATCTTCGATTCCCTGTACCTTGAGCATCTGTTCTTCCAATTGGGCGTCCGGATGAGAAGCGTTCCAACCTTCGCGATAATGAGGCAAAAGTCGCAAACTTTTGACCGTTTCGTTCACAGTTTCCTCGGCGCACATTTCATCGTTTTCAGCAAGCTTGAACTTCAGCCTACCAGCTATGATTCGTCTCTTATTGATCAGCAGATGGAATCGCCTTATAATACGTCTAGCTCGATGAGGTTTGATTTTAGGTGCTTGCTGCGACACGGACTTGCCAGTAACAGTTTTTCGCCGTTTTGAAAGCATTTCTCGTCTAGCCAAAGGTGCTGGATCAATATCAATCGACTTATGTGAGTCTCTTTGTTTAAAGTTCACATTCCATGTTCTCCAGATCTTTTAGCTCATCGCATCTCATCGCCAATTTCCAAAAATTTTCAGATATTCACAAGACATCCCATCAACAAACTACAACAGCGGTGACAGCTAACTGATTGTGAACCCGGTATGGCTAGCAAGCTTGCTCAAAGACTCTTGAAAGGTCGCAACCTTGATAGGAAGAACTCTGGGTCAAAAACCGCAGGAAAAGCCCGGCCAAAGAAAGTTGTAAAGGCATCTAAGAGCAGACCAACTAAAAAGGCAACTAAAAATGCAAAGGCTGGCAATGGTGAAGGCGTTGCAGTTGATGTCTCTGATTTGAACTGGAAAACGGTTGAAATTCCTGATACTATGGATGATTATGGTGGATTTTATGGTCTCGAAGAAATAGATGGTGTTGACGTTAAAATAGTGGACGGAAAGGCTCAGTTTATCGCTAAGGATCCAAAAAAGGCTGTGAAGAATCAAGGTGAGCCAGAAGAACTGAGCGAGGGCCTAGAAGATGAAGAAGAAAAAGATGGTGACGATTCAATGAATAATCTAATAGAATTCAAAAACATGGATGATCTAAAAGAAGGTGAACTAGATGCTTCATCATCAGAAGAATCGGAGGAGGCAGATCAGGATGAAGACATGGAAGACATTTCTAGTCCTGAGGATGCCATTGTTGGTGAAGAAACACACTTAAATGGCGAGGATGAAGATTCCGGTCAACTCGAGAGTGAGGCACCGGACAGCGAAGCTAAACAGCAGATAGAGGGCGAGGAACTCGAACTCAACGTATTTGATGGCGACGTTGACGTTGATGACCTGGATAGTCTCCCAGAGTGGACCAATAAAATGAAGCTGTCTATGACCACCTTACAAGGGCTTTCAAAGCAGTATTTCGTAAGGCCAACAGAAATCCAAGCAACCGCTATCCCATTGGCTTTAGAGGGACATGATATAATGGGTAAAGCTTCTACCGGCTCAGGTAAAACACTTGCGTATGGGATACCGATATTGGAAAAACTGGTTGCGGACCAGTCAGGAAACAAAACAATCGGGATCATTTTCACTCCAACACGAGAGCTCGCTCACCAAGTCACCCAGCATATGCAGAAACAGGCTTTTTCGATCAACAAAAAAAACCCATACGCCATTGTTTCTCTAACGGGTGGTTTGTCCATTCATAAGCAAGAACGGTTACTCAAATATGATGGCTGCGCCAGAATTATAATCGCTACGCCTGGAAGATTTCTAGAAATTATTGAAAGAGACCCAAAGTTGATAGACCGCTTCTCTCAGATAGATTGTTTGGTACTTGATGAGGCCGACAGACTGCTGCAAGATGGACACTTCGATGAGTTTGAAAAGATTCTCAAGCATTTGGGGAAGGCCAGAAATATGAAAAGGAAGGCCAAAAGCGAGTATGCCGGAACAGGATGGCAAACCATGATCTTTTCGGCCACTTTTTCGATGGATTTGTTCAACAAGCTATCGACAACGAACTGGAAAAAATTGGGCAAGGGCAAAGACACTGATGAAATGGAACAGGCGTTAAAACATTTGATGACCAAGATTCATTTCAGATCGAAACCTGTCATTGTTGATGTCAACCCTAACAACAAGGTACATTCCAAGATTTCAGAAGCGCTCATAGAATGTCTACCAACAGAAAGAGACCTTTACACATATTACTTTTTGACGGTCTACCCGGGAACAACGCTAGTATTCTGCAATGCGATTGACTCCGTCAAAAAACTCAATTCTTACCTCACTTTCTTGGGAATATCATCTTTCCAAATCCATTCATCCATGACTCAGAAAAACCGTCTAAAGAACCTTGAGAAGTTCCGCCAGGAAGCCTCTTCCAACAAAACACACGGTAAGCCGACTGTTTTGATAGCCAGTGACGTCGCGGCTAGAGGTCTGGACATTCCAGATATCAAGCATGTCTTGAACTATCATTTGCCCAGGAGTGCAGATGTATACATCCATCGGTCGGGGAGAACTGCTCGTGGCGATAATGAGGGTGTTTCGGTAATGGTATGCTCTCCTCAAGAGGCAATGGGCCCGCTCAGAAAGCTGAGAAAGGTTCTTTCTTCGAAGTCGGATGCTACCTACGGTAAGAAGTGGCAGAAAGATGTACCCGTCTTTCCAATTGAACCCGGCATTCTTTCGCAGCTACGCGAAAGAGGTGCAGTAGCGAATGAGCTTGCTGAGGACCAGCTAGCCACACGATCCCTGAACAAGGACGAAAATTGGCTAAAAAAAGCGGCCGATGATCTAGGAATCGAACTTGACTCTGAGGATGAGTCCAAAGACATTATTCTGGCTAAAAACAAATTCAAGAAGCAAGGCAAGCAATTGGGAAAACAGGAGGTCAAAAATCTACAGTTTGAACTCAAGCAACTGTTGAAGAAATCTATTCGTAAAGATTTGCGGAAAAGTTATCTAACCGGTGGCTCTACTAACCTAGCAGATGACTTGGTCAAAAATATTGGACACACGACAATCATAGGACACAAGAAGACTGACGCCTTGGAATTCTTGAAGAAGAACAAAAAAAACCGTAAGTGACCTCCAACTAATCACGCTTCTACTGGGGCGACGTGTTACATACAGAGTAGTTAGATGAGCCTGTGTGAGATGAAGTTTTAATAAGTTTACAAAAATGTATCCCGTATACACTATTTACCCACAACAAGCGACTTCCTCAGTGCTAGAGATTCAATTTGAATCATGACCCAGCCCTATGCTATTAGATGAAGTCGTAGTCGGATCCCTCGTCCTCTTCGTAGTACTCATCATCGGACTCATCCACCAATTGCTCAAAGTTAACCTTGTAACGAAGCATGGCACCAAAACCACCAAATCCTGTTACGAATTGTGCACCTTCAGAAGATCTGTCAGTCACGAATTCTAGATTAGCACCGTAGTTTTTGTAGTTTTCTGCCAACCACTCAACTAGAGGCTGCTCTTCCACCACTTCCATTTCCAAGCCTGTGGCTTTGTCAATGCTGTAAGATTTGTCTTCTTGCTCGGGTTCGGCGAATCTTATGATTTCATTGTCTTCAGAATCGTGGAAGATGTATCTGATTGTCTCGAGGTTTTCGAATATGATCAGAGTCTCAACAGCACCCAAGTCAAGAGCCTTCAGGGTATCGTCAATACCGTAACAGAATTTACCTGTGTCTTGAGAAATTTCATCGAAATAGCTTGTGATCAACTTCTTCTCTTGGATGAACTTGACGTTGGCTAGGGCCTCCGCAGATTGTTCAATAGCCTGGTTGAAACCGTTTTCACCACCGTACGAAATATCAACGATCTTAACGACTCTTGTAGCCAATCTCTGGTCGAAAAGCTCGGATTTGGCAAGGTCTGTCTTGAAATCGGCGGAACCAGCCAAAATCAAACCCTTGACGTTGGGCTTATCGTTGGTGATGAAATTCTGGACCGCCACCTCTGCTACTTTTCTGACGTAGTTGTGTCTTTTCTCCTCTCTTAAACGGGCAAAACGGACCGCGGACTGACCACCTCTTCCGTGTTTCTTTGGTAGATCGACCGTAAATTTATGCAAGACAGTTCTGGTGTTACCGGACAGCAGACCGAACAAAGAGCCTTGACCATCCATGACGATAAAACCGAACTTATCGTCTGCTTCTAGCAGTTCTGACAGCACATCGGTGTGGAACTTGTTGTCACACAGATACAGAGATGTGTTGATAGGTTTGTATGGTTCGATGTCAATTGTCACCTTTTTTTCTTTACCCTCTTCTGTGATAATGTCACCGCAGTACAATACAAGCCCATTGGGGGGTACTCTGGTGTATAGTTTCAGTTTTTGCTGAGTCGATGTGATTGCACCCAGCACAGATAGACGATTCACTCTGGACTTGATGTTCGATGCTGTACCGTATTCATCTGTCAGCATCCGCTGAATCATCGATATTTGGCCCTTGGGTGGGATGACCAGCGAAATCATCGACGTACCATTTCCTCTAGCCTTTTCCAAAGACTTGATCAGTTTCTTGACCTTCCAGATCGCAATGTTCTTCTCAGCTTCTGTTTCCATCTTGACTAACTATACTTTTCTGGACCTAAAAAATTGGCAGAATCTATTGCAAGTCTCAGATAATCTCGAATAAGACTTCTTACTTGTTGTATGACTACTTTCTCGAATTCAGATTGGTAACCTCGAAATTTTAACATACATCAATTCATTAAAATTTTTCATTGGAAGCGATGAGCTAGCGAAATATTATAGAAATTTTACACGTGACCTCAAAGGCCTCAAAGTTTCCAAACTCTAGGAACTTTGACTACGACTGAGAGAGAGATATAGAGAGAGAGAATGAGATGAGACAGAAGAACTCTGGTAGCGTATAAAAAGTCAAGAATGATCGTTTTAACACCAATCAATACTATGAGAGCTGCGTATATCAAGAGATTTGAGAATTTAGCTTGTCAGAACTTGGAAAAAAAGTAGAAACCTAAACTTCAGTAGCATACATAGTGTAGTAATCAGCAAGCCATGGAATTGAGCAAGTATTTCCACGTCCTTTGCTCTGAAAAATCAATAAAAATGGATAGAAAAATGTAGCGTTAACGCTGGGGAGCTAAAAGTATCGTCGTGGCCTCCAGGGCGATTTCGTAACTTGGCATGTTGCCCAACTAGATGTCGCTGTCGCTGAGAAAATCGTATTCCTCCAAATCTGAGTAGTACTTTGCGTTCTCGTCATTGCTAACAGTGTTGCTGATAATATCGTGGTCGTCACTGTCGTCATGCACAGAGTGCGCTAGACTCGTGTCATCGCGTGCCTCGGCATACACGGACTCCTGAATGCCCATCAGCACCAAAGGTCTCAAGCAAATGGTGGGCTCGCCCTGCGAGCATCCCGTGTAGACTACTTGGTCCTCGTGATCGACCAAGTCGACCTGATAGGTGTTCTGCATCAAGAAATGGTCGATCATCCCGCGACAGTTGAAGTTCAGCGTCTTGTAATGGCCCCTCTGGAACTCATGTGGGCCCATGTGCAAAGTGCATTTGATAGGAACAGTGCTGGGGGGCTCGAAACACCGGAATACCAGTTTCAACCCACTGGGCACCGAGTCGGGACCTTTGTTACACAACCGGAACGAGATAACATGCTCACGCTTGCTCACCTCGACCACAATCAGATTATCGTCCTCCCGAGCCGTAGCTACTGAAGCATCCAACAAGCCGGACGAAGCGTCGCTGTATTTGGGTTCGAGAAACTGGTCAATGGCCTCGCTCAACTTGTTTTTGTCGCCACCCACTTTACTCAAGAGCTCCTGGTAGTTCTCATGATCCTGGACCAGCTCTGCCAGCTCATTTTCCGTCTCGACATTGGAAAAATAATTGAAAATCGCTGCGTTCTGCTCAGGAATATCAATAACAACGTCTCTGTCGGTCTGAGAGACCGAAAACTTGCTGTTCTTGCGTGCTTCGGACTCAGTCCACGATTTCGTTTGGGTTCTGCTATTAAATGCTGAGCAGAGCTTGTTGAGGTCCGCGTCAGGACTGCTGATTCTGATCATATTGTGATATTTTTTGTGGGTTCCATTTTCGACGCCGTTAGCCACACATGTCGAGCACAGATCATAATTGTAGCAGTACACGCACTTGTATCTTGGGCCCTTGATGAACCCGGACTCCTGGCAAGAAGGGAAGGCGGTCTTGGACCCCTGCCAAGGTTCAGGAAAACAGCCATCGCAAACCACTTCCTCGTGCAGAATGTCACACTGGGAGTCCGCATGGTTAGTTTCGGCGTTGGTAGTCTTTTCTTGCTTCTCCGACAAAGAAACCTCGAGCTTTTGGATCGATTTGATCAATGATTCGACCTGCTCTGCTGGAATGGAAACCATTCCCTGAGGACTTCTTTCCGCATTTTTGGACCCTGTTTCGAGGTTTTCAGGCCTTTCCACCCTGATCGACGCCGTTCGGGCCCACTGAAAGCACGACTTGAACCATGCCACTTCTGCGTCGTTTGACAACAGCCCACGGTGTGTCTCATTGGGTGGACCGGTTGTCTCAAACCTTAAAATCCCAGCATCTACGGATTCCGGTCCTAGTTGTGGAGCAAACAATGCGTTGAGGTAACTTTTGGAGATCGAACCTGGGGCAACTCTGTAGCAAACACCATTTGCGCCAGGTTTATCGAAGAAAAACAGCGGATAGAGCCCGTAGATTCCGGGGCTCTCCATGATTGGAATGATGGTATAAAAAGTCGCTTGTTTCGAACCGATACACCTTCAGCCAAGTAGAAAACGACCTGTACTTAACCTCAAAGCTCTAGTACAAATAATTAGTCTTGAATCAAGCAGATCTGTTCACTGAACTTGTCAGAGCTAGGTGGGAGGTAACATCTTCTTATCTAGGGGAACATTTCAATTATATCCTTATTTCTCAACTTCATCATATCACTTCATACGTTCTTGACACAGTGCCAGATGACAGAATAAGGACGACAGTTAGATCTATGCAACTACTGTTTATCGATAACAAGAATCTTGAGCAGAATTGTGTGTAGCGTTTGTACGGACAAATCATTGATTTAGTTTGCGTTTATTGTGGTGGTTCTATATAGTTGAAAAGATATTCAAATTTCAGTTCACCAACATGTGGACGTAGCGCTTCAGGCGAGAAAGCATTTAAACTTAAAACTTGGGGTTTCCATTTGACATTGTAGACTGCCAGTTTTTGGGTTCTGCGAGAGACGACTCTTGAACTTTGATCGTTCCTAAGTGCATTTTGTCTATTTTTCGAGGAACACCTTTCGAAATCAAGTCAATAATATATGTTGAAGATTTACTTCACCATACCCGTGGGATAACGCATCTCTGATGCCAATGCGTACTTCATAGTACACATAGTACACATAGTACACAAGAGCGCTACCGATTGGTACGCCCGGTGGAATATTCGAATTTAGGTAAAATTAGGTCTGTTATAGAGAAAGCTTCAGAAGAGAAACAAAGTATAATTAGGCGAGTATGCAAAATCAAAAAAGAATCGCAAAGAAGGTTAAAATTAAAAGTTGAGAGTGTCAGACGCAGTGCACTGTGGTTTTCCATCCATTCAGCGTCTAGCCACAGGCTCGTAATCCGGTGGGTGGAATGAGAATGTAGACCTGCTCTTTTCATCGTAACCGGTAAACTCATCACTGACCTCGACACCGTGCGTTCTGGCGAGTAAGATTTGCTGAGTCGAAAGTCCAAGAGGATCACGCGCAATCCATAGCTTTGGCGCAGGGTCTGTAACCGAAGGATCTGTGTACGCGGTTTCCAAAAAGTCCTTGTCGTACTTCACAGTTGAGTTTAGCACGTACGGCAGGCTCTTGCGCACAGTAGAAAACTCATAGCTTTTGTGTGGCTGGAAAACGTACGCGATTCTTTCTTTCCATCCTCTGTGGTATGGAACGTCTGGTGGGAAAGCACGAGGATCCTTTGTGACGGCATTGGCATCAGAAAAGACGTTACCTGCGTCCGCATTTGTCACGACAGCGCCGTTGGCATCAATTTCATGTTTGATCTTGTCGTTGGTATTCAGGTCTTGCACATCCTTGTAACTGTACTTGTGAAACTCTTCGTCTTCAGGAACGAAATTGGGCTCTTCTGGATTGGCATTTTCTTTACTAGAGCTGGACGATTGGCGCTTTCTTTCGGAATCAAGTTCTTTTTCCATTTCTGCGTCGTCGTCGTCGGAGAGAATGCCAGCTTTCTTGAGATCGGCAGACGTTGCTGGCTGGATAACACCGCCAGTTTCGCTTTCGTCCAGCTTGCGCTTGAGCTCCTCACCAGTACCCTTTATTTCGCTGAGACCCTGATCCTTTGCGGGGTAAAAGTAGGTGCTTTCACCTCTCGCGTACTTGATGGCGCTCAAAGGTACAGCATCAAACAATGGAATAAACCTTCTTTGAAAGTACAAGTGGCACAGCACGGTGAATGCGATGAAAACAGCCTCGATTACAAGAGGCCCCCAGGTTTTAGCCATAATAAACAGCCCTAGTAGGCAGATTTCTGACAAGTAAAGGCCGAGGAATACCTGAAATAAGGCTCTTCCGTATGATCTGCCCCTCATATCAAACGAAAACCCGAAGACGTAGTTCAGGTTGTAGGTGTAGGCTAAGTAGAATAGACCGAGGGCCAGGGTTGAGAAAACCATCAAAATGGGTGCAATAAGGGCGTAACAGATAAAAATGCAAACCATGAACTCGATATTAGGGAAAACAACGCCCCAACTTGGTTTTGCTAGAGTATTGTACCTGGTCCACTTTTGTCTGGGCGTTGAGTCCAAGATCCTTCCTAAAACCTTGCTGAGAATGAGGCCAACAATTTGTAGCAAAGCGCCACTGGGGAAAACCAAACCTTGAAGCAAGAAGTAAGCAATGTAAAAATTCGAGGCCTTGGGCAGGTTTTGAGCCAGGAGCGTCATTGCTGAGCCTGGGTCATCGATAATTGCACTGACTGTGGAAGAAGCTGAGGAAGCCAAAGTAACAACAATGAAAACCTGAACGATTAGAAAAGCATAATACCAGGCTTGACAGTACAGCTCTTGCTCCTGTATACTGCTGCAACCGCTGATGGACCCTAATTTCTTTATGAAGATTGGCACCAAGGACATTAAGACGGCAAGCAACACGGTGGGTAGAATCGACGTGATCAAACCAAGGAGAACTTTGGGCAAGTTATTGATGAACCTCAAAAACGGCAAAGCTTTAATCAAGAAATTGATGTTCGAAACAAAACCCACAAACGCCACAGGGATGGCCCAAAAGATAATCATCAAGGTCAGCACCGTATTAGCCGCACCACGCTTGGAGCGTCTGACGTGTTTGGACATGCCAAGAGTACTCCACGTGATATCATCAGGAGATGTTCCGATCAAGCACTTGTCGTAAGAACCTTTGTCTAGAATGTATTTCACGGACTGGTAAGCACGCTGAGCATCCAATTGGCCCTTGAACTCCATAAAACAAGCCCCAACTTTGTCGCGGGTATCCCACGCTTGTTGTTGTTGCTCAATTTCTTCATTGAGTTCTCCAATCCGCTTGCTGCAGTATTCCAAAGTGTCCACTTTCTGGCCACCAATAAATGGCAAAGGAATTTTACCCAAGCGGAACTTTGGTCTCTTGTTTTGAGGAATGTAGGTCTGTAGATCGTCTTCAGGTTTGCTGCCAATGAGTTCATCGAGTTTTCCTTTCTTCTCAGCTTTTCTTCTTATTTTCAAAGACTTTCTGATGACACTGTTCATGGCACCTTCGTATTTGGAAGCAAGTTTAGTACGTTCGGCGACGAGTTTCTGGAGCTCGGTGTTGTCGTGGACAAAAACAACTCTAGAACAGTTTTCGAACCTGCGCTGAATTTCTGATTCGTTGCGCAAATCCGAAGAAAGGTCTGTGAGCACCACAGTCTTGGACGAAACGAGTCCGTCGTAAAAGGGACTCGTTTGAACAGCATGTCTGAGTGATACGTAATAGTACAATTCACGGTAAATGGTGTAGAGCACTATGCCGAAGAAAATCCATGACAAAAAGACATGAGCGTAGAACCGCTTGTTGTTTTTCACGTTCGCAAAGGCTAGCAACTCGAATCCCTTCAAGTTATAACCGTTGGTCGCGTTGACCGGAAGTAAAATGGGCAGAATGATGATACATCCAACGAGTGACAGCGAACCAAAAACGGCGATGTAACGCAGAAACAGGTAACCATCGAGGCCTGTGTGCTGGATGAGGAAAGAGTGTGGTTTGGACATCAAATAGCGAACCCAAGTAAAGTAGCCATTGGGGACCGGTTCCGTGCGTTCCTCTTCGCGAATTGTGATGATGTCCTTGATGGAACGTGGCTGGTACACCCGTTCCTGGCGGGGTCTCAGGCGAATGAAAAGGATTATGTATATCACGAACAGGATGCCGTACAAGATCAGCGCTGTGACGAATCCCGACGTGGAGTTCGCCGCATCCTCACTACTTCCTGCCATAATTGAATGTAGTTTGCAGTCCGGTACGTGAGAGGTTCTTCTTGCTTGACTAGTTTTTACCCAATTTTTGGATTATTTTTTTTCCACCTTGTCAAAACACAGCAAACGGAATCAAACAGCTGTTGTTGAAACGCAATTAGTAGCGTTTTTTAGGGTAAGCAATGCGCTGTACTTCTTATTGTTTGGACAAAAACCTTTTTGAAGTATTTTGAAAACCAGTGTTATGAACGGATGATCCAAATGAGATGAGGTTATGGAGTAAGGGCGAAGAAGAAGGATGGGCATCTTACATTTGGGACCTATTTATACTACAATTTGATGCCTAGCTCATCCAGCCCCGGAGCCCCTAGCCAAGTTGGGGGAAACTAATTGGGTACGCCTTGTTCTGGGCGTTTTGCTTTCTTGCGTCATCTAATGTAGAGAACGTGTCGTCACTTTGACCAGCTATGCTCAGAAAAATGCGCAGCAGACGGAGAATCATGCATTGAATTCTTGCTGCTGTGCATGAGGGTTGCCGCACGCTTATGTCATCATAAACAATGTTCTGGAACGCATGCGACTAGAGGTTTGAAGAGAGGAATGGGTAGAAAACGGCGTTAAGAGCTGGAGACGTACGACTGGAAATCGACTAAGTGATGAGGCTGATGGATGTGGGTGGTAAAGGGGAAAAGTGTGAACTTACTGGAGAAGGTTTAGCGAAAAACACTACTAATAGAGCCTCCTTTTTTCTTGCTTTGCCAGGGGCGCAGAACTTGACGAAATACTATCAATATTGTATGACGTCTGAGAGAATTGCGGGAGAAACTGCGGTCAGACAATTTCAATATGTTCCAGACGTTAAGCAGTATCAGAAAGAGATTTATTATGCGATCAGATGTTACTTATCTGCTCCTCCAGTCTTTGAAGCAAAGCTGTGACGCTTGAGTGTGCCTTAAGAGGTTAAATATCTGTTCAAGAGTATAAGGTCAATTTCTATTTATATTACATTTGTAAAGACCAGCGTAGTAAAAGTTACTCTGGATGTAATAAACATGAAAAACTACTAATAATCAAAACATCGGGTGTCGACTAGGGCTTGGGAAGGGCCAACAAAAAGCACTTGTTGATGTGTTTTAGCAGCAATAAAGAAGCGTACTAATCTTGGGACTCCGTCTGCTTCTTTAGCTTGATGGTTTCGCAAGATGACAGAGTGTGCGGACACGAAAGGAGGGAAGGAAGGAAAAAAGAGCGTGTTTGAGACCCGAACAAGCACGTCAGTTGTAGTTTGTTCTTGTTGCAGCGGTATCCTAAGGACTGTACGGCACTGGTGGCAACAACAGTGACACCAGCAGCAGTCTTTGACGATAAAAAGCACATTACGTCAATAGTGATACCGAAGAAGAAGTGGCTTGTATACCATAGAAATCGAAAAATTAGTATAATGTTAGCTCATCGCCTTCCTTCGTGTGTATTCAAGGGTCCAGGATGTAGATACTCTAGTGACAGCCAAGTAAGTGTACTAGCACTAGCCAAAAGCCAACTGCAACTCACATACAAATCAGAGGCTTCATATCCCCCTCACTCAAAGTGTACTCGCAAAATCGTCAGTTCGTTATATAAAAAGGCGTATGTAAGATTCTAAACGGAAGAGATGATATCAAAAAACATCCCGCGCTTAAGCCTTGGTGACGTGTTCAACCAAGTCGACAACTCTGGTGGAGTAACCGTATTCGTTGTCGTACCAGGAGACCAACTTGACGAACTTCTCGGACAATTGGATACCGGCAGAAGCGTCGAAGATGGAAGAGTGAGAGTCACCCAAGAAGTCGGTGGAGACAACGTCTTCTTCAGTGTAACCCAACACACCCTTCAATGGACCCTCAGCAGCCTTCTTGACGGCAGCCTTGATCTCGTCGTAGGTGGTGGCCTTGTTCAACTTGACAGTCAAGTCGACAACGGAGACATCCACGGTTGGGACTCTGAAAGCCATACCGGTCAACTTACCCTGCAAGACAGGCAAGACCTTACCGACGGCCTTGGCGGCACCGGTGGAGGATGGGATGATGTTACCGGAAGCGGTTCTACCACCTCTCCAGTCCTTCTGGGATGGACCGTCGACAGTCTTCTGGGTGGCGGTCAAGGAGTGGACAGTGGTCATCAAACCTTCTTCGATACCGAAGGCGTCGTTGATGACCTTGGCCAATGGAGCCAAACAGTTGGTGGTGCAAGAGGCGTTGGACACGATGGTCTGGCCCTTGTACTCGTTCTCGTTGACACCCATGACGAACATTGGGGCGGTACCGGAAGGAGCGGTGATGACAACCTTCTTAGCACCAGCGTCAATGTGCTTTTGAGCAGAGTCCAATTCCTTGAAGACACCGGTGGAGTCAATGGCGACATCGACACCTAGCTTACCCCATGGCAATTGAGCTGGGTCTCTCTCCTGGAAGACAGCGATCTTCTGGCCGGAGATGATCAAAGAGTTCTCTTCGAAAGAGACTTCACCGTCGTATCTACCGTGGGTGGAGTCGTACTTGAACATGTAAGCAGCGTAGTCCACGGAGATGAAAGGGTCGTTGATGGCGACAACCTTCAAGTCCTTTCTGGCCAAGGCGATTCTCAAGACGATTCTTCCGATTCTGCCGAATCCGTTGATAGAAACAGTGGTGACCATTTTTGATTAGTTTTTTGGGAAGTGTGGTTTAGATGGTTAGATCTATTGGGAGATGTTCTCTGGAGAATTAAAAAGAAGAGAAATAGATAAATCAATCAGAAATATCAACTAAATCAATTGTTGGTCTTCTTTATATACAAAATCTCAGAGCTATTGCCAAACCACGCTGTGAAACTTTTTCTGTATGACGAATTCGGGTGATGGGTTGGTTGCTGCTACGTCGTCGTCGTCATACGCGCGTGGTTCAGGTTTTTTTTCTTTTTTGCGTGGGCTAAGACGAAACGAAAGATGTGGTGCCACCCATGGACCTACCGTGATCGTGTTATTTTTCCAACATTGCAACCGCAACTAGTCGTAGTTTACTGAAAGATTTGGTAACCATCATCAACATCCAGATTGACGACCTGCTACTACTATTTCGTCTACTTCTACTTCTTGTTCTTCTTGAAGCTCAGGGTAGTGTACTCGCGGCGGCCTGTTTTTGAATTTTGTTTCTAGCGCTGGACTGGGCAGCGAGTACTCGCTGCCGGAGTAGATGGGGGGGGGGGTACGGCTCGAGCGTGACAATAGGAAGCCACAAGAAGCTGGCGCTGGATGACTGCGCGTTTTCTGGGCGGCAGCTGGAAAAAGAGAGAAGCGCGCCTGATGGAAGGAAGGGGAGGGACGGCTGTCGTACAAAAGGATAGGAAGCTGGAGGAAGCTGGGAAGCCGGAGACAATGTCGCGAGGGTGTCTGGGTGGAGGGTGAGAAAACGGCAGATGTCGCTGTGTACGGGGAGGGGACGACAGCGATAGGGGAAAGTGACATGTAAGGAGGGAGAGAGAGGGGAGGGAGAGAGAGAAAGACAGAAAGAAACTGGTGGTGTGGATGCCTTTGTGATACGTACACACGTATGTGAGCATGCAATTGCCTCTGCTCTACGTGTCGTTTACCATTGAAGACGTTGTGGTGGTGTCCATAGCTTCGTCTCGTCTCGTCTCGTCTCGTCTCGTCTCGTCTGTGATATTCCGCGGTTTGTAAGTAAATCTACAATTTTTCTGTTCTTAACCTTGGCGGTGTCTTAACAGAACGACCCTCCGGCAGCTTTCACCAGCAACCGCTAGTAACAACCCGCATAACCATTCAAGTCCGAAAGAGTCACGTGAGCCACACCTGGGACGCCAGACTATAAGATGTGTAGATATATAAACAGGAGAGAGTGAGTGGTTGAAGGTAAAGGTAGACTTGAGGGTGCTACTTGATGGCCCATACTTGTTTTTAAAAGCTGGTGTATCTCTTGGTAGTTTTCAATGGCTGGCGCGCTTTGAAAAACCCATTATTAACCCACCACTGCAATGTCCCAATCCACTATGCAATCATGAGTACCACATCACAAAAACCACACCAAAGTGGTGAGTACTTGTAAAATCAAAACCCACACACCCATGAACACCCTTACACCCATGACACCCATGACACCCTTACACCCTCACCCCGACACCCACACACCCTCATCCCAACTCCTGCATCGGATGATGTATATCACCCCGCACGGGACAGTGCCACCTTCTTCTCTCCAGTCTCGCGTCCTCGTCTAGCACTTTGCATTATGGGGTGGTGGTGTGTCTTCCAAGTGGTGTGTTTTCCAAGCTAGAGGCCGTTGACGATGGGTCCCCAGCAGACTCCGGTTCAAACCAAGTTGTACTCAGCTCAAACCACCAGCTCTTAATCGTACGATTACTCGTTCCAAGCCGGAGTGCTGAAAAGAAAAAGAAAAGGTAAAATTCTCAGCGTGTATGTTGTATGTTGTGGTGTGCAGTTGGCCGATTTGGAAGTGGAGTGGTGGTGTTATCCCATAATACTATGGTAAATGGCCAATTTTTATTTTGGGTTGTTCCACTATGAACGCGTCCGGAATAACCCGGAAAAACGGAAAAACTGATGATGCATCAGAAGCAGCACACCATCAATCAACACAACACGCCGGGCCGGGGCTTTCCTGACCCCGACGCCCAGGCTCGAGCATTTTTGGGAAAAATGATGTATATAAGGCGGGCAGATTACAACAATAAGCATCCAGATTTGTCACTTCTGTTGTTTTATTGTTAATCTTTTCTTTATTTCCCCAGAATTCAGCAAGCTTATACTCTCTAGTATAACTCTACAACAGCTTTTTCCAAAAAAAAACAAAACTCCAGAAATCAAACAATGTCTGCCTACCAGATCCCAAAGACCCAAAAAGGTGTTATTTTCTACAAGAACGGCGGTGCTCTTGAATACAAAGACATCGATGTGCCAACCCCTAAGGCCAACGAACTTTTGATCAACGTCAAGTACTCCGGTGTGTGCCACACTGACTTGCACGCCTGGAAGGGTGACTGGCCTCTAGACGTCAAATTGCCTCTAGTCGGTGGCCACGAAGGTGCCGGTGTCGTTGTCGCCATGGGTGAAAACGTCAAGAACTGGAAGGTCGGCGATTTCGCCGGTGTCAAGTGGCTAAACGGCTCGTGCATGAACTGTGAAGCCTGTGAATTGGGTAACGAATCCAACTGTCCTCAGGCCGATCTTTCTGGTTACACCCACGACGGTTCGTTCCAGCAGTACTGTACTGCCGACGCCGTGCAGGCCGCCAAAATCCCAGTTGGCACTGATCTAGCCGAAGTGGCCCCAATCTTGTGTGCCGGTGTCACCGTCTACAAGGCCTTGAAGTCCGCTGAATTGTCTGCCGGCCAATGGGTTGCCATCTCCGGTGCCTGCGGTGGTCTAGGTTCTCTAGCCATCCAGTTCGCCAAGGCCATGGGTTACCGTGTTCTAGGTATCGACGGTGGTGAAGGCAAAGAAGAGCTTTTCAGACAACTCGGTGGTGAGGTCTTCATCGACTTCCGTACCACCAAGGACATCGTCGCTGAAGTCAACAAGATCACCAACGGTGGTGCCCAAGGTGTCATCAACGTGTCTGTTTCCGAGGCCGCCATCAGCGCCTCCACTGAGTACGTCAGAAACAACGGTGCCGTTGTTTTGGTCGGTTTGCCAGCCAACGCCTACTGCAAATCTGAAGTTTTCAGCCAAGTCGTCAAGTCCTACAAGATTGTCGGTTCTTACGTCGGTAACAGAGCTGACACCAGAGAAGCTTTGGACTTCTTCGCCCGTGGTTTGGTCAAGTCCCCAATCAAGATCTGTGGCTTGTCTGAACTTCCAGAGGTTTTCGAATTGATGGAACAAGGTAAGATCGTCGGTAGATACGTCGTCGACACCAGCAAATAATTTACCAATTTGCTTGTTCCGTACCTCGCCGGGAACCACCGAATCTCATCTCGGATTCCCTCTATATAATGAGAACGTTATTTGTAATGAAAGAAATGCTATGATAGACCTTTTAAAAACCGATCTTGTGTAATGTTTGAATTGGCAGACGCGGTGATCAAAGACGGTCGGCGAATTGAATTCAAGCGAGTGTCGCAGCCATATTATGACCGTTTCTCTATGTTTTTCGTCCTACCAAAATCGTTTGTCGTCAATTCTCCTTGGCAGATCGTAAGAACGGGTAAAAGATGGATTAAATAAAGCTCTGAGGTCCTTTAACAATTCAAAACAGCAGGCCAGACAATTAACTGAATATAAGCTATCATAAGAATGAAAAGTTAAAGCAGCGTCACAATTCTTGTTTTACTGGATTCTGTCGCTGACGCCAGCATCGTGATACGCACAAAATCACGAAACACGGAAGTATTTCCATCTATCAACATGAATCGCACGAAATGGAACTTTCTGAGGGCTTTGAAGACTTCCAAACTCAATTGCATAACCAAAAACCTCTTAATCAAACATGACCGAAACTTGCTCTGAACGTCACATCTTCATTGCTGGTTTCATATCACTTTTTCCTTCCTGTCATTGTATATTGAAAGTCTCTAATTCTCAATATCTTCATACACGAAGGGAAATTTTTCAATATCTTTCAAGAACCTACTACATCAATCGAATCATAAGTATAAGGCTACTTCAGTTTCGCTGACCTAGCTTTCCCTTAGCACCGTCTACTGTTATGCTAAGTCGGCTGTGCAGTACCGCCAGTAGGGCGGTTTCGAGCCGCAGTGTCGGGTTCCGAAACTTCTCGGCTCTTTCACATTTGAGTAAAGACTACTCGCTGCAACAAACGAGAATTATTCCGAAACTCACCACATTCTACTCTGCCAATCCGCACCACGAAGACCGTATCGATAGATTGGAGGCTCTTTTACGCAAATACGTCAAGTTGCCAACAGTACAAATGGCGCCAAGCGAGAGACCGTCTTGGTTATCTTTCAGCGAATACGCTTTGATCGGTGGTGGTACACGTCTGAAGCCCACCCAATACCAGCAATTGCTTACACTCCTGAACAGGCTGCAAGCCATTGAGCCGGAGCTGACCAATGATGAGATCACATTTGAGCTATCACAATACTTCAAAAAGACCAAACTTCAGGCGTCACAGGTGTCTGTGAAAACTCTTGATGAGTTTGGTAGAAGTATTGCAGTGGGTCGCAGAAAGACCTCGACTGCAAAAGTGCAGATAGTGAGAGGCTCTGGGGAAGTTCTTGTCAATGGTAGACAATTGAATGACTACTTTGTGAAGATGAAGGACCGTGAATCCGTGGCGTACCCGCTTAAGGTGGTCGATAGTCTTGGGAAATACAACGTTTTTGTCACCACCTCTGGAGGCGGTGTCACGGGCCAGGCCGAGGCTACCATGCATGCGATCGCCAAGGCGTTGTTGGTGTTCAATCCCCTGTTGAAACCAAGGCTACATAAGGCCGGTGTACTCACCAGAGACTATAGACAGGTGGAAAGAAAGAAGCCGGGCAAGAAGAAGGCCAGAAAGATGCCTACGTGGGTCAAGAGATGAGGCTCGGAAAAATCAGAGCTTTTCCGCATTACAACGAAGCCACGAACAAACAATCGACCTTCCTTACCTTGTCATTCGCACACATATCACACATTTCACACCCCGGCATGCATTTCCACGCGGGTTCTTGTACATAGTCTTTAAACTAAGAGGATTCGAAAAAAAATTCCATATCACAGCACATCATATCTACCTTTTGCTCGTTCTTGCTGGCACAGCAGGCTCTCCGGTGGCATCTTGTTCCAATTTTTGTCGCAGCAAAGACTGCAGTTCTGGTGATTTTCGCAGCATAAGCATCATGTCGTCCACCACAATGGTTTCGCGTCCCGCGTGTCTCGCAAATGCTTCCAAATCTCCCCCAATGTCGACTAATTGTGTGAATGTCAGCTCTACCAACGCATTGATAAATTTGGGTGAATAGTTCACGCCTGCGGGAAGTTCGTTTTTGACCTGTTGTTCCAAGCAGTACCAAAGTTTACCCTTTAGCTGAGGAACTAACCTATCGCGAAGGTTCTCATTGTTTCCCTCTTTCTCACTCATCTCGAGCTTTTGAAAGATGCTCGAGCCTGTTTTCTTATTCAAGATTGGTAAATTTACTCAACTTTTCTTAACTTCACACTTACACTAAGGGTTGAAAGAATCTCAAGATTTAGCTAAAGAAAGGTATCCAGATACAAGTGACTGCTGTTGTGACTTGAAAGGCCCTAGTTTGAATTGTTTGAAAGGCTGGTTACTTGATCTACTGACGATACAGCTTGCACGGTGGAAAAAGATACAATAAAAGTTGTTTCCCCCATCAAAAAAGGTCGTTATGAGTAAATACACAGTTTCATACGGATTGATACCACCACAGCGTGCTAATATTCACGAGTCTCACATCTTGCCTATTACCAAGATCATACAGTCGCGAAGTATACCTGACTTGATTCTCACATGTGGCAGGGATGGCACTGTGATCAGGCATACACAGAAAAATGGCGAGTGGCGACGCGTGAGGATGCAGACCAACAGTGACTGGGTTAGCGATGTGGCTGAGCTAGACGAAGGCAAATTTGTCACGGTCAGCCATGATTTTTTTCTGTGTTTGCTGACAGTTAACGCGGAAAACGACGATTGGACTAGTAAAATGCTTGGATATCACGACGACTATGTTAAATGCGTGGCTGTCATAGGCAAAGACGGTTTGGGCGATTGGAAGCTAGCCACATGCGGATTGGACATGAAGGTCAAGATTTGGAAAGTACGCCAAGACGGAACGTCCATCTTGATGCACACTATCGACAATGCACAACCAGAAGAAACCGGGTCTCTATACGCACTGATATCGGTCAGTAGCAATGAATTGCTGTTCGATCTAGTGGCCGGCGATAATAATGGAAATTTAGTGCTGATATCAAGCAAGACAGGTGAGAAAGTAGGCCAGGTCAAAGCGGCCCACAAGACAAATATCAAACTACTACATTTGATGGGCACAAGACTTTTGAGCACTAGCTCTGATGGTATGATCAGTCTATGGGATCTAGAGAATCTGGGAATAGATGGAGGAGCAGACGCACTCATTCATTCGTGGAAGTGGGCTTCTCCCGTATGGTGTATCCAGGGAACGTCGCTAGAACAGTTTCTTCTGGGGGATTCGCGTGGAGCAATTACGCGAGTCAGTTTAACAGAAGGCGCGTGGGAGGTTCCAGAACTAACAGCAGTCCTAAGATCTGATCCAGAAAGTAGGGGAGTGCTGACAATGCTCAAGTTAGACAGTGAGGACATCTGGTATTCTTTCTGCGGCGACTCAAATCTACACTCGCTGGATACCAAGACAGGCGAAGTATTTACACTCAAGGGTGGCGACGCTTTGCTGAAAAGCTCTCTACTGACCAACAGGAGACATGTCATAACGCAAAACACTAAAGGCGTTGTTCAAAAATGGGATATTGTATCTTGCGAGCTGCTGGACACTTTTGATGATACAACGGAGAGTTTTGATGACCTTGTGAACAAAAATAATACTAAAGAAACTTTAGCCCATTGGTGCTCCGTTTCGATCAAGACTGGAAAGCTCTTTGTCAAACTATCACCGAAGTTCTTGAACACGGAGGTTTATGGCAGTGCCCTTGAGCATTACAAAATTATTAATGATATCAAGATCGAAATTGACGAGCGCTACAATGTCGGTAGGATAGCCCTCAATTCCATTCTAAACGAGTTCATAGTTTGGGCGACTGCGAGAGACGAACTGTTTCGCAAAGATCTTGGTACCAAAAAAAATTCTGTTCCAGGGTCCCCTTCACAGGCCCCGACAGATGCCTCACTGAATGACTTGAGTAGGCCTGGGTTAAAAGACAAAAGAAAGCTGTCTTTATTCACAAAACTCTCTAAGGGTCGACAATCCCCAACTCCTGCATCTTTACCATGCACTCCCTTGGCAGAAGGTAATTCACCTATGATGGCAGAAGATTCATTCATTCTTCCTCCACCAGCCACTTCGCATTTGGAGGGTCATACCGCAAAGGGCGGGAAAAACGATACATTTCAGACACCAGCTTTGGAGAAGAGGTCTCTTAGCACAGGGTCTCTTCTAGCCCAAAGATTAAGGCTGCTCTCTACAGCCAATAACACCAATTCGGGATCTAATCTCAGTGATGTAGATGATAGTGGAACAGGAGAGGAAAAAGGACCTCAACGGAGCTTCAATACTGCCACGGATACTGATGACGAAATTTTCAAGCCAAATTTCTTCATGCACCATGAAGCAGCGAATAATGATACTACAGAAATAAGCAAAAACAGTGAGGACTCACATCCTGAGCCTTCGAAGAGGCAGGAGTTCATGTCCGATCTTATTGCAGAAATGCGCAACGAGTATGTCAAAGAAGTTGATGCGAATGCTTCGTCTTTCAAAATCCTGAGTAGGAAACCACCCAATTCCAAAATTACAAGGGAGGATGATTCGCCCATTATTGAGATCAAAGGAGGTGTTCTTCTTCTCGTCAATTGCTGGAAAGAGGGTTCCAGTGGCGACACTGTGTGTTTCTCGACTTATGTGCCCACGCCACGTTACGATAATGCGCTTCTTTCAGACAAGGGAGGTAACCAACAAGTGTTCGAGTCGCTGGAACGTAATTTGCCCTACTGGATGGGTAAGGCTCTAATCCAAGATGAGAAAACCACCAAGAACTATCCCAAATTGACTTTCGTGCTGGAGCCCTGGCAGGACCCCGACTCAGCAGAGGACTCGACAACCACTTTGGGCTCGGAACAGTCTCAATCAGCACAACATCAGCATCACCACCATCTGCCTTTCCATCGCAGCAAGCATAGCGAACGCGACGGTGATCGAAAGCCTAAACCGCTTCCTAAAGTGGCTGAAGCTTATACTAAACTACACGCTCCCACTGTAGTCAAAGTGAAGAAAATAATAAACTACGTGGTTGATCGATTTGATTCTAAGACCCCAGAAATGCGGTCCCGAACACCTGGCCACGAGTGGCTCGAGCTGTTATGCAAAAATCAGCTACTTGACAATGAGATGGCACTGGGCAGCGTAAAGACTCTTTACTGGAAATCGCAGGGTGACATAGTTTTGCAATATCGCAGGAAAACCACAGTTTCTCGCGAAGCCTAAGCTATGCAAATTTTCTCGATGAGACCTTCCACCCATGCCAGGTGAAGTGTCGGCAAGACGTTGGAATATTCATGTACTTTAAAACGCAGGAAAAAAGACAAGAACAGCTGGATTTACCATTTTATTACTACCAAGCTGTCTCTCTTTCAGGAGCACGGGACAAGAGACGACAAGAGCTTACGAACTTCACGGACGCTTTGTTTTGGGTACTGACGTTCTCTGGATTTGGCGTGGACCAAGATATCTGGTGATGGCACTATGAACGAAGGGTCATCAAGTTCTTAAAATTTTTATTATAACATGTCCATCTTAGCTCGAAATTTCTAGTTCAAGATGGGCTCCAGAGGGTGGATTAAAAGGCTTGAAGAGGTCGATCAAGGTGGTTATAATGGATCAGGAAAACGAGAGAAATGTGTCCAGACTTTGGAGAGCTTTTAGAACTGTGAAAGAGATGGTCAGAGACCGTGGGTACTTCATCACACAGGAAGAAATCGATCTTTCACTGGAAGATTTCAAAACAAAATACTGTGACTCGATGGGTCGTCCACAGCGTAAGATGATGTCGTTCCAGTCCAATCCCGTGGAGGAGTCGATTGAGAAATTCCCAAACATGGGATCGCTGTGGGTTGAGTTTTGTGACGAAGCTTCTGTTGGTATCAAGACAATGAAGAACTTTGTTATCCACATCAGCGAGAAAAACTTCCAAACTGGTATTTTCGTCTACCAAAACGGTGTGACGCCCAGTGCGATGAAGCTGCTGCCTTCGGTAGCACCAGCGACCATCGAAACGTTTCACGAAGCGTCTTTGGTGGTAAACATCACGCACCATGAGTTGGTGCCCAAGCATATAAAGTTGAGCGACGAAGAGAAGAGAGAGTTGCTCAGAAGATACAGACTCAAGGAATCCCAATTACCCAGAATCCAGCGGATGGATCCTGTTGCATTATATTTAGGTTTGAAAAGAGGTGATGTTGTCAAGATCATCAGGAAGAGTGAAACCTCTGGACGTTACGCGAGTTACAGAGTGTGTTTGTAAAATACTGGAAATAGAATGAACTCACCCTAAAAAAAAGAAAATGAATTTGTTGATGTTGTAAAGCAAGAGAGTCTGCCTTCGAACAAGCTTTTAACACCACCCTGCCAAATCTTAGTAAGAAACAAAATATTTGAGGTTTATGTTCTGTGTAGTTTTGCAGCAACAACTGCGTCGTTGGTGCCCTTCCACCAAGCTACTTCATCCATTTCAATCTCTCCGGCTGGTGGACTTACTTCCACCCCTTGCTGCCCCAGGTACTTCGCTCCTATGGTGACAATCAAAGTATCCACAATGTCCGGCCTAGAAAGCAGTTCATTTATGACCACAGCCCCGCCTTCCACCATAATTGAATTGAGTTGCAACTCTTTTTGAAGCTGCCGCAGCAATGGTAGCCAGTCAAACCTTCCCTCTGCATTCAGAGGTGCCTCTACGTAATTAACAGCTTTCACTTTAGATGCCCAGACTGGTGTTTTGTTTACGACAATAACAGGTGCTTTCCCGAGTTTTTGAAGGGCTAGTTCTTGCAATTTGGAACCCTCGTACCGCCACTTGCAATGCGGATCCAAAATAATAGGCAATGGAGAACAATGCAGGCCAGCGGTCTCGTCCGTTGGGCTCCATTTGCAGTTCAACCCAGGGTCATCGGCCAGCGCTGTACCAACTCCAATAAGAATCCCATCGTGATGGTACCGCAAATAATGGGTCATAGTTTTAGTTTCCAAGTGTGAAATCACTGTTCGAACACCTTTACCCTTCGAAATTCGAGAATCCATCGATTGTGCATATGTTAGAGTAACATATGGTTTTGTGCTTGATTTCCGCTCTCCATTTGAAGGAAGGTATGGTCCCAAAAATGGAACCAGATCATCCCTCAACGGTATCAAAGACATTGTATACCTCAGAGACAGGCTGTTCGCCTGTGGACAAGTTTGCGTGCGCTTCTCTAAGATCTTCAAGCTAGAACTGTAGTTGGCGATGAGCTAAATCGTCATTGACGTAGTGACAGTTCGTCGCAGTAGCGGGCCGGAGAGATCTATCGATCAAATCACTGAGTATTCATTCTGTTCATCCTGAGCTTGTGTGCGACTTTGTTCTGACTGTAACTTTGTATCTGCCTTGCTCAAAGACTGCGGATTGTATTTCCGTGCTTTATTGGCAGTATGTCGCTTGGAATCGGGTTTTCGCTTGCCAATGTCGCTGTGGGATGCACTGGGTGTAGCAGAATGTGTCTTTAGGGCACGTTCTGTCGGTTGCTTAACCGATTCCAGAGTATCAGAGTTCAAAGCAGAGGCATTGGCCATTTTGGCACTTTCGTAATCCTCAAGCTCCGCCTGTTTCTTTTCCAAGAGTCTGCGTAATCTCAGCGCTCGTTGTTGCTGTCTTTCTTCCCATAGCATGTGCTCTTTCTCTGGTTCGTGACTGTCATCGTCATCGAGAGCCAGAATGTTTGCCAGTAAATCTTGATTTAAGGTCTGGTTATTTTTTCCCAATAAGGCCAGTTCTTCGTTCTTCTCGGCTCTCTTGTTGTCCTCCTTGATGTTGGTCAGGAGAGCTTCCTTGTTGATGCCCGATGCTTGAGAATCTGTAAATGCATTGTTGATTGGTTTTGAAGTCCGTTTCAAAAAAACGGGCTTGTGAAGCACGTAATCGTCATCACTGGATGACGACTCTTCAGTTTCATCGCTTTCCTCCGCATCTTCGTCGTCAGACGCATTGACCTTTGGGCTTTGCGTTTTCTCTGGAATAATGTCTTTTCTCACCGCAAATTTGGTGCCTGAACCGATTGGGACAACTGATGACGCTGGTTTTTGATTGTCTTGAGACTGGAATGAAGCTGGTCCAACTTCAGTTCTCTTTTCATCCACTGGTTTCTCACAGGAGCCATTTCCATGTTCAACATCATCATGCTCATCGACAAGCTCATCGACATGCTCATCGCGGTGCTCATCATCCGAAGACTCGCTTAATTCGCTTGAAGAGCTTACTACTTTCTCGGGAACATCTCTTCGCCTGAAATGTCGAATTGCCATGGGTCTACTTGCTATAGGTTTTGTATTTCACCTTCATGTTGAGAAGTGGTAGTTGTAGCAGTAGTAGTAGTGCCATATACCCTTTGGCATTAAAGAACTGCACAACTACGTGTAAAAGTATGATCGGTTACTTCACAAGATGAGAACAGTTCTTGATGCTACAAGGTTGTGACTCAATGCTGAGCAGCTTTTTGTATTCAAATCGGGCTTCACAGGCGCTTTCCAAGCGCTCTGAAAGTCTCTAAAAGTCATAAAAACATAAACTAGTATAAAATCGGTTGGCATAAGAGAATCTTTCGTGGCTTACACCACGAAATGAACTTGAAGATACTCTGAAAGGCTAGGGCGAGAAGTCCAAGGCTATTTTCATGGAGCCGCATTTCTTTCTTGGATTCGTTTTCTTCCTGTTGTGCATCTTGCGCGACGTATCAGTGTGATCATCTTCTGCGTTGATAGGAAGCTCCTTGGTATCGTCAGTAGCTTGGAAGTAGGCCTCATCGTGATCTAGAAAGCTTGGTGATAGAATTTTACGCCCCTCAGGCCCGTGGTGGGTAAATTCAAACTTTTCGGGGTTTCCACTGTCTTCTAGTTCTTCTTCCAATGAGCTGTGGGGCGGATGGTGTGGCGGATGACGGGGAGCCGAATGGTTGAAGGCTCCATGGTAGTCCTCACCGCTGATAGGCCCGATATACGCAGAGTTCCCAAATCCGCCGATAAAGTGCACTTCGCTGACGTCGAATTCAAACCATTGGCCGTCGTGGACCTGGTCATGTTTCCCGCCAGGAATCCACCAGCGGGCGTCGGGATGGCGTTTCAAAAAACAGTGTTCTAGAGCTTTGGATGGCTCCAGAGCCTTCAGTTCTCCGAAATAATTGGCCCGTGGTGAGGCCATTGCAGGCTTGTGCATTTCCCAATGTCTCGTTCCCTCGATCGACACCGAGAACTTGGAGTCGTTTTGCCAGTTCTGGAACGTTGAGCTCATGTTAAGAAGCAGCAAAATGATGCTGCCATTGTTGGAGGTCTCAAAGCCGTGGCAAGCGTCTGACCCTACAAAGTATTCGATGAACGAAACTGGAGAGCCTGAATAACGGTCAATGGTGTTAGCGTGAAGAGTACGTTCAAAGGCTGCCATTCCTCGGGCCACCCTAGCAGCTTCTTCAGGTCCCATATAGTGGGACAACTCCTCATCGGGATCTTCCAGATCGTTTCGATGGCCCAGCGCGAACGAAAGTCCTCCCAAAAATGCCGTACCCAAACTTGCAAATCTCATCGCAGCTTTACAGAGGCTTGTTGTGTATGGTGAGTGTGATCGAAAACCACAGATAGACTAGCGATGCGGCGGCCCTGAACCTCCTCAACTTACCTTCTACTTATAATGAGAAACGGGTTTTTGTCGTTTGGCAACTTTCTGTCATCGCTGAGCTCTCTCGTGACTGTTGCACGCCTGCTTGCTAATGCCATCCGCTAAGAGGCGTTGTGAACTTGGGTGCAATGACAAGAGGCTGATTCTTCAAAAGGCTGAGTTTAAAGAGCTTTTAAACAAGAATCAGGGTGGATTTGGGTCTTCGAAAGACCGGTTGTAGGTGTTTATTCTGATGCACAAGAAAGTCGGTGTAGTTTGCCAAGACTCGGTTTGCCAAGATTCAGTTTGCCATCTTGATCGTGTGCGATAATCATTTGAGCCACTCCTACGTAGTAATGAGATCATCTGAATGTGGTTGTTTCTACATTTTGAAAGATTTCTCTTTAAGTTGTAGGTAGGAAGCTTACTTAGGAATCTTAGTTTTCGCATAGTTGAAGAGCTGCTACAAGAAAACGACTAGCCACAACAACGGTTTGTATATCATTTTGATCTAGAAATAAGTGCGTAAGCTAAAGCAGTGTTGGACTTGACTTCGAGAGTTTTCTCTACTTAGATTTTCGATATCTGTAAGTATCTAAGTTTTACTAGAGATTCTATATTTCAATTCTTGGCAATACTATTATAATGGTAAGGTAGCCAAGCTAGCTAGCTTCTGATATAGTTTCACCAAGAAAGATAGAAAGACAGACAATTTGACCGTTATTCTGCTCAATAACATTCTAAAGTGTCTAGCAAAGTGAAATATTGATTGAAGTCCATGGATATCCAGCTCAACTTGCTGGGTTCAGTTCGGATCTTGATCTAATCCAAATACATAACAGACAAGAATTGTTGACGAATTTATGCGCCAAATGAAGGCCTGAAAAGCTCACGGAGAATCTACACATACCGCGGTCAATTCGGACTACTTTGGCGGTCTAAAAGACGGTGTGGAGACTACACAGACACAACACCCTCTGCTAGCCCTTCACACGACAGTAGCTCGTTAATATTATAGTCCAATATAAGTTATACTCCATCTAGCTGGAAGATGTCAAAGAGTATCATATCCACTAGAAATCGTGTACGTGGCCATAGGAAGCTCGCTGCAATGATCAAGTCTACTTTGATATTCAGAGACGATGGTAAGTATTATCCAGTGTAGGATGGCGAGCGTGCGTTCGTGCAAAACTGAAATAACATCACTAACAAATGAAACACAGGTCTTCCACTGTGCTCATCGGTCGACGATGACACCGATCCCCTTCTTTCCGAACAGAGAAAGAAAGTGAAAGTTTTGGTATCGAAACTAACGCCGAACAGCGCCGACGAGGCAACACTCGAGAGCGGGAACTTCGAAATACACTATGTGCGTGAAAACACGATCGCATATTTTGTCATTGCAGACAGAGGATTCTCGCGCAATCTGGCTTTTTCGTACCTCAAAGAGATATCCCAGGAGTTTGAACACTCGTACGGGAACGAGTACAGCAAGCTTTCGGTCCGGCCATACGCTTTTGTCACATTCGACAACTTTCTGCAGAAAACCAAAAAACTGTATAGCGACAAGCGAGTGCAGAACAATCTCGATCAGCTCAACCAGGATCTGAGCGGTGTCAAGCAGATAATGACCAAGAATATCGAGGATCTGCTGTACCGTGGGGACTCTCTCGACAAGATGAGCGATCTGAGTGCGTCGCTGAAACAAAATTCCAAAAAGTACCGGAAGTCTGCCCAGAAGATCAACTTCGACTTGCTTATCAGCCAGTACGCGCCAATTGCCGTAGTAGCGTTTATTTTTGTGTTTTTGATCTGGTGGGTGTTCTTGAAATAAGAGTCGTTTTGAGAGTGAGTCCTGTAGCTCTCGATGTGTCCGGGTTTATTTCACAAGCCAAAGTCTAATCGACCCGCATCCTGTGGTAATGCAGCGTTTATTGAACATGCTGCCGATTGTTACCTATTTAAACTCATGGCCAGGTATTCCTGTCCTACTTGCCATATGCAGCGACACACTAGTACAAAGTGATTGATGGATAAGCTGGTGATTAAAATATGATCTATCACCGACGAGACTGTTCCAAATGGTCTGCCACCGCGCAGCCAGCTACGCGAGAAAGCATGCTCCTTGAATCTCTCTATATCTTTTTAGCACTTTCGCATGTATTAGATGAATCGTTGTTTTTTCCCGCTTTTTTTCTAAATTTTTTCCGTTTTTGACAAAGCAAGTCTCGGAACAAAGACCATCTATACTGAATGCAACGTCTAAAGCATTCAGTCGAACCTCAGTTGACCTCATCCTCCATCTGATTGAATTAGAGTTTCTTGACCGTTAGTCATCACTTGGAACGTCAGACACATTCTCGTTTGTTCCAATCTCATGTTTCACGAAAGAGTCCCTTTGATGAAAAAAAGAGGGCCTATATATATTGGGACAAGATCCCTCCCTTGACTTGTTCTACTTTTGATATAGCGATGAGCACAACAAACTAGAAAGAAGAACACCAATAATCAACAGCATTTGTTGAGAGTTTAGTGGAATTTACTCTATATTGTGTGAGAACGGCTAAGCAGGAAAAAATCCGGTTCTTTTGACGTTCTTTTCAGCTTGAACCCTAAAAAATTGATTTGAAATTTGACACATTCCGTATAACCAAATGAACTATACTCCGGCCACTTCGTCATCCAATGGGTCATCCCAAACCGCTGGATTGCATGAGCTACTCAGCAAGTTCAAATTTGTGCGAATTCTGAATTCAAATCCGCAAATCAAAGTAATTTCGCTTCTGGGCAAAATTGAGGCGCAGGACGCCATTGTAACCATGGAAAAGATGCATTTTGTTTACGACACCAATGTCTTGAAAAAGGAGAACGGACGCAACACGCCCGTTCTTCACAATTGCGAAGACGAATTCTCTTGCTTGAAAACGATTGAAGAAATGCGGGAAATTGCCTCAAACGACATTTACTACTGGGGTGCAGGGCTCTTGAAGCAAGACCTGGAGCGCAACCCGACCGCGAAAATCAACTTGATATGGCCTGCTACCTCGGTGCACATCCGCAAATACGAGGTACAGGACTATCATATGCTGCGTGAAACGCCAGAGATCTATGAGAGAGTTGTCAAGCCCTATATTGAGGAGATGAGCAGCGAGTCACGTCTGAAGTGGGTTCACAATATCCTCTACAATGGTGCAGAATCAGAACGCGTGGTTTACAAAGACTTTGTTGAAGAAAACATGCCCAAGGGTTTCCTCGTTTTGCCTGATATGAAGTGGGATGGCGTGAATCTCGACTCGCTGTACTTAGTGGCATTGGTGTTCCGCAATGACATTCGTTCTTTGAGAGATCTGCGGCCTGAACACAAACCCTGGCTCGTGGAATTGCTCACCAAAATCAAAACCGTCATTCCCGCATGCTACAATTATGCTATCCACCCAGATGAGCTACGAATTTTCCTTCACTACCAGCCTTCTTATTACCATTTCCACATTCACATCGTAAATGTTAAACATGGCGGCCTGGGTGATGGGATCTCGTCAGGGAAAGCATTCTTGCTGGAAGAAGTTATTGAACAACTGAACTTTTTGGGCGAAGATGGGTTTGCGGGCCGCACTATTACGTACGTTTTGGGTGAAAACCACGATCTTTGGAATCGTGGCATGAAACAAGAAATTCCTCGTCAGCTAAGAGAAGATGGTATCCCCAAGGCGCCCAAAGTCATCAACGATCTTGAATAAAACTAGCCAAACAAACCAGAGCGGATGAATGAAGAAAAAGGTCAGACTTTTCGAGAAAACATTATTTTGTTACACTAATTGTCTCTACGAATTCTGCAACAATGATCGCGGACGGAGAAGCGAACTCTCGTTAGTCATACTCTTCTCGTGGAGCTGCATTTTTAAGCTAATTTGTAACGGTCGATGTCTATGATCAAAAGTAAAGTAAAGGAATTAAGTTTGTTGATTAAGACAACTGGGTACGGAGTTTGGACTTGTGAAAGTTCTCTTGAAGACACATACCAGTTATAGAGAAAGTTAGGAAACAATGGGCTCCCATGAGTCCCGTAGTTCAACAACCAAACGTTCAAGGAGTATCGAAGACGGTGAACAAGAGAAAGAGGAAGAGGAAGATTATATGACTATGGTGTTACCCAACGAGAACTCGGTAAGGGAAGCCCCAGAGCCAAGAGTCAAACTGCGAAAAGTGGACACCAAGCAAGAGGAAGCATCTGAAATTCTTCCAAGAGGCTTTGCTATGATGACCAAAATGGGTTTCAGCCTGGGTGAGGGTCTTGGTCGAGATACTAAAAATGCTATAAAAGATCCTATATGGGTTTCCCGACATTCCAGTCCAATTGGAACTAAAACATTGCAAGAACCTCCTTCTCCGATTCGAAAAGAAGAAGATGTCCATGAAGAAAGCTACCAGAAGTGGGTTCAAGAAAAAGGTCAGCATACGGCTGAAATGCGCACACTACATGCAATGCAGAAAAAAGCGTTTGAATTAAGTGGTGACGTGGACCTTTACAGCTCCAAAAGCGATCCGCGAGACTTCAACTGTCTTTGGAGGCGGTACGTTATAGGCTTGCAACAAAAACTGCGGCCCAGGAAACAAACTGAAGATGTGGAACAGCAGACAGAAGTTGTTGACTCTCCAGAAAAAGACGACAGGGACGATGAACTAAGTATGTTCGAAGAGCTAACTCCTCTACAGCAAATTCGGGGCGTGCATGTACACATGAGAACCGAGTTTTTCTATTGTTTTTATTGCGGAGCCCAGTTCGCAACAGAAGAAGAGCTACTCCAGAAATGTCCAGGACCAGTAAAAGAAGATCACTACTGATAATTCAGATACAATGAGCCAAGAAACTACTGTGAGGACTAAGGTTTCTGGCAAGGATGGTCGTGGGATCCGTTCGCGAGCTACAGGCTGGAATTGAGTCACGAGACCAAATCTAGACTATAAGACACATGCGTACAAAATGATTTTCATGGGCCCTTACGGTCACATGCATAGCCGCTAACGAGCCAATATCACCAGATACGATGAATGATGCAACATAATTTCAGAAGACCCAAAAAGACCCGAAATTTGAAGTGGGTAAGTTCAGATACTTTGGAGTATAATAACCGGGTAGTCTGATGGCTGTAATCGGGTTGCTTTCGGGTTGTAAGCACATGAACATATATTAACAATTCACGTGATGGTAATTTTTCAGACATTTAATTGACAATAATGGTGTGCATCTCAAATCTACATACTAGACCTAGCTCATCGCTTAACGGAACACCATCTTTGAGTAGATCATATCCATTGTTCATTACTGCCATTTAGACGTTTGTGTGCTGAGATGAGTACTTTAACTGTTCCAAAGACCTCTGGCCCCGAAAGATCAGGATTAGAGCGTCCAGATTCGAGCGAAAACCAGCTAATAAAGGCCCAAATATACAAAGACATCTGTGAGTATGAAGAGACGCTGGGGCGTCTCGTAGCATCCGTAGATAAATTTCATCCGGATATTCAAAGTGCTAGAGATCTAATTGAGGCGGATAGAAAGCTTTCGGACACATTGACGTCGCTTCAGAAATACGATGAAATCGACAGTCGAGCAAGACATCTTGACGAAGAACACTCAAAAACTGATGAAAAAATCGCACGGATCTTGCAAACGCTCACAGAGTGTCATCGAGATCTAAATTCGCTACCTATGCTCGAGCAAGTGGAGTTTGAACGCAAAACAATGCTCAAGCAGCGCGAAAAAGTATATACAGACGTGCTGCTCGACTACGCCATGAAACTCGCTAAATTCACGCATGTACCACCAACGTTTGATAAAGGCTCCGTGGGGCCAAACAATTTTGTGTGGCCTGCGGAGGACGCTATGAGACGAGGTATGCTGGCCATAGCCTCGCTAAAAGCATCGGAGAATGGAACTGGAAAAGCGGCGACAACGGAGGTTGACTCGAACATTCAACAAAGCGCTCAAAGCGCTCAAAACGCTGGTGAACAACACGCCGCAGGATCGGATGCAGAGAACCATGCAGGCACTCGCAGGCCTTCTTTCGAGTTTAGTGGAGCTGCCGTCAAGAACGTCGAGGATGAGAAGCAAGAGGACGACATTGATCTGGACCTCGATCTCTTCAATGCCGAGGAGTTTTAACGTGGGCGAATAATAATCACAATAAATGCTAGAGATATCTATATGCGATTCGAATAAGGGGGCGTGTTTGTCACTTTTAAACTCAGTCTTCCTTATTTATGGGTCGAGGTGAGTACACACTGAAGCTAGTTCTTCTTTCTTGACCTGACGAGAGTTCTCTCTTGAAATTTTCAAAGGCTCTTTGCAAGTTGTGCTCTTCAATTTCCAAACCTTTCTCAGCTCTCCATTTTTCATAGGACTCGAAGAACTCCGAAAAATCGCGTTTAGCTTCTTCAAAATTGAATTTATCAAAATCAACATCTGGAATTCCAAGTTGCATGTCGCGAGAAGCCTCTGCTTCTTCAAATATCCTTTTAGCCTTGGCAATCTCGCCTAGTGGTCCAGCCTCTTCGAGTTTTCCTTTCTGTTCCTTTTTAGCAACAGAAATGGCCTGGTGGGACTTGAGGAATTTAATCACAGACCCCGCATAGGGTCCCTTGAATATCAAGAAAGTCACCAGAATCCCAAAGTGGAAGTAAAAGTAGACAGAGCTCCAGCATGCCAAAGAAGAGGGTAGTTCCAGGAGCACGAACGGCTGCACCAAATATCCGAAAGCAAGTTTCATGACGTAGAAGCAGACAATATCGTAAAGTATTTTCGATGGAAGACCTTTGCCCTCTGCATTCAGAAACAGAGGACGCAAATGGCGTCTGAATATTTTGCCGCAAGATTGGTATAGCGCACCAGTTGCAAAACTGAGGTAGTAGCCGGGTCTAGTTCCATGCCAAAACGCAGACGTTAGGAAAGTGAATAGTGTGCTGCGGAAACCAGGCTTAGATCCTGGTTTAGCAATTCTCAAGTATACGTAGTGTTTCAACCATTTGTTGGTGTTCATATTCCAAGCCTCAAGGCCCTCGTGCGTATTGCTAGCGGTTTCAAACTTCCAAATGTCGATATTGCGCACTCTATCCCATTTGATTTGTTTTGTACGAGCGTCATAGCCGTTGTAGCCAAGACCACAAAGTATGCATGAAGCCTCTGACACAGTCCAGGCGGCGTAATACTTGAGTCTGAACACGAAGCTGAGAATGTATAGGTAGTGAATCTTGTACAGAAAAGATTTTTGTGCGAACGCTTTAGTAAACATGAACTCCTTGGAGATATAATTTGGCAAGACTGTTGATAGCACAATCCAAAAAATACCCTGGACGACACGCCACAGAACCAAAAGCCCACATTTAGGTATTTGTCTGCGAAGGTTGCGATCTGAAGTTGTCCACCGGCGTCTGGGCTTTTTGGTGTCAGGCAAGTCCCGAAACACCTCGCAATTGAGCCACGACTCGAAATCTGCGAAATCAAAACTGGGCCCTGTAAAAAGGGAAGGATAGAAAAAGGTATAGGCCATGAAGCTCAATAGGCTTGGGTGATTTTTGATGGCGCGCGCTTTTTGGAAATCTGAGAATTTGGATTGATCTGGCTGCATGCCATCGTGGTAAGACCACGCAAAAGCCGTGAGCTTCATCACCAGAACCATCTGGGCACCCGTGATATCGAGTTTTGTAGAATCTTCAGCAGTGCTGAAAAACTGGACACTGAAGTGATTGATGGCCAGATGAGACATAACAACAACAAAGTTCACATAAGGCATGAATTTGGAGCGGTAGAATCTGGAGATCACATATGTGAAGATGCTGCTTAAAAAAAGGGTACGGAACCCGGTGAAGATGTTAAGGACTCCAAACAAGTAGAAAGCTGAGACACCCACGATGTACCAGCATTTCAAAGAGGTTTTATGGTCCGGAAGACGTTTCAACAGGGCATTGAAGGGGAAAGACGTAAAAAGACAAATTGCCAATTTCAGTGTCAATTCGTCAACTCCAGATTTCTCGGAAAGCTCCAGGATTCTGGACTCAATGAAGTTGCCCATGACGAGTGTAGCAGGTGTGCCGAAAAACAGCGGATGTGGTGGGGGGCTTGCAAGGGCTCAATTGGTCGGGATAAAGCGGCAAGAGATTGTTGTTTTTAGGATCACATTTCGAACATTGATCTGAATGTTTGGTAGAAACGTATACGATCGAGATGAGATCAATTTACAGAAACTAAAGACCCTTCGTCGAACATGACGATACTGTTGTGCCAAAATGATCTGGAATTTTACAGTGTGTATTTCCAGTTTTTTGAGTAGCTTTACAAGCGACGTGGGAGCTTTTTAATCTCTGTGTGTGTGTGTGTGTGTGTGTGTGTGTGTGTCTTTCCATTTTGATTTTTCCATCATAGTGAGATATTACTATATGCTATCATTATAATAAAGTAATTAATTGAGTAATTTCGACAAAAAGCTGTGAGAGCCCAGAACCATCAAAGTAGCTTTGGCAAACAAGACTGTTCTTCTGACATTCGTATTTTCCACTCAAATAAAACAACTAATCTTTAGCAATTCATAGTATCTTTCAAACCTCTTTTCTTAACCGTCGTCGTTCTAACACATTAGCAAGTAATTTAAAACCGAAAATCAGGATTTACAAGCCAAAAAGCCCTATATATACTACAATTCTATTCTTATTCAACAAAATCTCAAGAATAAACGATCATCGTGGCTTATTGTTCGGTCCTTCAATGGATAGCAACTTCGACTGGAATTGCACTGTTCGAGCAAGTATATATACTAATAGTATATATATATATATAATGTGAAAAATGTCATTGAAATTTGAGTTGAAAACTTACATGACAAAAACCTTAAAATCTTGAAAACTCAAAGATCTCAACTTTCTAGGCCTCAGCTCAGCTCTACAAGAAGGACATCACACGATTTGCGCAACAATGTTGTCCAGAAGTTCGCTAGTCACCAAGCGACTTTTCTCGAGCACCAGTGTTTTTTTCCAAAAAAGCCCCACCGGAGTGGTCTTCATGAATATGGGAGGACCTGCAACAGTTCCTGAGACTAGAGACTTTTTGTACCAGCTCTTTGCAGATAACGATCTTATTCCAATCAGTAAGAAATACCAACCAACCATAGCCAAGTATATCAGCAAGTTCCGCACCCCCAAAATCGAAAAGCAATACGAGCAAATCGGAGGTTCGCCCATTCGTAAATGGTCTGAGTACCAAGCCAAAAAAGTCTGTGAGATTCTGGACCAGTCGTGTCCCGAATCAGCTCCACACAAGCCGTACGTGGCCTTTCGGTACGCTAGACCTCTCACCGGCGAGACTTACGAGCAGATGCTACGGGACGGCGTTAAAAAAGCAGTGGCCTTCTCACAATACCCACAATTCTCATATTCGACTTCTGGCTCGTCAATCAACGAGCTTTGGAGACAGATCAAAAAACTAGACCCTGAGAGATCCATTTCCTGGTCTGTAATCGACCGGTGGCCAACCAACAAGGGTCTGGTCAAAGCCTTCGCCCAAAACATCCAAAAGAAACTCGAGGAATTCCCACAAGAGATACGGAAAGATGTGGTCCTACTGTTTTCTGCACACTCTCTGCCTATGGATGTTATCAACACCGGTGATGCTTACCCAGCCGAAGTCGGTGCTACCGTTTACAGCGTAATGAGTGAATTGAAATTCTCCAACCCCTACAGATTGGTCTGGCAATCACAAGTTGGACCCAAGCCATGGTTGGGTGCCCAAACTGCAGATGTCACAGAATGGTTGGCTCCTTCGCAAAAGGGTTTGATTTTGATTCCCATCGCATTCACTTCAGACCACATCGAAACTTTGTATGAACTAGATTTGGAGGTCATCGGCGAGTCTGAGTATAAAGATAAAATAAAACGCTGTGAGTCTCTTAACGGCAGTGAAACTTTCATTCAGGGGTTGACTGAATTGGTCAAGGACCATCTACAAAAGGGAGAGCTTTACTCTAAACAACTACCACTAGACTTCAAGCTAGGCAAGTCAAACGATACTTTCGAACATCCCTCACAGGTATTTGGTGATCATGCCAATAAGGGCTCCTCGCGCCAATAATTGAAAAAATGACAGTGAGTCAGCTTTAATTCTATTCCCGAGCCGCTACGAGTTTAAAACCATCTGCCAAGAGAGCTAGAGCTTTTTCACTTTTGTAGGGAATACTGTTTAGCACAAAGGCAACGTCATCCCATTGTTTTTGCGTTTCTGATCTCTGCAGACGCACTAATAGCTTTTCACTCAGCTGCTTTTGATGCTTCTCCTTATCGATAAAGGTCAGCAAAAATTTAAGTATCCTCTTGAAGGAGTTCCGCTCAAGACTTTCATCCTTCGACATGCCACTGAATATGTCAATGAAACCATTGTAAATAGCATTGTCTTTAGTCGCCAGCTCGGTAAAGAACAGTTTGCACATGTCGCTAACACCCTGGTCAGGATTTTCCAGGCACCGGGCCATTTGTCCCAACTGACCCTTGACCTTGACTTGACCGGCAAGAATCAAAAACGTCACAGTCATCAAACATGTTTTTTGAACCATCAAATCATCATCGTGTAAATGACGATAAAGAAATTCGGTGTTTTCATCAACTAGATTATTGAAACAAACTGCCATGTCTCCAAGGCCCAAAATAACGTTAGAACGTATGATAGGGTCTGGAGATTTCTCTAGAATAGTGATTAGTAGAGGCAGGTTCTTTTCGCAATACCTTGACGACACGCACATAAATTTCTCCAAGCAAAGAACGGCTGTTCTTTGTAACATACAGTCCGCGAATTTTACGTTGTTTGACACGATCTCCTCAACCAAGGGACCAAACCTTGCTAGCAGCGAAGATTCCCCGAATAAAAGCTCGCTTTCCTTGACAAAATTTACGGCATCTGTGAAATCATCCTCGTTAGTACCACCAATCATTTCAAGTTCCTGTTGTCGTTCAGCGGCTTGATCCGGCCGCTCTGCACCTTTTGAAGAAGAATTCTTACTCTCTGCCTCAATCTTACGTTTCTTAAATTCAGCTTCACATTTCTCGACGTATATCGTCGTATTGATTGCAACATGTCCCACAATAAATAGAAGCTGAGACAAAGATACTATCCTTGAGGATGTATGATTGGACTGGTCTTCAAATTCATTTCGGCCAAATGTCATCATGGTCTTTTCTCGGACGATTTCAGTGGCCACAACGTCCGGCGACAAAGATATAACGAAAAGGGCTTTCAAAGCTTCTTCACAAGCAGGGTAGTATTCCGGGTCTTCCACGTACTCTATGATTCTGGCGTGTAGTTTCTTGACAGCATCTGTTTCCCGCACATGAGATCCGGTTACGGTGCTTGCCGTTCTAGAGACAGTTCGTTGAAGAGCAACACAAGAGTACTTTAGTAGAATGATATCTTTTCTACCGGGTTCTCCCAATCCCACTGCCAGCAGTGAATCGAGGCCTTTCAATGCGACGTTATTATCGGCGAGAGAGAGCATACCGAGAACAATGACTGCCCCACGGATTTGCTTAGTATCGCTAGTACTGCTACCCTGGGCGCCTGAGTTGTAAATAGCCCATAGAACGTTTACGGCATCCTGATTGATATACTCTGCTTCGTAAATGAGGCCCAGAAGCTTTTCTAGAGAGGCCAAGTCAGCAGCAGACGTGTTTTCTGTTAACTTGATCAGGTTTTTGGCAATATAGATAGCCTTTTCTCGAAAGTTGGATCCATCAGGATGGGTGAGGAAGAGTTGATTGTAGCACGAAATGAGATGTGATACAATACTAGTACCTTCATCGTTCGTTCCTTTCATCCACACAAGATGAAGCATCTTGCGCACGCCGAGAGAGCTGATCTCCACCTCATAAGCGTCCGTCAAAACCAAAAAATCCATAACCTCTAGGACTTCATTTCTATTTCGAGACAACAAAAGTTGACAGGATCTCTGTATACCCTCATGGATACCCTTAATGAATGCTATGGCGTCTTTGTAGTATTGAATAGTCAGTTTCATTTTAAAGGCCGCGTTAGAGTTTGTGGTTGGTAGGCCTTCCGCTTCTCTTTCAAGCCGAGAGATTTGGGCTTCATCGTCTTCGCTTGATGACTCGTCATCCTGATGTATACTTCTCTCAATGACTTCGTCCAACCCTGCCATATTATCCTCGGCTGCAGCTAACGTGTTAGCATATACGGCTTTGGCACTTTCGTATCGACTTTGCCACTGTGAAAGTTTCAACTGTGATCCATGAAGAGCATCAAACTGATGCGTAAGTATCAGTTTAGTAAGAAGCTTTACCGCATTCCTTCGAACAAGAGAAGACCTATCTTGTAGAGATCGTACGGCAAGGTCAACCATGTTGGACCGATTTCTCTTCAGCTTGATCGGAAGATCACAAATTTTCAGACAGCCTTGAATGGCTTTGGTTCTAACATAAGGGTTTGAATCAGTAAACCTCTCCTCTAGTAACTCTATCAGAACCTCGGCAGATTGTTTGTACAGATCGAAATCTTCACGCTTGGACGAAACTTCGATGACTATATTACCACAAGCTTCCACAACAGCACATCTAAGTGTAAAAGAGCTGTTGTTGAGTAGCTTGACGATCAAGGTCATCTGGCGCAGTACTATTCGCGGTATAAGCTCGGAAAGTTTCACTAAGAATGTGGCTATCGTTTTTGGCCCTTTGACATCCTTACTGTTGAACTCTTTATTGCTGATATCTCGTAAAATATCTTCAGTAAGCTGTGGGTAGTCAAAATCATTGTTGATGGTACGGAGCAACTCAGCTGTGAAGGTGTTTAGGTGGGCAAAATAAGTCAAGGAAGTAAGGATTGCATTCTGCGTGCTTGAGCTTTGGCCATGATTCTTGACAGCTGTACCAATGATTCTTAGTATGAAAAGCTTGATAGCTGGCATTTTGAGAATTTGCTCGGTTTCTATCAAAACGTAAATGGGTTTGGTGAACAGGCCGACGTAAAGATCTCTCTCCGGGGTGGTCTGAAAAATTCGCGACAAGTTCAATCCCAAGACCTTTAAAATACTTTCTAGCAGATTTTCGATTTGTCCCGATGTTTTTTTAATGGCAGTGGCATTATCCTCTGATACTTTTTGGCTCCTTCCGTTAGCTCTGGCTGCGTTTGTCTGCGAAGCAGAACTCGAGATTTCTTGCTCTAAAAAGTAGAGTAGAACATGAACCAGATACCCGTATTCTTCGAGCTGTCGTTTCCATTGAGCCACGCTGGTCACCACTTCGGAATTGCTCGCGCCGCCCAGTAAACTCGATTCGATGTTTTGCGCATAATTGCCCAAAGAAGAGCTTATGAGATACGTCAGCTGAATTTTGTGCTGGGTAGGAAGGTGGCGAAAACCGTGTGCTAAATCAATCAGACTCTCTAGCGTCTCTTCGTTGTCATCAATGAGCTCCGGTGATACAGCCAGAACATCGATTGTTGTGTTCAGCTCGCCGGCCGAGTTCTCCACCGCGGGGAAATTGTCTTTGTCCCCTGTTTGAAACCTGGTCAACCAGTCTGAAAGGCAAAACTCCTGCATTATCGATCCAATGCTGACGCTTTAGGATAGGCGATGAGCTAAAATAGATCAAGTTTGTTATTTTATTGATGCAAATGATGTGAATAATGAACCTTCAACAAACGCAACACGTGAAAGAACAAATTCGATGTTTGTGCTTCTAGGTTAGCCAATAGTGGTGATTACAAGTCGAGTGCAAGAAACACTGGTGAGACTGTTAACACCGTTGTGTCAATTGCGAACTGGATTTAAACTCTCTAAGCACTTTTTGTCACATTCGTAAGAACTAGGTTAACACCAATATAATTTATCAGAAATATATTAAGCAAAAAAAATGATTTCGCCCAGGATCGAACTGGGGACGTTCTGCGTGTTAAGCAGATGCCATAACCGACTAGACCACGAAACCATTTGATGAAATTTGATTAGTTTTGAATGGAACCGACGACTTCACAAGGTCACGCTACCTTGCACTTTGCACTTTACCGTTAGCTACCAAGAAATGCTATGATTCAGTATAGAAAATGTACCATCCATTTGAACCACGGAATAGTCTCTCATAATTCTCCTTCAATTTGCATCTCTGCAAATATGAGTTTTTAACTGCATTTATGTTCTAAAAATTAAGAATAGTTCTTTTGGTTCTTATTTTGGGACGACAGTATACAGACACGATGACAATTCTATCAGGCGTTAACGCGATTCGTAAGTATACGCAAAGGCCGATGCTTCTTCGCACTTTTATATCCTAGCGGCGAAATAGGTGCTTTGAATAAATCTTTTGTCTCTTGGAACGTTTTTTTCAGTTTCTCCAGCTCTATCAAAAGTTTGTGATTTTCAGTATCTTTGTATTCATATTGGTCAATTATTTCGTTAAGCTGAGACCGCATCAGCTTCTCATCAGTTTGCATCTGTTCGTTTCGTTTTTTGAGTTCCATTTTTGAGTTTTTCAGTGAAACTATTCGAGCTTTAGCCTTCTGTTTGAATTCCAATAGCTCCTCCACTTGCGCTGACGTTGTGGCTGTCTTGGCGGAATATTCTGAAAATTTGCCCTCAAGTTCCTGAACACGCTTTCGCGACGCATGTAACATTATCAAGGATTCGGCGGTCTTTAGTTTGTATCTCTCCAAGTCTTCCTTTGATGCCTGCAAGCCAAGTTTTAGATTCTGGGATTGCATGCTTAATTTCTCGCATTCGTTGTTGATACGGGAGTAGTCCTCCTGCCACGCCTTTTCGACATTTTCACATTTCAACATGAGTTGATTGCAATACTGGTTTTTCTGCTCGAGCACCCTGTCGGCTTCTCGTTGATTCTGGGACGCCATCCGTTCCAAGCGTCGAACTTGACTTTGGCTAGTCGCCAATTTAATCTCACAAACCGAGAACTCTTCTCTGATTTCCAAATTTTCTTTCAACAAAGAGTCATTCTTCAGCGTCTTCTCCTCCAAATCCAACTCCATTTTACTCATTTTAGTGCACAGGTCGTGATACTTCGAGCTTTGATCGTCATATAGCTTTGTCAACTCACGCAATTTCGCAACATGTGCCTCAACTTCGCTTTTCATCGAGGATTGGCATTCCAGTTGAGACTCCAAGGACCTCACACGATCCATTAAAATCGCATTTTGGTTTTTCTGGGATGCGTTTATCTCAAATTGTTCAGATAGATCAGTGCTCAACTTTTCAAGCTGCTCTTCCGATTGCAACGCCTCTAAAAGATCTAACCAGCATTCTTCAAAATCTTCGGACACCTCTGCCAATTCTCTTTCCTTGACCAGCTTACTGACCGCTCCCTGATTGGCCAATGCCTGTAAGATCCCGTAGCTGAGTTTTTGCACAGTCATGACCAAGTCCCCGGAATCGAACTCGGTATCAGGAATACCACAAGCTTCCCAACATCGAAGCATTCCTTCTAAAACTACAGGATTTTGAATCACAATGGTTTCATCCCATCCGGCATTAAAGCTGTCATCACTTCTATTCATTTCCTGTTCCTTGACAATCAATATGGAGTCGATCTCACTTGGTTGAATTGAGTCCTGCCTATTTGAACAGCCAAGAACTGAGTCTTCTTCAAAGATTTTTGTCTGATTGGATCCAAATCTTACCGTGCTGGCAGTTTTTGGCTCCAGCTTAACCCTCGTTGCGACAAATTCTTCGACAAAAGGATTAACGTTTTTCACTTCGTGAACATCTGTTGTAGATGTCGCCAAAGGATTGTTTTTATAAGTTTTACCCTGGTATCTTGAAGTGCTTTTGCCCTCATCAACAGCGCTATATATCATATGGCCTTCGGTTCTGTGCAAAAAGTCTCTGAGTTTAGAACTAGCACTTTTCTCACCAGGAAAAAGGTCGGCATTTACTCTTGAATGAGTTGATGGAAACATTCCGACAAAATATATCAGTTTATCGAGACTTGAATATTACACCAAAAGCGAAGCCGGGAGAGTTGTATTGTACCGACCTAGATATAGTTTATATAGTTCGATTTTCTTTGTTTTAGCGTCGTCGACAAGTTCAGTGACGGATGAAATAAGGAATGACAGACTTTACGCAATTTAACGACAGACGCAAATTGAAGATCACGAATCTCCGGCATGCATCGAAACTATTCAAAGTGTTTTCTTAACCGATACATATATAACTATACATGTACATAATGTACAAATTTATCTGAAGCCAAAATAAAACAAAAAGTGCCCTGTTCAAAAGACCAGCTGTTGAACAAGGCAGAAGTCGCGGGAGTGTAGGGGATGTTATCAAATCCAGTGTACATTCTTCCCCGCAAAAAAATAATGAAATGTGTAGATCCTGTTGGACAAGAGCAAACAAACAAGCGAACAAATTCGTGCTCTTCCGCGAATCTTGAAAAACTAAAGTATCAGCCTGAAGAAGGGCATTTGTTGGCGCCACGAAGAAAGGCTTTTGCATGATTGTAAGCTTTCAAAGCATCCAGTCGTGTCTTTCACTGGGAGATAAAATCGGAGGTGTGTTGGAAGAAATTTGGTTTGTCCAGAATGAGGGTGTGATAGTTTTGGGACTTGTAGCCTTCTCCTTGGAGTCATAAAAACAGTAGGACTGTATTAACATGTTGTAGTCGATCGCTGCAGCGGAAGGTTCTTGAGCAGGCTTAGGTTCAACGGAAACAGCCGATGACAGAAACAGGTCGCGTTTCAGCTTTGAAGACAATAATCCGTTGAGAGAGCGAGGTTTTCTTCCCGAGGAGGAAGAAGACGAGCTATCAGTCGTGAAAGCTGTGTCAACGGCAGAGTCCGAAGCGGAAAAAGGAGCATCTGTCATTGGGCGACGAAGAGTGTCCAAAGACGACGACTCCGAGGTGTCCCTCAGAAGCGCAAAATCGGTGTTCTCCTTCGAAAGTGATGCATCTGGAACGTTGGAATGATCTATATGGGATGGTGCTGCGGGGTCCGCCGCATGTTCACCATTTTGAGAAGGTGGTGGGGTGTGTGTATAGTTGGAGCCCCCATGACCTTGGTCGAAGAGTAAATGCATCGGAGAAGTTGGTGTGGTGTCATAGTCAAAAGTGACTTCGTTGATGCGCGATGGCTTTGCCAGTGTTGTATCGTTGTGAAATAAATGTTTGAGAGGTGAAGTATTGTAATAGTCGGTGTTGTCCGAGAATTTTCGACCGGACGCGGCTGCCTGTTTAGGTACAGCTTTAGAGGCGCTGGATGACAACGTGGTAGATGCCAGAAAATCAGATTTGAAAGATGTGGATATGCCGCTGGCAAATGTGTTGGTAGAATGACGAGGCGTTTCGGTAGTAGAGGACGTCAATGCGGTCAAGTTAGGCACGGAAACCGAGCTTCTTTGAATGACCGGATCCGTGAACGCCTGCAGCTCAACATGGTAGTTTTTGTAGTTATTGTTGTCATAATAAGTTTCTCCGTTAACGTCGTATCGGCAGCACATTTCCATATTGACTTGACAAGATGTTTCCGAGACGTGAGAGTTGCAAGTGAGAATGTTTTTGGATTGCATGAAAAAGGAAAGTCCTGCCAGGTCTATAGTGAATTTGAACTCGTCGATGCCGCGGGTCACGGTGCGATGGTAATACGCGGGTACGTAATGCACGTCTTGCCACGAATTGAAGGTGAACTTAATTTCCAGCGATTTTTCGAAATTGAGGTTAGCCACGTAAATGAGGCCCTGAATCTTGTGGGAGTCCAAACACGACGAAAGTTTGTTGAGCTTGATGTTGTGGCCTCTGAGATGCGCGAGGATGTGAGACTGCAGGTCGAGGGCCCTTCTGGTGATCACGGGCTGGATGTCCGAGGACAAAAGCCGCCATTTGTCCACCACAAACCGCTGGGTGGAAGAAGAAGAAGAAGAAGAAGCAGATGCAGCTGAAGAGCCGGTTGTTAGCGTGGCGCCAGCGCCAGCGCCTGCGCCTGCGCCTGGAGCGGCCGTTCGGCTGGGAAGTTGCAACAGCGGATCGACGCCGCTGCCATGGCTGCCGTCATCGTCGCTGTCTTCGTCGCTTTCGCTGTACAGCGTTGGATCGAAAAGACTGAAACTGGACGAAGGCTTGTGCGGCAACGGCAATTGGAGCTTGGCACGTGACAGCGCGGTACCGAACCAAAACTCGTCTTCGGTGCTATCACTTTTATAGTAATTGTCATTATTCTTATCCTTATTATCATTAGTGTTATTATTGAAACTGTCACCGTAGTCAATTGTCACGGCAACAGGTTCCGGAGAGTTCTCGGTTGAGATCGAAATGGGTTCCGATCGCGTGTCAAAACGTTTCACGGTTGTTAGTTGATGCGCAAAACGCACATTTTTGAGTGACGAGCTGGACCGCGACGGCGTCGCAGACGCCGCTCGCGGTTTAAGCGAAGGCCGCAAAAGCGGCGATGCCAGCTGCTCGTACGCAGCAGTTGAGGGCAATACAGAATGCAGAATGGTTGGCAAAACTGTAAGTGTGTTGTTGTTGTTGCAACAAGGTGCCGAGAAAAAACGAAGAGGAGAAAAAAAAAAATAATGCAAATGCAAATGGGAGATTGAAAGACCCCCTAGTAACCCTTCTTCTGCCTTTACGATCGGAGAAAAAGGAGACCTAAAATCCCCTCCAGCGTTTCGAACTTATCTGCTCAAAAAGAGAAAACCAATATATATATATATATATGTGTGAATATATATATATGTATATATATTTCCCGCTGGTGCCCTGCCACTTTCTTGTCTACACGTCTTCTCAAACGTGTTGGGTTTTCTCCCGGGTCTTTCGTTTCTTCTTCTTTCTTACTGATCTACAGATTACACCCAAGACTTCATCTCCGGTCTAACAGCTTTTGCGCACCACAGATTGCTCGATCTGCGGCTCCTTATATACTCCTCATTTTTTGCGTTATATTATTTAAATTTTTGGTTTTTTTTGTTTTTTTTTTGTTGTTGTTGTTGTTCTCGTCATTTGATGGGATTTTTCCTCGCCCCTTATTTCTCACCAGTTTTTGTGAGCGCGGGGCCCCGGAAACACGGTAATTAAAGCATCCGTTGCCATCGTCGGAGAGTCGGAGAGGGGTGTCTGGGTGTTGAGGGGCGGCAACGGGGCGGCGTTAAAATGAAATGGGAAGAGATGCGGAGAGCGGGATCGGCTCGTATGGTGTGAGAGACTACAGAACCGATGGCTTAGCGAGAGAGAGAGAGAGAGAGAGAGCTTGACAAAGAAAGGATGACTATAGTAGCTCTTTATGGTTACTGTTAGAATAGTGAATACAAAGCGGCCTTGGGTGTTGATATGATACGATTAGTGTGAAATGTTGATGGCGTGTTTGCGCGATCTAAAACTATAACGGTATTCGCGTGAAAAAGGACTTGCTGATCTTTCAACAGTCGTTGTGGTCGTTCAAAGTGGTGTGTGGTTTTGTTGTGTGCTTATCCTGTGTTCCGGGTTTGTGTTGGAGGTCTGAGGGTCTAGAACAAACTATTGCGGGGTGCATATATGCGTATGTGGGCCCCCACACTATATATTCAACAAATCGGCTTTTTTAGTGCGTTATAGTGCATAGTATAACTAAACAATGGGATGGGAGGTTGGAGGAAAAATTTGAAATTGAGAAAAAAATTAGAAAAAAATAAACGACTCCGATACGGGGAGTCGAACCCCGGTCTCCACGGTGAAAGCGTGATGTGATAGCCGTTACACTATATCGGACAATGCCTTGGAAGAAGAGAAGAGTAGAGGGTGTTAGCGGGAGAGAAAGGTCACAAAGGGTGGAGACGAAAAGCACATACAAAGGTGGGGGGTTTTTTTTTTTTGCAGACGTATAGTATGCTATTGACCCTCCAAGATTGTTTCTGCATCGAGAAAGCACGGATTGGTGTGTTGTGGTGTGGTGCGAAACCATGGGGGAGGAAAGGAAAAAAGAAGTCACGTGACCAGGTAATGTCATCGTAAAGTACGAGAAAATAGATTTCATTATTATGAAGTCCATTACAAAAGGACAAAGGGTCCATTTCAGAAAAGCGCGATCTTTAGAGCAGTGGGAAAAAAAAGAGGTCTGCAAGAATCTCATTGAGTGGGTCCTGTTGAGTCCAGCTTTTTTTTTTGGACCTGACGTCATTTTAATGTCAAAAAGATCCGGGTCACGTGATACATAATATCCACAGAGTTAAGTATTACCATAAAACATCAAATTTCCCACCAAATGAAGAAACATTCACCAGAATGCAATCTCAATGGCGCTGGTCTCGGCGTGCGCGCACTCCTGCTCAAACCGGTACTAATTTTTCAAAAACTGGGTCCTACAAAAAAACACCGTAGAAAACAATACTCAAAAACAGCAGGTCAAAAAACTCTGAAGTACATTGGTGCAGACATCCCTCTCTTACTATCGAGGGCTAAAATCACAGTTACTCAATAAGTTACTGTCACAACATCACGTGACCCCAATGATTGCCGATCTATAATTCAATGCGTTATACAGACACGCTCCTGCAGGCTGCAGATCATCTAGACCGCTCCATTGTCGAACGGCAAGCTGCACAGAACATCAAAAATGTTTCTTTCTTGCTGTACCTCTTCATGAAATCCTATAGGCAATATGCTTTCACATTATTTTCTCTTGGTCTGCAGAACTCGCACACCAAGCACCCTCCGAGTTCTCAGGCGATCCCAAGCTAATCCTCAAATAACTTTTAGTACGTCTATTCGGTGTCACAAATATATGGAAATGTATTTATCTATTTAACGCAACCTGGCGTAATACCTGCCATTCCAATGTGAGCTTTCTACCATTTTGTTCTTAACTCAAAGCAATTTCGTACGATTCACTGGAGAATTGAATTTCCTCACCAATAGTGGCCCAAGGATCTAATTGGTATGTTGTGTATAGTGTCGAGTTTTCAGGAATAACGTAGGTGTTACCGGTGGTGTCCTTGATAGTTAGATAACCGGTCTCGGGCCAAATGATGGCGTTACGGTAAGTGACGACGAAATCTTCAACAGTAAGACTGGTGTTGTATGGGATGGCATCGTCGGCGACAACGAGCGACAAAAAGGTGGCTAGAAGAACTTTGGCGAATTTCATTTTTTGTTTGATTGTGTGAGTGTTTCGAATGCGGTTCGGGAGCTGTGGTTGCTTACTGAACTAAATAAGAATATATCCACAATTCAGTCACTTGCTTGAGAACCATGAGTAAAGCTCCTCCTTTTATACCATTTTTTTTCTTTAGGTTCCACACCTTACAGGTGTTTCCGGCGTTCCATAGGGTAGTTCTACACAGTTGCGATTGTTTTACCAAGATGTGGTGGGCTCACGGAGAGAAGCCTCTTTTGGGCTTCACACACGACAAGAGATTGCCGGTGCAGCTGCATCATGCATTGACTGGAGCTGTGATCTTTCTCTAGTGGTTGGTTTTTTTTCGAATCCGACAAGGTCAATAGATTATTGAATTTAGCAAAGCTTTACTATCCGCATTGGTTTCGACTAGTAACGGCCAAGATGATTTTCACAGAGCATACATATGGCGTGGGAACGAAAATCAACCAAGATTGTAACTGGGTGGCTAGGCAATTAAAGCGGAATAATGCCGCCTCTTGAGTCAGACTACATGCAAGGGACAGACTTTATCAAAGATCTGTATCTTCGGATTTAAGAATACGCTGCTGTGCTTGCTTACATGCAAGCTTGCCCAAGAAATGGTTGAAATCGACTGACCTTTGGGTTCACGTCGCGACCGGCTTTAGAGATGAAAGCTGACCTACGTCAAGAGTGCGTGCAAACTGGCCTTTCAAGGATGGCAGCATGACCTTGAAGAGATCGATTTGTAAGCGTTATACGACAAAGATTTCTGCATGAGGAACAGATCTGAGAAGAATGTTGAATGTTGAAGGTCTGGCAATGTTGGGCCATCGTGTGCGCTGTTGGTCCTCGTATTTTGAAAAAACTACAGACGAGGGATTAATTTACATTCTCCAAGGATCGATATCTTTGATGCAAGGACCAAAAATATTGTCCTGTGCAACTGCAAGCAATTGTCTCGCTCGTCTCCCAGGCAAATGCATGCAAGTGTTTCGCTCAACCCAATATGCACATTGCCAAGAAGGTGCATGCATTATTACCAAATTGAAAGAGAAAGGATCTACGTGGGTGGGCTTTAGGTGTGGTTCCCGAAGAAAACTCGACAAAACGAAGTTGACATTGCGTCATGGGAGGAAGTGCGGGTAGTATGGCTGAAATAGACTGGAGAGTCGAAGAACGGAAAATCAGGATATCCGCAGTCATTTTTTCTTTTACAGACGCGATTCAGCGAGGCAAAAAAACCATATGGTTTGAGAGCGAATTGAGTGTACCGGGAAGCAAACAACATGGCAACAAAAGGTGTAGATCGGCGAAATGTGCTGAGAAACCGACGACTTTCGAGTCTCACATTTGCTGCTTAGATCAAAATTTTGGGATCCAGGCGTTTTGTTAATGGCTTAAAAGTATCGCCTTTGCTGTAAGTCGTAAACAGCAAAAGACACCTGGTTTCTTCATCAATGAAGATACTGCGGTCGCGTCCAGCAAAAGTTAGTGCCACTAATTCCGAAAATCGATAACTATATCCGCTTCCCAAAAACACCATCCAAATGAGTGGCTCAATCATCTTATCAATTGCTTGTAGTACATCGCACAGCTCATGCTCGTACAGACTCTTGTACCTGTTGAACATTGGAAGCAGACCCTTAAGGTACTCAGTGGGGAAAAGATCTAGTAAAGACGGCTTTGCTTTGAACCTGCTTTCCATTAAACTTATTTCATTGCAGTGCAGCAAATCAACAGCCAGCTCTTCAATGGTAGGGAGTCGGAAATACTCACAAAGTCCGTACAACAGCTGATCAAATTGCATTCTCATGCTTGCATAGAAGTTCCGGAGCTTCTCTCTAGTTACCAATTTACTTTCAACGGCTACCCCGTCTGGCCTTTTCAAAGTGACGCGGTAATTTGTAATAACAAGTCCTTCTTCAACAACCCTATGGATCACATTGTTCAGATAAATCCAGATGTTGTTCGAGCTCTTATTCCACTCCCGGTCAAAGGGGAGCACATCTGTGGCGTCTTCGCATTCGTAACACAGCGCTGTGTTGATCAAAAAGAACTCGAGAGAGTCCATTGCGTTGGCAACCATCCACATGGTGCGCAACGCAGGCTTGAACAGCTTATCCTTGTTTGCAATTGGCTCCAAAAAGTTAACGGCCATTACCTTTACCATTGTTTCAATTAGCGTGGGCAGCCCGCCGCGGTCGGTGAGCATGTCACGACACAGCAGGGAATAGCCTTGAGCTTTTTGTCGTTGAGGGGCTCATCCAAAAATAATGGCTACAATCTCTCCAGCAGGTACTCCTTGCACGGATACACAAAAAGAGAAAGCTCATGGGCGTGAAGAAGTAGAAAGTACGAGATTGCAAACTTTGCAGCGTATCTGTCAATAGTAGTTGCTTTGTACCTTCTCACAAGAGAGGCTTTTTGGCGCCTCTGAAAACTTCTAGGCTTCATGTATCTCGAATTCTGTTGTGTAATGCTCAGACGATAAGACACTCTTGAAAAATCTTGCAACACTCCTCTTTGTAGTACTTTCTTTCCCGATCAGATTTCTCAAGTATCTTTGAGTCGGACGGCAGATCAAAAGTAAACGTATCGACCATAAAGATGCTTTTCAATATAGTGCTGAGTTTCTCTGCAGCAGGCTCTTCATTTTGATGTGGTGACGGTAACGGCTGCTCTATCAAAGGAATAGAAATGAAATGAAGCTGTGGACGATTCTTTTCAAGATGCGCCGGCACATACACCAGATACTTACGAGCATTCTGACTATAGTTAAGCGGAATTATAGTCAAAGTGTAAAGGGGAAACTTGGCTCTAGTAACAGGATCTCTTGGCACACCCTTTCTCAACCTTGCACACTTGAAAACCCCATCTTGCCAGTAAAAAGAAAGCTTAACGGTTGGTACCACATCCAACAAGGCTTTCGAGGTACAACTGAATAAATCACCAGGCTCCTTGTAGTATGAGGAATTCGGACAAGAGCGCAAAAGACACGAATTAATGCCGTCTAAAATGAAGCTCATTCCCATCCAGTCACGGCATCACTAGGACTTGCGGTGAATTGCAGCGTGAAATGATGGATTTTGGAAGGTTCATCACGGACCTCCAGTGATTCAAGAGTCTTGGTAATCGTTTTATTGTTTCAAAGAGATCTACCAGAGCACTTTTGGGATTGACACTCCCCTCGTGGGTGCTTGAGTGGTGTCTTTCGAGCCCATTTCCCTTTGGCTGTTGACATTAGTTAGCTAACTAATGTGCTCAGTATACTATACGAGCAGGCTCGCAATGCCCAAGCTTTCTCGAGCCTCCCTTTGCTAGTATTCTTTGAGCAATTTGGCATGTTCCCTCAGCTATGTTGACCATTATATGAAAATGTTAGAGAATAGCTACTTTCTTGGCGAATGACGATCTGATGTTTGTATCTGCACCTCCGGACTTCTGCAGGCACGAGATTAGGCTTTAAAAATATCCTCCGCGTCACCTCGCCTTCGCACCCCGAAAAGTATAAATAACAGGAGTGAGCGACTATAAGCACGTCGAGTTGCCCTCAATAGAGAATAGCAACGCATCATGTCAAACCTACTTGATATAACAAACATCCTCAGTGATAATAGTACTCAGACTTTTCAACAGTGGTCGGAACTAATTCCAGACTCAGCGTTTAGTCACTTCACCCACCCCGATGATCTCGATCACTTTACTATTCGTGTGAGCAGCATCAATGCTACCAACAACACAGTTTTGGACTCTATGTTGTTGTCAACATTGGAGAACGCTACTGCTTGGTTGGAAGCAGCAGAAGCACAAATGCTAGCATTAGATGAAATTGACGAGGAGACAAACGGGGGTGCCGATTCAGATGGGAACTCAGACGCTTTATCCGGCTTAGACATCTCTCCAACTTTGGTGTACAATACGCTTCTCAGCACACCTCTGATACAAACACCTTAGAGCCTCTTAGGCTTGACAAACGGTGGCGTAGTCCCTGTGGATGGTGGTGCGGGAGCGTTAGCCATTGTCGAGGACGCGACTTATCTGGTGGCCGCAATTGTAATGCTTATGGCAATCATAGTCACAGGAAAAGGTGTGTCTAGATGCTCTTAGGTGCTTGGGGAGAAACCTCGAATGGAGGGATGTCATTCAACAACACCAAGTGTACAATACATACTTTCAACCTGTCCCAAGGGTGCCCCAACAATTGAGAATGAAATAATCTCAAAATATGCGATAAGAATTGACGTGCTTATTAGAAAGACCATTTAAGATACATATAGACACCACCTTTCTATATGCAACTCTAGAACAAGACTCAGAGAATTCTATCATCTGATCAGTGTCTAAACGAACGAGGTTGTATCCTCAGAAGAACGCACGCCTAAGCTTTGGCTTCTCAGACACATGGCCCAACAACGGAAGCCAGGGTTTCTCTCAAGGCTATTCGCATTCAGGTCAAAGGTCAGCTCTGTCTTCACAAGTCTTATCGCGAGAGTCTCCTCAGTCAATGTAGGTGGAAGTGTTCATTACGAGACCCAAATTTTAGATCCAATACAAGTGCTTCGGCTAGTGGTATATTGCTGGAACGCTTTAGCCAGAGCTCCTCCGAATGCCGCGAAAAAGATGATCTGATATCTGAGTTACCACGTAGTAGGTTAGGCCGAGAACATCCTCAAGGCACCAAGGTCCATGTGTAGGTTCGTTGGAATGACTGGAGATGAATGTAGAAATAATATGCGAAAAGTTAAGAGTCGTGCGCGAGATGTGAAATACGACATGAGATTAGGACTTAAGTTTCATGAAAAACTGCTCACATTATCACGAATGTCTTGCGAGGAGAGCCCTCAAAGTAAGCCCTGCACTGCAACAGAGAAATAGGTAATTAAATGACAGTTTCACTACATTGGAGCTCTATCGTCCACAGTGACGTCCTTCGAGCTTGGAAAAATGTCGATTTCGTCCAACATGATACAGAATGATCAATTATTGGTTTTGGAAAGTTAAAGATTGATGATATGAGATGAGATGAGATGGGACCAGTTAGACGATTGAGCTCGACTGTAGAAGTTTAGGTCTCGGAATACCATTGGGGACTCTTTAACTGCAGCAGGATCTACAGCGATTGCCCATAAAGATGTCGTACGATCGTACGGAGGTCTACGCAGCGCCGGTTTTAGCTGGCGAGGAAATTGGTGAAAACGACAATTCTGAGATTATCAAGTCCTTCCACAACTTCATTTTGGAGTTCCGTCTGGACGCCCATTTCGTGTATCGAGAGCAGTTGAGAAGTAACCTCCTTTTGAAAAGATACTGCATAACGGTCGATACAGCGCACCTGATTGGCTACAATGAAGATCTTTACAAGAAACTGTGCGACGAACCCACAGATGTGTTGCCGTTGTTTGAGCATGCCGTGACACTGGTCGCAAAAAGAATAGCACTTCTGTCCCGCGATATTACCTCCGACCCCAATGGCTCGACAGAAATGCCTGAAGACAACACTGCGAACAATGGCTCTGAAGCAGCGGGCTCGGGTTTCGAAATTCCTGTATGCCAAGTAATGATAACGTCAGATGCATCTGAGATATCCTTGCGAGCACTGGGGTCCGAAAATGTGTCCAAATTTGTTCGTGTAAGTGGAATCGTCGTCTCTGCTTCTGTGCTGTCCTCCAAGGCCACTTTTCTCACACTCATGTGTAGAACCTGTCGACATGTCACAACGTTACGCCTTAATAGTTTTGGATCGCTAGGTGGAGGCAGCGTAAGCCTTCCAAAAGTATGTTTGGCTGATCATTCTCGCGATGCTGGCGGTAATCCATGTGGTCAAGATCCATACATGGTAGTGCACGAGTCTTCACGTTTTGTAGACCAGCAGTTTTTGAAATTGCAAGAAATTCCAGAGCTTGTTCCAGTAGGTGAAATGCCTCGAAACATTTTGATGTCGGCTGATCGTTACCTAACAAATAAAATAGTACCCGGCACAAGAGCCACCATAGTTGGGGTCTACTCGATCTACCAGGCCAAAAGCCGTGGTACAGGAACAGCTGCTAGCGGCGGGAGAGCTGTGGCTATCAGAAATCCATACATTAAAATGTTGGGACTCAAGACAGCACTCGACGGGGGCTCTGCTAATAGTGGAGCACATTTTTCAGAGAAAGAAGAAGAAAGCTTCCTGGCTTTGAGCAGGCGTCCCGATTTGTATGAAGTTTTTTCGAGGTCTATCGCTCCTAGCATTTACGGTAACGATGACATCAAAAAGTCCATTGTGTGTTTGCTAATGGGGGGTTCTAAGAAACTTCTGCCAGACGGAATGCGTCTTAGAGGTGACATTAACGTGCTACTTTTAGGTGATCCCGGTACTGCTAAATCACAGCTACTGAAATTTGTCGAGAAAGTAAGTCCCATCGCAGTATACACTTCTGGTAAAGGTTCATCGGCCGCAGGTCTTACGGCATCAGTTCAGCGTGATCCTGCCACTCGCGAGTTCTATCTCGAAGGTGGTGCTATGGTTTTGGCTGATGGTGGGGTCGTCTGTATCGATGAATTCGACAAGATGAGAGACGAAGATCGAGTTGCTATTCACGAAGCCATGGAGCAACAGACCATTTCCATTGCGAAGGCCGGTATCACCACGGTCTTGAACTCGAGGACCAGTGTTATGGCCGCGGCGAACCCCATTTACGGACGTTATGATGACTTAAAGTCTCCAGGAGAAAATATCGACTTTCAGTCCACCATTCTCTCTCGTTTCGACATGATTTTCATCGTTAAGGACCACCACAACGAAGAAAGAGATATCTCTATTGCCAATCATGTTATGAATATACATACCGGGCGGGCAGCTGTCCAAGAGGGTGAAGAAGAACTTGTTGGTGCGGAGATACCGATCGACCAGATGAAAAGATATATCACTTACTGTCGCATGAAATGCGCGCCTAGGTTGTCGTCGCAAGCTGCCGAAAAGCTTTCATCGCATTTTGTCGGCATTCGCAAGAAGTTACTTATCAACGAGCTTCAGAGTGAGCAGCGCTCGTCTATTCCAATTACAGTTCGGCAGTTGGAGGCCATCATTCGTATATCTGAGTCACTTGCCAAGTTGGAACTTAGTCCCGTCGCTCACGAAAGACATGTGGACGAAGCTATTCGATTATTCCAAGCATCCACGATGGATGCGGCCTCGCAGGACCCAATCGGAGGTCTGGGCCAAAATCCCGATCAAGTTCAAGATGTGAGACGTATCGAAGAAGAGCTAAAGAGGCGTCTGCCCGTTGGCTGGTCCACGAGCTATCAGACACTACGTCGTGAATTTTGCGAGCAGAAAAACTATTCCGCCCCAGCACTTGACAGAGCTCTCTATATTCTTGAGCGCCACGGGACTATTCAATTGCGTTATCAAGGTCAAAATATATACAGGAGCGGTGCTTAGATCTCATTGGTGCTGGTACAGGCCTACTTGGCCCAGCTTCTATCTCATCTCTAGTTTACGTCCATGATGACCTTCAAAAGTTCGAGATTTTCCAGATTAATTGAGAGATGCACTACAACTTCGAATTCAAAGGCAGATTAAAGAGAACCATTTTGAATGCCAAAAGGGTGAGTTTTCGTCGCCTTGAAACGAGATTCGATGTCGTATGTGTCTTTCTGAGAATTTGAAAATTTCTTCCGTTTTTTCCGTTTCGAAATAGCTTTACTAACGGTCAAAAAAATGGATAGAGAACTAGTTGATCGTCCACGGTCCGATTTAACACAGGATGAGCTCCAGCAACTGGAAGAATTTGAATTTAAGCATGGGCCCATGTCGCTGATAAACGATGCGATGGTATCAAAAGTACCAGTGATCATTTCACTGAGGAATAATCACAAGATCATAGCTCGAGTAAAGGCCTTTGATAGACATTGTAATATGGTACTTGAAAATGTGAAAGAACTATGGACTGAAAAAGTGAATAAAAAGACAATCAATAGGGAACGCTTCATAAGCAAGCTTTTTTTGAGGGGGGATTCTGTCATTGTTGTCTTGAGGGCGCCGATCTAACAAGGCATTATTATTCTCGTGAATGGTAAGTAATGTGTATTATTGGGTAATGTTAAAACAAAATAAGTTTGACACTTTGACTGTATTCACGAAGATGACTAGTGAGATTTGTTATCCTTTATTCGTTTATGATAGATGCAAAAATTAGCCATTTTTAATTATTTAAAGCTCTTGAGTGGGTCTGACTTGCCGTTGCGCTTGTTGTTCTTCTTATACACTTTGCCCTTGCGTTTCAAGCTTTTGGCAGTGTGGAAAGGTACGAAACCGATCTTCTGCTTGTTTTGTCTTGCAGCCTCTGGCAGAAGATAGTCCGGTACCCTTTTGAGATGTTGTTGCACTCTTGCCGGATGCAGCTCTTTGTCATGTCTCAAACTTTGCAAGTCTTGTGGGTTTTCTTCGAAATGCCGTTTTAGCTTGTCACTTGTCAGAATCTCCTGCTTTAATTCTTTAACACGAGCCTCTCTGACAGCGACTTGTGTCACAGCACGGAATCCGTCCTCCATTCTGTAGCGGAAACCTTCCACCTGATTTATGTCGAAAGAATAAGGCAGAATTTCGAAACCTAGTTTGCTTTGTTGTTTTACAATTCTCGACAAAATCTTTTCGTCCCTTTTCGCAGTGGCGCACATTGATGGTTTGTGCTTTCCAAATTCTTTGAGAGGAACCACGAATGAAATGGCAGCTCCCGATTTCCCTGCACGCGCAGTTCTCCCAATTCTGTGAACATAAGATTTCGCAGTCGTAGGTAGATCAAAGTTCAAAACACAAGCGACGTTCTGGAAATCCACACCCCGGGAAACACCATAGTCTCTATCCTTTTTAAAGTGTGTTCCATTTTTTTTACTGTTGTTACCCTCGTCGTTCGAGGCAGCTTGTTCCGTGTTTTCAACGTCTTCAACCCGTTGCTCTTCAGCATCCTCTATTTCCTCTTCTTTGATGTACTCAGTGTCATCAGTGGCAATGAGCAGTTGATATACATTTTTGTTGAATTCTTCAACGATGTGTTGCCTTGAATTAACAGGCAATTCGCTATTCAAAATGCATGATCTGATGCCGAACTGTTCCAGCACCAATTTAAGCCTGTATCCTCTGTCTATGTTGTTGACAAAAATGAGGGTTTTACCCTTGATCAAACCCAACTTGAAGATGACGTAGCATAACAAGAATTTGTCAAACTCGCTGACCTTGACATAGTACTGCAACAGCTTGCTCTGATCTTTATTGATTGCATCCTCATTAAGTTTCAGAACAGCGGGAGATCGGCAGAACTGCGCCTTCAATTGCTGGATGTCTTCATTCAGAGTTGCACTCATCAGGAATGTCTGCAGGTTCTTTTTGAGGGGTAAAAAGCGAGCGATTTGGTCAAGATCGTCTTGGTAGCCAAACGTTAAAACGAGGTCAACTTCGTCAATAACTAGAAATTTCAGATCGTCCATAACCAACGCGTTAGACTTCGTCTCGAGAACTGTTAAAAGTCTGGAAGGTGTCGAAATTAGAATTTCCGGTCCGTCCAGTAGCAGAGAGGTAAGCACATTATCGGCAAGTTGGGATGATAGATTTAGGGAGTGCACATCTTTGGAACAGTATAAAACCAGCTTTGCCAGCACTGCTTGCACCTGTTGAGCTAGTTCTCTAGTGGGAACCAGAATTATGCCAAGTGTCTTGGGACGGCCTGATTTATCTGTCTGTGTTTGTTTGTACTGCAAAATAGTCTGCACAACGGGTATCAAATAAGCCAAAGTTTTTCCGGATCCCGTAGCAGCCTTCGCAATAACGTCTCTTTTCTGCTCCAAAGCCAGTGGAATGGCGCTTGACTGGATAAGTGTAGGTTTTTCAAAACCATTATGTTTAATGGCCTGCAAGAGTCTGGGATCCAAATGGAACGATTCGAAGTTCGCCGAATCGTCCAGATATGTGTTGGAGCTAGGTGACTCACTCATTTTACTAGATGATCTAGGGTCAAAGACTAAGCGACTGGTTTGTTTCAACTAAAAACCTCTTTGGATGTCCGATGAGCTGCGATGAGATGCGATGAGATGAGATGCGATGAGCCTAATATAAAAATTTGACTATAGATGCTACACAACGTACTTTATGATATGACTTCGATCACTTGTCCATTCCGGTCCCGTTTTCAACAAAGCGGTGCTATCAGGTCGCTAGCGATGGTGAGTATGCTTTCGATTCTTCCTCTCAATGGGTTTGAGTCACATTCCGCGACCTTCATTTGCGAAAGATTTATGGAAGCTTTTGTTTTCCCTATGGTGACGTTGCCGATAATATCAGCAGTAGTGTCGTTTTCGTCGAGTTTGTAACTGAAACAGTCCCCAAACTGCTCTGTACACAGACGTGCAACTTGCCTGATCTTCCAAACGTCATCGTGGTCGGCAACGATGGGTTGGTCTAAGTCATCTAATTGGGAATCCTTGCCATGGGTGTGGTGATGGTTGCAGCTTTTGCTACTCATTTTGACACTTACAGGTGAAGAATCCACACTCAGAAGTATTGCCATGACACTATCCGCAACGGTGTCGTTCATAATACCCTGAGACCACTCTAAAGTTGCAATGTTTTTTATGATATTCAGCTTGACGTCACCCATGATCTTAAGCTCAAGTTCTCCAGCGTTGGTGCCAGATCTGGTCTTTTCCGGCTCCTTCGTCTTGCCTGTGATTTCTTCATCGTCAATAACCACCTCCATGTCGCCGAACATCTGACATAGATGCCAGTAGATTAACTCTTTCTTGCAATCTATGTGAATGGTTTGTCTTTCTCTCAAAACGGTTGTCGATAAATCCATGTGGTAGTCCCTTAGATCTGATAGAGATACTAAATTCAAATCAAAATTCTTTTCATCCGAAACCAAAATCCCTGAAACTATTGTTCCTTCGCCATTCTCCTTCTTTTTATCCAATAGATCCTCCTTTTCTTTGCCTTCACTCAACGTGTTCAGAGTCGCAAGTTTTCCTTGGTCCAAAGTGCCTTGCAGACCTCCAAGATTGCTAATGACCTCGTCAACAATGTTTCCAATGGCCCTTGCCACTTTTATACCCGAAAACTCTAATTCGACCGCCACGCAATTACGGGGATTGAAGACATGAACTTCATCCTCAGTGCCCTTCAAAGACGCAAAATTAGACAAGAGCGCTGACTTGAGACGCCCCATAGGATTAGATTCCCCGTGTACCAATATAACGTTTCTCGCTCCGATCTTTTCTATGAACTCCAGGTTCTCGCGAAAGTCAACATGAGCTGCAAAAGAAATCTCCTCAACCTGACATCGCCTTGGAATGTTGACTTCCGGGTTATTGATAGAGGGGATTGTATCAGGATCCAGCATTATATATTTTGCCATTGTTCCCTCCACCGAATAGCCTGTGATCAAAACCAAATTCTTGTCGTCAGGGCACCATTTCTCCAACAAATCGCGAGAAATACCATTTTGCAGCATACCCGGAGATGCCAACATAACACTGGGTCCAAAGTCTTGAAATTCGTCGAGATTTTTGAGATATGAAATGTTTTTAAAAATGAACGGATTGGATTGCGAATCCCGAAACTTCTTCCTGATATCGTCATTCATCATATTCACGTACGTCTGGAACACGCTCATACATTTTCTGGCAAGGTTGGAGGCATAAAAAATGGGAACCTGACCATTGCCTAGTTCCTCCGAATGCTTGGACCAAAACTCGTCCAGTATCAGCATAATTTCCTGAGCTCTCCCCAGCGCAAATAAGGGCAAAAGGACTCTTCCTCCACGTAAGACCGTAGAGTGTATCAGCTGCGTTAGTTTCTTCTCCCTGTTGACCCTCGGTTCATGGGTGGCTGTACCAAATGTGGATTCAACGATCAAAATGTCCGAAGATGAAGGTGGGACCTCCGCAGAGTTCAGATGACGATCGGTTTCTCGAGAATAATCACCTGTGAACAGTGTCTTCAGGCCTGCAATTTCTATCTGAAACATTGCGGCACCCAGAACGTGTCCAGCATGAAAAGCCGTAAACTTGATACCGTTAACATCGATAGTAGAGTGAAAGTCTATAGTTTCTATCCTATCGAAGGACTCGGCTAAATCTTCGTCCGAATACAGACTTTCGTCTTTGTCTGGAGAGCCAGAAGACCCAATGCTCGTAACTTTTACGAAGTCGCTAAGAAGCCATCGATAGATGGCCTTGGTAGGATGAGTCATGAAGACTCGTCCTCGAAATTTTGTGCGTTGCATGACGTAGGGCAGGGACGCAGCGTGGTCCAAATGAAAATGCGAAATGAGCAGAACGTCAACTGTAGAAAGATCGAATTCGTCGTAAAAGGGTAAAGACGCCAGACCTTGGTGAGCGGGATGGATTCCGGCATCAAGCATCACTGTTTTGCCCTTGTATTGGAGAATATGGCAAGATCTGCCAACTTCATTGCTTCCGCCAAGTCCGAAAAACTTAAACGATGTCTTGCTGAGCGATTGCCTTTCTTCTGATGACATAGCGTTTGGTGTTAATGGACAGAATGAACAAGGATGGAGTAGTTTAGCTTTGGGTCTAAAATCAGCAATATCTGGAGCAAAAATTTCACTCGTAAGCTGAAATGAAAGGGCAGAGCGGGAACTTGCGATGTGCTTACGAATTAGCCCACAAACTAGAAGGAAGATGTATGGAAATAGGGAGAAACGACCTGGGATTTTTGATTCAGAATAAAGTATTTTTTCAAGTTAGTAAAGTGAATAACTTGACGTCGATACTTTGCAGGAGTAGCCTAGTGACAAAAATTGTAATACTAACTTCTTTCAATCCCAGGAATAGTCCGGCACAGCGCAAACAGACCGATCCAAGCGCTTAATAGCTCCCGGATTGCAAGTGTTTGAAAAGAGCGGTAACTATCTTGTAAGATGGTGTTAATATAAGTCAAGATCCGAAAAATTGGATGACTACGTGTCTCACGATAAAGTTGCAAAGCTATGTTGAAGGAAGCCTGAGTGAAGCAAGTGAAGCTATTTTATACTTGAAAAGTATGCCAATGTTATTGTATTTGAGAATTTGATGATTATTCTGTTTTCATGTAAACCCACCTTTCTTCGTTTTGATTCTTACAGATAACGGTTACCTACGTTATTGAACCAATAAACATATAAAACAAGACTCATGACGTGGAATAAAACTACAATTTGTCGAACCTATTTTGAAGTATCAAATTGATATGGCGATTCGTTGTCGAATTTGAATCAGATCGATTAATTTGGCATTACTTGAAACTCTACAACGACCAAATTTCGGACTTCTAGAGCCTATTCATTCTTTTAATTTGGCTTTTAAACAACTCATTGTCTGTACCGTCATTGAATATAGTCTTGCTCGAGTTTGTTCTCGACCGTTGTCGTCACTGGATCTTACCACCGGCGACGCCTAAATAGTGCAAAGTGATATAACCCACGCCTAGGCAAGGACTACTTAGTGTCTTTCAATTCTATCTGAGCTAGGCACGATTCACTACGCTGTTGGGCAGCCGAAATACAGGCCCGGTTTTCGGGAGGTTCCAAACTTCTGGTAGGAATTTGAGGTCCACTTAGGTGCTTTCAAAAACCTGCTTCGTAAGTAAAACAGTCTACCTCGAGAACCCAAATGAAAATCAACTTGACTTCAAGTAATCTTTTTTAGAATACTCGTGCCGAAAATGTCTTTGCAACCCAGTCTAACAATTGGTTCCTCGGCCAATCATTTTGCATGAACTAAGCTAAGAATCCGTAATCGTCGTTAACTGTCCAAAACTCCTCTACTGGTGTACCGAACAACAAGTCTGATTGTAAATGCTTTCTCACGGGCTGCGAGTTTGGCCTTCCCAAAGGAAACGGTTGCTGTGGACGTTGGTGCTGGTGGTGTTGCTGCTGCTGGTACTGGTGCTGCGGATGAGAATTCTGTGGTTGAGACTGGTGCTGTTGGTGAGCATGCTGAGATTGAGACTGATGGTGCATTACTCTTTCATGCTGCTGCGCAATATCGGGTGGATTCTGACCCATTTGTTGTTGTGACAGCATCATCGCTTTATCCACTGGCGGTATAGGGTGCATTTGCGAACCTGGCGAAGCGAATCTGGATGTGTTTGAGTACGGGTTCATGCGAGAGGAAGGATCGGGGGCAGAGCTTATGTTGAAAAGAGAATTCTGATCTGCTTGATAGTTGTTCATAAGATCCACCACAGAATCATTCGTCCACGTTGAGATATTGTTGATCATATTGTGAGTTCCATTGTTGAAAAATAGTCCGCTGAAATCTGCATCCGCATTCGCATAACCATTAATAGGTCTGTGATGGATTGTAGCTGGTGCAGGACTCGAAAGTGAAGGCCGCATGGTTTCGGAAGCTCCCATTGGCGTGTTATCCTCGACATTTCCTTGGAGGGCATTCCCAACGGACTTGCCCCAAAGCGGGTTATTTGCAACCAATGGTGCCGCTACAATCGGGTCAGCGGTTTGATTTTCGGGCATTCCCGTTGGATGTAAACTTGCAATGGTGCCTTCAAGTGGACGCTTCGATTCAACAGAAGCTTCAACATTAAGATCACCAACTTTGCCATGCAGTGAGTCCAAGTATGCTTGAAGAGTTTGCTGGGCGTGGTGTTGCTGCAAAAAGGCTTGCTGCTGAAATGCCCGCCAATCTGACTCGGTAATATGCGCCGGCTTTTTAACAACATATTTGTCTTTTTCAGATTGAATTTTGGAACTACCCCGAGACTTGCGTCTCGAAGAGCCTGACTTAGTCGTTTTTATGGGTTCTTCCTCGATATCCGGTGCCAGTAGATATGAGAGTTTTTGGGGTACAGTGGCCTTTTGCAAATCGCCCTGTTTCTTCTTCAACGCCTTTTGTTCTTCAAGATCAACTTGAGCTGTCTCCACGAAACCAACATGAAGATCGCTCGAGGCCGTACCAAACGTACGTCTGATAGCTGGTGGCATACCACTTTCGACAATTTGCGAACCGACGTCAACTCCTGATTTGTCGGAGTTTTCGGATCGACCGTCAGCGGAGTATTCGCTTTCGCTCCTGTCCTCATTGATGTATATCAGTTCTGATGAGTCCGGTCCACATCGTTCAATCAAGTTCCCGATTGTAGCATTCATTAGCTGATCAAAAGTGTCTCTGAATGTTATTGCAAACTTAGATCTTTCTGCCATGACATATAAGCATGCCGAACAGGCTCTAAGATCGTCCATGGTGGAAAACAGACTTGCACTCACCAATGGTCTGGTATGCTTCGAGATATCGCCCAGTTTTCTTCGCCTTTCGTCGTCCCAGTTTCTCATCAGCCACATACAGTATATTAAAGTTACGCCCGCGACAAAAACTGTATGCACGGCCGGCGTAGAATGACCATAAACCGTCTTTTGATGGAAAATTTTATAGAGTTGGCAAATCTGACCAGCAGCTGCCTGGCATTCACGGAAAAGTCTATTTTCAGGCTCGAGAAGCTCTAGGTAAGGTTGAATCAAAAGTCTCACGGATCTGAAATAGTAGAGCTTCAACGTCTCATTTTCAAAGTTAGGAACACGGGAAGTAGAACAATTCGATCGCCATATTTCTAGCTCGTGGAAAAAGCTTTTCACATGTGGAAGTTGTTTAGCGAGCTCCGCGGTATCTTTATGGTTTTCCGATGTGGAATTAGAGTTTTGTGGTATAATCTGAAGACGTTCCACAAATTGAGACTCAATCCTTCTCAACTTAAGAGATTGATTGATGAAATTGAGGCCTCGTTCATGTCTCTTTTCGTCGTTCATTGTACTATTATTGAAACTGGCTTCGTCAAATAACGGGAGGTCGATCTCACATTCTGGTATCGTGTAAGGTTTTCCGACCGCTACGCAGATCATCCTCTCCAACAGATATACGCACCAGAATAGTCTTAGTTTCTTGCCTGCAAAAAGATCTTGAGCATTCCACTTGTTAAGGTGTAACTTGTCTCTGCATATTGAGACCACGTCCTTGATAATCTCATAAAGACCACTCGAATCCCGGTCCGTTCGTATCATGTACAACACAAGTAAAGTAAGGATTTCTACCTGCTGAACATAAGTCAGCTTTTCACCACACTTAGTGATGTGACGAATGGCGGTGGAGAAATATCTGTTGGGTGGCAGACCCTGGTATTTTCCAGCTGACATATGAAGACAGGCGCTTATGCTGAAAATGAGCCACATTCTGCCACATGCAAAATGGAATTCTTGTGTCGAATAAGAGTGAACATTGTTACCAATGTAATCATCGTGAAAGTTGTAAATTTCTTGTTTGTCCAACAGGGGATATTTGAACTGGAGTCTCGTGAAAAAGCTGTCTAAGAATGCTCGAGATAACTGCTCCTCGAACTCGAATGCCGGATCGTAGGACAAGAAATCGCGAAGGTTGTACTTGGCAAAGATGCAACGTGAGAAATCAATAGATTCCAGCGAGTCTGAAGTCAACGCAGCTAATGAGCTGGTTGCGCGGTTGTTGATGCGCGCCTCTCCTCTAGAGTGAGATTCCGGCTGCAAGGGGAAAAAGTTCACAGTTTTGGGCGGTGGTAGAATTGGCGACGACGACCCAGCGGACGCCAGGGACGGCGGAAGGGCGAACTGTGCCGTAGGAGGCCCTGCACCGTTGATCTGGGTGCCTGTATTCAGCTCTGTCGCTTCATCCGGTGCCGGACCGTCAATGAGGTGTGCGATTCGTCTGTAATTGGCAAGTCTCTTTTTAAAAGGTTCTCCCGTAGGTGGCATGTCGAGCATTTTCTCCAGATATCTCAGTTTCTTTTCCAGAAACTTGGTGTATTCGTCCTGTTTGGGAGGCTTGGCGCCTGTTGTAGCTGTTCCAGCAGAAGTCACAGACCCAGACCCCCGCTGGGAATTCGGTGCATGGGCCTGCAAAGGCGATTCTGACGGCGTAGCTCGCGGCGACGGACTGCTTACGTATTTGCTGGGTTGTATACACCGCACGCCTGCCTTCAAACACGCCGTGCAGCTTGGAGTCTTGTGGTCACATCTTCTTTTCCGTCGCTGACACAGTAAACATGATCTCGACCGTCCTTTCTTGTCCTTAAGAAGCAACTCCGGGTCTTGGCTGGCCATTTCCAGCTCCAGCTGGAACTGCTCTATTTTCTCTTGACTAACAAGCTTCGGCGGACGTCCCATGCCGGTTAAGTTTGTGTGGTCGATCACTAGCGGGATACAAATGATGGGGATCAACAGAATGTCTGGAGAGCGATGAAGTCGGATTTTAGTCAAGTGCTGTATTTTCAAAAATGCTAAAACGAAAAATTGCATCACGTGAACAGTTCTTCCAAAATTATTACGTAATCATTATTTTTTATGTTTTTCATTTTTCGAGATTAGCTAAGCTAGCTGATAGATCTCAAATTATCAAATAACAGCATGGTGTAAATACGATGATTTGAGATGAGATGAGGTGAGATGAGATAGACTTTGAGAATGAATAAGGCGACGGTTGAGGGACCTGAGGGGTGCTCACAGATGGTTTAGCTGTTATGAGACAGAATTAGAATACATTGCGCAATTTGTAGCTCTTGAATGCAGGTCTTGACGTTAATTTTGGACCTCTAATGACCTTTTTCGCTTTATCTGCGTTTTCTGACCTTTCTCGCTCGGAGTTCGTCTTATGGGTGGGATTTCGACCGTAAAGGCCCGGAAAGTTGGTCTGTCACAGTTTCGATGGGCTAACGCTTGTATACATGTGAGATTCGACCTTTGAGTTACCGCTCCTTGCGTAGAAGAGCCTCCACCAACTGCTCCTCCTCTTGCATCTCTCGCAGACGTTCTTCTTGCCTCTCTATCTCGTGTCTGCCGTGCTTCTCCTTGCTTTTCCGCTCGCGGCTGCGCTTGCCTTGCTTCTCCCATTCGTGCAGCGCCGTCTGGCGCTCTATCGGGCTCCCACCGTTGGACCAAACGGCCAGCTGCAATGCCAGCTTCTCGCGTGCTATCTTTCGGTTGTTTTCCCGAGACCGTGTTTCCTGGCATTCCACTACTATACCGCTAGGACCATGTCTCAGCTGCACTTTACTGTTGGATTTGTTGATCTTCTGGCCCCCAGGTCCTCGTCCGCCATGCAGAAACTTCTCTTCAAGGTCTTTCTCCATTTCAGCCATCCATTTCGGCCTGGGAGGAAGTTTGTTCTTCTTGACAAGCTGAACACAGCACGAATGCAGTCCGCGGTGCGCTACTGGTGCTAACTTCAGGATTCGTAGCGTCATTGTAGTATGAATGAGATTAACAAATGGGTTTTTAAGTATAGCTCTAATTTCCATTTAACTATACAATATTACACCAGCGACAAGGACTACAAGGTCCAAGATTAAAAAGGACCCGGTTCCAACCCTGTTATATCTATCTCTCGCTGTTTTCTTGATTCTCAATGTGCATTTTACTGGCAACCTCAGCTCATCCTCAGTATTCCTTGATACTGATATCCAATAGGGACGAATTCTACGAAAGGAAGACTCAGCACACTTGTTTTAACAAAGATGGGTTCGTACTGTGCCCTATCGATCTAGCTTTGGACAGCGAGGGCAAAAGTAAAGGTGGTACGTGGTGTGGAGTGAATAAGGACGGTAAAGTCGCAGTTGTCTTGAATCTTCGACACAATCGGCCCCGTCAGGCAGGATTTAAAGCTAATCCGGCCTTTTCCAGAGGAAGCGTGCCAATGCGGTTTCTACAAGACCGCAGTCCTTTCAACGAGTGGGACACCTTCGACAAATTCGCACACAAGTTCTCAGATGTGCGAAATGGTGACTTGAACTTGTTCGTGGGCGATTGTAAAGAAGGAAAATATACGGCCATGGACTCGTTCGGTCTGAGTCTGCCAGTTCTGACTAGCGAAAACCGGGTTTTTGTGATGTCTAATGATTTTGTGGGCTCTCCTGACAAATGGCTCAAAATTCATACGGCGGAAACGCTGCTGCATCAGCTTGTTGAAAACTCTACGACTGCTACAGAGGACCAAATTGTTGAACAGTGTCTCAAATTGGCTTCCAACTGCGAGTGTGATGAAAGTTCTGGCATTCCTAAGAAGCAACTGACGACTAAAACCATCTTCGTTCCGCCTCTTTCGGCTGGATCCAACGAAAATGTGGGAGCCACTTTGCCATGCGGCAAGTATTATGGAACACGCTCCCAAATTGTAATATTGGTATCGAGGAGTGAGCCCAAAGTGACGTTTGTTGAACAGGTTCTGCATGATTCGGATAGCGATGCCACGGCATTTTCGCCGTCCAATCCCAAACAGCGGGTGAAGTTTACTTTTGACTTGGAAACCAAGCGGTAACAAATCGTGCGGCTCAATCCGCATTCACAAAGAAGCTTTACGCAATGTCTTTGTGCTTCGCATACGCTCGCAGTTGGGAGTCAATCCTAATGTCAAATCCGTTGCGTTGTGATCATATGTACAAAGCTACAGTCATTATGATTCTCAATCTTCAGAGCACCAAAATCCCAGTGAACTAACTTCAACCTGTTCCTTCGAGCTGCAGCATTCACATAGATGCACATCGGAGCATTCTCAAGATTTCAAAAAAGAATGTCATGCGGCGGTTCAAGGACACACAACTACAAGATTTCCACGATTCCAGCAACCTCAAAATGCCCTGTTTACACTCAAGATTGAAGGCTAGTTCAAATAGTAGCTCTATATACCGTAAAGTACACCAATATTAGATTTTCCGGTAGTCGCTGTAGGTCAAAATATCAGAATTCATGCTAAAATCTGCATAAAAAGCGCTACCCCAAGCGGATCAGATTCAAATTCTCACTCACCCCAGTACTAAGAAGTCCCAAGGCATTCTTACATGTCAAAAAGCCTGGTTGGTGTAGTCTATGATTGTTCCAATCGCTCTTATATACTTATATATATATACATATGTATATCATCAATTGATTTACAGCTCAAGAACATCTCGGTCGTTGAACAGAAAACTAGTTGAATCCGCCATTGGTAAGAGCACTAGTACTTATTTGCTGCTTTTGGCCTTATGTACCGTCTTTCCCGGTATGCGAAGCATGCTTGGAACTTACCTTTAGCTCTACAACGAACACATTTACGCATCAGAACTTTAGGTACGTTGAAAGAAGACAAAACGAATTCTGGTCCAAAACTACAAGAAACGCTTGCTGATAATCTTATTGGCGACCTTCCTCAACAATTGGTATCGGAGGGAAACGGATTTCCATCCACGTCGGCTGAAAACCAAATCGACACTTTGAGATGTTACGAAAAGCTTCTGCGAAGTGGCTTTACTCCCAAGCAGAGTTCACTAGCCATAGAATTGCTTCTTCAAACCTTGAATACCGAGTTTTTTGATACTTACAACGATAGATTTCTGCGCAAGACAGAGCTGGAGACCCAATCACACCTTTTCGACGCTGCAGAGTCAGAATTACGTTATACAATTCAGATTTCTCGAGAGTCTGCGCTCAGCGAACAAAATCTTAAGCTGCTGCAGCTAAACCGGAGTCTTCATCTCCTGCACGATGAACTTAACGAGCTGACCATAAACTTACTGAAGAAAGACTCGAAGGTCGACTTCAATGACCGCAAGATCGAAAATACCTTGCTGCATCGGAACATCCATCTCCAGCTTAAAGACTGCAACAACAAAATCGGAACTCGTATTATTGGCGATACGAAATCAGACATTGAGAATCTAAGATGGCAAACAACGCGGAGCGGTCTGTTTGCGGTCTTGGGTTTGGTATTCTTCATCATGAGTGGGGTCAGCATATCGAAACGAATAAGCTCAGAGAACTACAAGCCCGCAGAAGTGGTTCTCCACACTATCGAGCGGGAAGAGGAAGATGAAGAGGAATACGAGGATAAGGGCAATATGGGTGGTGGCAATAGTGACCACAGCCTGCTTCGCGAGTGAAAATGGAGAAACAGGAATCAAAAACATAAATTTTACCGATATATGTTTCTAAGAAATGGCTTGCTGCAGCCTGCTCAAAACTTGTGTTTGCGTTTTTTCGATCCTATTTCCTGGAACCGCTGCTGTGGGAGACTTTGGACCCAGTATTTCATAGCATCGGCCACTTCGTCGATGTTGGCACGCTTAAGTTCCGACAAAAGCGGTCTCTTGAGCAGTTCTTTCATATTAATGAAGCTGTCGTGGTGAAGTCCCTCCGTTTTTTCGCGTAGATCGGAAAGCACTTTCGTATTGAAGGTATCGGCGTCTGAAAGCATGTAGTTGCGGACAATCACTTTGTCGATAAGTTGCTGGAAAGTAACGGGCTTGGCAAACATCAGGATTTCGTGTGCCGCGTTGTAGCCGAGCTTAAGAGGCAACGTCACGGAAAGAGCACCTTCTGTCACCAGCGCCAGGTTTGCGAACGGGAACATGAGGTAGACGTTGTCGTTCATGCTGTAAACGATATCGCAAAGCATTACGAGCGCTGCGGTGAGTCCGACGGCCGGTCCGTTCAGACAGCATACCAATACTTTGGAATGCGTTGCGAAGACGTGAGTCACGAAGACATTTCGACTGGCAAATTCCGCAAGCCATTTCCCAAGCATTCCACCGGGTTCCTGGTTTGCAGCGGTTTGCACTTGCGCTATGTGCGAAATATCGGCTCCAGCAGAGAAAAAACGGCCAGTGCTTTGTAGCAAAGTGAAGCTCACTGATTCCATTGAGTCGGCTATCTGCAGTACACGGGCCAGATATAGATAATCTGTACCAGAGAGCGAATTGAGTGCTTTGGGGTCCACAAATGTGATAATGAAAAACTCCCCATCCACGCGATACTCGATCTTTCGACTTTCCATCTTATTAAGATCCGACATGCTGAAGACTGACTCTATTTAGATACCTTACACAACAATAACACACACTATACCACTATACCACTATAAACAATGAAAACACTAGAAACGCTATGCTGTTGGCAAGTCGCAGCTTCTACTTTCCACAGACTTTGAACTGTTTCGTGATATAGATTCTCGAGCTTCTTATGTTCTTGGTTTACAAGCTAGCTTAAGTTGTTCCCTTTATATACCTTAGAATTCAGAATGACATGTATCTAAAGTCACACACCCTTTGGAGAAGAAACGTGAAATGTAAGATTCCGGACGGCTCGGGAAAACGGGAGTAATACAGCAGTGATTTTGGAATTAGAGGGCTTCTATCCAGCCAATGGGGATGCAAAGCCAGAGTTGTCGATGCTGATTTATGGATTATGTATATTCGGACTTTACTGACAGTTTAAAAGCCAATTTAAGTGGAATTGAGTAGCTTTTCGATGGGGGAGGATATTGTGGGTTTGGAAAAGAAGTACGGGGATGAGTTTTGGAATACTTACTGGACTTTTAGAGTTCAAATATGGCTACTCTTGGGTAGTGACAGTGTGAACTGGAAACCAGAGAGAGAAAGTATCAGGAAATTGATAAAGTGAATGGTGGACCGTGAATAGTGATATAGATGAAGAGTAAAGATCAGGAGTGAGCACGTACGCTGTGTCTGTGGCATTGAAATGGCATTATTATGATGATAATTTTGAGTTTGAGAAATGTATTTTAATACCATGAATTGTCAAAAATTCGAAAATCAGAATATTTAAAAGGTCCAAATCTCAACGTCAATTAATACTTGGAAAACGATAATCATGAGGAGGGGTCTGCTACAACGGTGTATAGATCATTGTCATATGTATGATATGGAATTGATATCTAAAACATATCGTCCCACGTCTCTGAGATTTATCACGTGCATCTGTGGCTCGTCCATGGTGATACCGTTTCTCACAAGATTTTGTCAATATGAGAGAATCGCGCGATGAGATGTCTCGATGAGCTCTCTGACAGAACTAGTTCAAAGCATCTGGGACCGCTCTCCAGCTTTCCAAAAGCTCAAACTGATCCCGTTGATAAAAGATACACGCAAAGCTTTTTTTTGGCTCATGTCCGACACCGAATCCTTCATAGAGTCCGATCTCTTTGCAGAGCCAGAAGGCTACTACAAACCAGCTCCAGAAGCGCATTTTGCCGACTATGAAAGAACCAATATCCCAGAAAACTCTCAAAACAAGTCCAAGAGCGTCAAACTACGGCTAGTGGGCTCATCGCCTCTTTGGGGACACTTGCTTTGGAATGCAGGTATCTACACAGCCCAATATCTCGACAAGCATCCTGAGCTTGTACTCGACAAGTACGTCCTGGAGCTAGGTGCGGCTGCAGCACTGCCGTCAGTGATTGCAGGTCTCATTGGTGTGAAAAAATGTGTTTCTACGGACTATCCTGACGTGGATTTGATCCAAAATATCCAGCACAATGTAAACCATGCGCTTTACGAAGGCCAACCCGATTTTGACCCTGCTACACGAGCTGTGGTGGTTGAGGGATACATATGGGGAAATAGCTACGATCCAATTACTCAACATTTACCCTCAAAACAATCCAAATTCGATTTCATTATCCTTAGCGATCTCGTCTTTAACCACACAGAGCATCTGAAACTTCTACAAACGACCAAGGACCTCTTAGCATCAAACGGAAAAGCCCTGGTAGTGTTTTCGCCTCACAGACCCTGGCTTCTTGAAAGCGATCTTCAATTTTTTGAGACCGCAAAAGAATTCGACCTCGTTCCAACCAAGATCGACATGGTCAATTGGAAGCCCATGTTCGAGGAAGACGAGGAAACCAGCGAGGTGAGATCGCGGGTATACTCGTACTATTTAACGCATAAAGCTTAATTATGCTTTCATAAATTTATTAGTCTATATAATACAGTTCTTTAAATGTCCCTGACGGATGTTTCATGCTGGCTGTTGGCTGAGGTGTCACTCAATGCAATGGGAGTTAAATGATCATTAGGATGATGTTTCAAACAAAGCTGCTCTTGACATTTGCAAAGTTGCAGCTGCTGTAGACGGCATCTTCATAATCGTAAGCAAAACAAGTCGTTCCGGCAGCACATTCAGTATAGACCCAAAGCCCATGATCGCAAATCGTGATGTGGCCATCAGCTGAGCAAGCGATCTCGCCATCAGAGCAGGATGACTTTCCGTTAAGCTGGCCAGCAGCATATTGTGCATTCAATTCAATTGCTCTGGTGTGAGCCCACGTATTTGAGCCAGTAGCAGTTGGCGAAGAAGTGGTGCTTGGTGCGAATGTTGGAATGCTAGTAGGCGCCAAGACAGTCCTGCTTTGTTGCGAGGTAGATGAAAGGGTGAAAGATGTCTCGGACGAGCTTGCGGCTGAGGTGGCGGAAGCAGTCATTGTGTTTGATGGTTGAGATTCTGCTGATGAGCTAGTTGCAGAAGTTTCAAGGCTGGTGGTCTGGAGAGACGCAGCAGAAGCACTTTGAGACGCAGTGGAGGTGCTGTAAATGACAACTGGGACGCTTGATGTAAGCGCCTGGGTATGAGCGTGGGAAACTGGAGCGGAAGAAGCCATGGAGCTTGACTGAGGAGATAAAGTAGTCGAAGCTTCCGACGTAAAAGTCACATCGGGTGATGATGATGTAGAGGCAACAAAAAGAGAGCTTTTAGCAGACTTGGCAAAGAATTGTGACGTGGATGAAGGAGCAACAGTGGCGGAAGACAAGTCGGTTGCTGAAGATGCAGAAGTAACAAAGCGTGAAGTAGCTGCGGACGATTTTGCGAAGAAAGTCGAAGACGCCACTGTAGAGGAGGCGCTCGAAGATGTGGAGGAGGGGGTTTGAGAAAAAGTATTTGGAGTACTTTCAGAGCTCACGGAACCCAAGATCTTTTTCATTTGGGCGGCGTAAGTATCACCGTCAACCTTATTAGTGAAGCTCTGAGAGGCGTCCCACAACATGATACCACCAAAGTTAGCACTGCCGCTGATCTTGTTGACAGTAGATTGAACCAGGTTCAAGTCAGAGAGATAACCCGAGCCAGCAGCAGACGAAGACCCCGGTAAACCCAAGTACAATTTGATATTTGGGTTTGGTGCACCTGCCGCAAACTGAGTCCAAGTGTCCCAGTTGAAATGAGAGTCGACGTTGCAATAGTTATTGTAAAATTGAATAAAGGCGAAATCAATTTCTGCGTTGTTCAAAAGGTCACCAACAGATGCATCAGGGTAGAAACATTGAGGGGCAGCAGACAAGTAGTAGTCACGAGAGGCGGAGTTGAAATGTTCTCTCAGCTTCTTAGCCAAAGCTGCATAGCCCGTAGGGTTTTGATTTTCAATATCAAAATCGAAGCCGTCGACAACGGCATCGTTGAATGGTCTTTCGGAGGCAGAGCCACCGGCAAAAGTGTCCCACAGTGTGGTGGCGAAATCCTCGGCCTGGGAATCGCTGGTGAATCCGTAGGAGCCAATTGCACCGCCCATGGAAAGAAGAACCTTTTTGCCTTGACTCTGGCAAGTCTTGATGTCTTGAGCGATTTGGTCGCAGTGCAATAGCCCGTCACCAAAAGAAGAAGAGCAAGCACTGCTAAAGTCCAGGTCGATGCTGGTGGGGAAGGAATATAGAAAGGAAAGCAGCACGATGTCCACGTCTGGGGATTGACAGTTTGATGCTAGAGATTCTTGGGAGCCAGCTGAGGCCTGACCCCAATAAACGGCAACGTTTGATTTGGAACTGGCTTCGAAACCGAGGACGAGCGACAGCTTCAAGATTAGAGCTGTGACTAGAATGAGCATTGGAGGGAAACAACTAGATGTTTTCGATGTGTGCAAGTGAGTGAAGATTGTTGTCACAGAATCGGTGGCCTTTCACAAAATTCAGCGACTATTAGTGTTTTGGATTATGATGAAACAGTAAGCAGCTAGATGATGGTTTTCAAACACAGGTCTGCGGATCGCCCTTTTATATATCCTGAACCTCTCTTGTCAAAACTTGGAGACCAGAACATTAAGCATAGCGGGCCACGACGCATTGGGCATCGTTTGGGCTGTCCTTGAAAGTGTTTGCTGGCCAGCTCGGGCAAAACAAACAGTTCTGCGCGAATCTCATGTGTTCAATAAGGTTGGTTTCAACCACGAAAACCGGGTTCCCTTGCAAACACCAAAAGCATGAAAACAAAATGTGTTGACTAGAAAAAAAAACAAATACGGCAAATACAGCAGAACCTGCAGAATGCTGAACTCGTCATTTTTTCCAGGCGGATGAAGAGGCTGCTGTGCGTGTCATGAAATGTTCACAGCAGTTTTCATGAACTTAGGCCCAGCCATTCGAATTCCCAACATTACGTTCATAGTGATATTAAGGCAGCGCTGGGTGGCACGATAGACCCTGCCAACACCAGCTTTGAGGAGGGCGGGGCAAGCGGCAAAGTCTGCTGTATTGCTTTGTTTTCTATTGTTTAGCTTCAACCATGTTTTGTAAACATTGGACGTTGCTTAGTTGAAGAGTCTTTGTCGGAGCTGCATTGGCAAAGGCATTGTTTTTGTTGTTTGTTTTACCAACAAACAGGTTAACATGCATACAAAGCAACTTGATGCTGGCAGGTAAAGATGACGGGTCTGCTTTGAAGCGCTGTAACATAGGTCTAAAAGCTAGTACAACAACATTGGGCGAACTCCAGATTTCCAAAAAAAAAAAAAGGTTGGCAAGTCGAGAGAGGTGGTTTGGGCTTGATGGGGGAGGGCCTAACGAATTCGGTATTCGAGACCACTAGGTATCGAGCATGTTTGATAAAGTGTATTTCCCCGGTACGACGAATTGGGTATTTTGGTGCGCGCTTAGTTCAAAGCGTTCCGCTGTTACTGCATAGCTTGTAGCGGGGAAGCCACCGTTTTCCTGAAAGAGGCTTCACCTAGCTGAACCGGACTCATTATTAGCTATTTGAATTATATTCGGGTGTATTCATGACCCCAAGCGGAGTGTAAATGTGATGTTTCTACGTGAACAAGCGCTCTTCTAAAGGTTTAGGGATTTTCAAGGTAATTTATAGGATTCCCCGCCATTGCAGTACATAGTGATCTTTAAATCGGTATGAAACAAAAAGCCAGCAAATTAGGGGCTTTTCTCTAGTCGTCATAGCTCCACTTGGGATAAAAATGCAAGTATTCTGCTACCTCGAAAGCTTCATGCCTATGCTAGACAGCTAAACCGACAAAAAAACGTGCTGGGCAAGCCTGGACCTGATCACGTGACTGATGACAGCGACCCTATGGTCAGAAAGTGACGAGCTGAGATCTTACCGCTTACAGCAGATATGCCAAACCAATAGCTTCGAATTACTCTCCCGCCAGAGCTCACTAAATTTTCCCTCATCAGAGCTTACCTTTTATACTCTCGAAAGATACTGTGCTATACTAGAGAGGAAGTAATTTACATTGCTTCTAAATGCGGTGCAGTCTAACAACACGGCTGGTTCAAACATAGCGATAGCTACTGACAGCTCTTCTACCGATGTTTACTAGCCAAAAGGCGGCTCAAGTTTTGCTTGTCCATTCATTCAGTTTTTATTTCTCAGAAAAACATCACAAAGCTTACGGAGTGCTTACACTAGACCACTAAATGCGACTCGGCATCTCGATAATGACAATTTCCAGAAACATTCTGGCGAGTCTAGAATTTTTATCGTCTTCAGGCTATCAACAGTGAAAAAAAAAGCTTTAGGAGTCAATTCAGCTTAGCTGACTATAAGCTACATTTGTTGAGGTTGAGCAATGAATACTATATAACGTTGCATAAAGGTGGTAACATCGTTTTCACGGTATGCCAGCAACAGCGATGATCCTCTCAGTAAGCTGTCCAGACCTGTTCTTAAGGAATAGATAAGTATTTGAACTATTATTCATAAATTTAGTCAAGGACAGCCCCAGGAGAAAGAATATCCAAAAAACGTCGGTTTGGAAGAAAGTGATAATAGGCATCTCGAAAATTTTTAGTACTAAAGCTGTCTCTGCAGGTAACTATCAAAAGACGATGAGCTGTACATGAGTAGCTAAAGACATTCAATAGCACGAAATCTAGTCTTTTGAATCCTCGCAACTGTTCGGTATGGATCAAGACGACCTTTTCGATGTCTTTGACGAAAAGAATACCGATCTCGCCCTTCCAGAAGAGGTAGCGGACGTGGCTGAAACTAATTCTAGTGTCCAGGAATCAAAGTCGGCCGATACCGACTCGAAGAAACGTCCTTTGGACAGTGAAAGCAATGAAACTGCTAGAACAGACCCTGAAGATAATGGTGATGTAGCTCAGGAGGTTAATAAACGGACCAAGGGTGGTAAGAAGCTATTGGATAAGAAGAAAAAGTCTGATGTTGTTCCTGTTGTTGCAGACTCCTTCGAGCAAGAAGCATCTCGTGAGGTTAATGCATCCAATGGACTTGGGGCTGGAGACGTTTCCAATCTCGAAGAAGACGGAAAAGTGAAGCTTTCGCATCAGGTAAGACATCAAGTTGCTTTACCGCCGAACTATAATTACCTCCCCATTGGTGAGCACAAACGCAGCAACGAAGCCAGAACGTATCCATTTACTTTAGATCCCTTCCAGGATACTGCTATATCCTGTATCGATAGAGGAGAGTCCGTTTTGGTGTCGGCTCACACTTCTGCAGGTAAAACTGTAGTTGCCGAATATGCCATAGCGCAGTCTATGCGTGAAAAACAAAGAGTCATCTACACATCTCCTATCAAGGCTCTTTCTAACCAAAAGTATAGAGAACTACTTGCCGATTTTGGAGACGTTGGTCTCATGACGGGTGATATAACAATCAATCCGGACGCAGGATGTTTAGTAATGACAACTGAAATTCTGAGAAGCATGCTATACAGAGGCAGTGAAGTGATGAGAGAGGTCGCATGGGTGGTCTTTGACGAAGTGCACTACATGAGAGATAAAGAGCGTGGTGTTGTATGGGAAGAAACTATAATTCTTTTACCAGATAAGGTTAGATATGTTTTCCTTTCCGCCACAATACCCAACGCCATGGAATTCGCAGAGTGGATTTGCAAAATTCATTCCCAACCATGCCATATTGTTTACACAGACTTCCGGCCCACTCCACTCCAACACTATCTTTTCCCTGCGCATGGTGATGGTATCCACTTGGTTGTAGATGAGAAAAGCACATTCAGAGAAGAGAACTTTCAAAAAGCCATGGCATCCATAAGCAACCAGATAGGTGACAGTTCGGATTCTATTAACTCGAGAGGAAAGAAGGGCCAAACTTTCAAAGGTGGATCGCCAAAATCCGACTCCAAAGGTGACATTTACAAGATTGTCAGAATGATATGGAAGAAAAAGTACAACCCAGTCATTGTCTTTTCTTTCAGCAAAAGAGACTGCGAGGAGCTCGCCTTGAAAATGTCTAAGTTAGACTTCAATACCGAGGAGGAAAAAGATGCTTTGACGAAAATTTTCAGTAATGCTATTGATTTACTACCAGAAATTGATCGTGATCTGCCACAGATCAAGCATATTCTTCCACTTTTGAGGAGAGGGATTGGTATTCACCACTCCGGGCTTTTGCCGATTTTGAAGGAAGTTATTGAAATTCTCTTCCAAGAAGGTTTCCTAAAGGTTTTATTTGCTACTGAGACTTTCTCCATTGGACTGAATATGCCTGCTAAAACTGTTGTGTTCACTAGTGTGAGGAAGTGGGATGGTAAACAATTCCGTTGGGTCTCTGGTGGTGAATATATTCAAATGTCTGGACGTGCAGGACGTCGTGGTTTAGATGACCGTGGTATAGTCATTATGATGATCGACGAGAAAATGGAACCACAAGTTGCCAAAGGAATGGTCAAAGGTCAAGCTGATAGGCTCGACTCCGCTTTCCATTTGGGATACAACATGATTTTGAACCTCATGAGAGTTGAGGGTATATCACCAGAATTCATGTTGGAGCACTCGTTCTTCCAATTTCAGAACGTTACCTCTGTGCCCATCATGGAAAAGAAACTCATCGAATTGACCAAAAAAGCAGACCAAATCGTTATCGAGGACGAGCAGAATATCAAGGACTATCACGAAATTCAAAAGACTTTGAACGATTATGCGGAAGACATTTGCCATATAATAACGCATCCCGCCAATGTTTTGAGCTTTCTACAACCCGGTCGACTAATAGAGGTGGAGATTGAAGGTAAGGTGAATTACGGATGGGGTGCGGTGGTTGATTTTGCCAAAAGAACAAACAAGCGTGATCCTATGGCTACGTATACGGATCATGAATCCTACATCGTAAATGTCATTGTCAACTCAATGTACGCCGACGCTCCGGTGAATCTGATCAAGCCCTTCAACCCATCGTTTCCCGAAGGAATTAGACCAGCCAATGCCGGCGAGAAATCTATTTCTGCAATTTTGCCAATCACCTTAAGCTCCATCAAGAGCGTGGGAAATCTGAGACTTTACATGCCAAGTGACATTCGTGCAAGCGGCCAACGAGATGTTGTAGGGAAATCTCTGAAAGAAGTCAAGCGCAGATTTCCCGATGCTGTTCCACTTATTGATCCTATCAAGAATATGAAGATCGAAGACGATGATTTCAAAAAGCTACTTCAAAAAAGTGCAGTCCTGAAGTCAAAACAAGAATCGAATCCACTCGCGGGATCCGTCAAGCTAGACGACATGTATCGCAAGTATAGCGAGAAATCCGACTTGATCAACGAGGTCAAGAAACTAACAAAACAAATAAGTGAAGCGCAAGCAGTAATTCAACTGGATGATTTGCGTCGTCGCAAGAGGGTGTTGCGTCGTCTTGGCTTCTCAACTCAGAGCGACGTAATTGAACTCAAAGGAAGGGTCGCATGTGAAATATCAAGTGGTGATGAGCTGCTCTTGACAGAGCTTATATTTAATGGTAATTTCAATGAACTAACGCCGGAACAAGCAGCTGCATTATTGTCCTGTTTTGCTTTCCAGGAGCGCTGTAAAGAATCGCCAAGATTAAAGCCCGAGCTCGCCGAACCTTTGAAAAACATGAGAGAGGTTGCTGCCAAGATCGCAAAGATCGTTAAAGATTCCAAGATTGAGATTGTTGAGAAGGACTACGTGGAAAGCTTTAGGCATGAACTAATGGAGGTTGTCTACGAATGGTGCAAAGGTGCCACGTTCACTCAAATTTGCAAAATGACAGATGTTTACGAAGGTTCTCTGATAAGAATGTTTAAGCGTCTGGAGGAATTGATCAAGGAGCTAGCAGATGTGGCTAATACCATTGGTAATGCTACTCTTAAAGAGAAGATGGAATCTGCTCTAACCTTGATTCATAGAGACATCGTATCAGCAGGTTCGTTGTACTTGTAGTGCTTACATATATGAATTCATTAGCATGTCAGTAAAAACTATATATAAATGTCTGCTACCTGCGCAGCCCCTCCGGCATTCCTAGCCCCCGTTATAATGGCTCGATATGAATTCAATACTGGAGTTTTCCAAACATTTAGTGACTCGTCACTCAGGTTCAGTAGATTTTCAAAAATCTTCCTTCTTAGTTCCACTATTTCAGTTTCTGTGATGCTTCCATCTTTGTCATCCAACAGATCTGACATGACTTTTGAAAGGTTGTTGACGAGGAACAGACTTGAGTATTCATAGCTGGTGAGTTTTTCCAACAAAATCATTCGTTCGTAATAGGGCAAACTCAAGATTCGATCTGGCACCAAGACCTTTTTTATTTCATCAAAAGAGCACTCGTTGGATATTAAGTTTCTGAGTTCTGCCAAGTGGGACGGATCAACTCGAAGATGGTCAAGAACTGGGTTTTTCTTTTCAGATATTAGGTAGAACGGGTTGATGAATTTTCGAAATTCCGGGAAATCGGGGTTTGAGTCCGTAAGCTTCAGATATTGTTGGTCGAGCCGCTTGAAATGTTTTTGGTCATCAAGCATGGATATTTGTGCAAAAAGACGGAAGATATAGCGCTCTGCATATAGACGCACAATTGAATCGTCTTCTGCATTGGCGTACAGTTTCCCGTAGACCGGTATCGCCACGTCTAAGACATGTGCTACAAGCCAAGCACAAGAGCGGTCGTATTGTAGCTTTGGTCCACAAGAGTACAACAGATCCGTATAGTAGTTGGTAATAGAAATGAACAAAAATATGTCAATGTCAATGCTTTTGATGATCTCCTGCTCACTGAACAGAAACAACTTTTCGTTGAGTTCACTGCAGTCGACAAAGGGAGTCATTGAACTCAGCAGATCCACCAATCTTGCCAATAAAACAGGATCAAGTTCCGTTTTGACACCAATCAAAAACTTGCCATTGTGACTCAAAATTCGTCTGCGCACCAAACTGTCACAACTCAGTGCCTTGAACACATTTTCAATTTCTGTTACAGTTCCTGTGTCTGTTGTAGGGTCAAAGAGCAAGAACAGGATCAAATCCAAGAGACCCAATCCCGCAAAGAGTCCCTTAGGCTCCGACCGCTGTAAAACCTTGCATGCAAGTTTAGCAAGTGCAGGAATGCCACTCTCGATGCTTAAACTCAAATCTTGTGGCGAAAATTGTCCCATCAACTGATCAAAAGGCATCAATGATATCATTCTGCCAACAACGTCGATCAGCAAATCATAATCCAGATGCGGCAGCCGTTCTTGCATCATCAAAACTTCTTTACTTTCCGTCAAAAATTCGGAAATTCCTACAACATCTACAAGAGATGAGTTTCCAAGCTCAATCTGGGCCCTCTTTAACTCGCTATTGACTTCATCGATGTTCCTCAAAGTAAGACTTGCATTCAAGCGGTCTATCAACGCCTGAATACCTGAAATCCGGTTGGAAATGTCCATCTTCTAGTCGTTTGTCAATGTAAGGTGAAAGTTAAGGTCAAAAGTTCAATAAGTTCTTATATATATTCATCAAATGTGGTCAAAATCGCATCTGCCATCTTTTTAAGAGAAGTTTCTCGAGCCCATGAACCTAGGAGTGTCACGTAGCCATAACTATTTGGAATGAGGAGCAAGCTGTTATCCAGCTCGAGAATTTCGTCTCTTTACTCCGACTTTCGGAACCTTAAAGAGTTGAATCCAGAAGGATATGAAGCTAACATCAGAAATTGGAGGCAAGTTCTTCTTGAAGAAGTGCTGGAAGATGAAGTTATAGTCAAAACTGGGCCTGAACTACTTGAAGAACTGAGTGATCCGCAGGCGGGACAGCCAAGAAGCCTCGATGTCGTGTTGGACTTTATGATTGCAGAAGGATCTTTGGTCCCATTAGAAAAGTTCAAATCAAGAGTCAAAGAAAGTATTGTCTCTACGGTTCTGGGTTGGACTTTGAACACTCTGCTGCCCAATTCTCAGCACGCTGGAAAAACTAGAATATCAAGTACGAAGGGCCATTCTTATTTGCGACGTGGACAATACGCGGTACTACCGACTATCAAGAAAAAGTATGACCCATTGCATCTTGCGGTGTTGGAGCGGATCTGTAAAAAAGCCGTGAGATATTCAGATCTGATCTTCACTAAGACGAGTTTTTGCCAAAAAGTGGGTTTCGCAGACCATTTGAAAGATTGGGCAGCGTTTGAGACCATGCTCACGTATATGGACCACTACAAGGGTATCATAGTAACAGATTCCACAACAGTTAAAGTGCGAGGATTCGAAGTCAGCGGTATAACTGCAAAATTCGAGTCTTCGAGCATAAATATCGACGACCAGAAGATTGCATCTGTGAAAGAAGCCCAAGTCAACTTGAAAACCCAAACCTCGCATCTCGAAGACAGAATCAAAGATTCCAAACAGCAACTGCGTGTAGATATCAAAAGCCAAAAACCTAAAGCGCTCCTGAGAACGCGTCTGCAGATCCAGAAGCTCTTGGAGAAAAACCTTAACTTGGCATTTCAAAATCTGAACAACGTTGAAATACTACTACTGGACATTGAGGCTGCAATTGACAGAGTGCAATTGAAGCATGTTTTTGAACAGTCTAGAGACGTTTTGACGAGTCTTTCCTCGCAATTGGGGAGCTTAAACGACCTTGAAAAGCTGGTCGAAGATATCAATACTGAGAAGCTTAAAGGCGAAGATATTGACAGGGTTTTCGAAGCAGAGATGGATGATGGGTCTGACGAGGAAATAGAAGAAGAGCTGCAGAAAATGGATGCGGAAATGAAGTTGGAGGAGCAGGTTCTCCAAAAACTATCGAGTTTGGAGCTTTCCTCACACGAGCCACCCCAGGAGGCCGAAAAAAACGACAAGGCGACGTTGGCTGAGCATTCACAGTCTCCGACTGAAAGCAAAGAGCACGCACATGAAAAACAGCCTCTTTTGATATAAGTAATAAATAATCCTAGTTAATATCCTCACCATTTCCGTCCTTCTTATCCTCAAGCTTAACACTATTTCCGTTGAAAGTCTTGCGATGCACATCATCATCCTTCCCATCATCAGTATTCACAAATTGAAAAACGTTGGGAGACACTGGCCTTGACGGGAGGCTGAGTTCGGATGGATTCCGTCCTAATTGATGTTTAATGCGAGGGGAATTGGCTGGAGAGACGTACCTGGAGGACGACAAGGAAGCAGAATCTTCAATTTGGGACGTGCTGGCCTTAGAGCTGGGTCGAGTACTGCTCTCAGCATGGTCGCGGTTTTCGGGGCTCCACCAGCCCGAGATAGAATTATAAATTTTGCCCAAGAGCCCGGGCCCTTGAGCGTCAACCACTCGAGTGTGGTTGGTGTGGCTTTCAACAGCTTTCAAAATCAGTGCAGACCTTGGCGTTAGCTGTAATGCGGCAAGCGTCTTCAATTCGTCTGATTCAAGGAACACTTCACGCGGTATTCCTCTCAAAAAAACGTACGGAGCGTCACCATCATTTCTATTAGAATCCACCCATTTTCTTACCATATCTAGATTGTTCGATGAGTCAAATTGATGCGTGATGGAATGGCCGTTGAGCAACCTGATTTGAAGAGTACAATTCTTAGCCAGCAATTGCTCGGGGTTTTTGATATTATCATGGATGTTATCCAGACTGCTTGCGGGTGGGTCAACCTGACAAGGCTCCACACTTCTTCGTCTTTTTGCTTGGAACTCTTCGCGGTCTGCTTTCACCAACTGAATGATTCTTTCCCGTTCCTCTCTGTCAATCATTCGTTGTTTCCTAATAGTGTCCTGGTATAATTGCGCAGCTCTCAAAGCCGCTTGATCTTGAGAGTTGATAGCATCAAGTTCCACATGATTGTTTCCGCCATTGGTTTCTTCGAACACCGATGCCAATGGTTCTAATTTCAAGCATTTTAGCAGCGTTCTTCGATTATTTGCAGCGTTGTCATCCGTCAAAACTGCGGCTATTTGGCCTTCCACGATACAAGAGATACTTGGAAATGTAACCTGAGGGCAAATCTGTTTGAAAAATGGGAAATCAGGAGCCTCAGGAAGCAGTTTAAGCGCTATACATTTATTTTTGATGGTGTCACCCAAAGATTTAGTGAACCAGTTTTTCAGCCACACATCATCGCCAGGAGTGCAATAGACCACCAGGGCCTTATTTTCCTTCAGGGACTTTTCGACAGCGTGGTTCACAGAGCTCTCGAAGGTCAATCCAAGCTCTGACATTGCTAGTTGTTTGACCTGAGAGGTCAAAGATAGGTGTTTTGAAGTGAATTATCGCTTTATTGTAGAATTGTCGATACCTTAGTACGAAGCTAGGATACTGAAAGATTCGTTACTAGTCGAAAGACAGTTCAAGATTGACAACATTGATTGAATTGCTCGCACGCGTATTTTGCTTTAATTTCAGAGCTCTGTTTCGGGGTTTTTCGTCCGAATAGTCTTAATGTCTCAGTGATTTCAGAGACTAAAGTTATAAAAATTCCTAGATTTTGGGAAAAAGCAGATGTTTATGGAATCCCGTAATGTGCTTGAAGCTCCATTATTTTGAAGAGATACACCGGGATGATCGCTCGGCGGATTTGATCATTTTGGCAAACATCAAGACTTGAATTGTCTGTCGCTGGAAAATGCCAATTAAGTATAAAGTGATATAGAGAAAATACAGTAGAAGTTTATATACTCATGGAAGGACTCTATTTGAGTATTTTGAGGTTTACAATGGAACGGTGGTATTGCACCGGAAATCTGTGACTACATGACATACTACTATTACTCTATCGTGCCGCCTTGAAAAAACAGGAACATCATCTTTTTTGTTTGGGACTGATTCCGGTATGCTCTTTTATTTAATAAAGTGGACAACATTTTGTACATCGAGCACGTTCTTGGCTTGTATCAGTGAAGCAGATTTTGAATGGTCGGCACCACTCATTTTCAAACCACTTCATGGAAACTAGGAAGCCAGGCCTGTATTGGTTCACGCTGATCATTTTATTATGTGTGACGCTGTCGTCTTGTCACGTGATCCCATCACATAGTGACAAATTTGACGTCAGTATTTAACAGAAGGTATTTGACAAGTATCTCAAATGTTGTGGATTCCGTTTCATGCCTGATCAGCTTAATGTTTATTTGTTGAAGCTTTAGCGCTAATTTTTTAGCAACCAGATTGACCCTCAAAACATCAATATTCTGGAATTTTTTGATGATATACAAACTTGATGAAAAACCGCTGTTTTCTTGAAGCTCGAGAGGCTACAAAACCACATTAAAAAACGCCATTCACGCATCTATCACCGTCTAACTTCAAAGAAATCTTTGATCTCTTCCCTCTTATCAAATCTTCAAACACTTTTTATGTCACCATTTTTCATCATTAATACATTTTCAAGACATCGCTATTTTGACCATCTAGCTAACACCTCCAGAATAGAACCCCATGTCCATCAATTTCTCCCAAAGATCACCATTACCACGCATCAAGCATTTGAAACTGGGCACAACAGTGGGACAGGGCTCATTCGCATTGTAAGTTCAAGTTTTCTGTAAGCCCGTGTATCGAGGTGAATGTTACTTACTAACTGCTATAAACGTTGAAAAAAGTGTCAAGACAGCATGTTTAGAATCGGATCCCAAGACTGTTGTTGCAGTCAAGTTTGTACATTTGCCAACGTGTGCGAAGCACGGACTGAGTGAAAAAGATGTCACTCAAGAAGTTATCTTACAATCGAAATGCAGTGGACACCCGAATGTTCTCAAAGTTATCGATTGCAATCTGACCCATGATTTTCTATGGATTGTAATGGAGATGGCCAGTGGCGGAGATCTTTTTGATAAAATTGAACCTGATGTAGGTGTGGACTCCGAAATTGCACGATTTTACTTCAAGCAAATGATCAATGCCTTGGATTATCTGCATCAGGACTGTGGCATAGCTCACCGCGATGTAAAGCCAGAAAATGTTCTGTTAGACAAAAATGGTAATCTGAAGCTAGCGGATTTCGGCTTGGCGTCTCGATTCAGGCGAAAAGATGGTTCTAAAAGGGTTTGTTCAGATAGACGTGGCACTTTACCATACATGGCACCTGAAATAGTGTACTCCCGCGGATACCATGCTGATCTAACAGACATATGGTCTTGTGGCATCTTGCTGTTTGTCCTGCTAGTTGGAGAGACACCTTGGAATATACCTTGCGAAGATGATCACCAATTCAAAGAGTTTTGGGTGAATAGTGGGAAACTAGTCAGTGGACGGTGGGCAAAGCTTGATTTGACTGAATTGAATTTGCTGCGTAAAATACTGCAACCAGAGCCGACAGAAAGATACACCTTAGACCAATTAAAACTGCATACTTGGTATTCCAATCCCGTGGCTTTTGCTGACGAGTCAGGTTTATGCAAAGATCCTCAATCGCTTTCCGCAAAGCTAATGAGTAGACTTCACGACTCCGTTAACGAGGAAGATCTAACCCAAAACAACCACCAATTCTACGAAAGGGCTTTATATACTTCAACTCAACCCACAGGTTCTCACGGTGCGACTCTTCAACAAGATTGTACAAACGTGGAAAAATTCGCTGCCAGTCAATTTGATTTGTCCCATAAAGCTGACGAAGGCGATAACATTGACTGGAATTCTAATTTACAGCACGATATCGACAGTCAGCGGCTCTACAACTGCAGCGAAGACAGCAGCTCTCTGCTGAATGCCTCAAAAATGACTAAGTTTCTTTCCGCTAACGACGTTGATACTATTTTGGATACCTTAGAGTACGCACTTAAGGAATTGAAGATTCCAGTCAGCTCGCGACTAACCAAATCTTTTCACAAATTGACTGAGACTATTGACTACAAAGAGATCTTCCCTCTCCCAGTTCAGATAAAAACTTCAGATCGAAAAGGGTGGGCCCTAACAGGTAATATTACGCTTTCCTTACTTGACAGTGGCATTATATTACTTTATTTCAGCAGGAGAAAGGGCGATCCGCTAGAATGGAGAAGACTTTTCCGTTCAATCAGCTTTCTTTGCCGTGACATCATTCACAGACCCTAAAATGGCTTTCATTCTCATCGGAATCGAATTTGAAGAAGTTTCTGTCCCTAGACTCGCTGGAGCAGTGTTGACTACTTGTCCTTCGACTCGTTCGAAGAACCAGAACCTTGATTGGCAATAAACTTCACCATTGCATCTTTTAGAAACAATTTCTGCGTTTGAGTCAACTGACTGAATTCTTCCTTTCCGAACTGTTTGACAATTTGAAGTATAATCTTTGTATGCTTATCTTGAGGTGACACGCCATTTGAAAAGGCGAATTTGTCTATCTCATTATCGGCCGCTTCACGGGCGATCGAAACCGCGCTCAAAGTACTATCTGATGCGGCAGCCCTTTCTCTCCGGGAAGTCGAGGACTCTGGGGGATTTTTTACTGACGCTTTGGGCCATGATTTGATTTCTTTGAGAGCACCCAATTTGACGATCGGTAACTTGAAAGCACCCCGATGTTTCATCTTGCTTAAATTATCGACGACGTCATCATCGAGCACTTTTTTAGAACCCTGTTTAGGGACTTTTGAATCACTTTTTGAAGTACTTGAAGCGCCCGTGTTTTCAACCGAACATTCGAGTTCCTCCTTCATGCTAGCTTTGATTTCGTTGAAACTGTTTTCGTAAAACTTCGAATTCTCAACAGCCGAAAAGACTTCTGTTTTATTGACCAAGTGTGGACTTGAAGAGAGATTTAGATTTTTGTTTTCTGCTTTTGTTTTTTCGGGAAAAGAACCGCTTTTGGTGGAATCTGTGGGCCTCGCAGATTTGGAATTTGAGTGTGCCAGCTGCGCTTTCATGTTTGGCACACTTGAATCAAAACCATGGTGGAAGGAACCGTCACCTATTTTTTTATCGAAGCCGTTTAAGTTTATAGGCCTGGCATGAGCCCCGGAATGCTCTCCGTTTTTAACATGGTTCCTGTTCAAAGCTTTTACGGGCTCAGGACTAGGAGATTTTTTGGGCACAGCCTTGAAGTGGTATATTCGTGGGCCCTTTGATATTGGGGCTAATTTTCCACCGATGTTTAGAGTAAGGTCGGGGGCGCCAGCATTTATGAGTTCCCGGATTTTCTCTAGCCCACTTATTTTATGATGGAAATTGGAGCAGACAGTGGCCAGTTGCTCGTACGCCAATGACCCTTTCCTTGCAGGTAAGGATAGAAGAAGCTTTTGCAAGGCAGGTTCTAAAGCCTTGTTGTCTGGGACAAGAAGCAATGTGGACGCCTTTCTGAGAGCCTCTTTAGCTCGTAATTCGTTGTTTTTGAGTTCTCGGGAGCAATTGAGCAAAAACGCTGCAAAATCTTCTTTGAGTTCGATCAAAACCTGGTGTTTTTGGTGTCTCAAAGCTGCTTCGATAACATCTAAAGCAAATTCACAAGAACCATCGTTCAAACGATCCTTGAAAATGGAATAGTCTAAATGGATCTCGTTTCCAATACCACTGATGATGAGGACTAGCGCCTCGGCATCTATAACCCTCGTGTCCTTTCCGGGGCTGTCGTTCCAGAATTGGGTAACAGGAAGAATCGAGCCTGATATCATCAGCTTTTTAATGCCTTCATTTAAAAGCAAGAAGTTTTGGGTATCATAGCATTTCTTCAGAACCTGATATTCAAGTGCTTGTACTTCAGGCGATCGAGTTTGCTGATCGAAAGACAAACTCAAATACTTTTCCCCAAATTGAGAAGAGAGACTCATGTCTTGAACTACATCTCTTTCCAAAGCGCGCAAAATGAAGCACAATTTCAAATCAAAACTTAGTTCATCGAAATGTCTTAACGCACCAGCCAACTCCTTAAAGGGATAGCTTTTGAATACAGGTGTCCACGCATCTAGGCGACCACCCGCCTTGTTTTCGCAACTTTCAATTATCATTGCTTGCAATACCAAGCTGGTATAATGTTTATGGTCAAGTATTCTGTGGAGTTCAAACCTCAATTGATTGTGAGTTTTCAAAACTACCACGAACTCTTTCACAAAAGTTGGATCGACTGTGCTTGTTTGCAAGCTGAGACGAAGTCGTAAGTACTTGGATAGAGTAGGCAAATCACAAGCTATCATAATTTGATGTTCTTCGCGACCCAAGTCTCGCCTTACTTTATTGCAGATGCCCAATACGCTTTCCGCCAACTCTTCACTAGAGATATTCTCCGCAATATTTAGTAGCGCGGCAAATGTACTGTTCGACATCTCAGAAGAGCGAATTTTGGAACAGACAGAGTTTGAAATGTAAGATGTGACAGACCTGTCATCGTAACTCAAAAAATAATCGTAGATTTCCAGATCTGGCACTAGTCCTGCCGTCAACTCCACAACGGCTTTTAGAATCTCCAAAAAACTTGAATTACTATCCTGTACCAGGGACGCAATGATCTTTTTGAGACGAAGACTACTTTCGAATGTTGTCCACAAGCTGCCTTTAAATGCTATCATGCTGTAACTCAAAGCCTGAACAATGCAACTCCGGACATCTACATGGGAGCATTCCAATGCATCTGATAATGAGTTGAGACATAGATCTATCACTTCTTTGCAAATAAATGACTTTGGCGTGTTTCTGACCAATACAGCAAGTAATTGAAATGAACTCTCGACATCACTAGCATCCGCCAATGCTTGTAATCTGAGCGCTGTCTTGAAAAGCATCTGCCAATGAAAATCATATGTTTGAGAAGAAAACTGAAGAAAGTCTTCTCTCTCAACCCCAGTGGATGCAATGACTTTTAGCGGATTGAAGTCTTTTTGATTGGCCTTCTCGATTCTTGTGGGCTGGCATAGAAGGTTCAGCATGAATAAGACATAAGAACTGATTTTCGAAAGATGAGACCCTGGTTCTCTCAGAAGTATTGGTTTTACAATATTTCTAAAATTGTGAGCAAAGACGTCAGGCCTGTGATCGCACAAGGCTAGATAAAGAATTCCTCGCAGGACAAAAAGAAAATCATTTTCATCGGTTCTGTTGCCCAGTCGAGCCGAACTGAATGGCATTAGTAGGATTTCGATCTGACGGACATTTTTTGTAGAAGGCACACTCTTCGTGCATACCACGTACGTCACTATTCTCCAGGCGCGTAGTGCCGAACCTGAAACACTCTCGACGCCTGCGTTTTGATATTTCAGATTGAGCAGTAACCACTCGTTGATAGGATCCGAGCATAGCTTATCCAGTCCGGAACTTGAATTGAAAAGAAGTCCGACCACCGAGAGCCAAAGATCAAATGCCAATTTATGTTCTGCTTTTTCGGTAAGAAAATGTTCGACACTTTTCAACAGCAGTTGAGAAACAGTCGAATTTGAGTCCATTGAGCTACTCTTCCGAGAGTCTTCATACTCGAGATCTAGAGGAATTTCCAAAGATTGGATAGGCTTCTTGAGTGCTGCATGTACTCTGAGATTTGTGCAGTCTGTCAAAGACTTCTTAAGAACATCGAGAAGAATTGATACACATATGCTTGCAATTTTCGAGGAATAAAATTGCTGATTGGGGAGTAGTCGTGGAAGAACCTCTGCGGGAAGCCATATGTCAACTGTCTCAAACATAACATTTGTGTACCTCGTAACAAACTGTTTCAGTAAAAGAAGCTTTTCGCATATTAGGTTTGAGCTTTCTATCTTTTTCATTTTAGTTAAAGCCTCGATTATCGAAGATACATCCAAAGCACATTTATCGAGCAAGCCAGCTTGCTCGTCACGGAGAAATGCGAGTTGAGCTGTGATCATGACTTTATTCGAGTACAAGTGACCCATTGTGACGATGCAGCACTCAACAACCCTCTGAAAAGAGGACTGGAAACGTGGATTATTTTCGCAGGCCTTTACTATTCTGAAATTCGAGAAAATGAAGCTTAGAAAACGGATGATTTGCACATAGGTTCTGGATACAAACGGATCTTTCTTCTGAGTTTTGAGAAGGGCCGACTGATGCTCTATCAAATGAGGCGTGCACGTTGATAAAATAAGATCGATGTTGTTGATCACAATCGAAATTTTCTTATCTTTGACTTCAGAATGCGTGTGATATACGTAAACTGGCATGATGTTGTTTAAAGTGGCGTAGAGCTCGAAGAGCCGACTATGAGCGGCCGGCATTGTACTAGACATGAAATAAAGGCCTCCAGTTAGTAGACCCTTAAATTCGGATACGCTATTGGTATCCTGAAGACTGTGAACCTCGCCACATACCCAAAATTCGATATTCAGCGGACCACACCTTCCGCTTTCGCTGTTGCCTAGCTCCAAGTGCTCACTAGCAGGTCGTCCGTGCCTTATTCTATTACGACGGGGACTAACTTTTTTGACAGGTGAATCGGTTATTTTGAGGATGGATTTAGATGGACGGGTCTGAGAAGATATGCGCGGACTGGAATTTACAGCTTCAGGAGGTGGAGATGACTCGATGTTGTCAGAAAACGCGACACATTTTCTCAGCGGTGAGGATCGCATTTTTTTAGTTTGTTTGGGCTCCAAAGGTGCTGTGGGGCTTAAAGACACCGCGTTTTCGAGTCTTCTGGATGGAGAAGTAGTTCTGGATTGCCTTTGTATCTTTTGGGGAGAAGTTGCGACCCTTGAAGATTCTGATATCGTCTTCCACATGGAAGATAACGCGCCATAATTATTGGTTTTTGGGCGTTTGTTTTGCTGGGAGAGATGCTTTTCGAGCACGTCTAGTGCTCTGCCATTTTTATTCAAGTTCCCGGGACTCTGATCCATGACTTATGGGTGCATTGTAAGTCAGCCGCGACTTGTTTTGGTTGTTTCTGTTTCAATTCATTTGATGTCATCTCACGCGTTAAAATGAATTTTGATTTGTCGCTATTAATTAGAGATCATCTCGTCACGCGTTCGAATATTCGTCGATGATGAGAATGGGCATAGATACTGAGAGCGTCAGCAGCGATCAGCAGCGATCGCTTGAGGAAACGTCTAGCAACTCACAGTATCGGAGATTGATTGTTGAAGTGGGTAGCATCGAAATTGTAGCCAACCGTTCCAGCCGTTGCATTAAGGAAATTTCATTTAGATTATTGAAGTTGAGCACCCTTACCACTTTAACTCATTCAATTGAATTGCACAATGCTGCTGGCACATTTTTCCCAATTCATACCTTATTTTTTTGTTGTAGGTTTCTTTCAAAGAATCTAGTCAAGAGTTTCCAAGTAAATTCTATTCTAGAATGCTTTCCAAATTCAGTCGGGGTATGACATAAAACTCTGTCCTACTTGAACAAAAGCATCTGAGACGTTAACTGGTAGCTCCACGAAAGAAACTATGGCCAGCGCCTCAACTTTATCTGCATTCAAATTAGATCTATATGTGATGTCAATAATTTCGAAATCTTGCCATATTTGAAGAAACGGATGGAAAAGCTAAGTTGGATAATCAATTTCGCCTCGCAATACAATTAAATTTCTGATACGGTCCAGACGATACTCTCTTGGTATTGGAATTGATGACTGAGTGTTGTGTCTTTCGCTACAAGACGGTGTTGCCCATCAAGTCTTAATCACTATAAAACTATAATGTCGCTTTTTAATAATCACACTATACGACACTGGTGCTGTAACTTTTTAGATGAGAAAAAGGGTTATTTTGTATTCACCATTTCTAGTGAAGACTCATTAGAAGGCATCGGGCCCATTTTTCACACGTAAGACTTCACTTTAACAATTTGTGGTCTAACAATGTTCAGTATTTAAGTATGACTGTTGCAGAGAGTGTATCACGTGACCAAAATCATTAAATTGCTAGATATTATTCAAGTTAGACCCTGACACCGTTAGCTCAACTTGACTTCAGCCAAACACGGAACAAGTCGAAGTAGCTTGGCTTATGCCTTTGAATCAACATCAACATCCTGTGTAGAACGAACTACAAGCGGCCGTAATATCAGCTTTTCGGGAACGCTTTCAATTCAGAACCCAGTACACAGGCCAGTAATGACTACTGACAAACGTGTATATACGGCTGAGGTAAAATTGGTTCTGTTGGGCGAATCTTCAGTGGGTAAATCAGCCTTGATCACACGCTACACTACAGGAACCTTTCGCAGGAACAATGCTACCATCGGAGCTGCTTTTACAACTAAGACTGTGACGTGGGAAGATGACTCCAACGACAAATGGCAGGTAAAATTCGAAATATGGGACACGGCAGGTCAGGAGCGGTATCGATCTTTGGCACCCATGTATTACCGCAAAACCGATGTAGCAATCGTAGTATTTGATGTCGCGGAAGAGTCCACGCGAGCTAAGGCCGGATCATGGATCGAAGAGCTAAATACATATATGCACGACCGCGACGAATCTAACCCCATTCTAATAAAGCTAGTTGGCAATAAAATAGACTTATTGGATACACCGCCGTCTTCTTCGTCTATTGATTGGGTTCCAGTTAGCGCTAAAACAGGTTTTGGAGTCACAGAACTGTTTGAGTCTGTGGCTAAAGGTGTGCCAGCGTCAAAATTCATTTCTTCGGATCCTTCCACAGCAGCAACCGTGGACTTGGATACCCGACAAAGCGAAAGTTCAAGTTGTGGATGCTATTAAAAGCTACATTCAAGATCAACCTCTTAGATATCTACATTGGCCTCCCACAGCTCTAGAAGAACACTCCGAAGGAATCAGAGTTCACCGGGAACAGGGTATGTTCCAACCCATTGAGAAACTTCTTCTGCCAAAGCTTTAACATCATCGCTTTCCTCGCAGAGTTTTTTGAAGTTGGCTAGCTTGCTTCTGGCATCCTTAGCATCTGCGGGTTCCTGGGATTGCAAACCGATCGCCATTTTTGTCGCACGATCGATATATTCGGCCACTTTTTCGAATTCCTCAGTACCGAAGCCTCTTGTGGTCATTGCGGGAGTACCCAATCTCAGACCTGAGGGGAACAGAGCGGATTTGTCACCTGGGACTGTGTTTTTGTTGGCGGCAATGTTTATCTTTTCCAGAATAGTCTCTAGCCGTGCACCGTCAGTGCCGATGTTAGACAGGTCGATCAAAATCAAATGGTTGTCAGTACCGCCGGAAACCAATTGAAAGCCACGCTTGAGGAGAGCATCGCCAAAAATTTTGGCGTTTTCCACAATAGCTTTTTGATAGTCTTTGAATTCAGGAGAGGCCGCCTGCTTTAGCGCAACGGCTAGAGCAGATATGGTGTGGTTGTGAGGACCACCTTGGTGGCCAGGAAAAACCGAGAAATTGATCTTTTTGTCAAGATCATACAACACTTCCTTGCCCTTTTTAGTAACCTTACGAACACCTTTTCTGTAGAAAATCATAGCTCCTCTAGGACCTCTCAAAGACTTATGGGTAGTAGTTGTTACGATGTCAGAATATTCAAAAGGAGAAGGGATAACACCGGCCGCCACAAGACCAGAGATGTGGGCCATGTCGCTCAACAAGTAGGCACCACATGCATCAGAAATCTCTCTGAAGCGTTTGTAGTCGATGAGTCTGGCGTATGCAGAGGTTCCTGCCACGATCACTTTTGGTCTGAACAATTTCGAAGTCTGCGACAACGTATCGTAGTCGATGTGACCTGTTTGTACATTAACATGGTAAGGCATGGTCTGAAAATATTTGGAAATGTAAGAAATCTTGGTTCCACTGGCCAATTGGTACCCGTGAGACAAATGACCGCCATGAGGCAAGTCCAAACCCATCAAACGATCATTGACGTCCATGACCGCAGAGTAAGCGTACAAGTTGGCAGGCGCGCCACTCAAAGGCTGCACATTGACCCCCCATTTAGCAGGGTCCAGACCGTAAAGCTCAAGCGCTCTTTTTTGGCACAAAGACTCGGCCTGGTCAATGAATTGGTTTCCACCGTAATAACGCTCTGATGGATAGCCCTCCGAATACTTGTTTTGCATCTCTGAGCCAAGCAGGTCCATAACGGACTTGGATGTGAAGTTCTCACTTGGAATCAGCGTTACCGAATGCTTCTGTCTGTGACGTTCTTTAGTCAAAATGTCGTGCATTTCCGGATCCACGTCTTGCACACGTTTGGACACCAAAATCTGGTTTGCGCTTGCTTGACTGGTGGCATATAGCCTTTTGGCCAGCGCAACGCTTTTGAAATGACGTGCCGAAACCTTTGAAAGCATCATTGGTGGCTTTATTGTAGCTTGAGCTTAAACTGTTGTTCTTTGAATAGTTTTCTCAATTTTGTCAATCAAGTTTATCAAGATGTCAGTTTCTCACCATATAAATACAGAAACTTCAACATGCTAAGAACACCGAAAGATCCTCTCATTACAAGAATCGAAGGACCTTCTTTCAAGATAAGGGAAGCTCGAGGTTACGGTTCCGGTTCTTTATGATGACTGCATTCTAGCTAGCTCGATAGAATTTGGGAATTTGCGATTAAATTGACTCGGGTCCCGTCATGATCTGATCTGGATCGGCCGTCAGATGTACAGATAAGTTCAATTCCAAATTCGGGTGTCCTGGGATAAGTATGATCAGTATGATCAAACTGTTCTTTGAAGTGACTGAGAGGATTGACAACTTTATGCCATAATTGGCATTGGTAAGCTATATTCTCAGTGAACGGTGTGTGTCGGACAACCGCAATGGGAGAAAGCCTGCATTTATTACAATGCTTCGAACGCGATGCTCCGAAAGGTAAAAAAATATGACTTCTTTCACGGTGTCACAGAAGCCATTCGGAACAGTGTTCTTTGATCAGTACCAAGCTGTTAATCTTGTAGTAACCTTTTTCTGTATCAAAAAACTCTTAACTTCGCTGTAGAATGGAGAGAATTTGATTCACTTCCATGCCATGGAGGCAAATATTGGAGAACCCTGGTCCAAAACGTTTTGCCGCGATGCTTTTTGTGAGAAACTCGACTAATGGAAATTTAGTTCTTTTTTAGACATAGAGTGTCACTATGGTGAAAAAACCCCTTGCGATGGAATAGACATCATAAGCTTGACTGGGACATTCAATTTATGCATGAAATCTGTTACAGCAGCTTTATTTGGATGCTTACATTAAAGCAACGCTCTTTGGCCTTCAAAATGTATTTACGGGAATACGCGGTTATGTCAGTTTTCGTAACAATGATTCGATTCCAGTCTTGTTGTGACCATCAACAAATCTGGCAAATTGAAATGCCCTGTACTTCTGAGGTAGATTATAACGCTGTCATTGGCGTTATGGCTAAGACGATACCAGATGACAGCAGATGTTTCACCAGTGTTAAACTAAGCTGCTAACTGTAGATGAAGCTCTCTCGAGCAAAAACTAAGCAACATTCAATTGGAAAACGTTATATTACACGGTTGGTCGAAGCTTTAAGTGTAAGCCACGCCAACTACGTCCCCGGCGGTCTCCAGTGCTCGGAGTTCCTGATTCATCTGGCTGACTACATCAACTCAACCTACCGTCTGATTTAAATTACATTAACAAAAAATTAATAAGCAAGCTTGCACTCAGGTTCGAACTAAGGACCAACAGATTTGCAATCTGCTGCGCTACCACTGCGCCATACAAGCTTGTTATGAGAATAATCTGTTACAGATTGTGGTTATAACATTTTTTCAAGTCAGGGAATACGAGATATTAATATTATATCTACAAGTAGAAGACCAGATGAATCGCTATGTTGTAGGAATACCTTTTAGAGAAATTCGTAGGGTTTACATACAGTAGCCCTCTTGAGCGAGTCTGCCTGAGAAGTAGGACGTTCTCTATGAAATAGAATCTCACTTCTTGCAACAAAGAGGCTTGAAAGGAGGCCATGACGACCTGTCTCTAAGGGACACCTGGTATGCGACAGAGGTCAATCAGAAAACCATATGTGCGTATCAAACAAGTATTGCAATCTTTTTCAATTCTTTTTGATATAATAGGTTTTATCGCTTATTTGAGGACTACTCTTTTCCAAAAAGGCGTTTTAACACTATTGTGTGTCATAGTTTATCTAAAATCAAGCCCGTCTTCATTTTATCTAATTAAACCCACTCAAGCGCTAATTGAAGTTCAATTTTATAGCTCTTGAATCGCCGGCGTAACATCAGGTTTGTGACAGGGCAATGCTAATCTAATCATGATTAACTTGGAATTCTGTTTGTTATTTCTGACATCCTGTATTTCCCGCTTTAGCTCTATTTCGGACTTTTGAGGCGCTGAAAGACTCTCCCAGGATTTCCTGACGAGTGCTGAGTATAAGTATGAGACTAGTGCTCATGAGTGAGGTACTTAGACTGTGAACCCCCACAACCGATACTAAATACATGTATAGGGCATCGCTAGATGCTTGAGCTGTACACGCTTCAGCTGTACTTGAAAAAAGGTTAATTTGGGACAGACGGGTTCTTGGGGCTCCTTCAATCAAGAGTTACAGAATTTTTTGGCTGTTTGACTGAGGAATGACTTATCCCACCTCATATTTTAGCACATCCGTATACAAAAGTGCTCGGGGGCACACTAGAACGGGTTACTAGAGGCAGAAGCCCATCCGATATGCTTCTTCCGCGATCAGGATTTGTGGAGATCCTTCATAAAGAAGAAGACTAGCTTATGGAGTAAGAGGTGAACAGGCCATGAAAAGAGTAAAGCTTGGGTCAAAGAATTGTCACTCTTTAGACCATCTCGCAGCATATGAGGACACGAAATTTTGTTTCGAACAAGATATGTATACTCACTCCACCAAGCATTGTTGAAATAATGAATCGAGAGTCTTCTGATCCGAGAGAGCATTCGGGTAAAAACATCAAGAATACCAGAACTGCGGTCATCGGCGTATCGAGTCCGTAGAAGAATCTGTGATCAAGTTTGATTTACGTCAGGAATTCCGGCATAACAGGGATTGAAGGATGATTCTTCACACGTATGCTGAGTAGTCCAAGATTTCATATTGATGTGAGTTGCAGACGTCATTTTGATTGTTCAACGGCACCTTTTTTTCTTGGCAAGAGGAATTCAAACTGATGCAGGGATTGGAACCTCACATCTCCTGCGGAAAATAGCAAATTGAGTATTCGCGTTTCCTTGCTCACGAGCAATACTAAGCGACATATTCCGGAAAATGCACAGCATCGTGCAGTACCTTGTGTGACATTGTAACCTGCTGGCTTTCAATCTGTTCAAGATCAAACGAATCCAAGAATAATTGTCACTTTTTCAAGTGCCTCTTATGAAATTCTTGATTCTGGCTTGGTTTCTACTACACTGTGATGCCGCAAAATAAGCCATAAATGATCAATATCGCCTCTGACTAATGGGAAGACTACTTCGGTACTGATTGTCAGGTTATTAAAGGTGAAATAACGGTCTTTTTTGTAGCCAACTACATTGATGACATCCTCGACAATCATCAAGCGCGAAACTGTCTTATCAAGTACAAGAGCCCTGTTTCAATTTATCTTTCCAAGCTCAAGAGTCAAACACGACACCGACTGGTGTTCCTCAAACCCAAATCCGTCACCATCGCTTGCCAATGTTTTCGTGTCGTCGATGACAGCTTTATATAGTCAGTCATTTTTTCCAAGACTGCTATGGTCCGAGTGAAAAAGTCGCAATTCACCGCGCAATAGGACACTTCGAAAATTCAAAAGGATTGACAGGATCGCTTTGGCTACTGCTTATAGCCATTCGGTGTCAATTCTTGCTAGCTATCACTGGTACAGCTTCCAACGGCTCTTCCTGGAGTATTTTGACAAAAGAAGCGGCAAAGTCTTCACAAAGATTAGGGGCACGCTATTCATGGTGAAGTGTAATAGCATATATATTCATGACGGCCACTTTCGAAAACAAAAGACGGCCATCTCTGCTTTTTGATGTCGATGACGAACCTACCGGTGCCAGAAAATTTCGCTCGCCGAGCGGAACTGTAGCTCACTCGTTAGACAACACTGATATGGTTGCGCTCACCACATCTTTCGATAAACAAATCTCTGAAGGCCACCCCATGTATTTCGAAGAAGATGAGATCCTCAATGATGTGGAAGCCTTGGACGAGTCTGGGGCATTAGTTCAGTGTACAAAGGTTAACAGCGAAGGAAAAGCGGGATTTGGCTTCATACAAGATTTGCGTGTGAAGTATATACGGGAAAGCGCACAGGATGCCAAATCAAACATGAAGAATGATGCAAAAAATTGGTTTCTGTATCCAAAGCCGCTTCCGAAGTTTTGGAAATTCGAAAGTGACCAACGGCTGTATGATGAAGCGGACAGTGCAAGTATGCAAGGGTATTTCTACACAAGAGCAGACGGTGACAATTTCCAGAATGAAAAAAGAGTCCAACTCCACTACACAGGGCAATTCATCAAGCTTTCGCATTTCGCAAAGGAGCTGGAGAAATTTTACAATGAGCGTGGGCTTCCACAGGCTATGGCAACCGATTATGCTGCAGTCGTAGCACGGATCCCATCCATTTTCCAATTTGGTCAGGATTTCGAGCAGTGCTTGAACATTGTCACGTCTGAGAAAATGGATGCACAGGCCGTGAAAAGAACCGAGTATCTATTGCACAGATACGAGCTTTTCCAGCAGCTCCAAGGACGTTCTGAGATTCGAGAAAGCAGGCTGGTTCCACATCGCGACTTTTACAATATCCGAAAAGTTGATCAGAATTATCTTCTCAGTGGGTGCATCTCTCAAAGGCAGCTCAACGACTTCATTTGGGAGAAACTTAATATTGAACCTAACAGGATCGTTTACGTCAATTCTGAAGGTACACAACTTACTTTGCGGCAGATATTCTGTCAAGGATCTGATGACGAGTCAATTGGCCTCAAAGCAGTTGATGATTTGTTTTTGGACTGGTATCGTTCCGTGTATCTCTCAAGCGATCATCTCGTCCGTACAGACTTCAAAAACCCCCAAAATCCAAAATACGTGGCCATAGCTCGAACATTTTTGGAATTTGATAACTATATCGACGGTGAGTATTTCGCAGAAATGGTTGTTAAATACGTGATTCAATCGTTTGAGAAAAGCAAGTACCAAGTGGCGCAGCTTTCAGTTGACTTTCAATTTGATGGTTCATGGTGGACGAAGTTCAGTGAGTGGGTAACGAGGTGGAAGCTTGTATCTTACAATATTCGGTGGAATATACGACTAAACAGGTGTTTCACTAAGCTATATTCCGCTAACCGTGTACAAAACTTTCAAGACTATTTGGACCACATTTTTCGTCCTCTGCTGGAGTTGGAAGGTTCTAAAAGCGTGGAACTACAATTCATCTTGTCTACGGTGTGTTGCTTTGATCTAGTTGTCAGCGAAACTGACGATTATGTATGGAAGTCATTTCTTCAGCCGCAGCATACCTCTCCTTCAGACTGGTCTGGAAGTGGGGATAATCCACCTGTTGCTTACTACATGTTTTACATTTACCAATACCTGAAAGTCCTTAATGAAAAGAGGAAGAGCAGAGGCAGGAACACCATAGCGCTGCGAAACTACTGTCCGATCACGGCAAGTCGTGTTTCGCAATTCCGTAAGGATTTGAGTATAACGGAACAGTTTGAGTCACTGATCTGCAATTTTATGCTTTGTGAGGGAGGGCTACTTCAAGCGGAGTCCTTGTGGCGTGTGTCCCCTACGATCTTATATTTATACTACCTGTTCCAGATACCGGTTGTTGTTTCGCCCTTATCTTCAGTTTCTCTTCTTTTGGAGCATGGCCATTCTGAGGCAGGAAGAATACCAATAACGGATCGAGACGTTACAACTCCTTCCACTAGAACTTACACCGGAAATCCTTTCATGAGCATGCATCGGATGGGGTTGAAAGTTCTGCTGTCAAGCAGTTCGGTTCTTCTCAATTGTTCTTACACCATGGAACCTATCATTGAAGAATATAGCGTCGCAGCGAGTATCTACTTGCTAACAAGCGCCGACATGTGCGAGTTAGTAAGGGACAGTGTATTGACCAGCGGTTACGAAGGGTTTTACAAAGCTCATTGGAACGGTGTGCGTTTGGATGATACTGATTTCTATAAGGAGCGGATTGGACTGACTGACATCTGGTATGACCAAGAGCCTGATACTTGTTACAAGCACAATGTCCCAAATGCCCGTAGGTTTTATCGCCGGAATTGCTTAGAGAGGGAATGGCAATTTATCAATGGATAATGGCCACAAGCCTGCCATGTACTCAAATCTTTCGCGGGTGAGTTGGTAAAGATCTAGTAGCGGAGCTCCCCGGTTGGTTTTCGATACAACCTTCAGGCTCTCGATGTCAAAGTGCTCTCAAAGTATAGCCGGGAAAATGACAAGAAGACGATGCTTTCTGAGAGCAACACCAGTATTGGTCTTCCTTGCGCTTCAACTTTACTAGTTCACTGGATATTCGTCCATGTTCCTCTTATGATGCTATCTCATTCTAAGTTCCAAAGAGATATGATCCTGTAATGCTTAAATGTTTTGAGCCATCGCATTTGACCTTTCACTAGACAATTAATCGTCTGGACACTTCACGCACAATATCGAAATAATGATATAAGCAAGGATACGTGCACTGGTCGCAAGTGCAACTCTCCTTTAAATATGTAACTATAAATATTTGCATTAAAATGATCAGAACGAGCTTTAGCTGCAGGACTTGTCCTTGCAAGCAGGTTAGACTGATCGTACGTATTATCGCCTCAGGTCTCCCAACTAGGTTCGATGTCCCTGGTGTACGTGGAATAAATCTGTAAGCGCTGTGGGTTATCGAAATGAGCATCACGATTGTTGCCATTAAAAAACAGCTTGAAAATACTGGGTTTCGCGTTACCGTCTCCTAAGTCTATTGCAAGATCGAGTACGCCTATGCTGCGCTGGAAATACCATTTATTAACGACGTTATCTTTTCGACTTCTCCAAACAAGCTCTTGCGGAAACCTTTGGAACATAAGGTTGAAAATGATATCCGAGATACCCAAAGAGCCCTTTAGGTGCGGCAAAACGGCAAATTTGTCGAGGTAAGGAAAACTCTCATTATTGGGGCCTTCATATGTTATTATTGCAACGCCTTCATACTCCCCGATGACTATTATTGAAGCAATTTTGCCGTTGATGCGCTTGAGGTAATGGTCGAGGTCTAGCTTGCGGCCAAAACTGGAGTCGATGATGTGCTTTAGTTTGATAAGATTGACTCTGGGAATGGACGCATCTAATTCGTTTGTGCTTTGTGGTCCAAACATTCCTATGGAGTTGTTTTCGTCAAGTGTCCTGTAATCGAATACTTTAATATTCACACCTTTTTTGACAACGGTTGTCACCAATGCAGCATCTTTCAGGTCCTCAGTCGCGTCGTCGTTTGTCGGTAGTTCGTACCAGGCGGAATCAGGAAGCTGCTCTTTTTTGAAGCGCGGTAGAGACGAAGAAATTAGCGAGCGATCTGTCAAGACATTGTAGAGAAGCGGATTGTTCTTGTCTTGGTTTGATGCTGCATCTAGATCGGTGATCAAGCCCGTGGATGAGATAGGTAGTCTTGAAAGTACGCGATTCATGATCTCAAGGTTGTCTAAATGCGTTTGTTGAAGTGTTATGCTGCGCTGTCGTTGTTGAATGACTTGGAGTGGAGTCAAAATGTCGGTAGAAAATTCCGCCTCTTTACGCGCCTGTGAACGCAATGCTGCCAGGTTTTGATTCAAAGAGTGAGATAGAGAATCGAACTCTTGTGACAGGTTTATGAATACATGTGCATTATCGTGACGCTCACCGGAAGTAATACCACCGAGATTACTCAAAAGAACCAATTTATCGATATGGCAATCCACATGTTGTGCAAACTCATCGGTGAGATTGACGAAGTCCAAAGCGGTATCAAAAGTGCAGGATTTCTCGTCGAAAACTCGAGGTTTAATAATGGGAATCAAGTCGCCAAGCTTATCAAATTCCACCGTAGACTTATAGGTTCCGTCACTAGTGCGTGTCAGGGCCTCGGGCAGAATCAAAGATTGCATAGAGTTATTTTTCAGGCAAGTATCAAGCAGTTCGGTTTGTTTTTCCACATTTCCATTTGGATATAATAAGAACAGAGGTCTCATTCCTAGCACTTGCAATTGCCTTATGCTAATGGCAAAGCGATCCAGTTTTGCAGGTTTCTGATCCACCAGATCGCGAATCATCAGCAAACAATGGTTAGAAGACGATTTGTCCGCATATTTTCTTAAATAATTTTGAGCTTCTCTCTTGGTAGCTGTAGATTTCAGTACAGATAATATCAATTCTTTGTTAAGACGGTTTGGTTGGTAGTAACCGATTTTTTGGTAGCATCTTTTGAAGCCAAATCGATAGCTATTGAGACAAAACATGCAATTGAAGGGAACCGGCCCTTGTAGGACAAGCAAGTGTGTTCTTGAGGCGATTTCTTTGGTTATTTCTTGAATGAGTTAGGTTGGATTTTAGCCTAGTGACTAATAAATTGGATATTTAACATGGCGATGAGGTTACTGAAATTTAAAGACGACCATCAAGATTGGTTTGGTGGTATAAAAACAAGGAATTTGGTCGGTTTTGAGACGATCAATAGTCGCACGTTGGTTGATGTCGCTACCTTGGAAACTTCAGGAGACTTTTTCGCCCGAAGAAATCCAGTTTATAGTGGAAAATGAGCCCATAAAGATCTTCCCACGATTCACCACTAAACAACCTGTGCGAGGTAGCCAGCGCGGGAAATCCGCGGGTCAGACCCGCTGGAAGCTACTGACGGCGAAAGATGAGCCTTTGAACAACTTGGTGGCGATCCAGACGACAGAAGTGGCGTTGTGGATAGCTCTGTTGCTCAAACAGCAGGGCAAGTGTAGCATTGTGGCGCCCAGTTGGCTGCGATTATCGCAGCTACAGAAATATATCGATTACGAGCTGAAAAACCAGGGCAGGTTTAGTGAACTGCCGTGGAATTGGCTGGTGGTGGCTCAATTGCTGTTTTCGAAAGCAGCAGACGATCTGCACGACCCGGTGCACTTGCTGCGCGGGAAAGTACAGGATCTGCGTGAGATTCGCTTGAGCAAGATCGGACAAGGTCTGAAACATCTGAACGAGTCGCATTTGCAATTAGACAATCTGAGTCTTTTGGAGATAAACGAGTTGCGTCCGTTTGTGCTGGGGATCATGAATAAACTGAAGGAGGTTCACAGCAGTATTTCGGAGGATCAAGAGGAGGAAGAGTAGGTGGTGGTGGTGAAAGGGCAAGAAGGTGTCGAAATGGATGGTGGTTCACGTGATCTAAGGGCTTCCCGTGACTATGGCGTGATATTCACATGGCCTTGAATAGATCCCGTGATTTTCATGTGACTACTCTGCTCGCGTGCATTTGGTGTGACATCCACGTGCTTTGGTTGAATCTCGTGAATATCATGTGATTACTCTGTTCACGTGTATTTGGTGTGACATTCACGTGCTTTAGCTGTATCTCGTGAATATCATGTGACCATTCACAGGTGTCTTTACTCCCTCCCCCCTTCCTCATCCCCTAATTTCTACCCAATCTCCCATTTTATCGGTATTGTCAACACCGAAACCCGCATTACAAACAACCGCACACACGCGTTTCCCACGCGTTACTTAACTACCCCGTTGAGTCAATTTTCATGAAAGCCCCAGATGATGGATTTCAACCCCTTATTATGAGAACACGAAACCGAAACAAGTATAAATACCGAGAGTGTTTACAAAGGTTGAAGTTACTTCTCGAACACAACTTTGACAGAAACTAGCCTTAACGTTAGGCGTTAAGCTCTTTAAAACGCACAAGGAGCAAAACAGCGAAGCAGCGAAGCAAGGAAACAGCGGAACAGCGAAACAGCGAAGCTGAGTGCATCCATAACACCAATACAGAAAACTACCAAATAATAATGTCCTTCTTGAGGAAATTGTTTGGAAGGGGCAAACAGCCATCGCAAAGAGAAGTAGAGGCGCAAAAAAAAATAAGCGATTTGGACTCGGGATACGTATTTGTGAGCGGATTGGAATCCCTGAGTAATGGCGGTGGAGAAAACCAGGATATAATGGTGGCAAGTCGTTTGCCGCTGGCAGAAGAAGACCCAACAGAAGTGGACGTTTCTGCGTGGGAAATGGCCCGCCATTGGACCGCCAACACAAAAAATCGGGCGCTTTCACAGGCAGCAGCAGCAACAGCAGCAGTGGTGACCCCTGCAATAAACTCCAAATCGCAGCGGCTGGCGCACCGGGTGGAAAACATCCGCAAAATGTCGCTTGCAAGCCGTACTACCCCGGGTGGCGTGAACGTTGACAATCGCCGTACAAAAACTTGTGTGGTGGTGAACTACATCGACCCTGCAATGGACGAGGACACTGAATACCTGTTTGACGACAAATGGAATCGCAAAAGTAAAGTGGAATCGCGTCGTGACAGAAGCAACAGGCTCGGGACGTGACCGGCCGGGCAAAAAACACACCTGCTTTTGAGTCTGAAAAATTGGGAAGAAGAAGAGAGCATCATGTGGGCCCCAATTTCTGTCCCCAGTGTCTTTGCATCACCACGAAATATTATACTATATTATTACATTATACTATATTATTATATACTATATAATCAAATCTATTCGATCTTAATAAAGCAGAAGGCAATTACTATGCCAAAGGAGCTTCTATCCAAAACCTCGTCTTGCTCGCCATCCAAGTCCCTGACACTTAAAGTTCCCAAATTAGTTGGGTGATACAAACCACTCCAAGCCTGGCGTGGCGTGGTGTCACTTTAGCGGTATATCGCTTCCATTTCTTCATTTCTTCAACAATTTCCGATATAGTGTAGGGGCTATCACATCACGCTCTCACCGTGGAGACCCGGGTTCGATTCCCGGTATCGGAGCATTAAAAAATCATTGAGTTCAAAAATTCGATGAAACCATTATTTTTTTGAGCTCATCGTATACACAGGACACCGAACTAACGATAAGTGAAGTGGTCCCAGCTGGCTAGGACTTTAATCTTGACACTTTCCTTGTCACTTTCTAATTGTGTGTCGTCGGAGCCCTAATCACAACACCCCTTGAAGCCCTAACCACCAACTCCTAATACTAACAATAGTGAACTTACAATAACACTTTCATCTCAGAACTCAACTTTACAACGCAAAACGCAAACAAAATCGACTGAGAATGAGATCTTGTGCGCTCATTGCAGCAACCCTAGGTTGTGCGCAAGCATTCGTTTTACCACAAACATTTTTGGACGCTTTCCAGCTTCCCTCGACGCCTGAGATTGACCGTGAATCTTTCTGGCCTCATAAACCTTATTTCCTCAAACACCAAGTTGACCCTCAAAGTTTTCCTGATGACATTGAGCTCTCTGAATTGAACTCGACCGCTTGGGACTTGTACCAGATTGCTGGCACGTCCAACAAATCCTATGGGAACCCAACTCGTGTCATTGGTTCAGCAGGCCACTGGAACACCATCAACTACATTCTGCGCCAGTTTGACGATATGAGAGATTATTACGAGGTTTCAACGCAAACTCTCAAGGCTCTCAATGGCAAGGTGTTGCACTATGATTTGAATTACACCACCGGTGGCAAAGTGCCCACTTCTCAGGCCTTTAGCTTGTCTCCCCCTGTGAAACCCTTTATTGGGAAATTGGTCGAAATTCCAAACTTGGGATGTTCTGACGCGGATTTTGAAGCTTTGGACATCAGCAAGGGATCCATCGCCCTTATCGAAAGGGGCGAATGTCCTTTTGGCAAAAAAAGTGATCTTGCCGGCAAGCATGGTTTCAAAGCTGCTGTTATCTACGATAACGACCCTAAATCCACCAAGGGTGTGAGTGGCTCATTAGAAAAGCCAACCAAGCACACAGTGTCCACGATCGGTGTCTCTTTTGCCGTGGGACAGGAGCTCATCTTGGGTATCACTCTTGACCCAGAGTTTTCGCTATATTTTGGCATGGACTCGTTTGTCAAAGAGATTAAAACTAAAAACATTATCGTGGACACCAAGCACGGTGACCCGGAAAACATTGTTGCCCTTGGTGCCCACAGTGATTCTGTTGCTGCCGGACCAGGTATCAACGATGATGGTTCTGGAACCATTTCCCTTCTTACCGTGGCTAAACACTTGTCAAACTACAAAATCAACAACAAAGTTCGCTTTGCTTTCTGGTCTGCCGAAGAAGAGGGATTAGTTGGGTCCAACTACTATGTGAAGCATTTGTCTGAAGAGGAAAACTTGAAAATTAGACTGTTTATGGATTACGACATGATGGCATCACCTAATTTCCAGTACCAAATTTACAATGCGAGCAATTCTGTGAACCCAAGAGGGTCCGAAGAACTCAAAAACTTGTACATCGACTATTACACCGAGCATGGCCATAACTACACTCTAATTCCATTCGATGGAAGATCGGACTACGTTGGCTTTATCGAGAATGGGATTCCGGGCGGTGGTATCGCTGCTGGTGCCGAGGGTATCAACACCGACAACGGCAAAGTGTTGGACAAGTGCTACCACGAGCTTTGTGACGATGTAAGCAACTTGAACTGGGACGCGTTCTTAACCAACACCCAGCTTATCGCCTACTCTGTGGCCCACTTTGCCGATTCGTTAAAAGACTTCCCAGAGAGAGAAACTAATGCGACCCAGATTTTCACAAGTGCAGAAGGCCAGCCTAAGTATGCTTACAAGGGCGGTGCGCTAATTGCTTAAAGTGACACTTTTTATCAAAACCGTTCAGTGACTCTGTGACCTCCTCCAAAAGCACAAGTTGAAGACTAAAAATGAATAGTATCTTCATATAATTTTATGATACAGTAATCTTATCATTAAAACTGACCAAAGTTCATCTTAAAACTGTTAGCACCGAACGGAAAACCACCGTTTCTTGCTCCAAAGGGGGACTGCTGTCTTTGGGGACCGGAATCTGCTCTTTGATTGTCGTAATCTTTACGTTTCACCTCGTCGCCCAAAATCTCGTAAGCCTCATTAATTTTAGACATCTTTTCCTCGTTTTCCTGTTTCTCTTTATCTGACATCTGTCCCTGTTTATCTGGATGAAACTTTCTAGTCATGGCCAGGTAAGCCTTACGAATATCTTTACTCGAAGCCTCCTTCGAAAGTCCCAAAACTTTGTAAAGATTTTTTATGGAAAGATCATTAGCAGGAGGCGGGGAAGAGTTTTGTTGATGCCTGAAAAACTGTTGTTGTTGTTGCCGCTGCTGGTGTTGCTGTTTTTGGAATCTCTCTTGGCCCTCTTTTCTCTTCTTGGCGCTAGCAATCTTGATGATGCGATTCAATTTGGCAATTGCCTCGTTTTGAGATCCTTCCCAACCATGATCTTTTGCAAATGTTTCAAGCAGGGCCCAAATTGAACCTGTCGCCATACTATTGCGGATTTTGTCTTTGGAAGCCAGAAAGCTCACGCAATTTCTGATCGCGTGCAGGGCAAGTGAGGGAGTATCTAGCCAAACGCTATTAAGGGTCTCTTTGGCCTTATCTACATCTTGCAACTTCTGTGAAAAAGCGTTTATGGCTGTTGATATCTCCGGAGAAAGCTTGGCTTGAGCCGCTCTTTTGCAAAAAGTTTCGGCAACCTTGGGTTTAGAGGATTGATCGTACGTCTCACACAGTGCAAGATCTCTTATGACAGAGAATGCGGATACGGCCGAGTCATTTATATTCCAGTGTCTGGAAATTGACGAAAGTGGCCTGTGATGCAGTAAATTCTGCAAAAGCTTTTTTTCCAACGCTTGCAAACGATCCAGGTTGGTTGAACCCTGTATTGGATCGCCAGAGCTGATTGGTTTGACACTTTTAGCAACGTAGAATTCTTGTAATCTATTCCAATCAAATCCGTGGAGTGACAGAAATTGGTCTGGATGAGTCAGGGCCGTCAGAGAGGGGCTGACTTTGTTGATTCGGCTGGAGATTTTCGAAAGATCCCGGCATGGTTTATACTCCATATCGAGCGCTAAACAGTTCATCAGTGCAGTAGGAGGCGTGGCCAGCACGAACAATTGCAAGACCGCGATTGCATGGTGAATCTTTAGCTTATCAGAAACACTGATGGATTTCTTGTGCTTACTCAAAACGGTTTTGTAGTTCTCAAAGATCGATTGGCCTGCATTGATACTAAGAGATTGCGACAGATCAATGTAAAGAGCATCGTTGGCCAATATTAGCGACTCTAGAGCAAATGGTGCCAGATTTTGAAACTCTTCACGCAATGCCACAGGCACCGGTTTATCGTGTTCTAAGTGCGCTAACACACTTTTTTTGAGGGTGTCGTAATGCTGGGACACCGTGAGATCCTCTAGAGCGTGCCAAAACCCAAATTTTCGATATATTTCTTGTAATCGGGTATGAGCGAGAGACGCAAACGGGGAGGATGTGCTCTTTGCGGATTCTTGGACGGTTTCGAACGTCCCTACAGCGGCCAACTCGTTCCCGCTTGACACCTGAATGAGCCCGCTCTTGTACAGCAGCTGTATTCGCAGCTGCTGTGCTTCCTGGCCCTTGCAATGCTTGTCGAGCTGTGCGATGAGCTGTGAGTACTCTGGAAGCGCAGCTTCCTCATATCGCAATGTTTCGCTGCGTTTTGAAATTCCGGTCAAATCACATCCGCTTTCCGCAGTGGCCACGCTTGTCCACAGCAGTATCAGCAACTTCCACTGCCACTGCAAGCCAAACAACATTTTTGTTTTGAGTTTTTCGCAGATCCTATTTGGCCTGCTTTACTATATCAAAGAGCACACCTAGAGATCTAAAGATGAGGCTAAAAAAAACGCCAGTTTATCCTGGTATAAAACCGATTATGGCAATTTGATGAAACGTGTTCTTATGGCCTTGATAAGCTCCATAGAAGTACGTTTCTTACTGCGACTATTCCATGCTGTCCTCTATGCTTACAGGTATCTTTAATATCTCTTCTGTAGATCGAAGGTCATGTGATACACGGTTTTCATTTTCGAAAACCAATTTAAAAGACTAGTTTATCACTTTAGACGTATTCGGGTTTTTTCCGGGTTCTTGAATTTTATTTTCAATTGAGCGGGTCCTTTCGGATATGTACTCATTGACGAAACGGGTTCCAAACGGATCACAAGGAGAAAGCTTACCCGACCATAATGTGCAACCCGTTTTGAAACCCGTTTTGCAACCCGTTTGGACTGTAATTTTTATATGACCCACTCAATCACTTTACACATGAAATTCCTTAAATTGGATTACTGTAAATTGCACAATATACATTTCTAAGATAACACCCAAAGCCACTTTGATCAAGAAGCCTTGATCAGAGTATAAAAAGGCAGGAACTCTCTTTGCAGTTTTTGACAGTGCTACAGTTCTTTTGTGTGAAATTTCCCGCTGTTTGAACAAGGTACACAAGAGATTGTCGCTTTTTTTTAAGGAACTCTTACTCCTCTTTCTTTTCCGAAAAGCAGTTTTCTCGTCTGAGACTGGTTGTTTAAAACCGACTAATGGACGGACCGTCAAGTGTATCTTTCGGCAACATTGCGTATTTGACGTTTGAGTCGGTGCTGCAAGTGGTTATCGTCGCATTTTCCGGGTTCTGGTGTGCGTACACGGGGCTGCTACCTAAACAGGGCCAGAAAGTGATCTCTAAGCTAAATGTGGACCTTTTCACACCATGTTTGATTTTTAGCAAACTAGCACGCAGTTTATCTGTGGCCAAGATTTTGGAGATTGGAGTGATCCCAGTCTTCTACGCACTCACCACAGGCGTATCATTCGGATCTGGCAAATTAATGAGCCGGTTGCTCAAACTGGACCACGACGAAACAAATTTTGTGGTGGCCAACTCAATTTTTGGGAACAGCAACTCGCTTCCTGTCTCCTTGACCGTCTCGCTGGCTTATACGCTGCCGGGTCTATTGTGGGACGAAATCGCCAACGACAACTCCGATAATGTGGCCAGTAGAGGTATCCTGTACCTATTGATCTTTCAACAGATCGGGCACGTGCTCCGCTGGTCGTATGGTTACAACACCTTGATGAGATGGAGTGGCGATCGGGGTACTCCCGCAACTGTCAGTGTGTCTGAGCAGTTGGAAGTGCCCGATCTTTCGGTCAGAGATGAGGATGCAGAGGGCAACAGTACGTTTTCGAACCGCACTTCCAGCTCTTTGCTGAAATTCCGTTCTAAAGCTTCTCAAATGTTCAATAAAGTGGCTGCTGCCATGAACCCTCCTCTGTGGTCCATGGTCTTTAGTGTTTTGGTGGCCACCATCCACCCTATCCAGCATGAATTTTTCAGCAAGGATGGTTTTGTCAACAATACCCTATCCGACGCCATAACTCAGCTTGGAGGCATCTCTATTCCATTGATTTTGGTGGTTCTGGGATCGAACCTATATCCATCCCAAGACACTCCACAGATGACGCGTAACTACAAAAAGATGGTTTTTGGTTCCATTGTCGGCCGTATGATCCTTCCGTCGATGGTTATGCTGCCTATCATCGCTGTAGCCGTGAAATACATTAAGGTGAGCATTCTGGATGACCCTATCTTCCTGGTGTGTGGCTTCATCTTGACAATCTCGCCACCTGCCATTCAACTAACCCAAATTACACAGCTCAACGAATTTTTCGAAAGCGAAATGGCCGGTGTGTTGTTTTGGGGTTACGTGGTACTATCGCTACCGATTAGTATATTCGGTGTAAGTGCTGCCATGGGCGTATTGAAATGGGCCCAAGAATCTCAGTAGAAAGAATGTTCATTCGACTGTGCGTTTCCATCGCTATTTCTATCACAAAATTTCCTGAGAATTCCCACAACATGTGTTGAGTATTTAGCTGCTTGCTAATACAGTGACTTGCTCGAAATATCATTGCCATGAGACGCTGCCCGTAAACTGGAACAGTGGCAAACCTTTGGCAGTTCGGCAATTACCGTTGCATCATTCCTATCCTGACAAAAGTCTGCGCAGCTGCATCACAAGACTCAAAGGACTACAGGGACAGAAACTACTGGCATACTTTTTGGAACACTATATACAAACCTAAATCAAGTAATCAATAAGCAGTAAGTGAGTAAAGATTTACAACGAACAGCAACAGGCTAAGTTTCGAAGTAAGTGAAATCTGTGATATAATCGTTGACCTTATCTGCTGTATTGTCATCAAGCTCTATTAATAGCATCATGTGGTACTCACTAAGCCATAGATCATTTGTGTTTTCCAGTATTTCTCAATAACGGTTGTTTGGCCGAGCGGTCTAAGGCGCCTGATTCAAGAAGCACGCTTCTTAACACTGTAACACAGTGGAATCCTCAGGTATCGTAAGATGCAAGAGTTCGAATCTCTTAGCAACCATTATTTTTTTTTGGGTTTAATTGACGGAAAAAAGCGAGAACATTCCCACTGCTGAAGCGGTTCTAATCTTTCCAATTATTGGATTCGCCCTTCGGCTGTGTATCGCGTTGTTTGCCCGTTCCAATGCTTTCAGGAACTTCATCTACTCAACGTGCTGACGTCTCAGAAAAATGACTTGGCACGTCAATACGAGGATCACTTGATAAATTGCTTGGACTATATACATGAAGATTTGAATATTGGAATAAGCTTAAGATTTGAGAACGGAATTATCTTTACTGTTTAGTTCAGATCTATTGTTTGTCAATGAGAGTTATGGACTGTAGTGCTTTTACCAATGTTAACTATTTCTTCTAAAATACATAATTCACATTTCCAAACAAAACTTGTTTCGCAGGCTTAAATGTCTAGTGGACCAAAAAGCTATACTGACGGCACTACGAAGAGACTCCTGAAGAAAGGCAGACCCTGTGCTGAAGTGCAGTAGCTGACGGAAGGATTCGCCAATTTTGATGACAGAGATGTATAAAGTGATCTGACTATCGAAAAACTGACGCCGCCGCTTTTTCCAACCAGGTTTGTTGGGTGACCAATCCCTTTCAATTCAGAATCCGGAAGAGAAACTGAAATATCAATTATTCAATATCAAAGCTATAAAATTTGATTTTGTTTCTACTTACGTGGAATATATTGACTATGGCCACAGTTTCCTTCTCTCTTCTAAGAAAATTGTGAATCCGACGTTGATCAAAGCCAGATCCAGAAAAATATAGAAGCTTGAAGCTTGAAGCTGTTTTTTAGCACTGCATTACTGCTTGTTGATAAAAAACGAAACAAAAATGAAGTGTCGACACATCTAATTTCCCAGAAGAAAAACAATGTAGAAAAATCTTGAAGAGTATGTAGCATTTAGGAGATGATGAATTACTAAAATTTGCATCTCTTCAACTCTCACGGAATCTCAAATTCACTTCAAGACCGTCTCACCATTTGTTCAACCACACGCCGGATACGTTGTCAGTTCGGTATAAAGTGACAAAATTATTACGCGTCAAGTTTAATAAATTAAAAACTGAAACGCGTTCTAACTTCGTCCTGTCAAGTTCCAGCTCGAACCACAAGCCAAGTGCCAATGTACATCAAAAGCGTTGTGATCCAAGGATTCAAAACATACAAAAATACTACTGTAGTAGAAGATCTTTCGCCGCATTTCAATGTTGTGATAGGTGGCAATGGGTCCGGCAAATCGAACTTCTTTGCCGCCGTGAGATTTGTGCTGAGCGATGATTTCAGCAACTTGAGAAGAGAAGAAAGACAGGGTCTCATTCACCAAGGAACAGGCTCAGTAATGAGTGCATACGTTGAGATTGTTTTCCACGATCCAAATGGCCAAATGATGGTGACAACAGGCATACCGATCACGGAGGAAAAGCTAGTTCGCGTCAGAAGAACTATCGGTTTGAAAAAGGATGAGTACTCGGTAAACGGAAAAACCTGTCATAAGAGTGATATCACGCGAATGTTCGAAAGTGTCGGTTTCTCTTCGTCCAACCCATATAATATAGTTCCACAGGGTCGCATTGTGGCAGTGACTAACGCCAAGGACAAAGAACGCCTGGCGCTACTGGAAGAGGTAGTTGGTGCCAAGTCTTTTGAGATCAAACTGAGAGAATCAACCAAAAAAATGGAGGCTACAAATAGAGATCGCGCCAAGATCGATGCGGAACTAGATGAATTAAGAACAAGACTGGAAGAATTAGATGAAGAGCGTCAAGAGCTGGAAAAATATCAAGAGCTTGAACGTGATAAACGCATATTCCAATTTGTTCTTTACGATCGAGAGTTGAATGAAGTAACGAGCGAAATCGAAAATCTTGAAGACGAATATAATCAAATTGTGCAGTCCTCGGAAGATTTCATTCAAGAGCTGTCCAAACGCGAGAGTCTTATCGCCAACGTCACCAAAAATGTGGAAACTATTGACGCTGAGCTCAAAGTCAAAGAAGGCACCGATTTGCCGCAAGAAAAGTCGCGTCTGTCAGAGGTATCGAAAAAGAAAGCGGATCTGGAAGTACGCTTCGAAGAGATTAAGCGACAAATCGAATCTCATCGTGGACAAACTGAAAACAACGCTAGGAACATGAAAATAGTGGAAGAAGAAATCTCGAAGGCTCACTCACAGCTGGATCGTTTGAAACCTAGACATGATCAACTTCGTGATGAAGCTAAAAAATACGAGAATGAGATGTCAGATCTGAATAGAAGACAGAGGGATATTACCTCGAAAAGAGGTATATACGCTCGATTCGATAACAGACAAGAGCGGGATGAGTGGCTTAAGGAAGAGCTTAAATCCCTCGATATACAACTCACAGAAACCCGGTCTCAGCTTTCGACACTTATCGAAGAAAAGGAACAGCTCGAAGCCGAACACGTAAAAATTGAAGAAGAGATCACAGAGCTGCACGACCATGTGCGAGGCCCTGGCGTAATCGCAGAACTCGAAGATCTTGCAACACAGAACATCGAAACGAAGCGGCAATACCTTGAGAAAATCGACGCGCGTAAAGAGTTGTGGAGATCCGAGCAAAAGCTACAAACAGTTTCAGAAGCTCTTGGAGATGCTGTAAGAAGAGCCGAGAGGTCTTTATCAGAAACCATGGACCGCGGTTTGGCAAATGGACTCTCTGCAGTTAAAGAAATCACGGAACGTCTCAAACTCCCCAATGATTCTGTCTACGGACCTTTAGGGGAATTGATTAAGGTCAACGAAAAGTACAAAGTTTGTGCTGAGGCTGTTGGCGGCAATTCGCTACTGCACGTCGTGGTTGACACTGACGAAACTGCTAGTATTTTAATGCAAGAGCTCCATCGTACGAAAGCGGGCAGGGTGACGTTCATGCCACTCAACAGGCTGACAACAAGCGCAGTTAATTCTTACCCTGATGCGTCCGTGGTGGAGTGTACACCTTTGATTGGGAAGATCAAATACGATAAAAGGTTTGAACCTGCAGTCAAACACATATATGGAAGGACATTGGTCGTCCGCGATCTTGCGGCCACGACCAAGTTGGCCAGAGACTACAATCTTGATGCAGTAACTCTCGATGGAGACCGCGCCAATAACAAAGGTCTGATCACAGGTGGCTATCGAGACTATCGAAACAAGATGAAAATTGATGCTCTCAAAGACATAAAAACCGTCAAACTTCAACTAGCTGAAACTTCTAAAGGTCTTCAGAATGTGAAAGAACATATTGCTAGCGCTGATGTTGAGATAGATCAATTAAACAGCGCTCTGAAGAATCAGTCTGTCAAAAAGGAAGCCATACTCACTAACATCGAGTTAATGAAGGTCAAGCTCAACCAGCGCTCCGCGGAGGTTGCTTTTAAGAAAGAGCTTCTGGACAATGTAGTTGTGAAAATTGATAACAGTAAGGCTTCAATTGAATTGGCGGAAGACAAGCTCACGCGCTTCCGACAGGACCTGCAGAAGCCCTTCGAAAAAAATTTGTCACCGGAAGAGGAGGAGACTTTGCAATCGCTGGCTCGGCAAATGAAAAGCCTAGCAGATCCACTGAGTGCTACAAGAGAGGCGCTCGACGACATAACCACGAGAATAGAGTTGCTCAAAGCGGAATTGAAGCTCAAACTTTATGCGCAGAAGAGAGAGCTCGCGGACAGAATATCGTCTGCCGAAAAGGCCAACCAATTCGCTCGGGATGACGAGGTACACGTCTTCGAGAAGAAACTGGAGAGTTTGAATTCGAGAGAGCAACAGCTATCAACCTCCATCGCTACTCTTCTAGAGGAAATTGTAAAGCTTAATGACGAAAGAGCGGACAATGAGAGGATACAAGAAAAAGCGAATGCACAGCAACGAGTTCTTTTGAAAAAGCTCGACGGCTTCCAGAAAACAGCAGAGAAATCTGTTGTGAAAAAGAGTAGTCTTGTAAGTCGACGTGACGAAGTTCAGCAAAAAATCAGCGAACTAGGCTTGCTTTCAGAAGACTCCTTGGAAAAATTTCAAAACTTGCCAAGTGAAGACACTCTCCGGCAATTGAATGCGGTAAATGACAAAATAGCGAAGATGAGCAACATTAATCGTCGCGCCATCGAGAACTTTCGAAAATTTAATGAGAAGCGGCAAGAGATGGAGAGCAGAGCACAAGAACTAACAGAGTCTAGGCAATCTATCGAAAAATTGATCGAGTCTCTAAAGAAACAAAAGGTAGAGGCTGTTGACGTCACTTTTAAAAAGGTCTCTCATAATTTCAGCACCATTTTCGAAAAACTAGTACCGAACGGGACAGGAAAACTGATTATTCATCGAAGCGCAAATGAGAACAGTACTTTGAGCACTTCGGAGGAACTTCCTATCAGCACGGTATATACCGGTGTTTCAATCTCTGTTTCTTTCAACTCAAAAAACAATGAGCAACTATATGTGGAGCAGTTGTCAGGAGGGCAGAAGACGGTTTGCGCTATAGCCTTGATCCTGGCTATTCAAGTCGTTGACCCCGCCCCATTTTATTTATTTGATGAGATCGACGCGGCTTTGGACAAGCAATACAGGACATCAGTCGCTAGCGTTATAAAAGAGCTTTCTGTTCATGCCCAATTTATTTGCACAACCTTTAGAACAGACATGCTACAGCTTGCAAACTCATTCTACAGAGTAAAGTTTGACAACAAGATATCTGAGATACAGGAGGTTACGCAGCAAGATGCGATGAAGTTTATCAAAAGGAGAAGCAAGATGGGCGACCTATAATGTAATTTTGCACACAATAAAACTGGTTTTATATATATCGAGTGTAATAGCTATCGCAATGCTTATATGTTGATTAGAGGGTTAAGTAGAAGTGGTTATAGTACAATTATCTTTTTCGCGAGTCCTTGACCAGCGAAGCAAACCCGCTGCCCGAGTTCTTTTGTCGTCCCAAGGCTTTACTCGCAGATTTGGCGCTGATAAAGTTGGAGCTGTCGTCATCATCGGAAGAATCGTCACTGCTGTCGCTGGTCTCCTCACTATCGCTTTTATCAGAGTCATCCTGACTTAGATCATCGCCAGAATCATCTTTACGAGATGGGGCCTGCGATGGGAAACGCTCCTTTACTGATTTTTCTTTGACTTCTGGAACTCCACGAGAAACTAGGTCAGACAACGAGCTCAAAGACCTGCTTGGCTTCGCTTGCGGTTTAGAAGTATTAGGTACGGTAGATGGGCTCTTTCCATTGGCTATGGGGGATGACATGTCCATCAATCTGGTGACTGGAACCTTAGTGCCGCTGCGAGGAGTAGTTTCGTTTCCAGGAATCTGTTGCGTAGATTGGGGCGCGTGTTCTAAGTCAGAGATGTCATTGTGCTTGACATTTTTAGGAATAGAAATGATGGCACCTTTTGGTGTATCAACAATTCCTCTTCTAGATTTTCTACTCACTGCTGAAGCATCATCTGACGAAGATCCTGATGATTCATTTTCGTCTGAAGTACTTTCATCATCGGGTAATTCTTCATCGGAGCTTTCAGAAAGAGCAGAGCCCTTCTGAGCAGGACTTTTGTTTTTCTCTTGACCGTCTTTCTGTTGAGCAGGACCTCCTGAAATGAACTGAGATTTCAATTGTTGAAGCTTGGGTGTTTTGTCATCGGTCGAAGCCAATTCCGAAGCCTCCTTTTGAGCTTCTTTCTGCTTCTCTCCCGTATTGAAATATTGAGATAGATCTTTAGGTTCGAGAGAGACGGACGCTGCGTTGTTGGCGTGTCCTTTCTCGCTGCTTTTTTCTTGATCCTCACTTACTTTGCTTGACTCGGAAGCACCTTCTTCATGAATACCGGTCCTACCAGCCATCCTTTCGTCCTTTTCGCCATTCAGTTCATTGGATTTGGTGTTCTTCGTCGCTGATTCTGGTGGCGCAGAACCAACTACGTTTTTGTGATCCTTAGACTTCTTAGAAGCATTGACAGTTCCCCGTTTTTTAGCAGCTTCCTCTTGCTTTAATTTTTTCTTGATCTCACGTTCAGCCTTCTTTCTGGCAGCGGCTTCGTCTCTTTCCCTTCTTTTGTCTTCTTTCTCGGCTTTTTTCCTAGCACTCTCTTCCTCCCGTGCTTTCTTCATGATCTCTCTTTCCTTCCGCTTCTTTTCGGCTTCTTCCTTTCGTTTCAAAACTGAAGGTGGAGGTGGTTTAGTAGCAGACTTCTGCTTCGTGTCTTCGGCGCCAGCTGCAGACGAAACATTAGTAGAGTCGTTATCGGAATCCTCAACAAATTCAGGGCTCTGAAAGGATTTGGCCTGACGGTTGGCCGAACTCAAAGAGCTCTTCTTATTTTCTTTGTTTATTTTGGGAGGTATTTCATCAGCAGAAACTGCCTTTGCTGACTTGGTAGCAGCCTTGCTATTGACATCAGATTCACTGGTCGTTTGGGAAGGAGAGGTGGATGATGACAGCGAAGTAGTTGACTCATGGGGTTGTATAACGCCCCTTTTATCTTTCAAATCCTGTTGATCAGAGCTTTCTTTACTACCTTTGGTTTTTGATGGTTTCCCGTTCAAGACTAGTGTCTTGTCATTTGCATCGGCACCCGCAGCGGGAATACTTGAAAGTGTATTCTTGCTGGATCCTTTATCAACAATATTGGCGGTGGCCTTACCTATGTCCGGTTCACCCTCTTGCGGAGACTGGGAGCTCTTGCCTATCACTTGCTCTTTGAGAGGATGTATGTTTAACTTTCTTAATGCTCGATTTTCAAGGACAGTGACTCTTCGGTCACTTTGATCGGTCTCAATGTCGCTAGAATCATCTTCGCTTTCTGAGCTAGGCTGCTGGTTTCTGGATTTCCCCGAAGATAAGAGCTCTGCAGCTTTTACTGCAGCCGACCTTTGCAACCTCTGATTTATAATGTCCTTTGAAGAGGTTTTTGTGTTTTCTGCGGCTTGGTCAAAATAGCCACCTTTAAGCTTCAGGGACCTTTTGCTGAAATCAGAAGGGATATCGAATTTGTTACCCTTCAGCATGGACAACAACTCTGATTTCTGGAAGCTGCTGTTCCCAGGCTCTGCATGATTCACTCGCACAGTGTCATTGGGGTCTTGACCTGATCGCTGACCATCCGCTTCATCGTCGTCGGAAAACGACACTTTCCTAGCAGCAGTCAAGGGATCGTCTCTTTTCTCCTCTGGTTTTCTCCCACTGGCTTCTTTTACATTATCAGAATTGCGAATGAGTGACTCTACCTTATTCTCGAGAGAAGACTTGCGAGTAATCCTTCTATTTGAGGAAGGAATTTTTGCCAAGTTAACATTGCGGCTTCTAGCAGCATCTTTGATAGGTGAACCGTTGTTGTCAGCGATTGAAGTTTGACGAGATGCAGAGGGTTTGGTAACAGGTTCGAGAGCTTCTTCCTTGCGCTTGCCAACAACAATTTGATCATCTTCTGAAGACGATTGGCTCAATTCCTCATCATCCGAGGAAGGTGCGTCATGTTTTTTCATCGGTATACGATCTGGACGGGCCGGCAAGATTGCAGATGGGCTTTCCGGGCCTTGCTTTAGCTCCTTTTCAACCTCAGAAATTTTGGGCTCTGGAATGCGCAGCATTCCTGATGTTATCCTTTTATTGGTATTGATTGGCGTTGCAGAGCCGTCGAGCTCTGCTTGATCGACTAATAGCATCTGGTCCTGTGGGTTTGTTCTGTTGGGAGTTCTGGCTTTCTTTGGAACCTCGCGCTTAGGTGTGCCTGAAGGCAAACGGTGTTGTCTGGACTTGTCTGGATCAACGGCCTCGGATCTCGATATGGTGTTTTCACTAAAATTGACCTTCTTTGCGCTATCAACTGCAGAACTGATGCGAATGGGTTGCGACTGTGGCTGGGGTGGGGGCAAAATAGAGCGATCGGCAACATCGTCGTCTTCATAGTCAGAGTTCAGTTGCGTTCTGGAAGCTGGAGGATAGATTTGATTGGCCAAGGGTGTAGAGACACGCATGGCACCAGAGTTGCGCAAAATATGTGGTCTTTTTTTCGCAATATGAAGTACATTTGGCTGGGAGTTGGAAGATCCGTTGCTCGTAAGGGACGGTCTGCTTCCGACGTTGGAATTGAGTCGACGCCGTTTGACCGAATACAAGGTTTGGACCTGATCGTCCGCCACTTCAATGTCACGACTGAGCACGGCTCGAACAACGTTATCTACGTTGAAAACGTCTTTCACCAAGAAATCCGGGTCTAGATCGCATTCATTGGAATCTTGCAAACTCAACAGCTCGACTGGTTCGGCCAAATGTGGGTATATTTTGTCACATTTTGCCACGATTTCTTCCGCCAGTGTCAAAAGTGAGTTGTTTGGTTGAGTGAAAAGTAGAAACCGTTTCAGTTTCTGCACTGGGATATGGCTTGACATGAAGCTCGACATGAACAAATTGGCGTTCGAGCCACCAGAATTTGGCAATTCCGGTCGATTCCCGGTCAAGATCGCCGATCCGTTCGCACCGATGCTTGACGGAAGAAGTTGCGAGTTTTCATTAGCAGCAGCGTGAAATGGGTACTGGAAACCCCCATTGGCTGCACTGGGTGGTACAAGTACCACTTGAAGCTTGTACATGCCTCCTGGAACTGACAGTAACGCGATCTGAGGCGGTTTTTGGATGAAAAGTTGTTGACACCTTTGATAGATGGAAACTTTTCAAACTTAAAAGTGACTTTAATCAAAATTTTGATGAGATGAGATGATGTTTAAAAACGATGAGTATATAAAGAAGAAGAATAAGAAGAGGATTTAGGTAATTAGAAACTCTGTTTTAGCTTTGTATATGGTTTAGTCGTAGTGCAGCTTCGATTGGGTATACTGGCCTTTTTTCAGAGCGCTTTTACGCCTAGTGAGAGGGTTTATGGAGTGTAAGTAGTATGTGAAAGTGTCAAAATATGTGACAGCGTAGAATTTTTAAAAAGGCAGTGGTAGAGGGCCTGGTTTTGGTGTCTTTCAGGTGTGCCGAGTTCTGGGAGGACACTGGGGTTCTTGAGGTGTTCGAAAGCTGGTTTTAAAGCTCTCTTTGTACTGCAGATCCGATAGTGTGACGTCGAGATAAAAGCGATAGTGTGTAGTTCGATCGGCCGTTTGACGGTGGGTTACTCACTAATGGGCTTTGATGGGCTATCATATGAGTCAGATAGAACGAAAAATGGGCTCCAAATGAGGGTTTGGCATAGATATATATTCATACATGCCGTTAACATGAAGAACCAATGAATTTTGGATGTTGAAGAGACTCTTAAACTCGAAGACTAACTCCAGTATTTCCCAGTCAGACACCGAATCTGGTCTCATCAAGCTGTTTCTATCGAGCTTCTTACTCTGGTGCGCTAGTTGGAATATCATGACTCATCAGTAGCTCATCTCTTGTATTTAAAAGAAGGCTCCGAAATGTTCATGAGTCTCTTGCACTTGCAAGCCAAAGGCCCAAGAAACTACCCTCTTTCTAGCCCGCAATGTCTAGAACGGTTCCATTCAAACAAATCGACGTCTTTACTTCTTGTCCCTACAAGGGAAACCCGGTGGCCGTGGTGAACTGTTGGGATCTGGAAGAACGCACGATTGAGCAATCCACATTGCAGAGCATTGCAAATTGGACCAATCTTTCGGAAACAACGTTCCTGTTCAAGCCCACGGACGAAAGATGCGACTACAAGGTCAGGATCTTTACGCCTTCGGCAGAGCTCCCATTTGCAGGCCATCCCACGCTGGGGACGTGCCATGCCTACCTCGAATTCACAGGAAGACTCAGCGGCGTTGAGAAAATCTACCAGCAGTGTGGTATCGGGATGGTGGAGTTGAGCGTTCAGGATAATTTCATTTCTTTCAAAGGAGCCCAGACGGAGATTCGGCCGGTTTCAAGCGACCTTGCCCAAAAATACGACAATTGTCTCACTGGGTCCTTTTCCACCAGGCCGTGTCTCCTGGAAGTGGGTCCACGCTGGGTGGTGGGTCTAGTGGAGAATGCCCAGGCCTGCTACGAAATGGAGGTGGATTCTGCCAAGCTGAGTGACACCATTGCTCAACACAGCGGCGCCACGGGCCTTATTGTAGCTGGGAAGTACGCAGACGTCGATAAGTACGAAATGCGTGCTTTTGCATCAACCCAGGGGGTCGTGGAAGACCCCGTGTGTGGCAGCGGGTCCTTGGCCTTAGCCAGGTACCTGCAAGAGCTCGAAGAGTTCACTTCGAGTTTTGAGTTTGAAATCAGCCAGGGCGGACGTCTAGGTCGCCAGGGCAAGATTTCTGCCAAAATCTTGCATGCTCAAGGTGAAGTTAGCTATCACGTTGGCGGACAATGCGTTTCTGTGATCAATGGGGAGTTTTTGATCTAAAAAGGCATTTTCTTTCTTTCCTTTCCTTTCCTTTCTGGTGCAAGAATCACTACAAAACGATACAATTCAATTGCCATTCTACTTCCTAATCTATATATTCAACAAGACTCATGTTTCAACTTTGATCAACTACAATTGATGATGTTCTTTCTTGTCTTTACCTTTGGTTTACCTTACTTTACCTTTAGTTTCCCTTTAGTTTACTTTAGTTTACCTTAATTCATCTCTTCTGACTATATATCACCAATTCATCTTTAGAATTTAGTTCTTCAAGTTCATCACTTTTAGTCTTCACATTTGACTCAAAGATTAACAACTTTGACACCTCTGGCAACACCGGGTTGCGCAAGTTTCCGTTGTTACGTTCAAGCTTGCTTTGATACATCATCATCATCATCATCATCATCATCTTGCTATTGCTATCACCCATCAACGGCTTAACAAAAAGATCTTAAAAGGTCTTAAAAGCTTTAAAAAGGTTCAAAAAGGTTCCAAATCCAAGAAGTTTCAAGAAACTTGACCTCAGTCGAAACTCACTGCTAGGTCATCATCTAGAAATTGTACAATGCCACCCAAACGCACGCTGTCACCACCACCAAGTTTGACCAAAAAACTCAAACTCTCAGAGAACTTTGAGGAATACTACAATCCAGACCCAAGGTACTATCCCAATCCTATAACTTGGAAAAGAGCCAATGTGTTCAACACCGGCAAGAGACCCAAACCTATCGACTTGTTGAACCAAGGTATCGAAAAATCGCAGAAACTAGACTCCAAAACTAGCTTCGATACCGTGGTGCATTGGTTCAGGTCGGACCTTAGACTCAGCGATAACGTAGGTCTCTACAACGCAGTGAAACAGCTGGAAGAACAGCGCAAGAAATCCAAAAACAAGAATGCCCGGCTGGTGGCTCTCTACAGCATCAACGAACACGACTTCAGGGCCCATCTAGATTGTGGCTGGAAACTGCAGTTTGCGTTGGACGCAGTCAACAGTCTGAAAGAAGAACTGCGGAAACTGAACGTGGCACTGGTGGTTCGAGTCTTCGAAGCAAAGGACCCTTTACTTTCTCGGTCGTTGCAGTTCGCCAAATGGCTCAAAAACGAGTGTGTTGGACTGGCACGCAACACCAACGACGCAGTCTTCGTGACAGCCAACGCCCAGTACGAGACTGACGAACTTTACAGAGACGTTAATATCCTGGGACTCAACGACTCCCGTTTCCACTTCCAGGTCTACCACGACCAGTGCACCGTGATTCCCGGCGCACTCACCTCGGGTAAGGGCACCCAGTACACGGTTTTCACCCCCTGGTACAAGAAATGGGTCGAGTATCTCAAAACGCACCAAGAATCCCAAAAGGATGCAGTGGAAACGTTCAGCTTCGACACGAAGGACTCATTGAACGCAGAGCTTGACGAGCCCGAGTCTTACAATTACAAACTGCCCGACGAGTTTCTCGCGTATTTGCCAAACCTGCCTCTGGACGTACCAGAAGCAACGGAGAAAAAGGCCCATGAAGTGCTCAAAGAGTTCTTCAACAGCAAAAAGGCCCAATCGTACAATGAGAACAAGGACATTCTGGCACTCAACAGTACTTCGCGTCTCAGCTGCTACATCACCAGTGGCGTCATCAGCACCCGTGCAGTGGTCAACTACTGCTACCACGATAATGGGAATAGTCTAATGCGCAGGGACATCAAGCAAAACAATTCGGTTGAGAATTTCGCCAAAGAAGTCGCATGGAGAGATTTCTACAAGCACATTATGTGCAACTGGCCCTACGTCTCCATGGATTTGGCTTTCAAATTCGAGACCATGGACATCAAGTGGGAAAACGACGAAGAAAAGTTCCGTAAATGGTGTTTGGGCGAAACTGGGTTGCCTATAGTGGACGCTGTTATGCGCAAGCTCCTACACACCGGATACATCAGCAATCGTTGTCGCATGATTGCTGCATCGTTCTTGTCCAAGAACCTTTTGGTGGACTGGCGTTGGGGAGAACGGTGGTTCCGCAAGCACTTGATTGACGCGGACTTGGCTTCCAATTCTGGCGGATGGGGGTTCTCATCAAGCACTGGCGTTGACTGTCAACCTTACTTTCGTATCTTCAACATGAAGCTTCAATGTGAAAAATACGATCCCAAAGGAGACTTTGTCAAACAATGGATTCCTGAGTTGAAAGACGTGGACAACGCAAAGATTCTCAGAGAAGGTATTTCTAATGCACAAACTGCCAACGGTTACTCCCAGCCTATTGTCGATCTCAAGGAAAGCAGAGAAAGGGCTCTCGAGGCCTTTAGAGAAGCTATGTAAATTTTAGATGTAACAATATTTGTAACTATGGGTATGCGAAACTTTTCAAAGGCATCAAATTTATCAGGGGTCGACGACAACAAGCCAGTATCGCGCGTCGAGCGGGTCGCGCGTTTCTTTTGCAAATACCCACAATTCATGCTCTCAGCCCTTTGGAATCGGACTTGCTGTTCTTGACAGGTTTGCCGACTTTCCACTTACGGACAGTACGCGGAGCGCTTTTCTGCACGTCAAACGTTTCAAAGCTTTCTGCTATGCCTTTAAAGTGCTCATTGAAATTAGTCATGAGCTGCCGTGAAGATATGGCATATTCGTCGTCAATAGGCGAGCCAGAGTTGAGGGTAGTATCAGAAAAAATCGATGCTTCTCGACTGTCACGGGCCTGCGGTTCCTTCGTCGATTTAAAATCAATTTCTTCGCCTTCAAGAGCTCGCATGCGCTTATCGTATGCATGCAGATCTGTCTCGAGTCTTCTTTGGCTGGTCCGGACTTGGGTTTTGAGCACTGCCATAGTGATAAGACTTTTGTATTGTAAGGGAGAGACCAGCTCGATATAGTTTTGCGGTTTTTGAGATTCTTTGGATTTTTGACATTTTTGGGATTCTTGGGGTTCTTGGGATTCTTGGGATTGTGGCGATTTTTCATGAATTTGGGACTCGATCGATTGGGTCAATTCTTCTTGGAAAACTTGGAAATCAAACGGGACCTCTTGCCAATCAATGTTCAGCTTCTGTAATGTTTCGATCAAAAACTTTCGGTCGTGCTTGGCGGAAATTTGACAAGTTTCGAAATACGATTCCAATTTTGCCAAGTTTAGCTTCATTTTTGACCTACATGTGGAGTGCGGAGCCAGAAAACGAGCCAGCGTAGTCCCAAGCGCCCATTCACCGCCCGAGGATTTCCACAAAGCATAATTTCGGGAGTTTTGGTCATATTCCAGGATTAACAATGGACAATTTTTGCAGTTTGCTCCATGCGACACACAGCTCATCTTCAGATTCTGCGTAATAGTTTCACAGCTTTCTAGCTCCACAGAAAATGTATCCTGGATCGAGCTGACATATTTGCAAACTTGAGATATTTCCTGAAACGTACTCACAAGTGTCAGTCTTACACATGTGTCTTCGCCATTAGGAACAAAAATATCCTCTTGCATTGACACTTAATCCGGGAAAGGAAAAAGAAGCTGTATGGTAACAAAACTGGACCTCGTGAAGAATTAAAAACTGAACAACTCAAGACCTCAAAGAGCTCGCGGTCGTTGTATCGCCTTTGATTGGTAACGTTTGTTAGTTTGACACGTAGTATTCCTTTATTTTACATCTCCGAGACAGCTTTAATTCGAGATTTCGTGGATGGTGATGAAAGAGACTCCGAGCGTCAGTAAAATGCTTTCTAGTACAGGACTCCTTGCAAGAGCCCCGCACGCTTTTCTTGTGTGGTTAAAGTCAGCTGGAGATATTCAATGTTTTTTGAATGCTTGAATTTGAAAGATTTAGAGAAGTTTGGACACTTTTGGACACTTTTGGACAGTTTTGGACAGTTTTGGACAGATTTTGATGAATTGATTCTATTGTGTTACATAGAGATCAACCAGTTGAATTCCCTACACTAGAGGCTCCCTTGATTGGTTTTGGAGATTAATCGAAAAAGCGCTTGGGAATCGGTAGAGTGGTGGAAGAAAACCTTAAAAGTTACAAACAGATGATCTTTAATCAGCGAAAGAGTCCCTGAATCTGGCTCTCAGGGTAGATTCTATGGAAATGAAGCTCATTCATACATCAACACACATCGATCTCCACGCAATAAGTGTTCCCTTGTGTCGGAAAGCCCCAGTACGTACAGGTTGGTAGGGTCGCAATGATGTATTTCCAATTTCTAAATTGACAATTTCAATAATTCAAAAAAATTATGGACGAGACCGGAGTCGAACCGATGACCTCTCCCATGCTAAGGGAGCGCGCTACCAACTACGCCACACGCCCATTTCGATGTTAGTGCAGCAAGCGGCAAGAATATATACTGTAAGCATAGATATGTGATCAAGAAACGATTGTAATGTACAGCATTCATAGGATTTTGGCAGTACGTGGAGATTTCCAGTCGACACTGGTCTTTTGGATCACTGGTCGTTTTTCGTGTAGTACGGTAAAGGTATGTGAAGGGAAGTTGCCCTTGCTGTTCAGGTTACAAGTGTGTACTAGTCATTAATTTAGTCGACGACTACAAGATCACACAGATGGCGACAGTTTTTCTTACACCAACTATTTACCATCGTCCCGACACTATAACATGCTTAAGCTTGATAAGTTTTGTAGCTCCATTGACTAGTCTTTTCTCTTACTTCAATTCGAAGCAGGTAACTAACCATCCCGATGTTGCACGAATAACTGGGTAATTTGCGTACTGAGTTGATTCATTAAGCAAGAGTGAAGTGCTGCTGCTGACTGAAGATATCTCAGCGTCCACCCCGTCTCTGAAAATTCACTAGGAACGGTCAGTACGGGTCAACTTGTCAAAAAATATTTTGTTCATCATTGCCGCAGTCCAGATTAATAAATCGCCACGTTTGACACCCAATTCCCTTCAATCGTTTCGCAAAAACCCCAATGCCGCATTAGCCCTCTTTGGTAAATTAAACTCTCGTTCACTGTCGGTTTCCGAAATTTTCAATGTCCTCAGAAGATTTCTTCCCATTGTCCATCAGCGACGCAAAAAGGTCCCAGCTCATCGCATCGACAGGAGCAACTACACTGGAGACATCAGCCATCATAGCTTGCAAGTTACTAACAAGCGATCCGATTGTTTCTTTGGCGGATGCTGCAGTGGAGCTCGTGGACGAAAGCAGCTCGAAAAGTTTTTGAGCGCGCGAAAGCGAGTCAAGGGCCTCTGGTACCACTGTACTCAACGAGTTCGCATAGATGTAGGCCATTATTGTCAATGCAGCGTTCCAAAGAGGTTGTAGAATTTCTGACCATCCATACAAAAGATCCGACGTGGAACACACTGTGTAGATAGTGTTAACAATCTTAGTTGCATGCTGAAGAGAGCTGCTTATGTGAGACTCAATGGCATGAGAATCATTCGATGCAATATTGCGAAGACGGATGAAGGGACGCTGCAGCAACAAATATGTGTTGTGGTATTGGAGCTCTAACAGAATCGCCTGACGCCGAACTGACACGTGTGAATGCTCGCTGTATTCGAAACCAGAAGAACCAGCCGTATCTACGTAGCTTCCATCCGGATGCCAACGCAGTTCCTCCGGTAACCCATTGCGCCAGAGTTCGAGCTTTTTTAGAGCGGAAGACAGAAGAAGAGCATGGTCTTCAAGATGCTTGGAAGAGCGACTATTATCGTCGTCTCCGTCGTCAACAAGATCCGCGGTCGAACCGCCGTCACCAATATCGGCTATAATCACACAAAGATTGGCAAGATGGATGGTATATGAATTTGCACTGTTATGGCGGCCATGGTAGCGAATTAGTGCATCTTCACTAGGTAAGGAGCATTTGACGAGATTTTTTTGGCATGCAGCGGGCATGTCAAGTTGCAGAGAGCAGCAGAGGTCTAGCGAGAAAAGCACCCACCATAGTTGCACGCGTGCAGTTCTTTCGGCCTCAGCTAAATGACTAGACGGTATTCGATGAAATTTGGCAATATACGCTTTACGCACAGTAATTCCAAAAAGGTTGTATGCATCGTGGAAAGCGTTGCCCTTCATGAGATATAAGGCCAAGAGAACGTGACATCGAAGAGCATTGATGGTCACTTCGGTACTCGCCCGCATGCGCTCACAACTGCGACTGAAGTACCCAAAACCCGGCCAAAGCATTTCTTCTGACGATAGTGGCGAAAGTCCCAAAATACGTCCGGAGAGTTCTGTTGTATGGCTGTGTTGCAGACCCAATGCGATCATGGCATCGATCAGAGCATGCTGAACGGAATAGTCATCGTCGGTAGTCGATAATACCAGCTTACCGAGCTCATCGAATTCCCCTTTGCTCATGATCTGCAAAAGCGAGTGACAATAATTCCAGAACAATTGAAGATATTGTTTTTGTTCACTGATCGACAGTGAATTTGACGCAATTGTCCACTGTTCCGAGGGCAATTTTGGGTGCGGGAGCTGTGGGAAGGAACTCAAAATGGGCGCTTGGTTAATCGCATGGATGTCAGAACCTGGCTGCCCGCTGGCAAAGAAACCTTCCACGTGTGATTCAAAATCTGAATGGTTCTTAGGTACTTTGTTGGGTGCCATCCTTGTAACTCCTGCAATTTCTTGACTAATGCTCCTCGGAGGTGAAGGATTGGCAGATGTTATTGACGCGACATCAGTTGTTGCGTAGTCTGAAAAACCGCTGCTGATGGCAGTTGGCAGTGAGATTTCATGACGTGCTGAGGACGAAATGGTACAGTTTGTGTTGGTCTCGGAAGATTGTGAACATGGCATTTGTTTGTCGCACTTAGTTGCTAGCAATTGGCATCTATCGCTTGGGAAATGGCCCTACGGGTTGCCCGATTAAAAGCGCGCTGTTGACCTTGCTGTTTCCGCCCTTCTTGTCGTTTTTATTGTTATTAATGCGGTTACGCACTTTGGGAGCTGGCGTGGCGGAAAATTTGTGGAACATTGATGCCACGCTCCTATTAGGTGAGCAATCAACGAAAGAGGTCTAAATCAAGTCTGTCTGCTCTCTGATGGCGGCACAGAGACGAAACTTGAATGCAACTTTCGTTAAGAGAGCTTCGGGAGCTTTCAAATGCAAGGTTATTTGGCCAGGATCACTTTGTAGAATACCTGTCCGAACACCAATTTTGGCCGAAGAAAGGTCTGAAAACACGTCAATCTTTATTACGTCTTTCGGTAATCCTCAAAGCTTTTTAGCGCCTGAATAAGGATCAGTTCAGTAGTCCAGAGTTATCTTCGAAACTCTGAGGCGTAATAGAAAAGGATGATAAAACTATCAAAAAAAGGGCAACTTTGAGGTGTAAGCAAAACGCCTCTAATCGTTTTCGTGACTTAGTATCAGTTCCCCTGCTTTCAAGACAAGAAATGTTAACAAATTCAATTCATTGTGGAGTTGTTGTTTCATGAACATTAAAGTGGTAGGTAGAAGAGAGAGTTATGTCAGTGCTTAAGATATTATATTAATTTTATTAGTGTCATTATGCTAGTTTACGGGAAAAGAAAAATGATTTTGTAGAAAGCAAGAGAATAAGTATAGTCGGATGATGCAGATTGAGTAAAACATATAGATGTGGTATCTGGGGTCATAACACGCTTACTTGGGGGCCCTGCGGTGACTGTAATTTTGGCCACTCTCAAAATATACGGATCTGATGTTTGGATCACGTGATACAAAGTTCATGGCTGTAGCTATCACTTACTACGGCAGTGGCAGAGGACGGTCATTAAGCCCTCGTAGACTCCGCAAGCTTTGAACTGGGCTTATATAATGGCAGAATTATCAATGATTATTCGTATTGATACTTGAAGATCGTTTTTCGCTGGCCGGCTTTTAACACCTTAGTTTCTTTATTTTCGGTTTCCCACAGCGCTGTATCCTGTATTTTTAAACTTGACAAAGTCACATTCATATTTCATGAGTACATCGCACGCTACTTTCAAGACGTTAAGGCCTTGTCAGCAGGCCAGATAAATTTGCGAAAACCCATTGCTACAGATTCATTTATCAGTATAAATTCTATATCATAGCTTTCTAAAATACTGTCCTGCCGATGAGCTTCAAAATTCTCCTTTGCATTCCCTCTCAAAATTGAATTTAGATCTTAGCTCCGAAAACCTGTAGTCGTTCCTCGACTGGGAGTTTTTGCACCTTTGCCGGTAGAGCCGGGCCCTCCTTGGGTGTGCCAAACACCATTTGCGCTTTCAGCTCCCAGGTCAAAGGCACATTCCACGTTTTCTGCACCTGTGCATCGATCAACGGGTTGTAGTGCTGCAAGTTGACTCCCAATCCCAACGCTTCGAGCGCAGTCCACAAATAGTACTGGTGCATACCGTTGCTCTGGTGCACCCATTCTTCTGTCTTGTTCTTGTAGATATCGGGGGCGTTTTGGTTCATTGCCGAAGCAGACGTGTGGTCGTCCCAAAACAAAATGGTGCCGTAAGCATTGGCAAAGTTGGCAATGCGGTCTTTGGTCCCACCTAACCATCTTTCTTCCCCGATTTTGGCCAGCAAGGCATCCGCGGTGATTGACCAAAGTTTCTTGTGGTCGTCTCCAAAAACAACAGTCAAACGTGCAGTTTGGCTGTCGAAGGCCGAGGGGACTGTAAGAATGGCAGCTTCTGCCAATTTAACGATCGTGCTATCAGGGACTGTGCTTTTTGGTTCAAGAGCACGGATTGAGCGCCGTTTTTGGGTGGCTTCAGTGAAGCCCAATTTGATCAGTGAAGATGTCATGTTCAATTGGATAGATTTGAGATGTTCAAAGTGAAGAGATAAACCAGAGTAACGTCCAATTGACCATGTTCCGAAATGAAGTGGGTCGCTATTTTATAGTTTCAAGCGAGACTAAGAGATTTAACTCCCAGCATCTCCGAGCAACGATTTGTAATGATCGCCTGAGCTAAGATATCTTAGTCAAGCTTAGCTCACATCTCTAATTGATCAGCTAGGCACGCACGCCGTACGTCATGTATAGTCTCGAGCCGAAAACGGACAGGCTATTACCATAAAGGGAAATATATATACCTCTCCACGGCGTTGCTAAGTCTAGTAACTTTACACGGAGCCAAATTTCCCGAAAGCAATCAATGCACGTGACTAATATTCCTAAAAGGGTAATTAGTTCCTGTACAAGTATAAAATGCCAAGCAAGCTTCGTTCCAACTGATAAAGGCTCTAGCATCCATGTCATCGACAATTCAACAAGAACCAGAAACTCAGCACCGTTTCTGGTAAGACCAATGACGACCAGTACGGCTGCTGCTAATGATAATACTACTACTACTAAAATGGCAAAGTCCTAATGTTCATCCTGGTTGCTAAAAATCGAGACCTCTTGATGAGTAAAAATGCCAGTCAGTGTCTGGATACTTAAAAGACAGGAATATAAAGAAATAAAAGAGCTTTTATTTGTGTTTTTCATCAGAAATGATGCAAATACTACCACTTGTTGCGTTCTGGCTATTTTACACACGTCCAATCACTAAGGATTATTCACTAATATGGACTGGTTCCAACGAGTTTTCACAGTGTCGCCGTCTCGAGAAAAACAAATTGAGGAGAGCTTAGTCTTTAACAAAGAAGGACTACTAGAATTTGCTTCTGACGATCCTGAGAATCCTAAAAACTATTCTTTCGCACGCAAATGCTACATCACAGCTGTCGCCATTTCGTTGGTCATGAACGCTACATTTTCGTCGTCTGCGCCCTCCGGGTCTTTTCAGGGCGTCAGCGATGAGTTGCACGTGTCGGCTGAAGCTGCTGGTCTCGTCACAACTCTGTTCCTGCTGGGATATTGTGCAGGTCCACTATTTTGGGCACCGCTTTCAGAATTCTATGGTCGTCGTCTGATTTTTTATATATCCTTCACATTGTATCTCGCGTTTGGCTTCCTGTGTGCCTTTACTCCCAATTTTGCAGGTTTGATTGTCGGCCGCTTTCTCGCGGGAACAGCCGCTAGTGCAGCGTTAACGAACGCACCTGGAATTTTAGCAGACATCTGGGGGCCTAAAGAGCGTGGGAATGCTATGATTTTGTTCGCAACTATGACGTTTGTGGGCCCTGCATTGGGACCTGTAGTAAGCGGGTTTTTGCAAGTAACAAAAAATTGGCGATGGACGTTTTACGTGCTTTTATGGATGGCCGGAATCACTGAGTGTCTTCTTATGACACTTCCAGAAACATTGCCAATGATGGTCTTGCGTAACAAAGCCAGGCGTCTGCGGAAAATACCCGGAAACGAACATGTGTATGCTCCAGTAGAAGCGTCAGATCGTTCCTTGACACGAATTTTCAAAGTGGCCCTGACACGGCCCTGGAGACTTCTCATTGATCCGATTAGTTTTTTCGTGGCCATTTACTACTCCATTGTTTACACCATGCTTTACATGCTGTTTGCAATCTATCCGATTGTATTTCAGCAAAAACGTGGCTGGAACGCCGGAGTTGGCGAGTTACCTCTTATCGGAGCGGTAATTGGAGCATGTATTGGTGGACTGGCGCTTTACATTCATAGCCGGCTTCAGCAAAGAAAATTTGCTCGTCGAAAACCGGTTCCAGAAGATAGACTTGAGGGCGCAATGGCTGGCGGCGTTATGTTTGTTGTGACTATTTTTTGGTTTGCGTGGACCGCAGAGTACAATTCGGTACATTGGGCTGTGCCTACAGTAGCGGGAACGTTTCTTGCTACTTCGATTTTGCTCATTTTTGTCACATTCATCAACTACATCATAGACTCGTACTTGATATTTGCAGCGTCTGCAGTTGCAGCAAACACGGTGTTGAGGTCTGCAACTGCGGCTGCGTCGCCGCTTTTCACGCAGTACATGTTTGACACACTGGGGGTGGGTGGTGCTGGATCACTAATTGGCGGTGTAGGCTTGGTGTTGATGCCTATACCTTTTGTATTTTACAAGTATGGTGCGGCGATCCGGGCGAGATCCAAATTTGCGCCCACCGACGAGACTGGTGGCTACAAGGTGTGATACTGAGGCAGATTGTTCACGATACGATAACCAGAAACGAGCAAACTACATCTTCTAGTGTATAGCCAATAGATGTGTGAATCATTTATACCGTTTTAAGCGTCTGAAAATTGGTATTGAAATGGGTTAGTTTGTTTATGCCATTGCATCCATTTTCAAGAGAATCGTCTCACCATGGGAGGAGACGAGCAGTTTGCTTTTGTAGTGGTGTAATGGTATCTTAATGGCATTATTCGTTATCCCATATCGTCTATACCGTTTACTTATACTGACGCTGTCACGTGTCACGTGACCTTTGAAAACATCACTTTGCCATGAAGCTGACGCTCATTATTTGGTGCTTTTGCACGGAAACCATCAGCAACATCTAGTCTTTCCTCTACCTGTTTCTCTCCTCGAAACTCCAGTCACACACGACGACATGGCGCCGGATTTGACCGTGAAATTTTGAAATTCATATTGGCCGTACTTGACGATCGGTCTATTTTCTACAATAAGACAGAATGCAAGATTTGAAGCCAGACAATAGACTCACACACTTACACACACACACATACTTGGAATCAAGAGCCAGAACAACTCCAGATTCCGCACCTGTAACGTAGCGTAACGGTTTGCCGCGCTTATCGAAAATCCTACATTCGTGGATCAAACGTCTTGTCGTCTTGTATTGTTCGAGCCCATAGGATTTGCATCTAGGCTTCACACACTCTCTCTATCTAAATCGTCATTCTCACCTGCCAAACGGATTGCACGGTAAATATGCTTTCCATCAACACACAAGAAGCGCCGATAATTTCTTGACATCTTCTGATTCCAGAATCTCGCCTCAGAGAACGTCCGATGCCGTTCATTTTATGCATCTTTTCCACATCTCTTTCTTTGCCTCATTCGTCAAAAGGCTGGCGTGCAAATGTAGCCAGACGTGATAGACTTCATTCTAGTGATAATTCTGCATACTACACGCAAGACTCTGACACACTGAACAGTTGTCTCCGCAGTTCAAGCCATGGTCTTTGTTTTTCGCGTTTCCGTTGTCGGTTTCTGCTTAGAGAAAGTCTGAGCTTATTCTCGAGGATGATCTACCAGATCTGGCAAAAAATTGATGAAACCAGCCAGAGACAGCCACGATACTCGGTTCGAGCCCGAATCAAGCGATCTGAGGCCCCCATTAGCTGCACATTTTCGCAGTCAAACTGTTTAGTTAGTCTTTACAACTTTCGCGATAGGATGACACCCAGCCATGGTAGTAGTTAAACAGTAGTGGTAAAAGTATATAAGAAAGCAGGTTGAGACGTGTAGAAGCAACCATTTCGATAGTAGAGAAAACCCCAGTCGAAACAGTCTTTACTGCAAACTCCCACAAACTCCCCCACGTTCCTTACACCCCCCAAACCCACCCCCGAAACAGGTTTTTGTTTCTAGTCATTCCTTTAAAACCCACCCAAATCCAAAACTTTTATCCCACTTTCCTTTTAGTTGAAATGAAACTGTCTCAGATCGCTCTAGTTTCCATCTCCGCTGCTCCTGTCGCTCTTGCTGCCCCTGCAGGAGCCACCGTGACACAGCACGTCCACAGCCAGGCCACCGCAGTCGTCAAGGGTAGTCTCTACACCGAAAATGGGTCTGTTTTCACTTCCTGGACCACCGAGCTCGAAGAGGCACCCTCTCCAAGCTCCAGTGCTACATCCTCGGTCCAGACTCTAGCATCATCCTCTGTTGAGTCGTCTGCAGCCCCATCGGACAACGTTAGAGTTTCGACCATTGTCTACACCTCCAAGTTTGTCCCAACCCAGACTTCCAGCTACGTTGCTGCATCATCATCGTCTTCCGCCTTCTCCTCTTCTTACTCCTCTTCAGCTGCGGAAGATTCCTCCAGCGTTTATGAGACCAGCTCGTCCTCTGAGATCGTGTCCTCATCATCCAGTTCCTCGAGCTCTGCCGCGGCACCTGTTTCCACTTCTTCCTCTTCCTCTTCCTCTTCCTCTGCTGCTACCGCTACAGTTGCAGTGCAAAAGGCTGCTCAAAGCATCGACCCAGTCTCTACTAGCGCTGCTGTGACTTCGTCGTCTGCCGTTACCACTTTGAAGCCATCCAGCACCTCTTCGTCTGCCACCGCTTCTCCTTCTTCTTCGTCTTCGTCCGATTCGTCGTCGTCTGCTCCATCCGGGTTCGCTTCCACCGTTTTGGACGCTCACAACTCGAAGAGATCTTTGCACAAGGATACCTCAAGCCTATCTTGGTCCGATGAGCTAGCTACTTACGCTCAAAACTATGCCGACAAATACGACTGCTCTGGATCTTTGACTCATTCCGGCGGTCCTTACGGTGAGAACTTGGCTTGCGGTTACTCTCCCGAGGGTTCTATTGAAGCCTGGTACGACGAGATTAAGTCCTACGACTTTTCCAACCCAGGCTATTCCGAATCTACTGGTCACTTCACCCAGGTGGTGTGGAAGTCTACTAGCCAAGTTGGTTGCGGTATCAAGAAATGTGGTGGAAGCGCTGGCGACTACGTCATCTGCTCCTACAAAGACGCAGGTAACTTTATCGGTGAGTTTGCTCAAAACGTTGAGCCTACCAAATAAGAAGCTGCTGATGGCTTTTGCTAGGAATAAGTTGCCGTAGCGAATCTCTTCAAGGAACTCTATCAACTACAAGAAATTTATGCATCAAAATGGTTTTAGAGCGCTGTTATGATTGTCCAGCGTCTCGATCTTTAAAAATACCCGGTTTCAGTTCTCAAATGTACGATAGGTTTTAGTTTTATATGTTGTGAAACGCTAAGTCAAATTGTTTTATCAGCTTTTACCAAAAACACTGTAGTCTTGTCCTTCTTTCATGTATAAAAAGGCGAGCTACTATGCTCCCACAATCGATTGAGATGCCCGGCACAGTGTTCAGGAGAAATGCTGGCCTGTTTGAATGTGGCTGTATGTTTATATTTGTTTAGTGTTGTCTAGTCAAGTAATAGGTGTAGCGATTTCGTTGATAGATAGTGTTCCAGGGCAAATAACACTACCAACAACAACGCTTGTTGCTACAAGGGCGAGCACCAGTACTTCGTTGGCTGCATTCTCTTGGACTACGCTGCGAACCACTGTATTTCGTTCTCGGACGATACATCCAGAGTCTTCCACTTCCAGCTCTGTCGTGAAAGAAACCCTTTCGTCAACTAGCAGTGGCAGTGGCAGTGGCAGTGCTTCCACTTCTTCTTCTTCTTCTTCTTCTTCTTCTTCTTCTTCGTCTTCTTCGTCACAATTCGCTTCGCAAATCCTACAAGAACACAACGCCTATCGCAGACTACACAACGTTCCGGAATTGCAATGGTCTACGACGCTTCAAAACGTCGCTGCGAGCTACGCAAACGAGTACAACTGCAACGGCACGCTGATCCACTCAAATTCGCCCTATGGCGAAAACCTGGCCCTGGGATACAACACATCGGCTGCCGTGGCAGCCTGGTACAACGAAATAAAGCTCTATAACTTCAAAAAGCCCGGATTTTCAGAGAAAACCGGTCATTTCACCCAGCTTGTGTGGAAAGCCACCACTCAATTGGGATGTGCATACGTCGATTGTGGGGAATTCTACGGTCAATACACCATTTGCAACTACGATCCACCAGGAAATGTAGCCGATCAGTATCAACTGAATGTGCTCAAAAGTCATTTCTAAAAACCTACATTTCAGCAATTATCCAGAAACGTCAAGAACACACCTGGTGGTGGTGAAATAAGCTGAAAAGCGACGTTGAATCGACCGGAAATCAAGAGGCTCACCGGCAGGCGCTACACACTAACTACATTTGACTTCGTCCCATCATGTGATGGCCGTTCACAACCGTTTGAATTGGAACGATTCCAGGACACGTAGGCCTAAGTGGGTTACTTGTGACGCTCGAAAATTTTCCAGTTCAAACCCAAGAAAACCATTGATTCAGACCGGTGTTGTGGTGGTGGTGGTAAAGTAAATATTTCAGCAGGAATATTATTATTAAAGCTCGAAAAGTCAAAAAAGACAAGACAAAGTTGTTGAACTTTGACTATTCCAAACAACAAAATCAGAGGATCAATTCACTCAATTACGGAACCTAACAGTTCTTTAGATCGAAACTCTGCCAATACCAAAGAACAAGTTTCATTTGATTGTACCAATTGGTCTTTTTCTGGATCGAAAAATAGCTTATAAAGTGCTGTTTTTTCTTTGAAATTTTATTTTCAGTTGTTCCACCTCTCTTTCGTTTATTTCTGGCTTTTTGGTAACCTGTTGCACTTCAATCATGTCTTATCCCGAATCCGAGTCTAACAGTTCGATCGTGGACGCAGAACCCGTTTTAGAAACACCCCCCACATCGGGAGAGGCCATTTCCGAGGCCAACGATGCTGAAGCTGCCACTGAAGCTCCCGTTGCGCCAAAACCGCTACCAACTAAGAAGGACTTCCCAACTCTTGGCTCTGGCGCGTTTTTGGCCGCTTCCAGTAAAGTTTCGTGGGGTCCCAACATGAAGTCTGGTGCCTCCAATCCGTCGTCTGCTTTCACTTCTGCTCCTCAATCGCGCTCCACCACTCCAGCAACATTGCAGGCCAAACCGGCTCGCTCGCAAACTATCCAGGAAGCGTTTTCGCTTGATCTGCAATCGCAAATTGCAATCGCTAAACCAGATTTCTCCAAGATCGTTCAGAAAGTCAAGCAAACCCATAGCGTTTCTGTCGAGTCCACTCTGTCCAAACAAAGTCGTACTTTTTTGATCTTTGGTAAGCCTGAAAATGTCAAAGCTGCAAGAAGGGAAATTGTCAAGAAATTGACCAAGCCCGTTACCGCCACCCTACAGGTTCCATCCAAAACAAGATCCGTGATCATCGGAGCCGGTGGTAAGAACATTCGCTCTATTTCTGAGCCATTGGAGGTTAGAATCGATATCGGAAAAGAAGTCAACGAGGGTTCTTACGATGAGGATCTTGATGACTCTTTAGTAGACGTCACAATTCATGGTGATCTAGAATCGGTCAGAATCGCTCAAGAAAAGATCCTTGCCATTGTCAAAGAGGACACCAAGAGTGCCACAATCAAAATCAACATTGCAGACAAAAACTTGACGCCCTTTGTTAACATCGACTTCATCGACAAAAATGTCGAATCATCGATCGACCAACAAGAAGGTAAAATTAAGCTTTCCGGCTTGCGGGATGATGTTCAGGCTGCAAAAGCATCCGTTTTGCAGTATTTGTCGGAATTAAGCTCTCAAATCAGAACTCTCAAGGTGAACATTCCAAATAAGTTTCAATTCTTGATCAACACTGATCTGATCAAGGACAAATTTAACGTTATTGTCAACCTTCCTGAAGGAGCAGATGAGGAAGTTGCTTTTGTAGGTGCTGCATCGAAGCTAGACGAGGCTGTAACTTTTGCTAGAGAGAATTCCAAGAGATACAAGGTGGAGGCTTTGGAGATCTCAAAGGCACACGGCAAAGACTTGCAACACGCCAAGAACATTGCTCTTTACTTTGCAAAGTACAATCTTTTGGAGTCTATTAAGAACGAGCATTCCAACGTGCGCATTGCATTGCCTTCCCCACAAGAGCTGGAGAATGCGGAAGCAGTCCTGATCAGAACCTCCTCGACTATTGAGGATGCTGAAGAGCTAAAGGTTGTTCGTAAAGAAATTATCAACCTTGTTAATGAGCTTCCTACCTCGCAGATCTTGACCATAGACGACGTGGACTTTGAGCTGTTCAGTAAGGACATCAAGCATCTGCTCACACAGGAGGAGAAGAAGGCTGGATTTGTTCAGTTTGGTGACTTCTATGCCAATGATGATAGAGTCATTATTATCGCAAAGACCTCGGACGAAGAGTTCAGACCTTCTGACGAAGAGCTACAACAGACACTCAAAGAAGTCAGTTCTAGTCTTGATCCATTGCGCAGAAAACAGGAAAACCTATCTCAAGAAATTATCGATATTTCTTACCCTAAACAGGAACAATACTTGGGCCAAGGGACTTTTACTCGCGGGTTGATCGAAGAAGAAATTGCGTTACAAAGCGGACATGCTCAGTTCAAATTGCATCGCCCAACAGCCGACCGTCTTACTGTCAGAGGTGATACAAAGGCTGTAACTGCCACCGTCAATGCGATCGAGTCCATTCTAAGCGACGAGGACGAGAAATATGAAATTAAGTTTGGTGTCTCTACGAATGCTGTTCCAAGACTGATTGGATCGAAAGGCTCCAACTTGAACGCTATTAGAGAGAAGTACCAGTGCAACATCGACGTGGCTGCCGACTCGAGTGACAACGTCACCGAGGTAACCGTTGTTGGTTTGAAATACGCAGCAGAACATGCCAAAGTCTATCTGGTGTCAGAATCCAAGAAGTGGGCTGATGTTATCACTAAAGAGCTGAATGTCCTGCCAAAATACCGTGGCAAGTTGATTGGCTCGCAAGGGGCTTATCGCACACGTCTCCAAACCAAATACAATGTGTTTATACATTTCCCCAACGAAAACGAGGCCAAGGGTGTCACTATCAATGGTCCTTCGCGCGGGGTCGCCAAAGCCTACGAGGAACTCAAAGCCCTGTTGGATTTTGAAATTGAAAACGGGCACACATCGATCATCAAAGTTCCAACCGAACACGTTGCTCGCGTTATTGGTAAGGGCGGTGACATGATCAATGACATCAGAGCTGATTTTGGTGTGGAATTGGACTTCCTTCAAAAGACCACCGATCCAAAAGCTACATCTACTGGTGAAGTGGAACTCGAAATCACCGGTTCTAGACAGGCCATCAAGGCTGCCACCGAAAGGGTCCAGGCTATCGTTAAAGAAGCTTCTGACATTGAGAGTACATCTTTTGAAGTCAACCCTGACTATATTAAGGACATTGTTGGCAGTGGTGGCCGCGTTCTAAAAGAATTGATTTCCAAGGCTGGTGGTGACGAAATCAGAACCAAGTCTGTGGACATTCCTGATGCTAAATCTGAAGAGAAGAAAATTGTGATACAGGGCCCTAAGGCATTCGTGAAAGCGCTTGTGAAGGAAATTCAGGCAATTGTTGAGGAAAGAGAAAATTCGGTTTCGAAAGAGTTGAATGTTCCATCCGAGAGAATCGGTGCATTGATCGGCCCCGGAGGCTCTGTGCGCCGTCAACTGGAGTCCGAGTTCCACGTAAGACTATCGCTTCCTGATATTGGCGACAAGGACCGCAAGGTGGAGATTTCTGGTCTTCCTAAAAGCATTGAAGCATGCGAAAAGAAGATTTATTCCGAGATCATCAGAGATAACTGGGATACTGAGATTGAAGTTCCTGCTTCTTACCACGAATTTGTCTCCGAGAGAGGAGCTTTTGTTCAAAAGTTGAGATCAGACTTTTCTGTCAACGTTAAGTTTGGCAATGCCAACAGCAAGGCCAGCAAGTTGGCCCGCTCTGATCTCTCTATTCCTGTGGAACGTGTCACGGGCTCCGACGAGGAGACATTGAAATTTACCCAGGAACAAAGGCCTATCGAGCTAAACGAGGCTCAAGGTTCTATTCCATGGAGACTATCTTACGAACCTGTTGATCTTTCTGATATCCTAACACCAGAGGAGCAGGCAAGCGAGGTTCAACCAAAGAAAGAAGAAGTTTTGGCCAAGGTTACTGACTTGATTAAAGCCCGTATTGAGCTTGCTCCAAAGGCTTGTGTTGTTGGCTATTTATGGTCTAAAAAATCTCAACACTTCAGAAAAGTTGTGGGTTCGATGGGTTCCAACATCAAGAAAATCAGAGAGGCCACCGAGACCTTGATCAATGTGCCTAAGAAGGGTGACAAGGTTCCAGACGTCATTTTCATCAGAGGTACCGAAGCTGGTGTCACTAAGGCTGCTGATTTGATCACCAAGAAGTTGAAGAACTGATTTTTGCATTTTATAAAAGTTTTCATCGTTATGTTAGTTACTCTTTACTATAAAAAAGACTGATTCCCAAGTAATGACAGCTGAAGGTATTTAGATTTGCTGGCCGTTGATATCATGGTAGAGCAATATTGAGCTGACCTGTTTGAATAGAGTCCAATCTAACATCATTTTTGCCCAGCTTCAGGGCTGCAAACACGTTGAAAGAGCTGCAAGCAATTGGTGTAATGGTAAAGCTGAAGCCTTGGGATGTAGAATGCCTGAACAAAATCAGTAAGCTCAGCATACGCTCGAATTTTTTTCTCTTGCATTTTTCCTCTTTTTGTGATGCTTCTAGACACAACAAGAGGTGCTGTCGTTTGTGGAGGGCCTCTGAAGTTCCACATTCAAGGTTTTACGGGAATTATCAGCTGTGGACGCAGCAGACTCGGCAGTTTTGCGTTCGTAAACTTTTTCGCCGATTTCTTGGAATATTTGGGCCACACCCGCGCCTGTTTTGGCACTAACCTCGTGGAACAACAGTTTTTGTTCCTTTGCGTATATCTGAGCGTCTTCCACAGCCACCTCACGGCTTGTATCGTTGTCTTCGCACAAATCGAGCTTATTGCCCACAAGGCATATGACGAGATCTTGGTCTCCAACCTTGTGCTTTAATTCCTCAACCCAACTTTGTGCTTTTACCAGAGAGCCAGGTTGTGTCACATCATAAACCACCAATGCTGCATTGGCATTTCGATAGTACATTGGAGCCAAAGACTTGTATCGTTCTTGGCCAGCTGTGTCCCAGATTTCAAACTTAATCGTCACATCCTCATGTTTCTCCAGCTTCAACGTCTGTGACAGAAACGCTGCTCCGATCGTGCTCTCTCGAAACTCATCGAAAGAGTCTTTGACAAACCGATGAACGATCGATGATTTGCCCACGGACGAGTCGCCCAAAAGAACCAGTTTAAATTGTAACATTGAAGGATATAGCTTTGAGAGTGTTGTGAGAGCCGCCAGGGCTGAAGTTGAAGCTTTATTGGTATAAAGACGAGTGGTTTTGTCCTGAAGTGAGAATTCAGGGAAAGCACATAGTTTCTTGATATTCACTGTTGGCGAGGACGAGTACTTTTTTTCACTATATAAGTTCTGATACCACGAGTACACGGATTGAGGTGACGACACGACACAGCGAATCTGTTGAAAATCTGACAGAAATGACGAGATTTGTTAGCAAATAAGATTAAATCGAAAATAGCTGGTGTAAGGTGTCACGGTGGCCGAACAAGCTCGTAGCTACGCCTAAAATGCTTATGGGCTATTATTATTATTATTATCGTGTCGTCACTTTGTACGTAGTGCGCGCGTATATACAAGCTTCCAACTGGATTCAATCGTTGGAATACCACTGTGATACCGCTGGGATACCGCTGGGATACCGTCGAGACGCCACTAGGATATCGCCTTGTTAATGGTTTTTTTTTGCGATGGACCTGGTATTTTCAATGTCCTCTAGATGGAGTTTTCCGTCGCTCGTTATCGAACGGTCGGAGCAGGTTGGTATGACACTAGACTGACAATCCTGAAGATGAAAATATCGTCGAACAGAAAGGACTGTGTCTTAAGTTCCACCAATGCTTTCTCCCTTGGTGTTTCGATGGCTGTTTCGCCAATTCTTGTAAGTGTCAGTAAATTAGGATTGCAAACCGGAAAAAGCCTGTCGTTGCGACTAGCTAAGAACATAACCTGGCGAGCATTAGTAGTTCACAATATGCGGGCGAACATTAGAGCCAAAGTTTGTTGTTGTCAGCATTTTGGATGCCCCGGGCGATACTGGCGCAAAAATCGAGGTTTTGCTGAGATTAATCGCAAGAGGTGGTTGATTCCCCATACTTTGTGAGCTTATTCTGCGCCCAGCTTTCTCGAGGAGCTCACAGAATGCTTTTCAGGCACGCAAACTGGGGCTGCCATCAGCTGGAGAATGCCATCAAATAATTTAAACACATGCAATCAGGCTCGTATAGCTCTTCAATGCCAACGATCAACTTGAGACGTTTGTAGTTATTACACCCAGCTGATCAAGTCTTCGTATGGCAGCCATGATTCGTTCTGCTTCTTCAACGCGCTCCTCTTCGGTCCACGAATCGTTGGATTCGGCGGAATGACTGGTGCAAGCCGTATTCACTGACGTAGACGACAGATTCTGCTCTTGCCATATCTGAGACTTTAACTTGGCTTCCGTTCCAATGATAGTGTCTGTAGAATCGCTCAATTTCGTGGGTACTGCTGGCCGCACGCACTGAAGAATATCGTCAACACCTTCTGTCGATGCCGAACACAGCTGCAAGTTCAAGGTCTGGAGGATTAGATCTATAATTTCGCGAGTGTCTGACCCAGAAATCGGCGACTTGTACAGCTCAAGGATTTGGGCTTTGAGATTCACGGGCGCATCTGGCAGGCCGGTGATGCAAGGCTCTATGCGTTCGCGAACCTTGATGGGCGATCTGAGCAGGTAGACGTGCAAGACATGCAAAATTTGCGGTATTCTGTAGTCTGAGAGTGGTGAGTACAGCTGCTGCGTAGTTTCTTGTTGCCATAGAAAGATATTGCGTTTTAGGATGAGAACCAGGTTTAGCACCATATCGAAACTGGCAAGCATTTTTGGGTTTTCCGGTGCCAGAAGCAGAAGCGAGCACAACTGTAGCAAGGCTCCTGAATATTGGATCAGCCGTTGGCCTTGGTCTCTACGAAGCGCATGGTTCAGTTGCTTCAAAGTGCTCCAAAACACTCGGCTGTAAGTGTTGGTTTGGACCCCGTAGTTGTAGCTCAAAGCGTACCAGAACTTGCCGAACTCTTCAAGAACAGTCGACAAATCGTTACTGTAGGCCTCTTCTGTGTCTAAAAGGCCCACAAGATGCGCAAACTTGACAGGCGCAAGTTGTCTGTCGAAAATAATGGTGGTGGTGGTGTTGGCCAAATTCCCAGCACCGTGGGTGAGTAAAAACAGCACACGCCATAATGGGATTTCCCAATCTCTTTGGAAGCTCGATAGCTGCGAGTCCTGGAGCAGTCTTCTCTGTACGTCTTGCACAAACTCCAGATCCTCTTGCAGTGTCTGAATGCGAAATTCAGCGTTTTTCAGTAGTATGTTGGCCAAACTTACCGTTACGCAATGCAATTGCGAGTTGTATGACTGGCATTGCAGCTGGTGAACCAATTTACTCAGTTTACGCACAGATTCAAACTCAAAAACCTGTGTTTGTCTCGACTGCTCTTTCAGCTTAAGGCTATTTTCCAGCAAGCCTTGACTGGTCTCTATATTAGCGATGAAAGAGTCCATGTTGAAGATGGCTGACTCTTAGATCTCGCAGTTTTTACAATACAAGACCGTCTTTCGAGTCAACACTTGTCAATATATAAACTAATGGGTACCCTTTCTCTGGCAGAAATCTGTACCTTTTCTCTGGGCGAGAATCTGTAGCTTTACGCAGTCAAAAATGAATGCCTCGCCGGGGTTTTTAGAAGCCTTTTGCCCTAAACTACAATCAAATCGCCTTTAGAAACGCACACACACACACTCTCTCTTTCTCTATCCCTCTTTCTATCTTTCTGTATGTACAGTTTTCACAGGTTTATCAGTGTTGTCAGCCCCAGTCGAGCTTATACAGCCCAGCCAAACGTAGAAAGAAAGTGTGTAATGAGTTTTACCCGAGTTGTCCGAGCAGAATAGTCATTTTGATCAGTAGCGTGTAGATATGCGCTCAAATCTGCATCGAATGTACATTTTCGGTGTAAAGTAGGTATACTATATTGGTTCACTACAGTTACTTCCACTGCTACTGCTAGTACAACAAAAGCACCCTTTTCAGATAGTACCTCGAATTCTAGCCCAAGCCTGATTTCTTCGGCAGTTGCTGGGCGATTTGTGAGTGAATCAGACGTACGGCTGACTTCTGGTGGGACACTCGTTGCTATGGTTGGAGCTGCAAAGAATGGGCTGGGATATGCTGCAAAGAAAATTTTCGCGCTCGACATCGCTGTTTTGGTCCAAGAGACAGAGGATTTTACGGTTGGCAAGGCGTTAAGGCGATAAACTCTGGAAGCAAGTAGTGGGAGAACCCCAGTCCCAGTCGTGAAGGCGACAGCCTAATTGATGCATTTACGAAGGGTTTACGGGGAATTACCTGGAGATCGAGGTGGGCAAGAGGGCGGGCGTTTCCGGGGGTGAAGGAAGTGAAGAACGAGCAAATAAGAAACGTGGGGTAGCAGGACACGAGAGAGTGTGTGTGTGGAATACATGTATGTAAGTTCTTTTAAAACAAGATAAGTAGATGATAATGTTATATATTGATTATTACCCATAGCTTGGACAGCGAGCCATATACGTATAGAGTGATCATGAGTCGCAGTATCAAGTATTCCAGGAAAAATGAAGAATCTTTCTCAATTCGTCATAATGAGGCTACAATATGTGTGGTTTTTCTCTTTTTATGTGGGAAGCAGCTGTTGTGATCGTCGTTGAAACTCAAACAGTCGAATTTTTGACGATAGGAGCGTCAGATTAGTACAAAGTGATCTCGTATCGATATATTTTCAAGAATATATACTCGCTGTAATTGGGCAGCTGCTAAAGGCAGAAGGGCTCATTTCAAAGATCTGCAATGCACAAAGAATTCAAGACTGCATAATCACCGAGTTTTGTGTGATCTGTCAATTTGAATTTGCGTTTCTCACCTTGTAAAAAAAAAATAAGGTCCAAAACTCTGAGATATTTTTTCCTTTTTTTGGGGAATTGTCTTGGACATCTTGAAGTCAAACTAAGATCACTGAAATTCGCTAAATTGGATCAATCAAAAACCCGTAAAATTAAATCGTTCCACCGACTAGAAACCTAAGAACTTCAAATTCATTCGCTGTCTTTTCCTGTCGTTGAAAATTACAGAGACATCACCATCGACGAAACTAAGAATCTAGTCACTTACAACGAAAACTCTAAATTGCAAAATTTCGGCCTTCAGATAAATATTGTAGATACGTTTCGAGCATCGGGAAACTGAAATATCAAGATCCAAGATCCATAAGCAGCGCTATTCCAAGCCAATTGTCAACCTGTAAACCCTTCTGAAGCAATGCTGAGAGTACGGAATGGTGCCAGCAGTGCTCGGCTTGTGAAAACGGTTCGTTTGAGCCCAATTTCACGCAAAATGGCCACTTTTCAAGGCGAGCCTGCCAAAAAACCTAATTGGCTAGGACGCTTTGTTGTACGTGCAGGATTGGCTGTCACAGCGTTTTATGCAGGTGGAGTGGCCTTGTCGGTCTCAAATGACCAGTTCGGTGAGTTGTTCTGCGATAATGTTCCGTTGGCCGAGGCATTGGTCGAAATGTACGAATCTTACAGAGACGAGTCCTTCCAGGCCTCTCGGATGTCATTGGACGATCTGAAACAGAAATTCGGTGAATTGGGAACCAAGACAGACCTCATTCCGGCCCGTGGTGCCGACTCCACGTTGACTACCGACACGGTTGCCGCATTGCCAGCCTCTGCAGAAGTCAAAATAGAAGACCAATCACTAATGAAGTTGAGACTACCGCTGCTTTCCAGTAACAATGCCTCGAATCCCAAGTTTGAAGAGTTAACAAGCGCCGTCAACGCACAAATCAACAGCATCAACGAGCAATCGCTGATTTTACCCGAGGCGACTTACAACGCAGTGGCCGATGCGTACTCCAAGCTAAACAACGCATTGCAAGATCTTGAGCGTGATTTCCAAACAGATCTTTCCGAGGGTTTGGCCAAGCACTACGGTGAGGCTTCAGAACAGCTAAATCACCAATTCGAACTCAGATTGAAAACTCGCGAAGTCGAAATAACGCAACAATTTTTGAACGAATTCAATGCCTTCAAAGCCCAACTGGAAATGAGGTCTTCAGAAGAGCTCTCTACAGCCCTACAAGCCAACGAGCAGGCCCTTTTGGCCAAGCAGGCCAACGAGGTCGCTCTTCTGTCCATCAAACAGGTTGAAGAGTTCAACAAAATCTTGTCCGAAAAATTGGACAAAGAAAGGCAAGGCAGACTTGCCAAATTGGAACAACTGAACACCTCTGTTGGCGGCCTCACAGATGCAATCGACCAAGTCGACACTCTCGTGATGAGAAGCGAGGCTGTGAGCCAATTGACATTGTTGATTACGCTAGTGAAGGAAAAGTTGCAATCTGGGTCCGAGCAAAGTTTGAAGCTCGATTCCGAATTGCAAAGACTCAAGACACTATGGGACGTTTTGCCAGGGAAGCCTTCTAAGTGCTGCAAGACGGCAGGTCCCCAACTATTGGATGTGGTGATTCCACAGCTGGAGGCCTTGGCTTCAAAACAGCAAATTTTGTCAAATGAGCAACTTGTCAACAGATGGAATCTGTTACAAAAGGACCTCGAAACGGCCTCACTGCTGCCCCCTAATGCTGGTATCTTGGGACATACCGCTGCCAAATTTTTCAGCTTCTTTTTGTTCCAGAAGAGAGGCGTCTCTTCGGAGCATGACATGGACAGCATACTGGCCCGTGTTAGTTCGAATCTCACACTTTCCAAGCTCGACGAAGCCGTGGAAGATGTCGTCGCATTGAAGGGCTGGCCGCGCGTACTATGTGACGAGTGGATCCAAGACGCCAGAAGAAAACTGGAAATTGAAACTCTAGTTGATGTCCTTGACTGTGAAGTCAGAAGTCTGTGAAATAATCTTGGAAATTGAAATGTTGAAAAAATACCCATTTCTCTTCTCTCAAGCATTTTCATCAAAAGACTTTCTCCATCAAAACATCCACGCCCATCTTCAATACGGAAGAAAACACTAAAGGACATTTAGAGACCGATCTTTACTGTCACCAACCATGAATATTCCCATATATTAGACTATCAGGTCAAGTTCCTGTACATCATCAAAAACGAAGGCCTTTTTAAGAATATTTAGAATATCTTAAATATTCAAAGCACACTACAACAACTTTAACTACTTCGTGTCAGTTCGTTGGAGCCTTCAAACGCCCAGCTCTAGGTTCAACTAGCCCTGTCTGTATGTCTAATCCAGCATTACAAGTTTACGGTGGTGATGAGATATCTGCGGTCGTGATTGACCCGGGGTCCTACAGCACCAACATCGGCTATTCTGGCATGGACAATCCACAACTCAACATTCCTTCAAGCTATGGACTGTACACCGATGGCTCTAAAAAGGATCACAAGTCTTTCAACGATCAGTTCATGACTTTGCCGCGGCCTGATTTTGAAATCAAGCCGATTTTGGAAAATGGATGTGTAGTGGATTGGGATGCGGCTCAAGAACAATGGACATGGGCTGTGGCAGATCAGTTAAAGTTCGGATCGCTCCAAGGAGTGCCTGCATTTCTAACAGAGGCGATTTGGAACTCAGACACCAACCGCAAGAAGTCCTTGGAAGTGCTCCTGGAGGGTATGGATTTCGAGGCCTGCTATATTGCCCCAACTGCAACCTGTGTTTCGTTTGCGATGGGGAGACCAACTTGTCTGGTTGTCGACATTGGACACGACGTATCCAGTGTGTGTCCCGTAATAGATGGAATGACTCTCTCCAAAAGCTCTACAAGAAATTTCTTAGCGGGCAAATTTCTCAATGCTTTGATAGAAGAGCACTTAAAACCTCGTGAAATCATACCTCGATTCAGAGTTGCACAGCGAAGACCCGAATTCAAGGCCAAAATTTTTGACTTTAAGGTTGACCCATCTGTTGATAACTTCGACAATAGCAGAGGTTTCTTTCAAGAGTGTAAAGAAACTATGCTGCAAGTAGCACCTTCCGATTCACCCAAGTTCGAGACCGAGCTAGACTCCATGTCTAAAAGATCTATAGAGGCTCCCTGGGGTGAAAACATTATTTTCGACAGCAGAACGAGATTTTCGTTTGCAGAACAACTATTCAACCCTTCGGAAACCCTTATGCCCAACGATTGGCCTAGGTCAAACGGCATAGTCGAAACGTGGCACAACGATTATATACCAATGAAGAGGGCCAAACCAAATGTTGGCAACAAGGAAAGAGAAAGTACAACCGATTCGACACCTGCGGCTGCTGCCGATGGTGCCAAACCTGGAGATCCTGCTACAGAAACAAACGAAAACGGCAAAAGGCCACTGGATAACTCATCTGAGCCTGAAAGTATATTGGCGGGTCTCAGTGATCTAGTCGCTACCGCGATTATGGCTACGGATGTGGATTTAAGAGCGACACTAGCCCATAACCTCGTTATAACCGGCGGTTGTTCCTCAATACCAGGCATAACTGACAGATTAGTTGCGGAGCTCAACAAGAAACTGCCGGCACTAAAATTTCGCATACTCACCTCAGGTCACTCCAAGGAAAGGCAGACAAGAGCATGGTTGGGAGGAAGCATTCTGTCAAGTCTTGGAACTTTCCATCAGCTGTGGGTTGGAAAGCAAGAATATGAGGAGGTTGGTACCGATAGGTTACTGAAGGACAGATTCAGATGAAGAAACGATTATATGTATCATATCAAATTAAACAATTTTTTAACCTACCTAGCCTGTAGTAACTCCTGTGATAGTCTTAACCCTATGAACTCCTCACTTAAACGGTACGCAAATTCCTTTGCACAAAAGATCTCGCCCACAACCAGCTAATGCTTTACCTCGGCTTTGCACGAACCTTGCCTTGTTGTAAAACTCCAGTTTTTTGTCAATGATCTCTTGAGGCTCTTTGATCTGTAAAAGCTTGGACAATTCTTCAACCGCGCTTACCAATAAAGCTTGATTATCGACGAAGATCTTCGTCAGGTTATGAGACGGATCCGCGTAAAAGACCACTGGAAAAGACCACTTCAGGATAGTTCGTCCGTCAAGAAGGGCTCTGATACTTTCTGATAGAAACTGGGTCTCGATCCAAGAAATGCCCATGTTTTCTTGAAGCACTTTCACTTTCTGCTCAACGGTCAAGCCCAAAGTCCAATCCAACTTCACGGAATTTTCATGTTCACTGAACAGTTTATAGTAGAATGTGTACTTTCTCAATGAGTTTTTAGAGTCCGCGGATCCTTGTTTATCGTCTTTCTTGAAATGAGTACACTCGTAAAATCCCCCACCATGACCCGTCCAGCATTGCTCGCAAATCCAGCAAAATTGATAACTACAGCTTTGACACGTCATATGGTTACAACCCCCATTTTTTTCAATATTTACACCACATTTCGGGCATTCTTTAGTATTCTTGAGAACCCAGTTGAGATTTGCGCACTCCAATTGTGCCAATTTCACCCATTGCTCTGCTACATGGCAATCACCAGGCGAATGCACTTCTAGCCCACATTTGAAACAAAACCGATGCTTATTTTCGCACACCACATAAGGGGAAAGGTGTAAACGTGGGAATTCTGCAAGCGACGATATATTGCTTACCTGGATAATGCAGTTGCAATCGACAAACGGACACCATTTGTAATTCTTACTGTGTTTTTGAATAAAACCCTTGATGGAAGATTTCATTAACGTGAGACTCGAACTGTCACCAAGAATGTCGTCTATGTCAGAGTTCTTCAAGGCCAGTGGACAGCTCATGCACGTTATTATTTTGCCCTCAGGTACCTTGTCCTTGATGTAATGTTCATAGCACTCCACACAGTATTCATGACCGCACTCCAATCGGAATGTTTTTTGCTTATTCGACTCGCAGCATATGTGACACAAAAAATCAGAGTGAGTTTGGATGCCTCGAAGTCCATCAGACTCCTTTTCAACTTTCAATCCGCACGTAATAAGCACATTTTCTTGATCCTCTGTCCAGTCTTCCAGCAACCTTTCTTCGCTCCAGGCGTATTTCTGAAGCATCACTATGATGTCTCCATGGGATAGCTGAAAGATCGGCTGTATTCGTTCTAGTCTGGCAACCATTAGTTCATATATTTGATCAGTAGTGAGACAATTATACTGCAATTTCGGTACGCCATCACTGTCATATGTGCTCTCTGCTGAGCTAGAGTTGAATTTGTCCGTTTTGGGATCAAAATCCAAATACGAACTCTGAAACTCATCATTTCCCGAGCTAGAAGTAACGCTTGAGTTGTCAACATCAGAGGAACGGTCTGGTGAGATGCTCTGATTGTCCAGGTCGTCAATTACGTCTGAGTCGCTCTCGAAATCTAAATCTAACGACTCGTCATCGTCTTCGTCGGTGACTGCTCCAAACCTATCTGTGTAGCCCATCTAGAGTACCAGTCCCAGAGCTTCGTGAGTTCTTGCTAGTCATGTTGGTTGAAGAAGGTGTTGTTTTGAAGGGAATCCTTCCAATATTCTTATATATTGGACTCTTTCAAGTTTCATGACCTCGTCTGTCGTGATGTATAGTTTGTAAAGGCGATGAGGACGGAACTGGATGCCTAGCTCGACCATAGAGATCAAGCACCAACCCTATCAAGAGCGGCTTTGATCATCATTCCAATACGTGTACTCAGTTCGTAGTCATCGGCGTAATTTTGGGCTCTTGCCAACCAAGTTTTGCATTCGTCCATGCCATCGAGCCTCTTGAGCTTCCAGGTGAAAAGAGCACGCTCGTAAAGGGCCGTTGGGTACGCCCACGGATCCTCTGTTTTCTTGATCAGTTTGACTTTGTCCGGGACTTCAAAAGACACTATTGCTGGTAGGACGTTATTGTCCAAAAGTGCACATCCTTCTTCAACTTTGCCTAATCTGCGTAGAGTGAGAGAAGTGAGCAGGTTTCTGATCAGCTCCTGGTCTGGATCTTTAGTTTCTAGCATTGGGTTGGTGTATTCGGTCAATAATTTGTGCGACAGTACCAGCTCCTTTTCGGTCATACGGTTGTAGCCGTTGTAAAAATACATTAATTCGTGCACAGGAGAGACGCCAATAGCGTCAAGAGGATCGAACACATTCAAAGCAGCTTGGCTTTTTTTGAACTGGCCAACTTTCCGTAGCATGAATCTTTCCAGCGGCGTTATTTTGGCCATAAACTTTTTCTTACCCGCCAATTCTGGCGCTGAAAAGATCAGGCTGGCCGCGCGCTCCTTGTAATAGTCCTTCCGAGAATCGTCTAATAGCTTCAATTCGCACATTCTATACTTTTCCAGGTAACAACATCCCGCAAAGTATGTGTACAGAGCAGGCGACCATTCACTTATGTTCAAAAGTGAGAGTAGTTCCTTGGCTGCCCTTTCGAATTCATGAAGATGAACGAGGATCATGGCGCGGTCGAAGACAATCAAAGCTTTGACCTGTCTCATCTCTATTTCATTAACATCAATGGAATCGATCAAATCCACAGCGTCCTGGGGTCTTCCCTGAGACGAGAGCATTCGAGCCTCTTGTAAAAGCCACAAAGCGCTGTTTGGAAAAACAGCTCTTGCCCGGAGGAGAGAGTGCTCTAGCAACTTACCGGGGTGAAGCAGTGTTGCAGTGGTCAGTTCACCGGATTTTTCATCTGCACCGTTGTCGCTAGCAGCAGGAACATCAAAATCCACGTCAGTAAACTGGAACGGGCCATCGTAGTAGAATAGCAGCGAAAGAAGACCAATGTCGCCATGAATGTTACGGTCTTTGGTCGAGCGCCAAATCATGCGTAGCCCATCCTCTTTTGAGCCGTGGAATCCCACGATTGAAAGAACAGCGCCAATTGCAGGAGGAATGAGCGATAAAACCACTTGCAAAATGCCGAAACACAGATTGACGCCAGAGTGAATGAACTCATCAATGGTCGCCTGATCTTCCTCTACTTCTTCGTCGGAAGGTTTTGTAGAGTTTTTCGCATCCTTTTGCTTCGAAAGATTTTTAAGCGACTGAAGACCCAAATCCGTTCTTAGTCTGTCAGCAGCTGGGGAGTTGCCGATATGAGCTCCGTTGAGCCTTCTTTTGCGCATTTTGTACACGTCTTCAGCCAGTTGCATGAGTTCTCGGTCTTGTTGTTCTTGTGGTGTTAGCTGGTAGGGGATATCGACCGATTTGAACGTGGTTGTATCTGCCGTGGCAAAAGATGCGAAAGATTCGTTGGCTTCCTGTTTGTAGAGAGACTTTTTGTTTTTGTCTTTGGCGGCTTTAATGTCGTTCAAAACCTCTTGTAGCATGTGGTACGCCTTTCTCAGCTTGAACAGTGCCTTGGCACTTTCTACCATGCTTTCGCTGAAAAGCATCAACAGTGCGTGCAGCAGACAAGCTTCCGTGAAAGTTACAGCATATTCAGTACCCGGCGGATACAGAGAGCTTGTTTTGAGGTTCAATTTTTGGAAGTACTGTCTTCTTTTCTGTGACAGCTGCTGCGCTTCAGCCAATGTGGTTGCGGCTTTTTTCATAGCATTTGGTTCAAACCCTAAGGTGGCCTCCAGAAACTCTACCACCCCCCGGGCCAGCACACGAACGCTGCGATCGTTGTCTTCGCTTTCGCTATTCTGATCGTCCTTCAACAACTCCATACCTCTCTGGGGATGATCGTCCAAGACATAATCCATCGCTTGCAAAGCCAGCTCAAAATCGTGCGCCTGTTTGAGGATTTTTTGGCTTTTTTCTTCGTTGTCCAAAGTTGTTGAGCTCTTAGAGCCCGTAAGAGCTCCCAGCACTCTGTACATGGTAGCTGAAAACCTGAACGTGAAGTTGTGTTAGTGTGACGATCTCACTTAGATCCGTTAGATCAATCAGCCCTGATCTAAATATTATTGAAATTATATCACTAAAATTGAGGTCTTGGCAGAAGCACGTGAGTTGCACGAGCTCTCGAGAATTTAGATAAGCAAGATGACGTAATCAGAATCGTGTACTCGTGTCGCGCCGTCACCGAGTCCAAACTCCGGTACGGCACGTGATATGTCCTATTTGACACGTAAAACTCGGAATTGGACACCGTTTACTGTTAACACTTGGCCCTTCTTGTTCCTGCTCTTCTTGTTCCTGCTCTTCTTGTTTTCAGTGTTCTTTCTGTTCTTCATTTTGGCTTTCTGGGAAGGTCTGACCTTGACCAAAAAAATTATCCCGCGCAATCTGTTGTAATTCAGTCTATCATAGTTGTCGGTCATGTCTGAGTACGCTTGAGCTCCTTCTTCAATTGCTTCAGCTCTTGTTTCACTTGTTTCTGCTTATTTTCATGATTTAGTCCCAATTGGGCCTCGTTGGGCACATTTATCACATATTTATCAACGCTTTCCCACACTCGAGGCAAGATCCTAGACGGCAGTTTCCGGCCGTACAAACTTTGATCAACGAGCCACATGCCAACAAGAAAAGATTTCCTGTCCAGAGTCCCGTCGTTTCTCGTGTCCACCATGTCGTATATCGCAGCCAGCTTATCCCGCGGCAGGTTGCTTCTGCTCCATATGGCCAACACGACTAAATTCAACATCAGACCTTCATCGTCCGCGACCGCCTTAGCAGCTTCGGCCTCAGGCTCGTGCCACCATGGAAGAAGCTCCAAGTAACAGTTGCGATTTGTTAGCCAGATACCCTCGTAACGTTTCCGCTCGGCCTGTGTAACGAACCCGATGTCGATATGACTCTTCCAAGGCTTGTCCTCATTGAACGCGCGCCTGTGTGAATGATTGTGACCCGATGCCTTTTGTATATGTTTCCGAATACGCACCCGGCGTTTCTTAGGTTTCTTTTTCTTGGTCGTAGCTAGTGGGTCCTCATTTTCTGAGCTGCTTTCATATTCGTCGCTACTTTCCTCCACTTCGGGTTCCTCGTAATCATTGCTTGTCGTCCTCATCGTAGTCTTCAGACGTGTGGGCTGGCTATTTTTGTTCGCAAAACTATCATTCGGGTTACTAGCACTCACATCGGAGCCCTTGGGTTTTCGACCGAAAATGGAGCTCAGTCGGCCCTTCTTCTTATCGCGAGTATGATTTGGTATTAAATCTGGTAACGTTCCGTGATACTTGACGTTTTGGGGGCCTTTACCCCATCCGTCTACCGATGTGCGTTCCGAGTATAGATCAGCGGTTGAACTGGTCTGGTCAATCGATGACCGCGCCAACTCATGCCGATAGGGACCTGCCCGCGGAGAAACGCTGAACTCAGATAGATTTTGGTCACTCGGCAGCTCAGCAGCCACTGTGGGAACACCAGAATATGCAGATGATGGTGCAGAAGAAATTGAGACGCTGTCACTAACGTCCTCTCTGGTCTGGTTTCTAGACGTTGGACGTCTTATGGTGATTGTCCTACTGGAGTTCGCTCTGGGATTCAAAAAGGCGAGGTTTTCGCACGGCGTGTTTGGGGAAAGGTTGTCGCTTGAGTTGAACCCACTTGCTCGACTACCCAGGTGAGGATCTTGTTGAGACAAAAGAGGAGGACCATTGCTATGCGTTTGATGGTGCAGTCGAGCAACGTCTTCACAGCTTGTGTTGAGAGACGTAGTGCTACCTGTGGATAGATAGTTCCTTGGCGAACTGCTTCCTGACTTGTCCGGCCTGCTAGGTTTACTAGACGGATTGTTTTCTCTTGTAGCTTGTAATTTTGCAATGATTTCTACAAAGTCGTCGTCCTGGCCTTTGGAGTTTCTTTGGTTTGCATCTAAAACGGGCGAATCTGTTGTTGACGGCGGAGAAACTGGGATGTGTTGTTTAGAGTCTTTCGAGGAGGAAGGGTTCCACAAGTGGCCGAATTTGCTGGATTTTGACGGTTTGATACGAGGCTCTACTGTGAGATTACTCTTTTGGGCCTTTGCAGCAGCTGCAGCTGCTGCTGATTGAGGGTTCTGGGCTGCCGGCTTGACTCTTTGGACCGATACCGGTTGCTTTGGCCTGACCTGTGGTTTCTGAGACGAGATTGTGATTCTCCTGCGCGGCTGCGGCGTGGGACGAGTGGCTACTTTGCTGGCACTCGATTTTGACGTCTCGTTTTTCCTGAAAATCGCCTGGGCTGCTTTTAGAGAAGCATCATTCGACAAATGGTCATCAGCTGCAGATTGTGAGCTTTTGGCTGCCACGGCCTGCCGTCTACGGTTCCAATTGAACGGCATAAATTGTTAAGTGCCGAGCAAAGGCCGCTTATAAAGTGCTCAAACTGGTGACTATCCTCGAGCTTATCGACAGGGTCTGGTATCGAACGCAATTGAGCAAAACTAGTTTCCAGGGAACGAGAATGAGAGTAATGTCAACCAGAAATAGGTTTTTGAGCCCGAAATTTCACGCCTTGTGTCTCTGAACACCTTATTTGAGCTTTCTGGGATCCTTGAACGTCTTAACCTCTGGCTTGGGAGGCTTTTTATAAATTTCAGCTCTCGAACTTCTTTCAATGAGTTAGTCTCTTAATAGATGAGATAGAAGTCTATCTTAATATTAACAGAGAGAAACCGAAAATGAACTAACTGACTATAAGTACAACAAGCTAAGCTGAACACACACCAACTCAGCATCTTTTCAAGAGCACTGGTAGCATGGCCGAACAGATTACGCACAAACGTCCGTTGAGGATCAAGCTGGATAAGGAGGGACGAAAGCAATTGCATGATTTTTACAAACTTGAAGAGGCATCTAACGCATCTCGCAAAACAGATGTTCCAGAAGCCGTGGAAACAATTGATACAGAAACAAAAGATGGGCCTGAAGCTGATATAAGTAGCATTGCCACTGGGGAAACTACATGCCAGGAGATAAGCCTGCCTACGGTTGGAGAAGCTCGACTTTCAGAGCTGGTTCATGCACACAACGACCTTTCAAGCAAGAAAGCCGCAATGAACAACACTATCAAAAACACGATTTACGAAAACTACTACGATCTTATTAAAGTCAATGAATTGTTGCACAGCGTCAGCTATGGTGAAAACGAGCATCTGGAGAAGTTGAAAGAAGTTTTTGAATCGCTGGAGCGTTGATGATCTTGCACCAGGCTGAACGAGCCAGAAAGAGAAGGCGAAAAATTGACCAAATCACCTCACGAACACCGTCAATTGCTCATTCTCGCTCGTCCACGTTACATTCACTACTGTCATCATGGACAATCACATGACTCATTTTTTTCGTCGATCGGTCTCTCTCTCAGTATTATTAAAATGGATGAGTCCAACTAAACCCAGCCAGAATATGTTTCTTGGCTAGACTTCCCTCGCTTCTACTACCGAACTTACAGCTCCGAAAAGCTTTTAAATACCGTGGACTTGAACGATAGGTTGATTCGTTAGCTTCTTGTAGATTATCTGCTGTTTTTCGAAGCTTTCCACACGCTGTTTTGAGCACTAACACATCCCTTTTTCAGTCGGGTTTATTTTTTATTCTCTGGGTCTAGTATCAACCGCGAAGGCTACGCTTTGCATCGCATCGTACCGTAGCTGGCACTGCAAAACTTAGGAATTCAAACTAACCAACAGGCCTGTTGTGTGTGTCTTTCTAGAGGAGAAAGGAAGGAATCGGAACTTGAAAGAGGAAGCAAGATCACAACCACCACCACCACCACCACCACCACTACCACTTCTACTATCTCCAAAAGCGATCTAACAAACTACGAAAAAAACAACGAGGATGGGTGCGGACTTGGAACCAGTCAATTCACCGGTTTTCCCAGCGGAAAAAGACCTGGAGATCCCGGAAAACGCTCATCCGTTGACGCAGACAACTTCCATCCAGGTTTACATCCAGCTGGCAGAGCCAGCGGTGTTCCTGCAAGGCTTTGAAGCACACCAATGGGAAGAGAGACCCCCGGGTCTGCTGCGGGGCTCTCTGATCGTCAGAGTGCTCAAACCCAGCAAAATCAAATCCATAGACCTCACGTTCAAAGGCACCTCGAAAACAGAGTGGCCAGAAGGTATTCCGCCCAAAAGACAAGAGTTTCTGGAGTCCCTGGATATCGTGAACCATACGTGGCCCTTCTTCCAACTCGAAAACAACCACGTTGTCAACAGTGGCTCAACAGACCCGGATCATTTGTTGAAGGGCAGTTGGGCCTCCGTGTATAGGCCGCTAAAGAAAAAAAGCGATAGTGTGAGTTTTATCAACCTTAATTCCGCCGCTTCACCCGGTTCTCCCAAGACGCAGGGCTCCAATTTCTTGCCCATCACCGGAATGCTGCGCAAAGTCACATCTCCCGATGGCCACGGCAACCGGCAGCGAGCGCGTTCAAGCACAAACGCTCTCTCTGACCTGCTAGGAGGCACTCAAACCACTAACAGTGACAGCGGCTCCCTTTTCTCCAAGTCTTCCTCTTCAGGCAACGAGCCCTTCATTTTCCAGCCAGGTGAGTACATATACGGCTTTGAACAGACCATACCGCTTTCATGCCCTGAAAGTATAATGGCCTCGTTTGGCTCCGTGGAATATACACTCATGGCGTCGATTGAACGAACGGGAGCCTTCAAGTCCAACATTCACGCCAGGATGCCTCTTGAAGTCATCAGAGCTCCCTCCGATTCGTCTGTTGAAGAAACAGAACCCATAGCCATTTCTCGAGATTGGGAAGATCAGCTCCACTACGATATTGTAATCGCGTCAAAGGACATTGTACTCGACGCATTTCTACCGATTGCTTTCAACATCACACCTATTGATAAAGTTACGCTTCATAGAGTAAGAATCTATTTGACGGAAACAATGGAATATTACTGCAAAAACAAAAAGGTTCATCGCCTGGAGCCTACCAAAAAGTTTTTGCTTGCTGAACATAAAGCACCACCGTTTGAAAATTTACCAGCGGGGGCCAGCGCAGCAAAGGCGAAGAATCTTGGAAACCTGCTACTAGATGAATATGGGGACCTAGTTTCACGCGAGTTCGAATACCAGGTCTTTATTCCTGAGAGACTTAATGCACAGCAAAAGATTCATCCCGATACATCTTATCAAAACATTAAGGCTAATCATTGGATTAAAATCTGCTTGCGGCTATCTCGTTTAGTTGAAGGTAAGCGCAAACACTATGAGATCAGCATAGATTCGCCCATTCACGTTCTGAACAGATTGTGTTCTCACGCCAACACTTTACTTCCCAGTTACGACACACACACTCTCATCCCTGGCACCGATTGCTCCAAATTCGGTGACCTCAATGTAAATGTTTACCACGTTTCGAATCTTTATTTTCCAAAGGAGGTGTTGAGCTCACCAATACTATCCCCAGATGTTCAACCCCTTGAAGAACGCGGGACTTTTTCACCACGTTCACTTACTCCCGTCCGACATGCAAGCTCTGGTTTCAGCCTTCATCAAAAGAAGAGCGATGAACATCAGAAAACAGTCGACGACTTCCTTCTCAACTCTCCAGAGTTAAAATCCAATGTGTATCAACCTGGGAACTTGAAGCCAGAACTGCTCTCTCCTCAGGCCATTCCACTATCACCAATAGCGTCTCCTATTAGTAGGCCGATTCATATGCTTCGAACTCCCAGTTTCGAGCCACCCGCTTTCGACGCAAATCTGCCCCGCCCCCCTCAGTTTAGTCATAAAGACCCACATCCTGACGCTCCTACGGATCCTCCAACCTATGAAGAATCCTTGAAAGCAAACAAAAATCGTCGCCCGAAAGCAGTAAAGCCAACTTTCACTTTCACTGGAGCCGATGGGCATAAACGGGAAGACGTGAATCCAAACCACGGCCAAAGTAAACGCTCTGAAAACCTAGATGGTGACATTGCTTCATCTTTTTCATTCAGTGGTGTCCCTCCAGGATCTCCTGAACTCCCCAATGCAGTGTGGAAAGCACAATCTCCAAAGCTGAAACCTCTAAGTTTGGCCTTAGGTGCTAGTAGGCGAGGCAGTATTCAAGATGCTCTGCCTTCTACAGTGAAAAACACTAGCGAGTCTTTCAACGACATGAGTAATATATTCAGTCCATCTCAAAAAAATGAAGACATCAATCAATCCAGGAGTCAGTCATCGTCGGTTGCAGCATCCCCCAGGTCCTCTGTGGACACCGCTAGGGATTACGTTTCTCAGGAAGGAACCTCAAACAACATGGCCCCGTTGCTCAATTATCAAACGAATCAGACTGTGGACACTTTATTGCAGTCTAAGGAATCGGTCGCTGGATTGGAGGACACATCAACTGAAGCGTCAGTGGATATCACGGCTTTGTATGATAGAAATTCGAATAGCTGGCACCCACTTCAAAATGACGCGCCTGGCTCGCCAGATACGTCCCGAGAGTATAATCTGGGATTTGTTGAAGGAAATAACGTTTTAGAAGACTTTCGGTCTGCATTCAAAATTCCTGCTGGATCAGGGAAGTTGAAATCAACCAAAAAACAAATGCAGGAAATAGCCAGCACGTCTTTCAGTAACGGATCTGATACGAGTCCAGGGACTTCCACAATGAGCAGCTCCGGTAAGAATAGAAATAGTGACCTTCCTCTTACGTAGTCTGATAAATAAAGTTATAAGAGTTCACGAATTGGTGTCTTTCGAAAGCATGTTCCATTAAACATAAAACTTATCAAAATTAGCTTACCTATCTATTGAGTTGAGAACAGAAGCCAGCTCCGTTGGTGTGTACTTGATGTGCTTTCTAGGGTTTTTGAAAGAATCTTTATAACGCCCGTGAAACCTCTCGTAAAGCGGCAATACCAAGGAGTTTACCTCGCTTTTTAGAAGCTTTCTCATTGTAGGGTCGGATATTTTGAAATGCTTGAAGCTTGACACTAATTCCTCGAAGCCGTCATTGAATTTTTTGAATTTCTCTTTGATTTGGTCTTTGTCCTTAGACGACACTTTGCCAGAGCTATCGACGAAGACGGCATCAAGTAGATTTGACGTCAGACTCCTCCAGTCAGAGATGAAGTACCCGACGTATCGTTTTTTCAGTTTCTCTAGGCGAACATTCCCTTGCTCGCCTAGTATCGAGGTGAGCTCCGACCTCAATACAATTTGTTCTATAAGTGTGATGTTGGTAATGAGGAAAAACCCAATTCGCTGCTTATGAATATTGCGAGCACTGTTAGGATTTGCAATATCAGGTTCTTGATTGGGCATAAGAATCTGTTGAGCACGTCTATCCAGCGATACTACCAGACAGTCGATGCAGTCGCTGAAAAAACAGGACAGTAGATCATTCGGCTGATCTATGACGCGGCGCTCTTGAAGCGTATATTCCTTCTCACTGAAGTTTTTAGGCAGCCATTCATTTCGTCTCATCCCACATATACTGTTTAAGCATCCTTGCTTATATTCGCTGAACTTACGCAAGCGGGACATTACATCTATCGTTGGTTCTATCACACCGTTGTCACTAGGTAACTGAGAGAGTTGTGAAGCCTTTCCATCAATGTAACTCATCAAATCCCTGAATAATGAATGCAAAATGGAAGTTGTTTCCTTATGGCAATGAGCTAGAGCAGGGTAGTCAGCCAGGCGAGTGCTCTTGAGAAGCTTCAGAACATTCGTGACACACTCGGCAAGTTCAAACGTAAAGAGACCAACATTCGAGAGATTTTTTTTGACCAAATCAATGTTGATCTTTACAAGTTTAACGTACTTTTCAATCACTGGTAACAATATTTCTCTGAGAACTTCGTTTCTAGTTTCAGGGCTTTTGGCATAAAGATCTTCAGTGAAGTTGGACTCGTTGGCAATGAACCCAAGCAGAGCCTCATTATAATTGAGAAATCCACTGCTTCCCTTTCGGTAAGGAACGTTGGGATTACTCGTGATTTCTTTAGAGAAGGGCTCGAGGAATGCCAAGCTTTTGAGAATCAATTGAGAGCGATTGCTTGTGACCACAGGCGTCAAAGACAGAGAATTTTGGGTACCAAAATAAGCAACTATATTGCTGAGTTCACTAATATCTTCATCTCCATAGTATGGAAAAGGTATTTTTTTGTTTAACATGATCTGAGGGTCGAAGGGTTCAATCTTGCGCAAAATAAAACCGAAATAAGTGCGCAATTCGGTCTCACTGGAGTCTACAACTTTGGACAAATGGGTCCGAACGCCTTGAAATTCTTGGGAGTCTGGTGAGCTCTGTTTTTTAAAGTCCATGCTATCCTGTATATTTCGTAGCTTCCAGATTGCCTTTATAAATTGTCTCAAGCCAACTTTCTCGATCTTCTGAGTCAGAACGAGCTCATGCTTGGAAGCATCATTAGCCAGATCCTTGATCGAGGAAATAGCATCCAAACTGCTCTCGATATTTTTCTGCAATGTTCCAAGTCTCAAATTAGACTCCATGATAGGTGTGAAAAGCTCATTGGACTGTGCAGTTGTCTTACTGATGCCTTTCAAAGACACGTTGATTTTCTGGGAAATACGGGACACTTTGTCCAGTTTGTCTTTCAGAATCAACACATCTGCACCGTCCACATCGTATCTTGCCATAGACATATTGAATCGATCTTTTGGCTTGATATCTAGTGCTTCAGTAGCCCAAAAACTGTCCGGAAAAGCAGTCTGATGAGGTTTCACGGCAATTGCAAAGCACTGTTGGTCGATTGTACCGATTCCAGGCCCAGAAGCTTGTCAATTGCGGATTCTTTTCACGCCAGGTTGTTCTTCAAGTTGGGTATTGAAATTTAAATTACTAGTACATCATCATCAACATCATCATCATCAGTAAAACCAGTTTAAACGTAACAAGACATCAGTGTATCCTCGTCATCGAGCCCACGAGAGCCTTGGTATGGCAACTACGGATCAAGAAGACTGTAAAAAGCTGGTGCAAGAACTCGAGGCAGCTGCTGAGCTGCCGAAAAGAGGAAGAGCCTACAAAACGATCTGCCAGATCTCAAACTCTGATCGACAAGTATCCAGTTGGAAGTTCAATGAATGGGATTATGGTAAGAATAACATCAAGCTCCCGATAAATGCAAGGGGGCTTTTTATTTTGGAAGATCGAGATACACCAAGAATTGTAGTCAGAGGATATGATAAGTTCTTTAACATTGACGAAGTGGCTTCCACCTCAGCGCAATGGCTAAGTTCCAACACTGTTGGTCCATATGAAGTCACGGTGAAGGAAAACGGCTGCATTATTTTCATTTCTGGTCTGGAAGACGGAACTTTAGTCATTTGTTCGAAACACTCCACTGGCGATAGAGATGACACGGATCGAAATCACTCGATTGCAGGTGAAAAATTTCTACTGAGGCAGCTCAAATCGCGGGACATTGATCCCAAAATTCTAGGTCGAGAGCTCTACCAAATGAACGTCACCGCTGTGGCTGAATATTGCGACGACAGCTTCGAGGAGCACATTCTTGAATATACAAAGGACGCAGCTGGTCTTTACCTACACGGAATTAATCAAAACCAGCGTGTTTTCAAAACTTTGCCAATCCGAGAGGTCACCAAATTTGCTGATAGATATGGTTTCAACAAGATCGAGCACTTCACACACCACGACTTTTCAAGTCTTCGTAAGTTCTTGGAGCAGTGTGCAGCGGCAGGAACATTTCATGGTAAAGAAATTGAAGGGTTTGTGATAAGATGCAAAACGACCGATGAAAGGGACTATTTTTTCAAGTACAAATTCGAAGAGCCCTACTTAATGTACCGCCAATGGAGAGAGGCAACGAAGAGATATATCGAAACTAATTCACGAGTTTTTGGTTTCAAAAAGCACCGTTTCATCACTAACAAGTATTTGGACTTCGTCATACCGCTTCTTGATGCAGATCCGAGCCTTCGCGACAACTACATGAAAGACTTTGGCATTATCAAATTGCGTAAAATGTTTTTGCTCGATTATGGGCTGTCGGGCGTCGAAATTTTGAATAGCGAGAAGGTCAAATATCTGGAAGAGCAGAATGCTATCAACTACCAGTTGGTTGATGAGAAGACCAAGTTTTTGCTAATTCCGGTAGCAACTATTGGCTGCGGGAAGACGACAACCGCCTTGACTTTGAGCAATCTATATCCCGAATCGTGGGGACATGTTCAAAACGATGATATAACTGGAAGAGACAAATCTCTACTGATGAAAAAGTCTCTGGAACTTTTGAGCCAGGAAAAAGTGAAAGCTGTAATTGTTGACAGAAACAATCATCAATTTAGAGAGCGGAAGCAACTATTCGAATGGTATGCCGATCTCAAGGAAAAATACATGCCGTATGACAGTAACGTGAAAATCATCGCATTGTCTTTCTATCCCTACGAGGATATGGAAGCAACCACTCAGCTCACAATCCAGAGAGTGCTAGCTCGGGGAGACCGGCATCAAAGCATAAAAGTCGCTACAGATGGAGAGAAAAAGGTTTTGGGAATAATGAAAGGCTTTTTGAAAAGATACCAACCAGTCATCGCAGATCGGTCTCCAGATAGCATGTTTGATGATATCATTACCTTGAATGTACGTGAGACAGATTCGTCTCTTCTCAATGTTCGTAAAATCCTGACGGTACTGCACGAAAAGTACCCAATTCTAATTCCCGAAATACCGGGAACGGAATTGATACAATCAGCATTCAAGAAGAGTCTCTATTACGAGCCCAAAATAACTAAAGTGGTTGGAGGAGGAAACAAAGCTGGTAAGGATAGCTTGAAGTTCAAGCCAATCTACTTTGCTGCTCAACTTCCGGACCCAGGTGCATTTGTGAAGTTCATCTGTGAGCGTTGTTTTGAACGTCAAGACTTTATGGACACCTCTCCTCTTCGAAAAAGCTTAAAGGATTTTGTACTTCCAGAACTACATGCTACTTTGAGTCATATCAGTGGTAAAAAGGGCAGCAAAAAGCAGCACGACTTGTGGTGTGAATATAATAAGCGCTATTCGAAAGACTTGGTGAAGTCGGAGCTGCCACCTACAAAAAGAACAGTAATTAAGACGAAAGACAAGGTCAAGTTCAAAGTGAAGAAACTTCTTTGGGACGACAAAATAGTTACGGCCTTGATCGAGGTCGCGGAAGAGTGCGTTTTGGACGGCGACTCGGGTACGACAGTTCCTCATTTAGGTTGTGCAAACGATTATGCTCACATAACACTTGCTCTTCTCCAACCAGGTGTGAAGCCCTTTTATTCAAACACTCTTTGCCAAATGTTATCTGACAAGCACGGATTAAAAGAGGGTTGTTTCTCAGACGGACTCAACTGTTTGGATTTGGGAGATACGCAAAGCATGGACGCCGAACTGTGGATAAATCTATAAATTGTATGCAGGCTACCTATGTGAACTTCTTCATCAAACTCGTCGAAGCAAAATGTTCAATTCAGAACTGAATCGGGTCCAGCGCTGAAGTCGCCCTTGTTAATCACGAACACGTCAATGACCGCCATAGCAGCATAAAGTCTGTTCTCGGCCTCCTGGAAAACTATAGAGTGGTCACCGTAGAATATATCGTCTGTGACTTCTTCGTGGTGTCTTGGGAGACAGTGCATGAATTTGTAGTTGGGCTTTGCGAGAGAAGATAGCTCAGAGTTGATTTGGAAACCTTTGAACTGTTTGAGTTTGGCCACTTTGGCGTATTCCTCACCCATGGAAATGAATGTGTCAGTGACCAGAACATCGGCGTTCGTGGCAGCCTCTTCTGAGTTGTGAGTGCATTCGAGTTTGGTGCCGTTTCCCTTGGATACTTCCAGGCCTGCATTTATGATTTCGGGATCCATTTCGATGCCGGGCGGCGTAGAGATGCAGACGTCCATGCCCATCTTCAAACATGCTATGGCCATGTCGTTGATGACGTTGTTGGCGTCACCGATCCAGGCGATCTTCAGTTTGTTTTTGGTGTAGTCGAGATGCTCCTTGATGGTCAAAACGTCACATACTGCCTGCAGAGGGTGAAACTTGTCGCAAAGCGAGTTTATGATTGGAACTTGCGAGTGCTCTGCCAGCTGCTGAATTTCAGAATGTTTGTTCACACGCGCAAATATACATGATACCATGGACGATATGACTTTAGTGGTGTCGTGAAAGCTTTCGTTGACACCTAACTGGATATCCTCTTTACCTAGGAACATAGGCTGGGCCCCGAAGAACGCAGCAGCGCCCTCCGTTGAGATTCTGGTCCTGGTGGATCTTTTCGAAAACACTAATGCCACCGTCTTACCAAGCAATTTGACATGGTTTTTCTGAGTCTCAGTCAAGTTTCCGGCCTTGAAAACTTTTTTGTAGTGTTCGGCTCTGTCTACAAGAACAGAAAACTCCTCGTTGGATAGATCTTTGATTGACACTAAGTGACGCATCTTGTTGTACTAGTATTTTTTTCAAACGTAGTTGATGTTTTCAAGCCAAAGTATACAGAATCACTCTGGGGTAAAGAAAACGTATAGTAGACCCTACAGTAAACTGACGAGCTCGTTATCACCTGTACTTAGGGGGACAAAACTCGAAAAAACAAAGTTTATTCCCAATGCCGTTTTTATATCTTCGTCAACGCAAATTTCGACAAAGAGCCCATCTGCCTGACTCAAAATATCGATGGGAATGGTGACTCAGTCAGTTGACGTGGTTGAAAAAAATGTGAAAAATTCTGAGAGCTTGATGCCGTTTGGTCATTTTGCGGAAAAGTCGAAGAGAATGGAAAAGGGCAGCGTACAGCGAGAAGCGACAGGGCAGTCGAGGAAACGAGAACAACTGAGAGCGTTAGCGATCAGTTGTGAACAGTAGAGAAGGCTATGAAGCATGAACGAGTGAGAGCGTTGTCATCGATCAGTTGTGAATGGAGTAGATGGCTCTAATTGCAGGGCACTGCGCTTTCAAACGTGACTGGCAAGCACAGTGCTCTGGATTCGCTTATTCTTTGGTTGTCTTTCCTTTGGAGGACCTGATGAGATAAGAAGATAGATAGCTGTAGCATTTAGGGCTTGCAAGCTAGGGCTAAAACCTCGAAAAAGAGAAAAGAGAAAAGAAAAGAAATGAGATGAGATGAGGAAAGCGACGCATAGTCACGTGCCATGTAGTTGAGTGTTTCGTGCCAGATGATATCGAATATAATCAGTTTTTTTGTTTAAATAACGATTGAACAAGTGGAGTGGCTAATCTCATCGTACATCACAAAAATGGGAACGTTTCCAAGAGAAGCACCTCATCAATTTTTTTTCTCTTACCTTGCTCTCAAATTCATTAAATGGAAGTTTTGGTAAATTGGGGAGATCATTTTGTACGGCTCTTTGTGTCAAGACCTTTCTAAACACTCAACTAGCCCTTTTTGAAGCACATCACGTATCTGGATCTAACAACATCCTTTTTCTGTACCTGCAGTCTAGCTCTCGTCTATTAAATCGCTCTTGTCCTAAGTCCTTTCAGTCCCTCTTTATATACGTAATTAGAGCTTTATGTATATTGAAACAAATTATTAACCATCAGAATCGTATTGTTTCACCAAAACCGAACTGAAACCCGGTATCCAAGAGCTATCTCGTTTCCCAGGATCCATTGAAACACCCGAATTCAAATTCACATTGCCGTGTGCAATTGCATATTGTGACCTCTGACCGATGGTATGTGCGTGTGTGTGTGATGAGCTGCCAAGAACATTGTTACTAACGCTTCAAACCTGCAGCTGAAACTCCGGCAATTGCAGAAAAAAAACAAGAGGATCTGGCAAACTCGGCAACAAGTATCTCTGGCAACAGCAGCCCTCAGTCCCGAGAGACCAGCGCATCCCAGCTTAGACTGCGCAAAGACCTTGCAGCTCTGGATCTTCCGCCCAATGTGAAAATCGACGCAACTGCGCTGGAAAGCGATCATCGACTGTATATCCAGGTTACACCAGACGAGGGCTACTACAAAGACGGCACTTTCAAATTTCAGGCTGTTTTCAAGGATACATACCCGATAGAACCTCCCAAAGTGACCTTGATCCCCGTTGTTTACCACCCGAACATCGATCTCCAGGGAAACGTATGCTTGAATATCTTGCGGGAAGACTGGTCGCCCGTTCTGGACGTTCAAAGCATCATCATTGGGCTTCTTATGCTTCTACTTGAACCCAACGCTACTGATCCCTTGAACAAGACGGCCGCAGAGGCACTTCGCACGAACCCGTCCATTTTCCAATCCCAGGTCGCATCAGCGATGCGTGGCGGGTACTTACAAGGACTCCGATACGATCGGATTGCGTCTTAAGAAGAAAAAACATATCAATTGTTACTAACTATACCCTACTTACCGTTAGTGGGCTTCCCAAACACACACACACACACACACACACACACCCAACTTCTTCAACATCATCATCATCATCATTATCGTGCTCATCTCATACGCGCACGTGATCGCCCACGGTTTCGATTTCTTCATTGTCAGAGCTAATGATAACGGAAGGTCTTGTTTCTTTGCCGTGTGGATATGTTGCAGTCTCCTTTTGACGGCTCGTGAGTACTGTGGATTTCCAAGCGGTTGCTGGAATCGACTGTTTTCTCAGAATTTTGGCAAAACCCGAGTTTGAGATGGTGACAGCGAAATTTGACAGAGATTTGGTGGACATTTTGGTTTTTTGAGATTTTATCAATTTGGGATACAAACAATTGTCAGTAATAAGACAGTTTGGTGAACTTTAAGCAGCTATTCCGGTAGTGTCGAATCGCCCAGATAGCTCTTCAAAAGTCCGTCTTTTATATCTGTCGCTGATCTGCCAAAATGCATATAAATTACTCGGACAAATTCAGCTCCATTGCAACGATGTCGAGAGCTCGGTGGAGAGCTCGGTGGAAAGCTCGGTGGAAAGCTCGGCATCGACTGTGAGTCAAGAGATTCACCAATGGAGGAAGGGTATGAGTACTCTGTGGCTGTACTCGGAATTCGCAATTGAAGTCCGGGGTAATGGACTGATTGTTACCTTTTTGGGTAAAGAGGTCCATTGATCCCGATACTTTTAGACGAGGACGGGAAAAGAAAAAGAAAAGAAAGAAAAGACCGATACGTGGCTGACATAATCATGGGACCCGTGAGTACTTTAGTGTCGCGTGGTTTTCACGTGCACATCCTTTTTCTTTTATGGACCACTAGCAGCTAATCACTCTGTGCGTCTAGCACGCGACACCTTCTAAGACGCCAGTGGCTTGAGAGTGTCAGATTATCTTCAAGAAGAAAACGTCAGCGTCAGAATAAGTGTTTGTGATGCTAGCAGCTCCAGACAGATACAACCCCGGTGGCATGTTGATATAAAAGCCGCTACTTTTCTCTCTTCTTATCTGTTACAGTTCCTTTTGTCTTGCTCTTCTGCCTCATCCTCTTTTCTCCCGTCAGCCAGATATCATGAAATACTCAATTTTTTTGCCTCTGCAAGCACTAAATGCTTTGGAGCTAGCCCTCGCTTACTCCGGAAACAGTCTCAACGATTCAACCGTACCTCAATCGGTGGGTCAACCCGTAGGCCAACCCGTTGGTGGGTTTGTATCGGTGCGAGCGGGTCGTAAGCAAACACCATTCCCACAATGGCTTGCTGACTTCACGGGCCTACACGAATGGCCCGGGGTCAATCCGCCCTATATTCCCATGGATTTCATCAATTTTAGTGAAATTCCAGACTACAAGCGCTACGAACAGGGTGTATGTGGGGTCAACCCCCGCGAATCGTGCTCTTTCGACTGCGATCGCTGTTTGGCTCCCGACGACGTCTTCACATGTCGCAAAATCTCCCAGACCTTTGACGACGGTCCGTCTTTGGCCACTGAGAGGCTTTTGAACAGTTTGGAGCACAAGACCACTTTTTTCAACCTGGGTATCAATATTGTCAATTTCCCAGATATGTACCAGAAAATTCTCGACCATGGGCATCTCGTGGGTACCCACACTTGGTCTCACCCATTTATGCCCAGTTTGACGAATGAACAGATCATTGCTCAACTCCAGTGGTCGATTTGGGCAATGAATGCAACAGGTAACCATCTGCCCAAGTGGTTCAGACCTCCTTACGGTGCCATTGACAATAGGGTTCGGGCCATATCCAGGATGTTTGGTTTGCAGGCTGTTTTGTGGGACCACGATTCCTTCGATTGGCAACTATTAGTCGAAGATCAAACAGCAAGAACAGAAGAAGATATTTACAGGGAAGTTCAGGACTGGAAGAGACGCGGAACGGGACTCATTCTCGAACACGATGGCAGCTTCAGGACCGTTCAAGTTGGAATCAACATTGACAAGATTCTGGGTGATAATCAGTTGACAGTTGCAGAATGCGTTGAAGGGATCGATTATATAAAGACATTTCCCTCTAAGGCAAAGGCGAGTTAGGCCGAAGAATGACGCATTTTCTCTCAATGTTTAGCTCCCATGAAGTTCTGACCTATAGAGTGGATGACTTTCCAATAGCGATAAAATGATGTAGTCTTCCGTAGTTGCAATCAATAGTCGAAAGCGTACAACGGGCAACATTCATCTGCTTGGTTTTTTTTTTGTTACATGTATGAAGAAACGACCGGTACATCTTCTGCGAGCACGGCTGCTGACCAGTCTACTAGTCAGCTATGATCGGATAACGTCAATATGTGCTTTTAAAAGAGATAATGCGCAAGCTTTTGTATCTTTTAAGATCGCCATTCTTATGAGAACTGTTCTCGCCATTCTCCACTCACGACTTTATGATATGATTCCACCTTTTCGTGTTGAAAGGGCACCTGAAACAGGGAATGAACCCGCCGTGAACACCTCCAAGAGTGAAAGAGAGACACATATTTCACCGTATAGACACTAACAGTCTCTTTTCATCGCTACTGTCCAGTTGTAGTAATGTTGCTACCACGGGCAGAAGCATTTCCCTTTGTTCCTTGTGTTCCAGGAAACCCAGCAGCACATTTTTTATGTAAGCGATTTTATCGTTGATATCAGATTGCGATTGTTTCCCTTGGTCTTCTGAGTGGGACGGGCGACGAGAAAGACCATTCGAATTTTGATCAGGGACAGATAAAACCGAATTGGATCGGCTCGGTCTTCCGGAGGGGCTTCTCTCTTTAGCAGCAGCAAGTTGATTGGAAATTTGTTTGTAGTTTTTCGATATTCTATCAAGTTTCTGTGTTAAGTCACTGTTCAGTTCCTTGAAATTGCCGTTCGCGACCTCTAGTTCACGGACCTTTTTCTCTGAGCTTGACAAAACATCACGCATTTCGAGCAAAGCACGCTCCAATTCGTGTGCTTTTCCGGACCCCTCGCTGCTTGCCTTTTGTACCTCCTCTCTTGAAGATCTGAGTTGTTCAATTTCAGTTTCGTAATTTCTTCTTTTCGACTGAAGCTCTTCATATTGCAGCTTCAGTGATTCATTCGCCTGCTTCAACTCCTGTGCTCTTTGCTTAAGCATGGTAGACTGTAATGCAAAATCGCTCTCCAATTTCTCCTTATCTTCTAAGGCAGAGGTGAGACTATTTTCAAGCCTTTGAACTTGAATTTCTTCAGTCGTTTGCCCCTCTGCCAAAACGCGGCGCATACTTGCAAGCTCCTTGGTCTTCTCCTGTAGAGCAAAAACAGACTCTTCTAGTTCATTTTCTAGGAATCCGATACGCTTATTAGCTTCCTTCAATTTGATGTTGAGTTCATCGCATTGTCTTCTGATCACTCCGACCTGTTCATGCGACACGCTCTTGACATCCTTCAACGTTTCGTACTTCTCATTCAAAACTTCAAGTTTCTCGCTCAGGCTTCCGTTATTCTTTATGAACTTTTCCATTGACTGCTCACTCTTTTTCACCTCGTTAGTCATTTCCTCGTTAAGTCTCGTTAGTTGGTCCACTTTTGCAGAAAGTCTGGTGCTTTCGGCCTTTGACTCTCGCAACAGCTTATTTGTCTGCGCTTCTTTTGCACTGTACTCCTTTACTTGCTGTTCGAGATAAACAATTGTCTTCTCTTTTTGAACAACAGACGACTTGAGACTACTCTCAGATTTCTTGAGGGCAGGTACTTCTCTCATACCCTCTGTAAGACCCTCGTTCTCTCGTCTAAGTTTTACAGCTGTATCTTCACTTCTTTTGAATTTTGACGACATTTCCTCGTACTCCTTCTTGGAAAGATCAAGAGCAGACCTCAGTTTTTTAGTTTCCTCAGCGACCTTCGACTGCTCAGCCTCCAATGAGCTTATTCTATGTTTAAGCTCGTTCTGTTTCGTTTCATAAGATTTGATATTCTCCGAATGTCCAAGTCGAATGGATTCTAGTTCCGACTTTAAGGCATCTACTTCGGCCTTGTCTTGGCTTCCAACCTCTTTAAGTTGATCTTTAGCGGCAACTAGCTCATTACCCACACTCTTCAGAATTTCTTTATTACTATCCAATTCCTCGAGTTTGAATTTCAGTTGCTCTTTTGTATTTTGCAACTTTTTGTAGTAGTCTTCTTTCTCATTGCGCAAGGTTTCCATGTCAAGAGAAGTCTCTTTCAGCCTCTGTAGCTCTTCTGTTGAGGTGTTATGTTCGCTGAATAGGTTGTCGAATTTGGTCTGTAGAGCTTCAAGCTGCTGTTGTAGATCGGTCAATTGTGCTTTTTCAGCAGAAGTTTCTTTCGCGATCTCGTCACTTTTCAATTCCTGTTGCTGCTCAGTCTTGGAGGCACTGTTTTTGCCTTTCCGCTTCTTGTTCTTTGCTTTGGTGGTGTTCTTCGAGACTCCATTATCGGAAGAGCGATTCAGATCGGATTTGGATAAAGCTTGATCAAGTTCTGCCGTTTTTTGTTCGAGCAGAAGCCTAGTTTTATCCAACTCTGACTTGAGCTCATTGTGGGCTGCCTCTTTGCATTGTAAGCTCCGTTCGCTTTCAGTCAGCTTTTCTCTAGCGTTGTCCAGTTCCGTCTTTATGTGCACTGACTCCTCAGCAGTTTTTGTCGATGATGCTAAATCTGCCGTGACCTTCTCAAGTTCTTTCTCTTTCGCTTCAACTTCCTTTCGAAGTGAGTCGATTTCCTTGGCTGGTATTTCTGCGTTATCTGAACCTGGAGATGCACTTATTTGAGCGTTCAACGCTTCAATTTCGTCTCTTTTCCCATTGTTTTCAGTAGTGAGCCGTTTCACCTCATCATTGAGCATTTCTATCTTTAAATTTGTGTTCTGGAAGAAGCTTGTGAGCGAATCAACATCGTCCAACGAGGATACCGGAGTGTTTTCAGATATGATTTTCTGCAAAATCGCCGCTTTTTCCAGCTTTGCTTTCTCAGATTTGTACGCATTAAGGAGCAGTGGGTATTTCTGCTCGTATTTCTCAAACTTCCTCAGCTTAGCTTGGACTTCCACCGGCAAATCACTGTTTTTGTCGAATTGTTCTTGACCTTCATTCAACTCATCTGTCAAGCCTTTCGCTAGCTCATCTGTGAAATTTTTGCCAAGCTGCGATAGCTGTTTAAACATTGCATAAACACAGCAAAATCCGTCAACTCAACGACTTCCAAAGTAGTTATTCAAAGTTGAAGGTTTAGTTTAGTCTGCTTTATTTAACTTTAGTTGTAGATTTAACAACAATGTTGTAATTATATCTATCAAGGTTCTCACAATGCAAGGAAACCTGACTTTACCCGGATTTGATCTACCGCTAGCGACGGAACAGTGCCAAGCAGCGAGGCACAAGTCCTGGACAGAATCGGGAGCGAATCCCATCAATTGCACCGATGTCTGAGAGGTATCAACTTAACTTGCCATACTTACTGTATGCTATTTAACGGGCCTTTTCCGATTTTTGATGAAACGGGGCCTTTTCTCGAGCTTTTTTCCGACGCTACTCTTGGAAATCGCACTCGCACCGCTCAGACCAGCTGAGACCTCAACACGAGGCTCGATCCGCAAAGATTGTTCATATTGCTTCTCGATGTTGGGCAGGTTTTTTAACGATTCCTCGATGAACGCCTGGACATCGTCGTACCGTTTGAATTTGTAACGGATATTTTGGTAGCTGGCGATATCCTTGAGAATACCGACTATGCGTGTCCGCTTGCTGAAGTTGATGGTATCCATCGACCGATGCAGATAATCAGGATTTCCTTCTGCGACAAACGTTAGATCAGATAAGTAGACCCCAAAAAATGGAACGCATGGAACATCTTTGATGTTTTTGAGCCAATTCCTATACGTGTAAAAGTTTTTGGCGGGATCCATGAGTGTGTTTAAGTTTTCTAACGCCTTTTTGGTGTTCTGAGGTACAAGATCCCAAGACTTTTTCAAGCGGAAAATAGGCGATGAATACAAAGCCGAGATAATTGCCGTCATGGATGAAAAATTGTTGAGCTCGTAAGTCTGCTCAGCAATGTGGATGAAGTGCTGAATGATCTTGGCTCTTTTCTTGATGTTTGTCTGTTTGACAATAGAAAAAGACACAAAATTTGTCAGAGTGTTTGCAACGGAAATGAAATTGGAAATGTCTTCAGAGCCACCGAACTTGCAGTACCTCTTGCGCCATATTCGATCAAGACATCCAAATGGTGTGATTTTTGAATACAGAAAATGTTCCTTGGTGGTCAACTGTTTCGCAAAAGTCTGAGGATCGATATCCAACAGCTTCAGCTTTCTCATTCTAAAACCATAGCCAGCACCAAGCTCTACCGATGCCGTGGTAGGTGTCTTTGGATTCAAAGCATTCCCTCCGTAATTATGCCCGCTCTCATCAAACTTGATGACCTCAGGCACAAAATTCTTTAAGTTCCCTTTTAGAGATAAGCGGTTTTTTAGCTCTGTTAGCAACGCCGGTGCACCGCTAATATTTTGAGCAGTTGCCAATTGGGCGAAACTAACTAAGTCGTCAATCCCGGGTTCGTAGTACGCAGGAGTCCAGTAGTGAGAAAAAAGCGTCTTCATTATATTGATAACCCGAGTTTTCACGAGGCTTGACTTCTTGTCGATCCACGCGCTGTACTCTTCGAAACTCAATCCTTCTGGTGGGTATAAGTGGTATCTTTCCACCAGCGCATGAAGAAATTCCGATGTCGAAAATATGCTTCTGAAAGAGAGAAGCATGGCTATGTTGAAGGAAGCATCGATAGTGAGGTGACTCGTCAAGTGCTCCAATAGGGCGGCCTTACTACCTCCCTTTATAGAACCTTGACTGTCATAAATCAGTGAGTATTCATATTCTGAATCCAAGTACCACGGAATGTCCATTGTGAGACTTTTATCAAAGTCTCTAGGGCCGACATGTTCGATCTCCGAGTCCGCCAAATTTCCCTCGGCATCTGCGTAAATGTTGTCTTGCTCGCCCCTCATCAATTCGCCTATGAGATCGTATTTCATCACTCGAGCGGCGTAGTTAAGCACGTTTTCGCGCTCCTGAATAAGTTGCTCGACGACTTGATATGCAGAGTCCAGAACTCCTAAGAATGCAGCCTGAGTTGCTTTGAGTTCGGCGTCAGCATCTAAGAAACCGAGATTGTTTAGTTCAACATCCTCTGATACAAACTTCGCGTAATATGCTTCAGCAAGCTTTTCATGTTTCAAGACATTACCTTCCTCTTTCACTTGTGCTTCTCCGCTAGCAAAAAGTTGATCATCCGCCATTGAACAAAATACAAAAGGGTCCTCTAGGGTGAGCCCTTGGATATCCATTAGTTTTTTCACCGTCACATCATAAAGCGCTTGCTTTACGCTAAAAAATTCCATAAGAATGGACCCACATGCGATCATTACGTGCTGCCGTAACTCCTCACTGTCCTCATCTAAGTCTGCTTTAAAGCCAAGGTTTTTCATGTTTAAAAAAAACCTCAAATCCAAATTTTCAAATAAGTCGATGATACCAACGCATTGGCTTAGCTCTCGATGGCATGCAGCGCTGATCTCAAGATTTCTTTTCCTTGTAGATTTTTGTTCCAGTAACACTTCGTATGTTTGAAGCGATACCGATGTGAAATAGTCAATTTTTTTCTTGATGTAGCCCAGGGATTCTTCTGATAGAGGAAATTTACTTTTCCTCAATGGTTTGTACTTTGCAGGTTCTCGCTGCAACATATTTTTGTCTCCGTCTAGCGAGCCTTTTGATAAGAGAGAACTTTCCATTGTGTTTGCCTTGCTACTGACGCTCCCGAGACCATTGTTGGTCCTCGTAAATGAATCTTGCATAGGTCCAAAAGCCACAAAAGAGTTTTTAGCCACAAAAGAGTTTTTAGCACTCGTGTCTGCTGGATCGTCCTGAAAAGTGCTGGTCCAAGCTCCCCCACTAAAGCAATCGCGGAAAAACCGAGCAAGCAGTTGAGGAAGTAAGCCATCGGGACAACTAGAAACCATGATGGCATTAAGATCCCTAATGCATTTCATGAACTGGCTGAATTCAGCATCAATTGATCGAAACATGGTCTGAATGGATATGTTAGAATTCTCGTCAATAGCAGTGCTATGTGCTTGAATCGTATAGGCACTCACATTTGACCCTAATCTTTTGCCACCATCAGCTTTTCTTTCTGAGTCAGGTCGTAACGATTCATCCGCAAAGGACAAACTTTCGCTTCCAAGACTCACTCTTGGTTCGCTACCCTGTCGTAGTGAGTTGAGCGTCGAAACTGACACCCGAAGTTGATCATGCACAGCAGTACCCACACTTGCAACACTTGGTTTGTGAGAATCGTCCAGCGTACTCGAAAACGAGATATCGTGTCTTTGGGGAGAGCAGAAAAACAAACTACCGCTAATGCTGATAGCAGAAGCTGATTCCAACATTCTTTTCAATAGCCGCTTTACCTCCTTTTTGGAATTATTTCTTGTCAGCTCGCTTTTCAAAAGCCTGCACGCATTGTGGTGGTAGATCATGTACTTAGAGGTCATTTCAAAACTGCGATTGTATCCACTATAGTCATTGCTGAAGAAACAGGCGTAAGCTTTGCGGGCAAAAAATAGGGTAGTGTCACGGAGCTCCGCCCACGAGCGAATGTCAGACCTATGATGAAAGAACAGCCCATCCTTCGACCACAGGGTAGCAGAAGCACTTTTTTGCCACCAGTCTGGGTTGGCCTCTATGTTGTTATTGTTGTTGTTATTGTTGCTGATGTTATTGTGAAATTTGCTATTGTTGTTGTCATTGTTGTTTTTATTGATGTCTTTCTCATTATCACCAGTTGCGTTATGATCTTGCTCATTCACAATGTCGGCTTCAGCTTGAGATGATAACGCCTCATTTTTTTTGGAAGCAACATTGGACTTTCTTTTCCCACTGCCAGCGCCAGCACTGTTTTCAGGCGAGAAGGTCGCAGCGAGATAATTCCTGCTCTTTTCTTCCACGCTTGGCCTGCGACTTTGAGAAGAACGAGTAAAATTAGACGAGCTCCGAGGATGAATCGGCTGTCTAAATTCTGTGCTTTGAATTTGAGCCTTCTGGCCATAATCGAGACTATTTCTTCTTGATTGATCTATCACTTTCCTGCCTTGCTTGATAGATCTTTCACTGAGGTCCACATACCAGTCGTGGTCCGAAAAGATGCTTTTTATGCTAAGCTCTGGATGCTGCAAGAATGGCAATGAGCTGCAATAAATATCGTAATCGCGATTGTAATAAACAACCTTTCCCTCCGTAGTAGCCACAGGAGTCCACAATGGAGGAGAGTTGTCGTTGACATTGTTGAAAATCATCTCGACCTCTTCAGGGCCCAACAAAGTCATTTTATCAGGTCCGACCTGGGAACGCCTCCTGCGATCGTCTTCGAAACCAGTGAGCCTTTGAAGTGGGTCTATCTGTTGTTGTGGCTGCCGGGATATCGACGAACGGTTGGAACCTGAGCTGGAATTGACGGTAACCGATGGCGGGCCTGCTGCTTGGGTCCGTGACGGCGACTTAGATCTCGAGCTAAAGTCCAGGGAACTGGCGCCTGAGCCTCCAGGAGCTGTTGACGACATACTCATTCTTCTGGCAGCCCCATTTTCCGGATCACTAGTACGCATGTCTAGCTTGTAATCTGGTTTCAGATGCGGTGGCGGAGAAGGCGAATGTGATATAACCTGCGACAGAGCAGGTTCACTCATCGTCGCTGAAGCGTGGTTTTTGCTCTGGATAAAAGACCTGCTTTCACCTTTCTCATGGGCCTGACTACGGTTTTGTTGTGAAACATTTAACGACGTTGCAACGCTGCCACGCCTGCTGCTCCCACTGGACCGATTTGTTTGTCGTTGACTACCGTTTCTGCCTGGAAGTGTAAGCCTACGATCACGACAGGTTCTAGTGAAGTTGTGTGGGAACCAACCACGCACGCACCGCAGCGTAGGCCTGTTGGAGATGGTGACACCGTCCCACCAGCCGGACTCGTGTTTACTCATTACATAAACAACGTCTCCAGCATTCAATCGCAGCTGAGATTTTCTGCTCGGTAGATAGTCGTGGCTAGCAACCACAACATCAACTGGTTTTGTACTCACGTTTCCACTTCCACTGCCACCCGTGCTTCCACTGAAACTTGCTGCCCTGCTTCCAAGCTTAACACTAGGATTTGCAATGCCTCCATCGTCGGCCCCGTTATCGCTTGCCTCGATGTTTCCCCCGTTGGTCTTCCCACTGAGTCTATTAGATAGCTCGTGTTCGTCCGACATCGTGCGCGGCAAACTCATGATTCTTGATAGGATTGAACCGATGTCCAATCCTGCTTCAAATCGTTTACTTGAGTCTCCAGCGGACACAATCGTTGGCTTTTGCCACTGCTTGTTGGAAGTGGTGTTCTTATTCAAAGTGTATATGTATTCATTTGAGTTGAATAATTTTATTATACTGAAAAACCCCTGTCATTATAAACGAGCTGATATATGGTATAAAAACTCTCAAAAGCATTAACATCAAGTAATGGAGCCTACCGACAGGCGCGATTTGAGCGTATCAAAGTTCTGCAACAAATTGTTTGATCCTCCTTTTCATCTCTATCAATTTCTTCCATTTTTCTATTGAAATGAGAGAGTTGTGTCGTCGAAATGATGAAGGAATTGATAACGCTTTTGATATAGCAGCTGACGTTGACATATGGGGAAAGATCGCAATTATTGGTGCTCTTCCTGTGCTAATCGCATCTTTGGTCGAATCTTCATGTTTTGTATGGATTTTTATGTTAACTTGGTGGGTGACAGTGCGATGAACGACAGAATATTGATTCAACGACAGATTGAAAACCGTTGAGAAGGTGAAGAATAAGAGATACTTTCAATGAGATAAGAGACGCCGAGTTGCGAAAATAAGCTGGCTGACAATGACATGTCGCAGAATGGAGCATGAGAAGGAGAAGGTGGTTAGAAAGGGCAAACAAACCGAATGTTTTTATAACTTTTGGTTGGTTTAAATCACGTGACCAAGATGGTGGAATAAGTGTAGTGGTCGCGAGAAAGCAGCACCGCTGTTTCGCTGGTCTCTTCTGGATTCATTCATTCACACTGAGCGCATTGCTAAAGGGAGAGAATAAACAATTTAGGACAGCAAGCGTTTTTGAAAGAACCAAACTTCCTGTAAATTGTAATTATGAGAGCCACTTCATCCATATAGCTATGTACGAGTCCGTCGCCGATACATGCGTCATCAAATAGTACATCAAGATTCCGCTTTGTCTTGACGTTGAGGCCTTTTACTGGGTCTTGGCCCTTACTTATATAGGTCTTCAATGCTGTCTTCTCCAGACATTTTTTTTCTTACTCTTCTAATGATCTCAAGTAATTTACAAATTATGTTTTATAGTGTTTCTTGAACATTCAGCAGCCGTTTCAAAAACACCAGGGGACATTCATTTTTCAAAGTATAGAGACAACCTCCCACTGAGCTCAAGACTTCCTCTCATATAACAATCTTTATATCCGGAAATCACCCAAATCCATTTTACTGTCCAATCCGTCACAGCATCATACACAACCAATGCGCCCGGAAACCTCTTCAGCTATATATTCAACACCGTAAAAACTAAAGTAAACCAAAGTAAACTAAAGTAAACTAAACCAAAAATCAAAAATCAATCATTCAGCATTATCAATCCTACAAATCTTGACTCAAAAGCAGCACACATCTCAACAAATCGTCAAAACTCGGAATTTCGGTGCAATTCCTTCAACTTTGACCTGTAGCATCGTTGATCACGTGAAGTGCGTCATAGCACTAAAAATTTAACAATTTCATCTCAAGATGCCACTCTTAAAGCTCGAACAAGTTAACTTTACTCATTCAACTACACACCATTGTCGACCTCCAGCAAATCATTCTCACAATGTCTGAACAGCTTGGTAAAGCCATGGAAACGGTCAAAGAGTCTGTTGAAAAGGCCACCGAACAAGTGAAGAACCTCACTACACAGGAAGAAAGCTCAGAACAAGTCGTTTTGGGCGAAGATGGTCAACCACTCTCGAAGAAAGCTTTGAAGAAGCTACAGAAAGAACAGGAAAAACAGAAGAAAAAGGAGGAGAAAGCCAAGCAGCTAGCGGAGGAAAAAGAAGCCCGTGAGCGTGAAGCGGCCGCAAGTGACACTGCCAAGGAAAACTACGGACGTTTGCCCTTGATCCAGTCTACGACCAAGTCCGGTGTTGCCAGAATCAAGCTTGAAGACCTCACTGAAGCTGACGATGGCAAAGAGGTGACGCTCAGAGCCCGTGTGCACAATTCCAGACAGCAGGGTGCCACATTGGTTTTCTTGACTTTGAGACAGCAGTCGCAATTGATTCAAGCGCTAGTTAAGTCCAACGCAGAGGGCACGGTTTCCAAACAGATGGTTAAGTGGGCCGGTTCTGTGAACCCTGAAAGCATTGTTGTGGTCAAGGGTGTTGTCAAGTCCGTACAGGAACCAATCAAGTCCGCCACTGTCCAGAACTTGGAAATCCACATTACCCAGATTCACACCATATCTGAAACCCCACAACAGCTTCCTATCTTGATCGAAGACGCATCTCGTTCGGACGCCGAAGCTGAAGCTGCAGGTCTTCCTGTCGTCAACTTGGACACCAGATTGGACGCTCGTGTGATCGATCTTAGAACTGCAACCAACCAGGCAATTTTCAAAATCCAGTCTGGTGTGTGCGAATTGTTCAGAGAGTTTTTGTTGAAGAAGAATTTCGTGGAGATTCACACTCCCAAGCTGCTAGGTGCCCCATCCGAAGGTGGTGCCAATGTATTTGAGGTGACTTACTTCAAGGGTAAGTCCTATTTGGCGCAAAGTCCTCAATTCTACAAGCAGGAATTGATCGCTGCCGATTTCGAACGTGTTTTCGAAGTTGCACCAGTCTTCAGAGCTGAAAACTCCAACACTCATCGTCATATGACCGAGTTCACTGGTTTGGATCTGGAAATGGCCTTTGAAGAGCACTACGACGAAGTTATCGACGTTTTATCTGACTTGTTCGTTTTCATTTTCACGGAGCTCAAAGTCCGTTACGCCAAGGAAATTGCCTTGGTCCGTAAGCAGTACCCAGTTGAGGAGTTCAAACTACCTAAAGATGGAAAGATGGTTCGTCTCGCATACAAAGACGGTATTGCAATGCTAAGAGCCGCTGGTAAGGAGATCTCCGATTTGGAGGATTTGTCTACCGAGAACGAGAAACATTTGGGTGCGCTAGTGAGAGAAAAATACGACACCGATTTCTACATTTTGGACAAATTCCCTCTCGAGATTCGTCCCTTCTACACCATGCCAGACGCCACGGATGCCCGCTACTCCAACTCTTACGATTTCTTCATGAGAGGTGAGGAAATTCTGTCTGGTGCTCAGCGTGTGCACGACCCTGAGTTTTTGAAAGAGAGAATGGGACACCACGGTTTGTCTCCCGAAGACCCTGGTCTCAAAGACTACGTGGACGCTTTCACCTATGGCTGTCCTCCTCATGCTGGTGGTGGTATTGGTCTAGAACGTGTTGTGATGTTTTTCTTGGACTTGAAGAACATCAGAAGAGCGTCGCTATTCCCAAGAGACCCCAAGAGATTGAGACCATGAACTAGTCGTGGTATATACGAAACAATGAATTGTGGTCCATGGATTTCATGGGCTCTGTCATACCAACAGTCTATAACACACTCGTACGTACGTCATGATACAGTACGGTAGCGGTCGAGATGGATGAGTTTAATGTAGAATGAGAATCAAGCGATGTCCTGGCGGGATTTTACAGTAGAAATCAGTGCAACTGCCCTTATCAATACGCACCGCACTCATGTCTGCCAATCCAGGTAACACATTGAAGGCTTTATCGCCTACACCTCCAGAACGTGGATCTTTTCCGCTGGATCATGATGGTGATTGCACTAAGCAAATGCAGGAATATCTACAATGCATCAAGCTTGTGAGAGGCGAAAATGCGCCCAATTGCAGGCTTTTAGCTAAAGAGTATCTGAATTGCCGTATGGAGCACCAGCTAATGGAACGAGACGAGTGGAAGAACCTGGGTTTGCCTGACGACCAGAAAAAAAATCTGAAAGCAGCGGAAAGCAGCCTTGAAAACGAGTTTTACAGTGTACATATATAAATAAATGAATGAATATCATGACATGCATGGCGATGACATGGAAAAACGCCCTCAGATGACCTATTAAACGAGTAGAAGCTTTTTGAATTATTTATACAAGGAGCTATACTAGCGCGTTTTGTGCTGTACACCTGGCTTAAGCCAAGGTGGTCAAGATGTCGGAGTCACCGGCGTCCAAAATGGAGACGACACCGACTCTGAAAAGCTTACCGACAGCGGTACCCAACTCGTTGTTGCCACCCTGGAAGTAGTACACCTTGGTCTTGGACAACATGGCGTAGTATTCCAACTCGGACTTTCTCAACACTGGGGTGTTGGAAGCGACGATGATCAACTTGGACTTGCCCTGTCTCAAGGACTTGACAGTCGACTTGTAACCAAGGGTGTACTTACCAGACTTGATGACCAAGGCCAACTTCTGGTTGATAGATTCTTGAGATTTAACTGGGGCCTGTAAAGATGGGGTATGCTGTTAGTAACAAAGCCATATTGTCGATGGGCGAGCTGGGAGCAAGCCCAAAAATCTAAGTTATACTGACCATCTCTGTGTATTTCTATTGATGCTATGCAAACACTCCGGTCTTAGCTGAGGTTCTATAAGAGAACTTTCAAAAACTACTATCTAAACCAGATGGCCCGAAGTCATCTATAATTTTTCACCAATGCCTGGCCACTAAGCAGGTTTGTCAAACTTCAGGTTCAGCTGCGACGTTTGCGTGGGTCGGTCCCGATGCCAGCTAAAATCGATACCAGACACTGGGTTGTGACTGCTATATTCAACTGGTACTGTCTTATCTGAGACACACAAACCCAAACACCACGTAGTGGAATAAAAATTTAACACATTTTTGAAATTTTCAGGTGAAAAATATTGGAACGCTTGGATGCTCTCAGTAGACGAGAAAGCCAAGCAGCAGTCCAGAAGGAGTCCAACAGGAGAATGAGCCTACGGCCCGGGGAGGAGCCAGCCTAGGCTCGTATTCTCTCTCCGCCTAGCTCCGCCTAGCTCCCTGTACTCCAGAGGCTCTGACTGTAGGTCCTGTTTGCCCTCTGCCTAGCATTCGGTTCCAGCATGCTGTTGTGGTGTAGCTGCTAGGTGCTAACATCTTAGATTATTCAATAGACTTGGAATTTGGCAACTTTGACGTCAGTTCAGCAGTAAGAGCGGAAAACCAGCTGAAAAGTATGTGAATAAGGTGCCCTAGGAGATGAAGAACCACAGAAAGAGAGGGCTCTGAGAGAGGGTTTTAGAAGAGGTTTCTAAATCCAGCGTTGCGACGCTAGTTTATTGTCGATCGTGGTGATACAGAGTTTTTGTTTTGGACTTCATGGTTCAAGTGGAGCAAGCGTACATGTTTGGCAGGCTAACAAAACGAGTCGACTGTGTGGCCAATTTGTTAACCTTACCAGTGGATACGCTGTGTCGTGCAGAAAGCCGGGCCTTCCTTCGTAACAAAGCTCATCCTGAACCTTTTTTAGGAAAACCCTCTCGGACTGCATTTTCGCACCAGATCTTTTTTACTAACGTTACTGTCCTGCAGCTTGAAAATGAAGGTTGAAATTGACTCCTTTTCCGGTGCTAAGATCTACCCAGGCAGAGGTACCTTGTTTGTCCGTGGTGACTCCAAGATCTTCAGATTCCAAAACTCCAAGAGCTCTTCTTTGTTCAAGCAGAGAAAGAACCCAAGAAGAATCGCATGGACTGTTCTTTACAGAAGACACCACAAGAAGGGTATCACTGAAGAAGTCGCCAAGAAGAGATCCAGAAAGACCGTCAAGTCCCAAAGAGCTATCGTTGGTGCTTCTTTGGAATTCATCAAGGAGAGAAGATCCTTGAAGACTGAGGTCAGAAAGGCCCAGAGAGAAGACAAGAAGCAGGCCGACAAGGAAAAGAAGAAGGCTGACAAGGAAAAGAGAAAGGCTGAGAAGGCCAAGTCTGCCGGTGCTCAGGGCTCTAAGGTCTCCAAGCAACAGGCCAAGGGTTCTTTCCAGAAGGTCGCTGCCACTTCTCGTTAAGAGAAGTTAGGAATCTTGTACGAAAAATGCAATTCTAACTTCACCAGTACCACTAAGTAGTTACACTCTCTAAGTTTTTTCTCCTGTGTACTTGTAATCTCAAACATCAGTTACATTAAAAAGCGAGGTGTCGGTGGTTGTCAGTTTCCAAAACTTCATTGCGTGGCCGAATCTGGATATATCATTTCATCAAACACGGTGAATAGTTCTGATGTGCGCGAACCACAACTTGATCCATTAGTATACTCAAATTCTGTAGCTTTGCCCGATTTGGCACTCTTAATGATGAGCTTGAACATCTTAAAAATTCGATGCCCGATGAAAAGACAAGCACAGAGGGTTAGCGTTGTTGAATCAGGGCCGGTAGCTGGCAAAATGAACCACAAGTAGTCGCTGGAAAATTATATAAAATCATGTCGAGGCGGAGGTTCTTGTCGAAACAAAATGCAAACAATCAGTTTTCTTTACGGTTTGCAGCGCATTAAACAAACTGACAACCATGAAACTGGGGATCGGCATTCTCACTCTACTCGAATTGCTTCACGGAGCAGCTATACTGGTGGAAGCAGCGGTAAGTAGCGACACAATTGTATCTTGCGACACGGTCAGTACAGGTGGTACTTTGGAAAGCACACCTTATAGCTCATCTACCGCTTCGATATTGGCCCGAGGCACACCTGCGATCGGAGTGTATCATTTCTACCGCTCTGTCACCTATGTCAGCGATTGCAATCCAAGCACACGGACAGCGACAGATGTCAACCCAACCATCACTATATACTAATGACTAGACCTGCCAAGCGAAAGATTCGATGAATACGTCGATGCTCCTTGGTATGCTCTTGTCGTCGTCTTGATGACTTTGAAGTGTGTCCTCTCAATTATCCAAAGGTTTCATGGACGAATCGGTGTTTTTATGTGCCAAATACTCCCAACGACACTAATCTGTATTAAATACTATAGCTAAGAGAGTAATTGAACAGTCCACAACATAACAACAGCCTTGGTTTTACGACCACTTATAAACCACAAACGCTAGTGGTTCAAGCCTGAGATTCCACTCAGCTGGCTGTCCGTTATTTCTAGAGGAAAAATCATTGCTTTCGAAGTTTCGGTGGGCAACTTCTTCTCGAGCTACACGGTTTCTACTTACCACGAAGATTTCGACAGTCCTATTGACTTTTCTGGTCTGACGTGTAGTACTATTTCATGAAAACTCTCGACAAATATGAAATAAGGCTCTAATTGTGTCGATAGCTCTCTCTTCTTCGAGCAAGCTTCGAGTATTTGCGTGTCACTAGCGTTTATTGAAATTCCAAGTTCGATATAAGTTAATCAAATAACCTTATTCGCACCTTCAACACAACTAAAGCTCATAAACCTTGTCGCAGCATGTTTAACAGCACTTTAAGAAATGCCAGAGCTTCGACGCTCCACAGGGCATTTTTCAGACAGTCTTTCAGAAGAACAGCGCTGCGTTTCAATGCAACAGCTGTCAAAACGAAGGAAAAGCCTTCGTTAAAGAAGCTTATGCAAACCTACGGATACTCAGCTCTAGCAGTTTATTTGGGCCTTTCTGCAATTGATTTCCCCATTTGCTTCTTCGCAGTGCATTCCTTGGGTGAAGAAACCATCAAAGTATACATCAACAAGGCCAAACAGACCGTTGGATATGGTCGTGACGAACAGGAATTGATTCAAGAAGTTAGAGCACAGATTGCTGAAAAGGCGCGCAAGAAAGAACTTGGTGAACAGGACCAGACCACACTATGGACAAGAATTAAAGAAAGCTCTCTTTTAACAGAAGCTTTGATCGCATATGGAATACACAAAAGCTTAATCGTATTCAGACTACCGGTTACAGCAGCCATTACACCAGCCACGGTAAAGATCCTGCAGAAATGGGGGTTCAATTTGAACCGCTTCAACAAAGGCTTTAAAACCACCGGCGAAGGCGCCAAAATCAAGTACAAGACTGGTGATCCTAAAGATTTTGTTAGCGGTAAAAATATTCCCAAGCAGGACCAGAAAAAGAGCAGAAAATGGTTCGAAGGAATGATGTGAGCTGATACAGAACTCAAAAGAACCAAAACCGTTTCTTATAATTTGTGTATGTATTTTTCTATGGCAAGCATATCGTGGTGTACAGCCTGACAGTGCGCACCACACCCCTGTATATAATTTTATATATAATAGACTGTTTAGAAAACCAGCTCCCATTCCAGCAAACGGGCCTAACAGCTTATAGTTTGGCTTGATTGCGGCCAACCTTACATTTGATCAAACCGTTAGGATGTGGTGAAGGGTAGAAGAGTTCGTTGTCGTTTTCAAGTCCTTCGAACCATTTCAAATCAAACAAAAAGTAGTGTTTGTTGGGCAATTCGTAAGAAACGTAGGCACATTGAGGAACATCTTTTAAAATGGCAGTTGCCATGTTGAACATCGTGGCCTGCACAGATGGTGAGTTTTCCTTAGCAAAAATATCAAGAGTGATATCGCGTGCGTTGACATAAGCGTTATTGAAAATAGAGTCCTTCGCGCCCGACACAACGCTATTCAAGCAGCCAAGTTTTTTTGGACACCAGTCTAACGTCGCAAAGATGTCTGTTGATAAGACGCGATCATTTGTTGGTTTCAGTGTCGTGTAGTCACACACGTTGTATCCGTAAAACATCGAATTTGTGGACTTCAGGACAGTGAGGTCCTTGATGGAGGTAGACAAAGCGTAGTTGCTAGGGCCGTTCTTCTTGTCATAATCCAAAAACACGATCTTTTTCTCGGGGCCCTGATGTACAAAAGAGTGCTGAGAGGTTTTACCGTCAACGTCGTATTTGGCCCAACGATCCTGTGTGATCTTGATAGTCAATCCAGAAACATGCTCATATTTGGATGTGAAGTGCAAAGCCAGTCTGGCAGCAAACTTTTCGAGAGGAAAAGTATCGAATTTCTTCGCCAGTATCAAAATGGTATTTTTCACCGTGTCAGTAGGAACAATTGGCGCATTGTCAGCCTCGGTGTACGAAACGTCGAAGTCACCTTTTAGCAACACACACACAGTGGCCTCCATCACCTCATGGAATTTTTTGTTCTGCTTGTCTTTTTTGACCTTCAAGAACTTGACGTTGTCCTTTCCATAGGTGGAATTGGCTAGATAAGAGTAGGACATTAGTTGGGGGTTTCCTTAGATTTGGTCAGCTTTGTTGCTTATTGCTGGAGTCTAAAATTATCACATCGATCAAAGCTGCGTTCAAAACTGCAGTAGATGGTCCTTTAAGTACTTCTTCCAACTCTCAATTCATATTCTTCCTCATTTGAGCTTTCCTAAATCAAGATAACGAACGGGCTTGCCCGTTTGGCGATAATCCAAGGGTGATCGCGACAAGCAAGATATCTCTCTTCACGATTTGAGTTATGCGATAAAATGCAGAGAAAATATCAGGCATCGCGCATGCCCGACAGAAACCAGATCTTGTAATCTCTCGGTTCATTTCGTTCGGGGTAGCGCGGTTGGCAAACTAAGGGGATGGAACAGACAAAATCATGAAAAGATGTAAAGATGCTGACACCAAGCAGGGAAGTGGGCTGAGAAGCAAGTGCTATGGCTTTTCCTAATGGGCCCGGGTCTTAAGATTGCCTTTATGTTGAAAAACTCTGACGACCTCAGTCCACTTTCTCAACCCCCAGTTCCTCCTTTTTTCAATGTTTTGACTTGTTAGTAAAGTTGATCATCGATCCGAAAACTCCAAGATGGAAAGAACATACGAGGAATTCGTCTAGATTTTTGATTGCCAATGCTTCCTTGACCAGTAAAAGAGCAGAGGCCCACATCTTCTTCCTTGCGTTGATCTGCTTATCGATTTTTTGCTCATATTCCTTGATCAGCCTAATAGTTTTTTCATCTTCTGGTCTCCACTGCAATTCAAGGCCTTTCAAACGCTGTTGTATCTCAGCAACTTCTTTTCTCGTAGCATCAATGGCGATCCCTATTTCAGCGTTCGAAGGCGTTTTCATCGTGCTTTGCAATTGTGTTGCCACTTCGTTTCGATCTTTCTCAACTCGAATAAGCTCTTCTCTTAGCTCCATCAAGGCTTCAAAAGAAACCTCTTCAAAGCTTAAATCATCATGATGCTCAAGCTCTTGCTCATTGCACACATATATTGCAATCTTTCCGAACATTTTGCAGGTAATGCGATTTTCTTTCACCAGAGTCTCCAAAGCTTTAATAACGCTAGTTTTCGCAACGCTCTTGTTGAGATTTTGTACAATATCATTGGCCGCATATGGACGGTATTGCTCTACGAGATACGCTTCCACAATATTTTCAGCTGTTTCGAAGATGTTTTAGGGTTAGTGCTTTTGAACTCTGTAAAGACGATACCAAACCATCTTGCAAGGTCAGCAAACTTCTCCGAATCTCCATACCTTCCTTTCCTTTGGCCTGACCACTTTTCTTATTTGACATGGTGTGTGTTTCGACTTCTCAAGCTTCTCTTCAAAAGTGGTTATTAGTGGGAAAGAAATATATTAGCCGCCGAGCTTTTATAGAATTATTAGACCTTCAATGATCAATAGAAAAAGAACAGCAACGCTGTCGGACATCATGAAGCTAAGCCGCACAATTGAAATAAGTTGAAGGGCCTATGCTATTTGTGTTTATCCCTGCTGGTTGCTATTGCACTCCAAGAAAGGGCACAGCCTTTGATGGTGTATCAACTGTTTAACTAGATAGTATATGAACTTAAACGGTGTGGCTACTATTCAGTGGCACCAAGGTAATAAGAGAACTAAAGCTGAGATCAATAATTGGGACTCGAACCCCCTGCCTCTTCGAGGTAGATCTTTTCGCTGACTGGTCCCGCGGCGAAACGCTGCGAAAACGGGTATGGAAAATTTTGAATATGAGAATGAACACAATTGCGTGTAGCTATGCAACTGAAGTTGTACTTTCTTAGGAAACCAACGCCCGCTCTTTTTCTTCAAATTAGGATCGACGAGCTCATAACAAGGATTAATGCGGTAAAGAGCATTCCTTGGTAAAAGGAAAGTGTGATCAAAGCTGCGGGGGCACTATTGGAGTATTGTATTGAAACGCCAGGGACAGGTGGCACTGAAACACTGGTGTATGACGAGACAATGCTGGTACTTGAATAAGCGGTAGACACTGCATGGGATCCGCTGGTTGTCAAATAGGATGTGGATCTTATGGGGACGGAGGATGCCGCATAAGTGGAAGTAGTACCAGGAATCACACTCTCGCTGTAATGGACAGAAAAACTTGCAGTGTATGCCGTTCCGGGTACAGGGTTGCATCCATAGCTTTGCGTTGATGGAACGTATGAGGTTGCCGTCACGTAGCTGGTAGACACAGGAACGATCTCATAACTGTAAAGAATCGCCGACGTGCCCTCGGTCAGGGTCCTGGTGGACGTGTATGTACTAGCACTTGTCGCCACTGATGTAGCGTATGCTGACGTCGTGTAGGTGATTACGGTTGTGTATTCAGTCTCGTGCTGTAACACATAGCCAGTTGTCAATGTTGAGTAACTGGTCTTGACGTCGTAACTCACTGCTGTAGTTGGTGCATGAACAATATTGATACTTGTGGACGCCGTACAAGAAATAATGTCTTCATATATGACAGTCTGGTAAACAGTCTTAGGCAACACATCGCAGTCAGGGCAGCGTTTGTTTAGCGTCAAAATATCTGGGGAAATAGGCGCCACGTGGGTTACCTGCTGACCCGTTACCGTCACAGTCTCGAGAGACGTTGTTTGGTAGGTGGATGTAGTCACTGCAGTAACATCAGAGCTGTATGTTGTGGTGTCCAGAGTGACAAGTGTAACTGCCTCGTAAACCACCAAAGTTTGGGGTGAACTGGAATTAGAATACAAGACACTTGGGGTGATGGTTGACGTTGCCAACTGGACGTTTGTAAGCGTTGTTAGGAATTCGCTCGTGATTGTAGTTGGCAGAGTGGCTTGGAAGGTTGTTTCGACGTTGCCTAAATGTGTCAATGTGTATGTAGAGTCGGGCAGCGTCACAACGTAGGTTGTGTAGATGGATGACGTACTTGGTAGCTGAATTCCGTCAGTAGGGACCGGTGCACTCGTAACAGCGGCAGTTAAAGTAGACGTGTAAACGGTCGAAGTAGTGACTCCATTAGTCACAAGCGCTACAGAGGTAACAGCAGCACTCGTTGTAAGCGTAACAGCAGATGTGGTCACAATGGGTGATAATATTTCTGTGATACCCGAGATCGTTGAGTAAGAGGTCACAACTACTGAAGATGAGGTAGTGACAATTGTTGGGATCGAGACTGTGTAGACAGTAGATTTCGTGACACTCTCAGTAACGACCTGTTGACTGTTGGCTACCGTGGTGGTTGGTGAGCTGAATGTAGAATAAATTACCGAACCTTCAGTTTGCACAACTGGTGACGACGTTACAACAGTTGAACATTTTAGTGTAGTTGGCGTCGTTAGAAATTGAGTGGTAATAGTGGTTAGCGCGACTGATGTAGTTGATTCAACTATAGTCTCCGTGGTCAAGACAGGCGAGTTGCTCAAAGTTATGACTATCGTGGAGGTATACAACTCAGTCCCGATCAAAGTGCTAACAGGAACCACTATAGTGCTCGTAACGGTACTAGTGAGAGTCGTAGGTACAGATTCTTGGCCTGGGATGGACGACGTGGAGAAAGATGGCAATTGGGGTAAGGAAGAGACCGCATGCGAAGAGGAGGGCCTTTGGGACGTGCCAGCGATAGGAGCTCCAGAGCTTGGAATATTGGTATGCGGACTTGTTTGTGATATTTGTGAAGCTGTCGTAGTCAAAGTAGTGGGCTCTGTTGAAGGACTTGCTGTGGTGACGGTTTGCGCGGTAGTGATGCTTGTCTCTGGGCTCTGCGATGAAAGTGTGGTGGTCTCTGCTGACTCCGGACTTTGCGGAGGGGTGGAAGCTTGAAACGAGGGGGTTGATGTCACTGCGATTTGCGGGGAAGTCGTAACACTTGTTTCTTGTGCTGGTTGTGCTGGTGTAGTCTCGAATGTCGTTGGAGTCTGAGTAGCAGGCGGGGCATTGGACGTGACTTGTGTGGCTGGTTCGCCGGCGTTGACGGTAGAAATCTGTGAAACCGTAGAAATGACACCATTTGGCTCGGTGGTCACTATAACCGCGGTTCCAGCCAAACTGCTTGCCGTTGTAATTGGGGTGAAGCCGACGGTATCAATGGGGGCAGTATCGGTAGCTACGTCTAAAGTGGTTATGGCCGTTGTGACTGGCGTGAAGCCGATGGTATCAACGGGGGCGGTGGTGGTAGCTACGTTTGGGGTAGTTATCGCCGTTGTGGCACCACCTCCGGCGTTGAAAGTGGTGGTTGGGACAATGACTTGCGTTCCTGCAAGACTTGCTTCGGTTGTGATCACCGCACCTCCTGGAAAATCGGGGTTTGTCTGCTAGTTGGTTAGTGAGCCGTTCTAATGTAGGGAAAATTAAGCGCTTTTAAAAAACATACTTCTGAGATGAAGTCCGGAATGTAGTCTGTGGCATCGGTAGCAAATTGGGCCAGCACTCCGTGTGCTAGTAGTGGGACTAAGACCCATGAAATCAAATGCGAGGGCATCTGATGCTAGAATAAAAAAACCGATATAAGCGCTTCTCGTGTCGTACAGAATGATACCAAAGCTTTGGCGGCTAGTTGGTTTCTCTGAATTTTGTAACTTTTTTCTGTTCTGTTCTATTTTGACCACAAGGGAGGGGTATGAACGAATGGTGATAGTGGAGAGAATCTATCGATCGAATAGCAGGTCTACACGTATAAATGGATAGACGTTTTTTTATTTTAATGAGGCTGCTCACCAGGCGTTTTTGCTCTGTTAACTTGTACGCTCTTTAAAGCTCACACGAGTTATGATTCAAAAGAGTTGGATACCTATTTTTGTAGTGCTTTCAAAAATTATACAGGAGAAGCTCAAATCTCTTCATCCAAAAACGACGAATTATCCATCATTTAAATACTTTTTTCCCCCTCGCTCCCTTCCTGCCTCAAATGGCGTTTTAATTGGCCTCTAAGCGCGCTTATGAGCGGCTTGATCTTACCGAGCTTATGTGGGAACGCGTAAACTAAAAAACGGTATAGCATTTTACTGACGTTGGCCGAGGTTCAATATGCACAATATGCACAAGGAATGCAGAGCTGCATACGGCGCTGTACATAATGCAGTGCGACTGCTTCTAAGAACAAGGGTATTTTCTGCATTTTTGATGACATGCCGCATGAGAAATTTGGGGTGAGAAGACCAAAAGGTGCAATATTGCAACTAAAATGTGACAGTAGCCATGGTATCGGCATGTATACCAGCGCAATTTATGCATATGGTATGTCACTATGCATCAAATGTGCATATAATGTGCATATATTGGAGATCCCGCATAAACCTTGCAGAAAGAGCCTCGGATCTAAGGCTCTAAGGGAAAAAAGATCTCTACGGAAACAGCATAAAAGGGCACTTGAAAGGGCCCACAAGAACAAACAATGACTCCTTGGGGTTCATCCAACCTCATCGTTCATCTGAAATCCGAGCAGCTGCGCCAACCATGGTTTAAAAGTTGGTATGAAAAGCTCCCCGTGCGACATACCGCTAGCCGCTACCTTTCAGAAAACCCCTGTGTTGATTTGCAGATATTGGGTAAAAGGATGAAGATTTTGTTTGTTCTACCCTGGACGCTTTTTCTTTGACGACTTTGGGCGATCATAGTGATAAAACAAAACCCAGTCACCCCTAACGCCCACACACCCATGAGAGGGTCGGTTCGTATACAGTTATACAGAGAGTTTTCACGTGCTTCCTTATTTTTTTCTTTGTCTATTGTGGTCGTTCTTGTGATGTTTCCCCGGCTCACCCCGCACGGATTTCTCAGCTTTCCCGGGCTCTGGCCCAATTTAATTTGAATCTACAAGATTCATTCAAAATTCCCAATTATCAAAAGATCTGCAGAAAACCAACAACCCCATCTCTAAGACGTCTTCGGGCTGAAAGTTAGCCATGCAAATGGACGACGCAGAGGCCAAGAAAAAGCGAAAGTCGCCCAACTCGGGTCCCGATTCGCCGCGGCCCTATATCTGTCCGATATGCTCGCGGGCATTTCACCGTTTGGAGCACCAGACAAGACACGTTCGAACACATACAGGAGAAAAACCGCACGTTTGCGATTTCCCTGGGTGTACCAAACGGTTTAGCCGAAGTGACGAACTCACAAGACACAAACGTATACACACGAACCCACATCCCAAGGGCAAAAGAGGACGCAAAAAGAAAACGGATGTTGCGAGCGGAATCAGCAATAGTACAGACCTTGGAGCGGCCAACAGTGCCGGGAGAGAACGCAAACCAAGGGGGTCGACGACTTTCCAGCTAGGTGACGCAGATGACGACGAAACCTCGGACGTCAACAACGCGGCAAGCTCGTCTGAGGAGCAAAGTATGGGTCTTCTTGTCAACGCAGCTCTTGGCAGTTTGCCCGCGACAGACAACAAAAACCCTCAGGAAGGGCCAGGTGCACTTCACACCGTGCGCTCTCTTCCATCCTTGAAATCGTGGGATCCTTCTCAGGCCCGAAGCTCGCCTCCGGGACAAACTCCTGTAGGGGGCCAAGCTTACTATTCATCAGCTGTCAATCTACACCAACCAGAGAGCTTGCCTTTCAAACCGGTACCGTCACGTCTCAAACTGAATGTACTTTCGTCATTACAAAAGATGACCCCGTTGGCGCCAGTTGGAAGCCCCGAACGAAATCTCAATCTTCCAAGCCCCGAGATCGTAAAGCCAGGGTTTGTATCCCAAGACGGGCACACCACACAGATACCTCGAGCAAGAAGCACTCTCGGTGCATTTCCTGCGCACGGTTCCTCGAGCTCACTAACTAGCATTTCCAACTTGATCACGGCCGATGATGGTGACGACGAACTCGACGACGAGGAACTGGGCAGGGCCCGCAAAAAGTCGAGAACTACCACTCCAACCATGAGCCGCAGCCACAGTCGCACAAACTTACTTTCGAGTGCAGGCTCCTTCACAAATTTGCATCATTTGCAGCAGCCTCCAGGCATCGCGGGCATGCTGTCATCCAAGACGTCGACAACCGATTTCAGCAGAGAGCTAGACCAAAAACTACAAAACGTTCAAAAGACACACTCGGGCCAATATTTGGACCATTACGTTTCTACGCCATCTGCCGCGCATTCTTCTGCAACGTCAGCCAAGTACACACCGCTGGGGACCCCTCCTCGAATACCGAGTCCTTCGAATGCCAAAATCAGTTTAGATTTGAAGGGCGCAGCAGAAAACGGCCGTCGTGCGGGGGAAGAACCAGTATCAGATCTGCCTCCTATTAGGAGTTTGCATTTACAGTTTCCCACTGGATGAGTACAAGTAATCGAGTTTTTAACAAATTTGTAATAGTAATTGATAGAATCTTCATCGATGTAAGAGAGAGAGAGACTTGTCTAAAATGCTAAGATCACTTTGTACTCAGCTGGCGAGTACAGCAACGGCGATGTCAATGCCGTGAGAAATGATGTAGAAATATCATTTTTGTTTTTCGCGTCATGTTCAAAAGAAGCTCATCGTTTAGCAGAAGTCCGTACCGTATTCGTCAAAGAGTTGGGGGGGCGGGGGGCGCTCTCTCTACCCCTTTTTTCGTTTCCGTTTTCGTCTTCGTTCTCGTTTCCGTTTGTTCTGGAAACTGTTTTGGCGATCCCCCAGATCAAACATGGGTTTGGCTCTTTAAATTCCAAATTATTCTTTTTCATCAAGTTCCAGAATCGTGGAAAGGTCTACGAGTCTTGAAGCCCACAAATGAATACTTCATCAATCGTTCTAGCCCAAGACCAAGAAGAGATTAATGAGAGAAAACGTGTTCACTTCTTGGTCTTGAAAACTGTTTAGAAATCTACTACAAATCAGCCCCTGTTCTTTATGGCACTTTTTTTTTCATTTTTCATTTTTTTGTCCTTCTAGAGCTCAATTTCAAATTCTCCGGCCCTGTCTCATTTTGACACTTTTAATTCAAAATTCGACCTTATTTTTCTCATCATTTCTACCTCTCCGCCCCTTCCCACGTAAGCTCGTTTCACAAATCGGAATTATTCTCTTCTCTGAACGCGCCTTGTCTAACTCACCTCTTCTCACCTGTTTCTGAAAAAAAACTCACGATCTACAATCCTATCCTTAGCCAGATCAAGATCAAAATGTTCCTCTCAAAGTGAGGCCAGTTTTTTTTTTCAGTTTTTCCGCTCTTGTTGCGATGCCGATGCCGATGCCGATGCGATGAGCTGAGATTGAGATGAGGTGCCCGTTGTTGTCCGGGCCAACATTTTCCACCTAAATTTTTTTTGATTTTTACCCGTGTAATAGGTAGCTAGCTAGCTGCTGGCAGCTATAGTTTCGAATTGTTTCTTGTGAATTCCACCCTCTTGGACCTTGTAGGCCAGCAGCCCCTGTTGTTACAGGAAAATAATCCTGACCAGAGACCTAGATGTGGAACACACGTTGCTAGCAAGTATTGACGAGAATTCACAACACCCAACATTACTGCCGTTTCACAAGGTGAAAAAAAAAGAATCAATCAGAAATAATTGCAGTCAAGACACCACGGAATAGAATTACTAGAATTAGTTACTAGAAAATTTACTAGAATATACACCACATCAAAAGTGTTTTTTCTCGACAAACGCGAAGAATACGCACGAATTTGAGGCTTGTTTCTCTCAGTTTTTTATATTTCTCGCTTGGCCCGTCGTCTTGTCTTAAAGTTTCTACTACTACATTCACCGACCCAGATGGAAAATATTTGAAAAATCACTTAGGTTACTGCTATATTTGAAATTTGAAAAATCATATAAAATTAGCCCTTGTCCCGTTGAAAAGCTGACCAGGAATTGTACGAACGGATCAAGCGCCGTGAACGTTTAAAAGATTAGTTTTGGGCCCCATTGAAATCGATTCACTTTGCATCAATCGCATAGGTATTTGCACGGTTGTTGGGCAGAATTGAATTTTTCAAAAATAGACGGTGAAGTTCATATAAATACCCAGAAAAGCATCGAGCATCTATAAAAGTTGATTCAACACGCATCGCTTCAGACAAGAAAGAAATCCGGATAGATATATAAAGGAGACGAATAACGGTACAGCAAGAGATCAACGACAGTGGGAAGAGGTCAGAATATACACACACAAAAATCGCATGAATATCGGACAACTGGTAGCAGAACTAGCAACTAGTCAGTCAAGTTTCTGACTTAACAATCCCGCATTCCAACCTTTCTGGCATCAATCACCCTTTTTTCTTTTCTTTCCTTCCCTCGTACCATCATGTCTGCATTCAACGACTACTGTGTCGTTTGTGAAACATTGATCCAAGACACCACCAGCAGACTCTACTGTTCTGCATCGTGCTGTCAGCACGATTTGAGCTCGAAACGGCGCAAAAGCGCCGTGGAAGAACTCGTGGCCACTCCACAGCTCTGTCCTCTGGATCTCGAAGCCAATTGCGACTCTGAAGACGAAGAACTTTCAGATTTGGACTACATGGCCACGGTTCCAACCACCGTTAGCACACCCAGATCGGCTCACCAAAAGGAAGTCGCTTTGGACGGCTACTTTTCGCTCGCTTCAGAACCGTCATTGGACCACACTGCAGAGAATAACTATCGTTTGTGGCTCAACGCCCAAGACGTTTAGCTCTCGCCCCCACGGTCCTAACTTCCCACACATTTGCATTATTCCCCCTATCCCGCATTATTCCCCCCGCTAGCATCACGGTATAACATCGTTTCCGTCTAAAGAAGCGACATTTGCTCACTTAACGAATTATCATGACAAAAACCCAAAAAAAATCACGACCAACCAATACCCCAAGCATTGCTTCAACACGTTGAGAAGTATTCGGAACACTTTTATATATATAGTTATGAATATATGTATATGAGCCTGGAAGCCCTCAAGGGCTTTGGCAACAACAGTGTGCCGTTGAAGCCATTCAGCCTTTGTAGCAGCGCTTTCTTTTGCATCCAAGAAAAAATATGAAAAACTCAAAAAGAAGGTAAATAAGTTTAAAGATAATATCCTTGTTATGTTGCCCGCTAGGCCGGGCACTGCCCAGGCATCACCCATTGTGTCTACCGAATTTGAGTCAACCGCGTGGTGTTCAAATGGATCTTAATATCCATATTATCGGTGTCTTCTTCAATGTTGGCAATCCGGTTTTGCTGCGCATCAATTTCGTCTCCACTAGCAATTGCAAGCCTCTTCAGACGTCCACTGATTTGGCCCACCTTGTCGAGGTTCTTGTCAATCTCGAGTTCCATCTCATCATCTTCAGCGTCATTCTCAAATTGATACCTTTTGGACCTCTCTAAAATTGCTTGATTTTGGTAACGCTGTTTGACACTGTCATGTGGATCCTGTCCTGAAGCGTTCATTGCACTTTCAATGCGGTTTGTCGATTGCATGAGACGTCCATTTGTTTGTTTTTGAATGAGTTTGTCCTCTATTCTTTGCGTTCTTATACGTTCCTCTGCTTCTCGCAGACGACGCTTAGAATTGAAAGGATTACTCATGTGAACAGCCAAAATATTGCGGTTCAGCTTTTTCAATTCAGCCACTTTATCATCTGCAACTCTATTTTGCATCCTCATCAAATCTAGATTTCTTTCAACAGCGTTTAATTTCTCACTTTGATGACCTAGCATCCCAAGAGTGTTGGTCCCTGCCATTTCTGCCTCTTGTGCCATCTTGAGCGTATTCCTAGTGGAGGCCACAGAGCTCTGCTTTGTAAACCTGATCTGCTGCTTGATCTCGTCGACCGCCTCATCTTCTTCTTGCTGTTGCCTTTGTTCATTTTCCCTTTGAATGTCCTCGAATGTTTGAAACCCACGGTCATTTGAAGTATCCTGCAAATAATCCTGTTGCGGGGTAGTTTGCTGTTGGAGCTGTTGCCGCTGATAAACATCATTTTCATATCCAACATTCATGGGGCTGTTGAAATCTTCTTCCTCATCTTGCAAGGTTGCATTCAAGTCGATTTCGTCGTTGTTGTCGCTTTTTGATGGGTTTTCGAAATCAAATGATGCATCTGTAGCACCCGCTGTAGCTATCCGAGACTTCCCTTGTGGACCTTGCGGGCTAGAGATCGTAGCCGTTCTACTCTCAGATTGAGGGTTCCCATATTGCGGCACCCTAGAGCTGGACACCGGAGACTGGCGTGATGCTGTGCTGTAACTATTACTTCTGCTTGACGAGCTGTATGGATCATCGCCAAGGGAGGCGTAAGGATTGGCAGAACGTCCTTGCCCGGGTGGGATATTCGTACGCGAGGGTGGCTGTTGGCTCCCAGAACGATTGTTCTCCGATTGATGCTGCCCGTAAGGGTTGACGTTCGACCGTTGTTGGCCATATGAGTTGAAATCCGACTGCTGCTGTCCGTAAGGATTGGAAGTAGACCGCTGCTGTTCATAAGGGTTGGAAGTAGATGTCGTACGAGCATATGGATCACTGGACGATTTTTCATAGGGATTATTTGAGGCGTAACCTGCAGGGCCTGAGGTTGAATAAGGATTCTGTTCCTGGCGACGATCCTGAACGTTATTTCTGGCATACGGGTCGAAACTGCTCTTATCCGGTGCCTTCAAATAAGGATCGGCTTTGTTTTCGGTGTCCATTTCGGACTTATTTAAATCGTCCAAATCCGCATTGTTTTTGGCACTGTTTTCATAGCCTGGAGGTGCATAAAACCGGTCTTCAGCTTTATCCTTTGCGAAGTGCCCATATGCTGCAAATTTCTCCTTCTTTGTTCTTCTCACATTCTTCGTAGGGATACCAAGTTCGTTGAGTTGTTCGCGGTTCATTTCCGGAGTATCCTCCTCGGGAGGCTTGATCTTAAAGAACTTCTTGATTCCCATCTTGCTGAATTAATCGTGGACTATTTCAGAAACCTCTTGAAAGGAACAAGGTTCTTGTATTTTGCAGAAAAGTAACTGTTCGGATGTGAAAGATGTAGTTTCGCTATAATTATCTTGAATACGCTTATAACGTTGTCGTATGGAATGAGTGTGAATCTACGTCAAACAGAGCACTGCAATGAAAATCAAACTCTCCAAAACTATTGAATTTAAGCAAAGTTACATGCCCCTGAATGCATTCTTACCGGCCCTTCTGCCCTGTGAGCGTGCCCTAGATCTACCGCTGTCTCTCTCTTGAGTTTCTTCATCGCTACCGACCGCGATGCTCTTTTTATTCTTTTGATGTGTAGATGAGCGCTTGGTGGGCACGTAGCTGAATTCTGCCTCTCCCTGGTGGTTGCGACGAACACCAGCTGTGTTTCTATCGCGTTGGTGTTCTTTCTGGCGCATTTCCTGTACCTTCGTATCGAATGCTTCACCTTGTGCGTCGTTGTTGACCATTCCAACGCTCATTTGATTCTTGAATTGAGCGTCAGTTTCGCGCTCCCGTTTACGGCGCTGAGCAGCGGCAACCTTTTTGGCTAGCAACTTCTTTTCTGATTCACTCATCTCTTGAGAGCCACTCTTGCTATCGCTATCACTATCGTTGTCATCGCTATTATCGTCCTCTTCTTCAGAGTCAGAATACTGGCCGCGACCTTCCCGCCTGGCAATTCTTTCTTCGTCGGACTCCTCCGCAGCTGTAAGTGCTCTGATACGCTTCGCCGCTCCTTCGTCCGTTTCTTTGGCGGATTTGACAGGATTTAGCTGTTTGTAGTCATAATCTTGTTCGTCCACTTGGAAATCTTCATCCTCGAACATTTCCTTGAAACGATCGTCAGTAAGAACGTCGCCAGCTTCCTTGTCACCACGCTTTTGCGACAATTTGTCCGCCAAGTCTTTGTTGAACTTGACCTTGGGCTTTTTGACAGCCCCGGATGTGCGAATGCGGGACTCCCTTTCTTTCTCGATACGCCGTCTGATCTCTCTTTCTCTTTCGTCTCTGTAGGAATTGGGATTTGCGATAAGCGCAACCTTATCGTAGAGTTCGTTGTTGATAAAATAACCATGCATGTATGCCCTCAAAACCTTCGAGCCCACCAAGTGAGCCAGGCCCAGTTTCTTGACGTCATCTCTTGTGATGAATCTATAGTTGGAGTAGACAGAGTCGCTTGGTTTTTCCTCCAACTCTTCTGTGATAGAATCCAAAAAGGAGCACCATTGTGGAGCAGGTCCTAGATTTGGGATGTAGTAAGTGTTCATCGCAATTCCTTCGTTCGCGGTGAAAAACATACCGGTGCCAGGAATGTGTTCTATGTCATTGATATCCACACTTGGTTCCATTGAAGCATAAGCCTTTCCATCATTTCTATTCCATATTTTGGCAATTCTCTTGTCACAAGTGAGAATATTATCGCTGCCACCTTCGGCTCCTGTGTTCTCTAGCCATATAATTTTCTTAATATCAAAACCATAGCCTTGATCTTTGACAATGGTGGGTTGCGAGGTCCGCAAATCGTATAAGTAAGAGTAACCGGTAGAAGTCCCGCACGCAAAATTTAGACCATCACTTCTGAAGCTGGTTGCTGTTACCTGAAAGGGAGAGTTGTCAAAGCTGTTCTCCAAAATCAGCTTTGCTGCCCTGGAGCGAGAACGGGAGTCCCAGAACTCCACCACGTTATCTTCCACTCCCACTGCTAGCAGTCCATTCGTCTCATTCACAGATACATGATTCACACCTTCTGTATCGAGTTTGAGAGGGTTCAAAAATCTACCCTGCTCAAGATTAAGTCTGTAGAGCTCATCCCCACTGGCACCCACGTAAAGGTCGCAATTAACTTTGTTATATGCCAAACTCCGTCCAAATTTGGGTATTCTCGTCGTATAATGAAGACCACCTTTGTTTTGGAATTGAATACTTCTATCGTTTTGTAGATGAACACTTTTTGTCCAGTCATCAGAAAGGATCAAGAAGTCAACGTTCTCAGCGTCCGTATGTCTTTCAAACTTAAGTGATAGATTTGCGAAGTCATACAAATGAATCTGTGGTTTGTACGTACCGGTAGCCATAGCATATTGACCATCTGGTGTGCACTTAATTTTGTTGGAGGCCTCGCTGAACTCAAAATCTTGTACCAACTCCACACGATTTTGAAACTCTAAGTCATTCTTGAGTGAGCGCTTTCTCTTCTTCGCGATCCAATCAGGTAGTGACCGTGATACATTAGTACCAGAAACTTGATATACAGAGTTATCACTTGCCGACGTCGATTTGAGAACCATTTGCAGCTCTTTTCAATTCTCCTATGGACGTGTGGACCACAATGTCAATATCCAAGATGCGCCGAGATGAGCAGATGAGATGAGATGAGCTTTCAAAATTTTTCGAAATTAAGTTTTTCAACGACCTCACTCCGCATGAAAATTGACATTCAAGTGACAGGAATCACACAACAGCCTAAAAGGAAGCCTGAGCACTTGTGTGGACCTTCCAACTATTGTTGCAAGTAGTTGAATCGATCTACATGCACTGACTGTGCTCTGCTGTTGTTAGCGGCGCGGTTGTGACCCCCTAAAATGTAGTTTTTACCCGTACTTACAGCGGATCCAGTATCTGGAGACGAGAGAGGGCCCTGTGAAAAGCAGTTGGGACTCCAAGAGGTCCCGTTATTCAACGGTATCGAAGCGGAACCACTAAACGTTGCACCGAGCTCTTTTGTAATTGTTGCTTGCTGCCTTCCAGTCGGAAATGATGGACGTAGATCCAGGCCTTCGATGGACGAATTGGGCGGCTTTACTCCCTCCGCAGACCTCGAGCTTGAGTGATGACGTTCGATCTGTTGCAAAGCACTGTTCACTTCTGCTCTATTGTATTGAGACCTGCTGGATGGGACAAATGAATTTGCGTGAGCATTAAATTTTGTGTATTGATAGCCTTTTCTGAACTCCGAGCTATCGCTTGTTCTAACGAATTGTGGGGATGGTTCCGTAAGTGCGGTCTGCGTGTTGTCTTGTGGAAACATAATACCCAGAAATTCTGAAGCATCAAGGCTCACAAATGTCACAGGCGGCGCTTCAATACTGAAGACATCCGTCAAAAAGCGGCTATAAGTGTCTGTTCCGTCATTCCACAATATGATCTGACTGTAAAGTGCATCTCGGATAAGCTTGTTGGTAAGCGTGGGGCCTTGTAGCGCGCTGAGACGAGACTGGAATGAAACATGACTCAAAATTTGCATAGACACCGCATGCATGCTCAAATCAATCAATGAAATACGACTTGAAAATTTGATGAACTGATACAACGACGCCCCTTCTAATGTGGAAACCAGAGCTTCGAAGCATTTTAAAGCATTTAGCGTCATTATTCTGCTTTGCACATAGGCCTCTTGCTCATCTATGAGGGTTCCGAAAAAAACCTCGTCCTGAAATTGCCGACACAGCAGCAAAACAGAAGTTATTGCGACAAAATACAGCTCTGATATCTCACTTTTGGACTTTGTTTCCACAACTTGTGATTCATCGTTATCCTTATCCTGGCTCGCGTCCTTGACTTCAAGGGACAGATCAAGATCATTTACTCCGTAAAAGATCAGCAAATTTTTGTTGATGAGCATAACATGGTTCAAACATTCCAGCATCAAAAGTACGGTAATAGAGTACTCGCTTGTTTGAATCGGGAATTTTGGGTTTTTTTCCTGTAACCCAAATCCTGCTCTAGCAATTGGCGGTATGTCAGGAACAACCTGGTCGAAAAATTCGGGAAGCTCGTAAGGCGATGATCTCATTGCCCAATTGCTTTTGTCGGAGTCGAGATGAGTAGCATTGAACATAAGATTTCCCGTATCAACAAGGAACCGCGCTAGGATATACTGCAAAATGTTTGTGAGCCCGAAAAGACTTTGAGTGCTACCCATCGTACCCAGTTCCATATGCAAAGTCTGTATGTGTCCATTTTCGCAAAGATTGCGGGTGTGACGCAGTGCCGAATTCAAGACGGCAATCAAATGAGGCTCCTCTAAAAAGTTGAGGTCCGGGTGGTCCACAATTTCCATGAAGACAGATAGGTTGAAAGCAGTACTCTCATCAAGCTTCTTGAAACAATCATTGTCGATGGTCTGTGATAGGAAATCACGAAGAAAATTAGCAAAGGACTCTGAGACATGGTTGCGGCACTGGATAACACGGCGTGCTACTCTGTACAAAAAAAAATTGATTGCTGTGGTATTGCGATCTTTTAGCTCGTGCCATTGCAGCACATTGTGTCCTCTTGAAGCAATGAGAAAGTCCAGTTTGTGTTCCTGGGTAGTTGCAAGTAGCAGGCTCTGGCTTAAAACACTACTGTACAGATCTGGCAACGCTTCATATGTCCATAAAGGCACCCACAGCGTTCTGAGGACTGAGCCGAGTGTCAGTCTCAAGGCTCGAAGTAGTGAAACGCTGAGCTGTCCAAACAATGCCAATTTTGCGACGACAGAATACACACCAGGCTTGTAGTCCGGTGTCAAGTTGACGGTACCGCAAATTTCACGCAAAAGCGATCCCAAAGTGTGATTATCAGTCACCGAACGTGCAAATCGATTGGCCACCGATGTCAGATCTTTGTGGATGGCAAATCCAGCGAACACAGCGGCTAGCAAGTCCGCACATACGTCCCTGTTCTTTGGCTCTCTCGCAAGCAGCTCAAGCAAGGCAATTAGTGGGTCCACATCGCCGGCCACGTCAACCGTGATGTTCTGATCGCTTTTCAGGTTCAAAACTGCATTGGCAAAACGTTCGGTTTCTTCCCATTCGTCGCCCCTTCTGACTCGAATTAAACTCAACTTTAGAACATCATTTTTGAGTTCTTCGAAGGTCGGGACTAACGAGCCAGGTTCCGCGTTTTTTGGCGTAGCTTCCATCTCGGCGGCTAATTGCTAGAACAAACCGCTTTCAGTGCTATACAAATGTCCTATATGTTCGATATGTCTCAAGCTATGTACACAGACAGTCCTTATTATATACTACTAGTTTACTTACAGGCTTCAGACTTTATCTGATCTCGCAGTGTTTTTATATGAAACAAGGAGGCCATTATTTGTTGTTTGAGAAAGTGACACATCATTGAGGGGGGAGATACTTTTTTATAGTGCCTCAGAAACCTAATGAATTTGAGGAACGCGTTTGGTCACATGTACGTGAGTCGCGTCAGTTTATAGCCTTGAGGGTCAAAAAGTCCTCACATCTAAGAAAAGAGCAGCAGTAATTATGGTGCGTTTGAATACCGCCTTTTAGTTATTGGTCTTGGAGAATTGCTTAGGCGTTTCAGTCGATCTTGAAAACGCGTTCTTCCACTGGATTTGTAAAATTTAAAAGGGAAGTATCATCCATCTAAATTGAGAAAACAGCGATACCAAGGGATGATAGTGCAAAACATGGAACTCGGAAGTGTTTTGATATCTACTGTATGTTTTCTGACGTCTGACGAATATTTTCGCGCCATCAAACAAGGTCTTCTACCGAGGTAATCAACTTGAAACGCACTTCTACAGTTTTATCCACCTAAGAAACCAAAACTAGGGAGTATGTATCTTTCGAGCAAATGAATTGACTGTACATACAAGAGAGACACGAAAGCTATCTCTTCAGGATGGAAACTACATACCAATAACGCTTCATCTCCGTTTTATCTATCATTGACACTACAAAGTCGCCAGCCCATCATGTGATCTCTCTCATCCATGTTCGTCAGATCCATCGTTCATAGGCATCGACATAGTCAATTTTGAACGATGATCAGCTCATTCACTGGCGACTTAACATGGTACTACCGCCCTGGATGAACTACATTCAGAGTTGTGTTTTGTCCGCACTGGAAAGTTGTCCAAATCCATATTCATTCGTGTTGCAAGGGTCTTTTTTTTCAGGACTGCAGAAGTGCCCAGTTTGATCGATTTGCACATAAAAGAAAGAGCTTCCGCGGTTTTCTTTGGTCGCTATATTCAAGTGAATTGTCGTTACTTTTGCTTGAGTTATACAGCACATACCACTTCCAGTTCAGTACCCAGCTTTCTCACGGAAAGGTCCCCAACCGACAAGAATTTCTGCTTCGTCCCAAGGGGAAACTCATACTATAGGTACCCTTAAAACTGAGGAACTGATAAAAGAAGCAGACATATCAACGCAACGGCCGTAATTGTTGCATTAGCATATCAAGACTGAGATCACCAGCATCAACCTTTAGCTTTTCCTGAGCTACTGGGCAAAAATCAGTTTTTACAACTAGAACAAAACCTTTCGTGATGGGCAAGGCATTGATTATCGTCGACGTGCAGCACGATTTTCTGCCTCCAAAGGGTTCTTTGGCGGTGTCTGCGGGCGATGAAGTCGTATCTCCCATTGTGGATTTGATGCGCGACGAAAGATGGTGCGTTGTTGTCGCCACACAGGACTGGCATCCCGAGAATCATGTGTCGTTTGCCCGCAACCACGATCTACCGGATTTCAGTCCATTTGACTACGCCTCGCCCTCGAATCCAAGCAAGACGCAAGCGGCCACATTATGGCCCGTACATTGCGTACAGGACTCGTGGGGCTCCCAACTGGCTCCTAAGCTAGCTCAGGCGTTCGACACTCTTCAATGCGACCACCATGTGGTGCAAAAAGGGTTTCTAAGCGATCGCGAGTACTACTCTGCATTTAACGACATCTGGAACGATCACCACACAAGTCTTGACGCCCTATTGCAGAAGCATGGCGTCAACGACGTATTTGTTGTGGGACTTGCCCTCGACTACTGTGTGAAAAGCACTGCCATTTCAGCAGCCCAGTTGGGCTACCGAACCACGATACTCAAGAACTACACTCGTGCCATAGCCTCAGACGACAAGTCTATGAGCAACCTTAAACAGGAACTCGTGCAGAACGATGTAGCTCTAAAATGAACCGGCCAGCAGCCTTAACTACTGTGTGGTTTAGGTTCCAGAATTGTGCATCATCAAAGAAAGCAGCTCAGATGACCGGACTCTTCCAACACATCAGCAATACGACGGGTCTGGAACTATACAGCAGCCTTCGTAACGGTCTTCCCTTTTTTTTTCCTCAAACACTTTGTATGCCCAAAAATTCTTTCTGGTTTTTCGTGATTTCGCGATTGATTCATCATCCGTACGTAGCCTCAAGCGAGAAAAGCGAAATATAGTAACAAAGCCCGGTAAAAAAGTTTTGTTGGCCAAGAATCTGGACTGTCACTTCGAATTGAAAAGCCTTTCGGAACAAGCTCATTATCACAGCTTCTTAAATGTACTGTGTGAGGTGATTGATTTCCACCGTTTTCAGTATGCGAAAAGGTTCTTTTAGGTTTTACATGCTCAAATGAACTAATATTAAATTATTGAATAAAATTAAAGTATATTCAAGTTGAACAGAACAAACCTCAACTTCAGATTCAGAAGTCTGGCAAGGAAAGGAAGCCATGGCTAAGTTGACCAAGCGCGGGAAAGTAGTGATAGCATGTGCTGTGTTTCTGTATGTACTGGTGTCAGCTCAGATCGGTAGCTGGAAAATGAAGAACAATTTCTATAAAGGGTTCAAAACGCGGCTTCCGATCACCTCTAACACCAAAGATATCAACCTAAAACAGTTCCAATCAGAAAACCTGCGACAGCAATCAGTTGCGAGTTTGAGATCACAGCTAACGCTCCAGTTTCCGTATGATGCATCGCAACCGATGCCGCAAAGGGTGTGGCAGACTTGGCGAACAGCATTGGACTCACCCAAAATGTCGCCAGAATTTCGCAGATTTAGCGGTCTCTGGAGCGAAGCAGTAGCGGAGCAACAATTCGGCGAATACGCCTTGGTCCCAGATAGCCATATGTCGTCACTGCTACAAAACCTGTACGGTGCAGTTCCACAGGTTATTCAGGCGTTCGATTCCCTTCCACTTCCAATTCTCAAAGCGGACTTTTTCAGATACCTAATACTGTACGCACGCGGTGGTATCTACTCGGACATGGACACGTACCCATTGAAGCCACTGGATTCGTGGCCATCGGTAGCCTTGGATGAGAAGCCTCATGCGCGGTTGCCTATTCAATATAGAGGAGTGCAACCAGAAAGCATTGTCTCGGCTCCAGAACCGGGTTTCGTGGCCGGAATAGAGGCCGACCCAGACAGATTTGATTGGAATGAGTGGTATGCGCGTAGAATTCAATTTTGCCAATGGACAATTCAATCCAAACCGGGCCATCCTCTTTTGAGAGAACTCATCATCAACATCACCGCAACCACACTTGCAAGCACGAATATCAACAGCAATGTCCAGGCACCAGCTTTCATACTGGATGAAGATCATAAAAGTGACTACTTGGTGAATTGTCGCGATAAAAGAAGAAATGACGATAACTTTCCAGCGCAACAGAAAAAAACATCGAAAAATGTTGATGGAACTGATACCATGAACTGGACAGGGCCCGGCATTTTCACAGATGCCATTTTCGACTACATCAACAATCTGGTGCAGACTAATACCGACATATCCATTATCAACAACAATTTGGGGGCGGATCATCAGGGCGGCTCTAAAACTCAACAGTTTTACCGGAAAATCACTCAGGGCCTCGAGTCAAGCGCCACTTTTGTCAAAGAGTTTTTCACTTTGATTGAAGAGCCGGTGATGATTGATGACGTGATGATTTTACCCATTACCAGCTTTTCACCAGGTGTTAACCAGATGAACGCCAAGATGGACGACGATAAGATGGCGTTCGTCAAGCATATGTTTGAGGGATCATGGAAGGGCGACGAAGCTACGAGGAAGAAAACCTCACAACAGCAGGTTTCTGGTGATGATGTCTGAGCATTTGTTTTGTCTTTTAGGTATGCACCCCCAGCTTACAGAAAATTCAATATCGTGCTGGCCAGCTGTACATACATATATATATTACACATTGCATCTTGAAGAGGGTTTTACGCTAAAGGATCACGCAATCTTTTTTCTTCTTGCGCTTAAGATCAAGTTTTTTGGCCTTTGCCTGTGGTAAAGTCCTCGCGTTAGAGGACAAGTCGGCCGTATTGCCTCTGGAAAGCGGTCCCTGGTGACCCTGTTGTAGCCCAAGAGGACTGTGGGGTCCCGAAGTCGATGTAAGGCCTGTTTCGCGGCGCGACATACGACCTGCGGAGCCGGGGCCTGCGTTTTGCACCTCCATCTCATTACGAATGATTTGTCTGACGACATCAACGAATACTTCGTCCACGTTGCTCCTTTGTAGCGCGCTCGTCTCATAGAAGGGCACTTTCCCCCACTTGCTGCTCATTTCCACGCCTTCTTCTACAGAGATCACCCTCTCGTCTTCTAAATCCGCTTTGTTACCCACTAATACCATGGGAACTTTTGTCGAGTCCTTTATGCGCAGTACCTGCTCTCGTAGCTCTATCAATTCTTCCAGTGACTGTCTATCCGTTACCGAATAAACCAATAGGAACCCAAGCCCAGACTTGATATAAAGTTCACGCATCGCTGTGAACTGGGCCACGCCGGCTGTGTCGAGAATTTCAAGATCGAAAACCTTCTTGTCAATCTCCATCGATTTGCGATATGAGTCTTCTATTGTGGGATCATAAGTATCCAGGTATACTCCCTGTACAAACTGCACTGTTAAACATGATTTGCCTACACCACCAGCACCCAAAACAACCAGCTTGTAGTCCCGCATTTTCGATGTTTGTTTGGAGTTCTGTCGAGATGCTAACCGTTCACTGTTTCTTGACTGATTAAAGGTTATTTTTCAAGCTAATTAATTATATTACTTTACTGACAATATTGTATAGATCCGATATATCAGGAACTTGAATGTATAAGAACAGTGGAATAGCGAGATAACATTAACATCAGCTAGTTTCTTTACCACGAAATTAGCATTTTATTATGCGTGCTTTCAACCCAAGACTGTTCTTTTCCAACTCAATCTACAAATCTTACTCAACTTCAGCGAATATTGATGTTTCATTCTCTACGGCAAGCCTGAAAATCGGATGGGCATCGCAGGTGCGAAATCACCCAAACTCCGATAAAATGTACATTTCCAAGATCCAATTGTCTCCGGACATCGATGTCGATGGTGGAGAACCTGTTTTCAAGCAGGTTTGTAGCGGTCTGAGACCATACATAACCGCTGACGAGCTGCAAGGCCAATTACTACTAGTTATTGACAACATGAAAAAATGCAAGTTGCGAGGTGAAATTAGCGAGGCTATGGTACTGTGTGGTGACGGTGATGTGGATAATGGCAAGGTAGTGCGGACATGCGTGCCGTCGGTTTTTGATCGTCGATTGATCGGAAAGCAGGTATTTTTGAAGGATACCGTGCAAACTGAGCCTCCAACGCGGAAAATCAAGCCCAACGAATGGCTAGAGCTCAGCAACAGACTCAGTGTTGGAACAACCGGCGAAGTGGTCTACAAGGACCCTAAAACGGGCCAAACAACTCCCTTATGCGTTAGCAACGGCGAAAAAACAGTCTCGATCATGGTTCATTCTGTGCCTGCCGGAACGCCTATTCGCTAGCGCTCTGGTCCCTTTGAGTAGGGCACATAAGAAGAACTTTGAGGAAAACCGATTGGGAACACCGTATAGAGCACACACCTCTCTCTGTGAAAAGACACGTCGAGTTCTAGAGGCACGTGACCAGTCTCATCGCTGGGCTTCCTGGGTCCAAAAATTTCAAATCTACTCACCTTCTACATAAGGTGAGTGTTTGAGAGAGAACGACAGAACCAAGATCTTAAACCACAACGCTACTATTACGAAGGCTTTCCACAGCACCGATGATTCATCAGATGGCACCATGGGTGCCTCAATTCACGCAATCGCTGAAGAATCATTCGCAATCGTTCACTCCGTTCTATTTTGCTACCGTTGATCCTTTGACCAACAAACCCAAATGCAGAACCGTGATCTTCAGGGATTTCCTGTTCCACGATAAACGCAGCAACGTGTTAACGTTCACGACGGATTTGCGTGGAGACAAGGTCAAGGAGATTCTTGCTGCTAACTCGGACACAGCGCCGTTCGAGGCGTGTTTCTACTTTCCCAGCACATGGGAGCAGTACCGTTTTAGCGGGAAGTGTTTTGTCGTATCACACCAGCAGGCACCACCCATTTCTGCCAAGTACAACCAGCAGAACTCTGGGTTTATCGATTACCCGATTTTATCGCCCAGCATTTATGGAGGTGCCCAAATACTTTACCAAGACGAGCAGGTTGACAAGAATAGCGGCGGGGGGTCCAGCACAGATTCCGAGCCAGAAGCAAATTCTGCTGGGGACATAAGTGCTGGCCACGAACCGCAGCACGCTACGTTGTCCCGCAGCTCTACACGCAGTTCAGGTGGTCTGGGAGTAACGAGCCATGTCTTAGGACCGCAAGACTATGCTCCACCGCTCGATAAAGAGTGGGAACTGGAGTTGCGTCGCCAATGGCGCGAGCTGTCACGTTCTACGAAAGCCCAATTCCGTAAACCCGATCCGGGCACTCCAGTGACGTCTGCGACCAGCCAACAGCTCGACAAGATCCAACGTGGCGTGGATGGGGCCAAGGAGGACACCGGTTTTGACAACTTTGGTGTCATTTGTCTGTGCATCGAGGAGGTGGACTTTTTGAATTTGAAGGACGGACGTGGTGGTGAAAGATGGAAATTTCACCGCAATATCCACCCAGAAACAGGTTTCGAGTCCTGGAATGAGGCGGAAGTTTGCCCTTAAACATTTTTTGACGAAAATTCCCACAAAATGCATGTAATGGCGTCACTAAGTCTTACCAAGTCTCACTAAGTGTCACTACAAGCATTTCCTCAGCTAAAACCCAGACCTTCTTAAAGGGCTATCAAATGATCAAGTGATCGAGTTTACCACGTGACTGCAGTTTGCGGGTACATTTGATTCTTTTTCACGAATAGCTAAGCTCGCTTCCCGCTTCCCTCATATCATGTGCTCCTGATTAACCTATTAGAGAAGATTAGGTCAAAGTTCCGACTGAGTCAAGAGTTTCCGCGCGGGATGGCTCGCGCGCCCTCTAGCAGAAAAGATAAGATGCAGTGGGCCTGAGACCTGGAATATAAGAACAGAGCATTGTGTTGGTCCTACAAGCACAATTACCAAAACTCAGAACTGTACCAAAATTCAAGCTTTCCGACCAAACTTGAATCTCTGTTCTTCTCCCTTACGAAGAATCTCTCAGGTCTTTCATAAATACATCGCCTTTAGAGCAAAAGGGCCCTAACGAACAAAAACAAGAAGAAACGCAATGTCTGCTGCTTCCCAATACTATCCAAACGAACCAACTGCGCCAGTCGTCAAGACATCTGCTATACCAGGACCGGAATCCGTGAAGGAGCTAGAGGCCCTAGGAAAGGTGTTCGATGCCAGACCAGCTTACTTCATGGCCGACTACGAAAAATCGGTTGGTAACTACATTGTGGACGCCGACGGAAACACGTATCTCGACCTGTACGCCCAGATCGCATCTATCGCGCTCGGTTACAACAACCCCAAGCTAGTCGAAGCTGCGAAATCGCCGGAAATGATCCGTGCTCTTGTGGACCGCCCAGCTCTGGGAAACTTCCCTTCTCGTGACCTTGAGCCTATCCTGAAGAAGATCCTAAAGTTTGCCCCTAAGGGCCAGGACAAGGTGTGGTCAGGTCTGTCGGGTGCAGACGCCAACGAACTAGCTTTCAAGGCTGCTTTCATGTACTACCGTGCCAAGGAAAGAGGCTATGACAAGGAGTTCTCCACAGAGGAAAACCAGTCTGTCATGAAGAACGCACAGCCTGGCTCCCCACACTTGGCCGTCCTGTCCTTCAAAAAGGCTTTCCATGGCAGATTATTTGCTTCTGGTTCCGTCACGTGCTCGAAGCCTATTCACAAGCTTGATTTCCCAGCTTTCGAATGGCCTCATGCAGAATACCCTCATTACGAATACCCATTGGACAAGAACGAAGCTTCCAACCGTGCCGAAGACGACCGTTGTTTGAAGATCGTCGAAGATCTAATCAAGTCCTGGTCTATCCCAGTCGCGGCTTTGATCATCGAGCCCATCCAGTCAGAAGGTGGTGACAATCACGCCTCCAAGTATTTCTTGCAGTCTTTGAGAGATCTCACTTCGAAGCTCGGGGTTGTGTACATCATCGACGAAGTTCAAACCGGTGTTGGTGCGACTGGTAAGGCCTGGTGCCACGAATGGGCCGACATCCAGCCTCCGGTTGATCTTGTCACCTTCTCTAAAAAATTCCAAAGTGCGGGCTACTTTTTCCACGACCCATTGTTCGTGCCAAACAAGCCATACAGACAGTTCAACACCTGGTGTGGAGAGCCGGCTCGTATGATCATTGCAGGTGCCATCGCTCAGGAAGTCCAGGACAAGAAGCTTTTGGAGCAGTGCTCTCGTGTTGGAGACTATCTTTTCAAGAAATTGGACGCATTGCGTGTTCAATACCCACAAAAGCTATACAGACTAAGAGGAGAGTCCAGGGGTACTTTTATTGCCTGGGACTTACCTACTGGTGCTGAAAGAGACGCTCTACTCAAGAGCTTGAAGCTCAAAGGTTGCAACGTCGGTGGCTGCGCCGAGCTATCGGTCAGATTGAGACCCACCTTGACCTTCGAAGAAAAGCATGCTGATATTTTCATCGATGCCTTGACCAAATCATTGGCCGAGCTTTGAGTGGCCTAGAGTCAACGAGTTGCCAATGAGACTGCTCATAAACCATAATGCCTTGTAAATTATTTAGACTTTTTTGTTATTTTAATCGTTTTTTCATCTACAACTTGGTATCGTAAAAATGTATAAAGATTGAACAAGATCGTTATAATAGCTACACTAATGGCAATATCGAGGGTATACAGTCATTGGTCCACAACATAATCAGCCCTTCGCCGTTACTCGTAGTTCCTCCATTCTGCCCCATGTGACAGCGATCGGCTTGTCACTGAATACGAATGATTGATTCAAGACGATACAGTACACTAAATTATAATCCTATATAGAAAGGAGGTAGGTTTTGATCAGATTTGAGGCATTGTCGAGCTACAGTGACCATTGACCGAAGATGAATCCCAATCCAGCTACGCAAGTCGAGGAATGGCTTACAGTAGGTCGTCTGGATGCGTCCTTAGCGCTTTTAACCACCAAGAATCACCATGTTATTGAGTTTCCAACAATGCTGCTACCGGACAACATCAAGGCAGGAACTATTGTCAAAATTCAAGTTTCTGAAGACCAAGAATTGCAGCAACAGGAGCTTGAGCGATTCGAATCATTACAAGACGAGATTATGGAGAAATATGGTACTCACAGACCTCAAAAGCCAGTGCTGAAAAGCATAAATGTCACACAAACAAGTGGAGTTCTCGGATGGGATCCGTTAGAGCTGGGATCTGCTCAATTGAAATCATTGGTGCTGTATAAAGACGGTGTGCGGTCCTTGTTGATACCTAACCCGTATAAAACAACGGCTACAAAATTCTCGGGGCTTTCAGTAGACAGCGAATACAGTTTCCAGCTCAAACTGAGCACTACTTCGGGTGATCTGTGGTCAGACAAAATCGTTCTTCACACGCACAAAATGACCGACATGTCCGGTATAACGGCTTGTTTGGGCTCTCTCGATGCTGTACAAAATGTCACTGCAGCTCACATCGAGGCCAGTTTGAAGAATATTGGTGCCAAACCCATGCAATCGCGCGTTACTTTGGACACCACTCATTTCATTTCTAATGAAAAAGATGGTGACGATTCAGAGTTGAAAAAGGCTCAACAAAGCAACATACCGATTGTAAGACCCGAATGGGTAAGAGCTTGCGAATTGGAGCGGAGAATCGTTGGTGTCCGCGGTTTTTACCTAGATGCCGATCCAATTAACATCGAAGGCTATAAATTCACAAAGCTACCCTCTGAGGTCCCTGAAAACCTTCAACCTGGAAAGCCTTCAACATCAACTCGTGGTCCAGACAGCGAGGTGCCTCAAACGGAGATCTCTGCGGATTCCGCAGCGATATCCACGGCTTCGCTCAAAAGTGTTACGGGTGCTTTAGCACCTGTTCCATCCCAACCTCAAGAGAGTGGAAGCGTACAAGAAACTGCTGACTCTAATTCGGAACAGCGGCCGTCCGAGTTAGGCGCAGAAGAAAGTCAGCAAGAAAGTCAGCAAGAAAGAGCGGAGATTGAGCAGGCAAATGACCAAGTGAAAGACGTTCTGGCCTCTGAACAAACGTTGGAGAATATTGGCGAGAAGGGTGCAGAACTTAATGAGGTGAAGGAGAATGACGATGGCCAGAACGATGATGACAACAACGATAAGGACGCTGAAGAAAACCAAGACCAGAAAAACGATGAGTTCAGGTCAGGTACCGAAAATGAAAATACCAAGACCGTAAATGGTGGTGAGATCGAAACTAAGACGGAGAACAACAGTGAAGTCGCGAGTAAGAAAGAAGACGAAACCACCGATGACATGGGCAATCTGGAGGTCACTGGAGAAAATGTTGTGCTAAATGACGAAAGCGAGGAACCAATTGTTAAAGGAGATGAACTATCGCCGCATTTCGGGGAACCTGGTTCACAGGTCGCTATTGCCTCAGAAGAGATAAACATGGGCGTCGATGAAGAGGTCGGCAATGACAGTGGTGTTAAAGAGAAGCCCTTCGATATCACTCAAGCAACAGAGCCGACACAACCATCTGAACAAATTGACACTCAAGATAAGACAGTAACTGAAGCTGAAGCTTCAACGGAAGCTGTAGCTGCTGAGAACAGCGCTGTTGCAGACGCTTCCGGATTGGTCGACAACACAGCCCCAATAGAGATACCCAATCAGCGGGAAAAACTACACGGCGATGAAATCGAAGCAAATGCCAAATCTGAGGTGGAGGAAAGTATACCTGAAGCTGTGGTCGCAGATGTAAGTCATCCTTCAGGTCCGAACGAAATTTCGGAACCATCGGCAGAGCTGGAACATGAAATAAACGGGGAGGACGGTGAAGCTGAAAGTACGCCAGAACCAGCGCTCAACGCCACAAACGGGGCGCAAACAACCGGCAAGAAGAAGAAGAACAAAAAGAACAAGAAGAAGGGCAAGAAGTAATCTGTACATGGCATAATAACTCAGTCGTCTGATTAGTCGTCTGATGCCCAACTTCAGCATATATACAGACCTACTCTTTCGAGAGACGTCGCAATGATATAGTCCTTTTTTTTTCATTTCGTTTTCATTTTCTTGTTTGCGTATGTTGTTGCGCTCTGTATAACTATTCTCTACGGTTCTCTATGTAAATATCTTTCATTAGCTGCCTGCGCTTATTCGCCGAAGAGCCTGCGCACTCTTTTCAAAATAGAGTCCTTCTCCGGGTTGTATGGATGTTCCTTAGATGGGATCTCCAAAACCGCAGGAAAAGCAGCCGTGAAACTGTCCACCTGGCCTCTGATCTTCTCTGCCACATGCTGGTTGATGAGCAAGATCGCAATGTCGTCTCTTTCCTCCGTGAAGTCTTCGAATGCCTTCAAAATTTCTTCCCTGGTAGTCTTCCCCTCTTGGTACATGAAGAAGTTCTTTTCCTGGCTGGAGGGTGAGATCTGGCCCACCCCTGCCAGCAACATGCCTGTGCAGGTATCTTCATCGCCAATTACAGCGATCAAAGAACGTTTCTCGGACATCAATGGTTTGCAACCGTTTGTTGGTGATCGTGTTGTAAAAGTGTTAGAACCGGACTGAACTTCACTTGATATCGTACCCATAAACTAATATACTCATTCTTCGTGTTTAGTGATATAGATACTTTACATATAAATTCGAATCTTGCTCGATGGAAGTCCATCCACCAATCCCTATGAGTTTCGAGAATGTTTGACACATTGTGCGCTCAATCGTAGGGTCTTTTTTCTTTGTTTTATTTGACTTTTTTATTCAAGTTTCTACCAACTCAAAATTTCTGTATACGCTATTAGAAGATCTCAATAATAATCTCAGTAAACTGACAGAGTTAATCGTCATACCAAGCTACATTGACTCGAACATAAACCATTGGGTTTCGGTACCAAATAGTTCTTTCAGTACTTGTAAATAGCGTTGTTTGTTGGTAACTTACTTTCATAGCAGTTTATAGATGTGGCGGTTCTCAACGGTTCGTTTGCCAGCTGTTCGAGCTCACACTTTCTCAACGTACAGCGCAGTTCGCTCCGGTCACAACAAATGGTCGACGATTAAACACGACAAAGCCAAGAATGATGCTGAACGGAACAAGCTTTTCAACAAATTTGCCAATCAGATAGCATTGGCGGTGAAACTGGGCGGCGGGTCAACAGACCCGTCTTTGAATGTGCGTCTGGCAGCGGCAATCGAGTTGGCAAACAAGAACAATGTCACGAAACGGGTGGTGGAAAATGCGATTCGAAAGGGTTCCGGTGCTACCGGCAAAGATGGAGCACGTTCCGAAACATGTACTTACGAGGGAATGGGGCCCGGTGGGGTTGCTTTTGTCGTGGAGGCGCTAACAGACAACAAGAACCGAACCATTGGGTTGGTTAGAAGCACTTTCTCCAAAGTAGGCGGCAGCATGACGCCAACGCTGTATTTTTTCGATCGTAAAGGCAGCATTTTGGTGCAGCCTCCTGCGAATTTGGTGGATTTCGACTCTGTGATGGAGAAAGTGCTGGAGTTGGAGACAGTTGAAGATCTGGAAGAAGTCCCGCGTGAAGAGCCATGCTACGAGTCATTGAAACCAGACTACGGATCCACGGTCTACGAAGTGAGTTTCGATCCAACGCAGACCAACCAAGTAGCTTCTAGCTTGAAAGAAAGCGGGTTCTACGTGCACGATGTCAACATTGGCTACGTGGCTAAAAACGACATGATGGTGGAGGCATCCAGCGAAGAAACTCAGGCTAAACTTGTCAAGTTCATGGAACAGCTTGACGAAATCGATGATGTGACGGATTTTTACTGCAACCTGAAGAAAATATGAAAAAAGCTTTCCTGCTGAAGGATTAGAGACCGTCTTAGGACGAATCCCTGATTCTTCCAAGTTTCGATGTCTTCGGACTGCTGCCTGCAGTAGTATTAGATAACAAATTTTCCATCACCGGACAAATCCGGGGTCTTAATCTGAATGCTCGATACTACCAAATTGATCGAATTAAGACGCATGCCCAACGCCGATATTCGCCAATCTCCTTCTACCGTCTACAAAGTCAAGCTGGCAATGCTATCGTGAGGTGAACGTATGCATATGCTCTGAATAGGCTTTTTCCTTATCTTTTTCGATGGTGGTGACAATGATTATAAACCTTATTCTTGTGGGCTATATAAGGACGACGACAACAAACGGGCAAAACAAAGTTCAGGATCACCGAGCCAAGTCTTTTCAATCACAAGTGTCCGAGAATAATTGTTGCTCGACAAGAAACAACTGATCAAACTCCAGTAGCGACGTACTCGCACATTTTGTTTCTTGACGTCGAATACATCCAAAATATTGGGTCATTGCCGTGGCCGTTATCAGATAACCGAAAAGTGACAAGAACTTGGGAGCTTATCGTTCGATTTGAAAGAGGAAGAGCGGCAAGCTAAAGAAGATCAGCATTTCTCAATTGTTCAATTCTTCAGACATTCGAAATTGAGAAGATGGATACTCTGGAATCTGACCGCATTTCACACACTGCAACAGCGGGTGCCAGTTGGACGGCTCGAGCAAAACTCGGTGGCCGGAAGTTCATCCACAAACTGACCACCAAAGAAGGAATTTTGGGTGATTATGACTATGCGTTTTTGTTTACACCCTCATTTCCATTCAGAAATTGGATAGACCGGAAAAGAGGCATCGAGCCCGTCGAGCGGGATCAGCCTTTCTTTTCGGTGTACTCCGAAATGCCAATACTGTTAGGGCTGCTGTTAGGTCTCCAGCATTCGTTGGCAATGCTGGCTGGTGTTATAACTCCTCCAATCATCATTGCCTCGGTCGCCAACTTTCCTGTGGAAATACAACAATACTTGGTATCAGCATCACTTATCGTGTCGGCAATTATGTCTTGCATCCAAATCACTCGGTTCCGTATCCCCAAGACGCCTTACTTCATCGGTTCAGGTCTTCTTTCTGTGGTTGGCACCTCTTTTGCAACAATCACAATTGTCGAAAAGGGCTTCCCAGTTATGTATAAGTCTGGATTCTGTCCCATGGGCGAGGACGGTAAGCCCGGACCATGCTATGAGGGTTACGGTGCGCTTTTGGGTACAGCAGCCTGTTGTGCCTTATTGGAAATGGCCATGTCTTTCACTCCTCCCAAGATTTTGCATAAACTCTTCCCTAAGATTGTCACTGGGCCAGTTGTGCTGTGTATAGCAGTCAGTTTGATCCAGAGTGGGTTCAATGATTGGGTTGGGGGCTCTGGATGTGTCGGGTCTATCTGTCCCTCGGAAGGTGCCCCTATGGCAGGAGAATGGGGGAGTGCCAGATTCGTCGGTCTCGGGTTTTTGGTATTTTCGACCATTGTTTGTTGCGAAAAATGGGGATCGCCCATTATGAGGTCTTGTGCAGTGATTGTTGGGCTGATTGTGGGCTGTATAGTGGCTGCGGCCTGTGGCTATTTCGACCCTACGTCCATAAACAGTGCCCCTGCCGCCACTTTCCTATGGGTCCACACATTTCCGCTAAAAGTTTACGGCCCCATTGTTCTGCCGATGCTGGTCATGTATATCGTCTTGGCACAAGAGTGCATTGGTGATGTTACTGCAACCTGTGATGTTTCTCGTATGGAAGTCGAGGGTGAAATCTACGAATCCAGAATTCAAGGAGCTGTATTGAGTGATGGCTTTAGCGGCGTGCTCTCGGCTTTGTTCACCCTGCCTCCCATGTCCACTTTCGCACAAAACAATGGTGTTATTTCTTTGACAAAATGTGCAAATAGGCAAGTCGGTTACTGGTGCTGTTTCTTTCTTTTATTGATGGGCATATTTGCAAAGTTTGGTGCCGCGCTGGTGTCAATTCCCAAACCAGTGCTCGGTGGCATGACCACATTTCTATTCACAAGTGTTGCCGTCTCAGGTCTAAAGATCATATCCACCATACCGTTTACGAGACGCGATAGATTTGTGCTGACAGGTACCCTGCTATTCGGGTTTGGAGCCATTCTAGTTCCAAATTGGTTTGAGACCTTCTTTCACTATAATGGGAACAACGAAGCTTTGCGAGGGCTTCTTAATGCTATTATACTTATCATGGAGTCGGGTTTCGCAGCAGCCGGGATTGTTGGTATTATTTTGAATCTGATTATCCCACAACAGCTGGACGAAGACTTGATGGATGACATAGAGATCCAACAGGAAAATTTGGCGACTTTAGAAGGTCGCACAGCTTCTTATGAAGAAACAGGATTTACCGGCAAAGCCAGAGAAGCTTTTTCCAAGGAGAATGATCTGGGCAGAACTGACAACAGCGCTTATGAGATGAAAGATAAAAATAAAATCATAGTCAACGCTGGAGAGTCCTCTACTTCAGATTAACAAACGGACGGCACAAAATAAATATATTCATATCTTCGGAAACCAAATAATCATTGACAGGTAAATAGACAAGTTTGGGATCTTACACGCTTGGAAGCGTTTTAATGCTTATGAGGCTTTCCTTTAAAAAAGGCTTATGATCGATTTTACTGCTATGTGAGCGTAGCGGTTTGGTCGCTCGCGCCAAACGGATTTATTGAAATGACAGAATATGTATTAAGGACTGTTTACTCAACGGGAGCTTGAAGCAAGCCACTATTTCTCCTGATTGCTGATGTGCACTATCACGTCAGCGCGATAAAATTTGGTGTGGTAACGGATGGGATAAAAAAGGGACATACTTCGCACGTTACTGTTGTTAAATAATTGATAGTTAAAACCTCTATTCCTTGGTCTCATCCAAGACCTGCTGTAGACCAGATCTGTCTGGGTTGGTTCTTCCGACTCTCAAACTGGTGTCAAATCTAAACTTCTTGTAGGTGAACCAGGTGGCGGAGCAGAGGGCAACACCCATAGCCAAGAACAATGGAGTCAACTCAACGGGGATTCCGATGCCAGGTTTTTGTTTTTGCTATATTTTCAGATGCAGTTAGTATATGTTAATTTGTAAAAAGGACGCCTAGAATCACTCAATTTAGCTCGATTTCGGAGCTGAAAAAAGGCCACATACGGTTGCGTTTAGTAGTAGCTTGGAGGCTCTCATTTTATGTTCAACTTGATATTTTCAGTGATCTTTTAGGTCTGTCTAGATGCGAACTGCTCGATTAGATCTTCCTTTCAAGGAAACTGGTCTAATTTAACATTTTTCATCAGTAATTACATCGGCTTCGTGCAAAGTGTTAAAGCTTTTGAATTTTGTCAGAATATCATTGGTTTATGGATAACCCAGGCTAGAAGACCATGAATCAACCAACTTGAACCAGCTTCTTTACTTGCCAAACCCTAAACAACTTGTATTCTATGCCTTCTCTATCATTTATCTACTATTACACTCATTCGAGAGACGATTTTACACATCTGTCATTATCTCGCGGATAGCCTCGTAGACAACCCAACTGACCGCTGTAGAGGGAATAACCTTGAATAGATTGGCGGTCAATCCTTTGTAGTAACCTTTAAAGCCTTCGGTACGTCCTATTGTTCGGAGGGCGTCGAAAATCCCTGTGTAACGATATCCCAATGCGTTTTGGTTCATAGCTAGAACTTGGAAACGTCTTCTCAAAAGGTCGAACGGATAAGTTACGGTCTGGGCAACACCCCCGCTGACGGCACCAATCGACAACTTATAAAAGGTGGCCCACGTTGGATCGACACCGGCAGGGATCAATTCGCGGAGCTGCTCATACACGGTGAAGTTCAAACTCACGTATGGCACCACTCCAATGCTGGTGGGCCAGAATCCACGGTAAAGACCAGCTACTCCGCCTTCATGCTTGTAAGTGGTGGTCAGAAGTTTCCACACGCCCGGTGGTCGAGAACCCGTGGTCTTGGCGGTCGCCGCAGACGTGGAGGAGCCGGCGTTGAGTTGCGTTTGACTGTGCTTTATCTTCGCCAAGTTGGCAGTCTGGATTGACAGACGAGTGCGTACCAAATCCAGTGGGTATGTTGCCAGCACGCTGCAGAAGCCACACGCCGCGCCGCTGGTCAACCTTTGCCATCCGTATAGCTGTAGAGGACCGTCTTGCGGCTCTCTGAATTTGAACCATTGACGCTTGCAGAATTCGTACACCACAAACTGCACTGCACTGTAGGGAAAGATCCGAACGCAATTGAGGCCATTTCCACGCAGTAGCCCGGGTATACCTTCTTCTTTATGGATCTGTTTGACTGCACCGAAAATGCCCTGATTGTATGCCTGAGTGGAACTCTGCACCTGCAGTAAGATCTTGACTCTTTCAAAAGGTGAAACCACCGTTCGTGACACTGCCCCTGCTACACCTCCGGCCCAAAAAGCCGTGCTAGACTCACTGAACAGAAATTTACGCCAATGGTCGACTTCTAATGTGCTCATCAGCGTCGTCGGGTCAAAAAAAGAGCTGCGTAAAACCCCGTAAATTCAGTACAGACTAGCACACCACTGGTAAATACCTATCAGTACAAGACACGACAAATCCAGTGCATTGACAGGGATCTATGCGGTGAGATAATGCTTGATTTTCCATTTTATTTGGTAAGAGATGCTGATCAATATTTTAAAAAATTCAATTATCGGCCCAAAAAGAAAATGAGAGCTACGGGATTCGAACCCGCGCATCCGAAGATATCAGAGAATCTGACTTATTATGAAGTTAAGCCTAAATCTGACGCCTTAACCACTCGGCCAAACTCTCTTGTTGTTGAAAGTAGATACGTTTTTGAATTATAATAGGAGTGTTCCAAATCAGCGGGAGAGAGACTGAAGTAGCTAATGCTAGTGAGGAATGGAAAAGGTGTTGTGGTGAAGTGGAGTTGAAAGGTATGTTTTTACCAGGTGTTTGGAATGTGCGTGTTAAATGTTGAGTTTTTTTGAGGAGTTCATAAATTTTAATGTTTGGGTAACTCCTGCTTTCATTGGGATTTTAAGGTTTTTGAAGGTGAATGCTTGGTGAAGTATTTGGCGTTGACCCAAACTTGACTGTTTGGGCCCCTACAAATGATTTTAAAACTTTCTAATGAGCTCCAGGAAACCTGAGCAAAAGATCTGTCTTGACACCAGTAAATCTGAAGACCGGGGAAATGGTAATCACGTGACTAAAACTATTTAGTGTTGCCTTTTTGAAAAGAAAAGAAGAAAACCGTAGAGCAGTGGAGTATAAGTAATTTGAGTATCATTTGGAGGGGAAATGGAAGGGCTGGATGATTAGCTTTACGCTTCTTCGAGCCTTTTCAACCAATAATGTTTATTTTTTTTGAACTGTGTCGTTAGATCACCACAGAAACCCAATCATATTCCTAATTAATTATCACCAGATCACGTGACCTTTAACTCCCAGCCATCTAACATTCAATTATCCCCAAAAACAACACTAACATTCAAGCAGGTATCGGATTTCTTACATTTGGGCGCTTTTCCAACTTCCTACTGATCAATTTGGTCGGTCCAACACAGTTTTTCTAACATTTGGAATTAGCACATCTTACGGATTTTTTTTCAACCATTCGTGTCTATTGATATAGAATCAAGATAGAATCAAGATAGAATCACCACCTCTTGCAATGGTTGGTTCCACAGTTTTTCGGACTAGCCCGATACCAAACTCGTCTTGTCTCACGTACTCCGTACTTTTCCACTCGTCTCTTCTCCCCTCCCTTCCCTTCCTGCGGTGTAAAAACTGCTTTTACGTTTTTAAATCTACCGTCACACGGTGCAGTTAGGAACGCTTCAACGGGAAATTTATGTATGCTACGCTACGGTAAATTGCCGATCGCTGTGATGCATAACAGAAGATGAGTAGAGACGATCGGCAAAAGATCTACGCGGAGAAAAAGCCCAAAAGCCAAAAAGCGTTTGAAGGACGCAACAACAATTAAGAGAATCACACACTCGAGAAAACCTTATTGAATTACCACAGAAATGCCGCAGAATTACCACAGAAATGCCGCAGAATTACCACAGAAATGATGGCTAAACACACCAAATGAATGGTGTGGTTGGTCTCGAAGGAAAAATAAATCATCTACTAACATTACTACTATCTTTTTTTTTCACTCTTAGTTCCCACACCCTGTGTGGTAAAGAAAAAAATATATCAAAATCATACCAAAAAACAAAAATCAAAAAAAACAAATAAAATTACGATGGCGTATTTGTGCCACGTCACCTGACCTCATCGGTCGGTCAGGTCCACCCAGACACCCGCTACATCCCTGCACCCTCGGTTTTGCCATGGATCTTCTTATGTCGAATCAAGTTGCTCTTGACATTGAACCGTTTGCCGCATGATTGCACATCGCACACGTAGGGTTGATGGCCCGTGTGGATCAGTGCATGCGTGGTAAGAGCACTGGGCCGGGAAAACGCTTTCCCACAAACACGGCATTCGTGACACGTTGCACTGGGCGCCCGCGGTAGTGGCGAATGGTTATGATGGATTTGCAACTGTTGCAGTTGTGGTGACGATAACGGTGAAGGTTTTCTCACCGCCGGCACGTGATGCTGTCGCACGTGAGTATGGGGCTGTGGTGGTGCACGGGTGCTGCTGCTGCTCGAGAACCCGAAGCGATCGTCACCATGCACGACGGGTGTGATAGGTGTCATAGGCGTTACGGTCGAGGTTCTCTGTTTCTTGGTGTCAGGGCCCGTTTGATCCTGGTAATGGGTGAAAAATGGCACCGAGGCCACCACCACTGGTCCTGTTGCAATGCCACCACCACCACCACCAGTAGTGCTGCTGCTAGTGCTCAAAATGTGCCGCAACGGCCTTATCTCGGGCTTTTTGGTATCACGAAGGATTTCTGACAGCGAACGTGCGCCCGGGGCTCGAACGTCATGTTCCTTCACACACATCCATTCATTCGCTGCTGGGTAGTCCCGGACTCTTTTGTTGTTGTTGTTGATGCTGTTGTTGTTGCTGTTGCTGTTGCTGCTGTTGATGCCGATGTCGATGATGTTGTTAGTGTTGTTACTGCTGCTGCTACCTTGGCTGCTGTGTTGTGTCCTAGACTTGACCGTCTCGCTCGTGTCTGCTATAATGTACGTAAAATATATGCCCGTGAAAGACGCTCACTATATTGTAAACTTATTTTCCACAGCTAGGTGGCCCACACTCGCGAACAAAACCTACCTGTGCATACAATTGCAATGTGTGTTGCGATTGGTGTGGGATCTCTGTCGATAGGGGATCGCTGTCGATCCTCCCGGATTCAATTCTCTTTCTCTCTCTCTGATCTTTTAAATACTGATATTTACAAGTATATATATATACAAGTATCTAATATCTGTATCTGTATGCACAGTCCAATGTTGCATATACGTATATATTGTATCTGTCTCCAGCATATACATACATACATAAACACGTACGTCTATAAATATACACGTAAGTAAGTGGTCAGCGCGGTCGATCCCGAGCTCTCGGGCGTCGTCCTCACCATTCAAAAAATTCCCATATGTATGGAACACAGCGGTGGTGGTCGTAATCGTCTGCCATCCCAACGATCTCTGCCAGGTACATTCGTGCGTAGAACCGCAGATTTCGTCCTGCTTTCAGGCTTTCTCTTGCGAATAATTCTTGGCAGGTTTTGATGCACTAGCTTTCGCCGTACCTACTGCAGTAGCTACCGGTACCGGTACCGTCTAGGCTGACGACGATCGACCCGTTTCTCGAAAGGGCTCGCCAGCCAGGGACGGGTGATGGGATCGTCGTCGTATCAGGCCAAGGACGGGTTTCAGCCATATGCCATATGCAGAAAACTCAGACGTAGATGCACGACGGAAGCATCTTTTCCGCTTGTTTTTTTTTCGCCTCTGGCAATTTTTTTTTCCTATGGGCATCAACAGCCCATTGACGACGATATTATGGGCTTCTGGGCTTGATTGGTTACGGTCCTGTTTGGAAGAACGGTTTTCCAAAGCTTGTGCGTCCTGTGTGTTCTGTGTGTGTCTAGGTCTTGCTGGAATGGAACGCATGAAGAAATGAGAGGAAAACTCACAGATGAAGCGAATGATGGCGCGGAGAAAAAATGGTTCCTAGAGCCCTGGTGAACGATTCATTGCGCTACTATGCATTGGCATGATTTCCTAGGGCTAATACAACCGTTCACTAGGGCTGTCCCGTTTGTCCCGTTAAAGTCCATTCCCATGGATTTGATTAACAAGAACTAGTGTATGTACCGTAGAGGATGTGTGTGTGAAGTAGACAAGAATGAGGAATAGGGGATCGTCTGCATTATACACCGTTGTAGCAAGGACTTGGACTTCAGATCCGAGCAATGCAGCGAATTCAAGATAAGATACTGATGATGGGTATTTCTGTATGTATGTATGTATGTAGATATGTAGATCTGTAGATCTGTAGGCCTTCGAGACTATGAAAAACTATCTTGTATATCAATATGAACGGTCGATAGTGCATACATGATCACTGAGTACACCGGGTAGGTTTAATCTTCTACCGGGTTTTGGCTCTACCCACCAAATATGAATTAAACCCACCCGTCGTCTCGTGTGATGAGTTGAGCTGGGTATTGTAGTTATGTACGAGTGAGTCAGCCTTGGGTTTCCGTCTACTATTACCTAGGACACCATAGCCATTTTCAAGTTTTGGAGTCGAAAAACATCATTAGTGGTCATATAAAAGAGCAGCCACAAACATGTTCGTACAGTGTGCTGAGTTCTTCAAAGTATCATCACTGTATACGATGGGTATCTTTGGGTTAATTCACTGTATACGGTTCATACCCAACGGGTCTATTTAGTACATAGTGATCGGTACTTTTGGTATTTCGTACAAAATTGCGACCCGCTGATCATGTCTGCGATAGTGTAAGTTGTCGTTGTATACGGATATGGGTGGAATTGGTTAAACAAAAGGAGAAGAAGAAGAGGTGGTATTGTCTTACGTATTGAGTAGTGGCGGGGTGGACAGCTTTTTCCAAAATCAGCCCGTTTTGTTTTTCTTTCTTTTCTTTTTTATCTTTTCAAGAGGATGAAGGAGGAACGAAAAACCGTTTGGAAAATCGAGGCTTATTTTATAGTCGAAAATCCCTGACATGGTATCGAATCCTGCTAATCCCAGCATTCGAACTGAATCAAATAGAGATCTTTCAAACAGTTGTGAATAATGGCGATAATTCACCTTGGGGGTCGTTTCCCACGGCTGTGTCACTTCCAGATAAATCACGTGAACATCCCTCCATGAAGTCGTTTCACACGTCAGTTACACCTCGTGATAAACACGTGACTGCTGTTCACGTGTTTGTCTCTTTTCCCCCATCTCTTTTCTTCTCTCAAAGCTTTTCTCTATTGCCTAATTACCTTACGCTATGCTACAAACGATACACATCACCAGTCTCCCCGTGTCTTGTCCCGTCCTAACCCTAATATGCAGTTCTCTCCTCAAGAGTAGGTTTCGATCAAAGTGTCACGCAAGTTGCCCGAGATCGAGTCTGGCTGGGCGTCCTGCAGACGGAAAATGCTCTCGATAACGCTGAGTTCTGGAGCAGTGGTGTCCAGACCGGCCACGGCCAGGTAGTCGTTCACCACCATACCCGCACCCACCACGGAAGAACCGCGGTTCACGGTACCGGCCACTAGTGGCACTTGCAGCAAAGACGACAATTCTTCCTGGTCCTGCACGGTCGTCTGTGGGTGCACCAGACCGCCCTGGTTGCTGAGCGCACAGTAGGAGCCCACTAGCACGTTACCAGAGATGGTTTGACGGAAAACTTCCACGCCCAATACATCGGCAATCAGCTCCTCGGTCTCACGGTCGATATCGGGATGCACAAGGGCCACGTAGTCGTTACAGCAGATCACGTTTCCCAAAGCCGACAAGCGCTCTTCCACCCTCTGGATCTTTACGCTGTCTGGCAAACTGTTTCTGAGATGATGTAGTTCCTGGTCGGTGGTCTGTGTGGGCACCAGCAGACCTCTACGGTTACCTGCACACATTCTGCCCACTATACGGCACCCTGCAATGGTGGTGTGCACGATAGGGATCGCATCGCCCAGCTCAGCTTCGAAGGCAGAGTAAAAGTTCTCGGATCCACCAACGGTGACCAAACAATAAGAATTTGTTAGTTTCGAGAAGACACCCACCTCGTTGGAGTTCTCAAACTGCGTTCTAGTAGCCATTTTCTTGGTATTTTTGAAGTTTCTGTAGTAAAGAGAGAATCGTTCAAATTGGTAGCTTCCAAACTCAAAATGCACGCGCGAAGTTCGAAATAAATGGAAACCTCGATTAGTGTGGGTTCTGATTGAAGAATAGTAAGCTTAGGAAAGTAACTTAGCTTTCTCCAGTTCAACTTCTGTATATCTTGAAGCTTTCTTATCCTGTTCTTGGATGGCGATGAGCTTAGACTACTTTCGAAAATTTTTTAGAAACTGCTCTCTCTGCTGCTGGAAAATTAGAGGATTCGTCTTGGATGACGAATGCAAGCGAGTAGTCATGTGCGAGATCATCGGCCGAGCTCAAAAAATGGTATTTCCAGTGTATGAAGGTCTTGATGAGTCTTTCACAAGAGTTCGTGGGAACCTAGCTGTTTTTGTTTCCGTCTTGTTAGTTCACTCATAATATGCTGGAGTAATTTCGGCCGATTTCGTGACTTTCCATTTTCAGTTTTCCAGCTGTTTGACACTGGCGAGACTGAGCATGTTTAGAACAGTTATTTCACCGCCGTTGCTGGTGTCTTTCACCTCGTAAGTCACACCGAGCGGGCCGCGGTCGCAATCGGCACATATCAGGTATTTTTGTAACTTGTGCAGCTGGTACGTCTTGTTGCGGAACTTGAAACGTAGATTATCGGTAGTCGTTGCAGCAGGGACATTCACCAAGCCGTCAGGAACAGCACGGGAAACGCCAATGTTATCAAAATCCCATATGTCCTCGAAAACTGAGAAAAGTCCGTCTGATGTCGCTTCGCTCGAGGGAAGCATTAGCTTCAGCTCTTTGCATATTTCGGGACTCACCGATGCGTAACGACTCTCGTCTAGATCAACGATGGCACAATTGCACTCTGTGAAAGGACATCTCAGCTTCACCATAGCTGCTAGAGACGCGTTCTGTGTTGTAGATCAAGCAATGCGCATCTTAAGTTTAAAGCCATAGTCATAGATCAATACAGATTAATGAACTTTGAAAAAGTGTCATAGGTCACGTAACCATCACTCCAGCTCTTTTCTGTGAAAGTGTCAACAGTAGTCTTCTAATTGCTGGTGAGTAGCTTTGAATAACCAGAAATCTGGCAGGACATCCCGAGCATGCTTTAGAAGTCTCCTATCCAGTAGCTTTTGAAATTGATAAAATCTTGATACTGACACTTGGCTAGTTTCTTCTTGATACCAGGTCTTGACCGTAATGTCCACGTTGCAAACAAACGTTTGCCTGAGCTGTGTCATCCCACTGTTTTCATCAAATGTGACTGTGCTTTAGGCTATCACAACGACAGGTGGTGATGATCACAAGCGTCAGCTTTGTGTCAGTAAAATAATGACAGAATTTTATTTCTCACAAAGTAAGCTTGCAGAACTGGCTTACAGCTGGTAAAGGTGTCCAGAGGGCACAGTTGGAACCATTATGAGTTTCGCGGGCGATGTAGATCGCGATTTCAGAGGCATCTCCGCGGGCATGCAGCAGGTCTCGCTGCGACAGATTAATCCAAACCACAGACACCGCACAAGGAGATTGCAGCCGCAAGAGCAGAAAACTTTGAAAAGTGACAAAGAATCACCATCCTCAGGTGTCTTTGTCGATGTGCACTCCCATCTGGCTGTTCTGAAAAACGAAAATTATCATCTCAAGATGGAATTGATACAGCAGCAGCAGGAGGTTAACCAGCTTATGAAGCAGCTGAAAAATGCTGAGAAAAGCGCAGCCGAACTTCCTTCTTATCGAGAAATCGCCACAGGTTCTGAAAAACCACTTTTGAACTACGCCGCGGAGGTCAGTGACGAAAATGAATCCCCTTCTAAATCAGAACGGCTTTCAGTCTCCGACTACGACATCGTTACGCACTTCTCTGGCTCGCCTTACAGAGGGGAGCCCATGAACTCAGAACAGGACATTACCTCGCGTCCCGATTCGTCGATGACGCACATTCGCCGTAATGGGAAGTTCTTCAAAAATTCTGTGATACCGTTTCTGCATAAAACCCTTGATACTTTCCAGCATAGTGAAGTTTTCCGCGAAGATGCCAAGTGTCTGCAGGGGAAGCTCGAGGCTTTCAAGGCACATACCTCGGCAGATAAAGAATTGAGGGTTCAGCTTATGATCCACCTCTTAGACGGCATAAACCATTTGCAACAACAATGCGTGGCGTTGCTGAACCGAGAACTCGAAAACAAACGTGTATCTCGCCAACTTGAATATTTATTTTCCGCACTGTCAGATCCGGAACATCATGGCCTAGTTGGGAAGGAAAGTGGTACTAAGTTGAAAGCGGAACTGCTCGACGCGATGTTAGATATCCTGGCTCCTGAAAATGAAAGGGCGCGTCAACACGGCGGATACTCGAAATCAGAGCAGTCTAGCAAAAGTGGTCGGATGTCAAAACGGGAGCCCACGATAAATACACCTGCGGTCAATAAAATCATCAAAAGTCAACTTGATGTTGTCCCGTCTATGCCGCCTCTGCCTAAGCTTTCCAGAGGATGTAGCCGTACTGGGTCAGACATGAGCGAGCCCCCGAAAGTGAGCTATTTACCGCCAAAGACTTCGTCATCGTCATCGCCGTCGTTGTCGCTATCAAATTTGCCAGTGCGATCGCATAGAAAGGCAGACATTCACGGGAGACTTCATCATGTACAAGGAGGCCGCAAGTCAGAGAAAGAGGCCCGCTCAGAGCAAAACCATTGGGAGTTCATTCCAATTGGATACGATGACAGCATGCTTTCAAAGCAGACCCCTAGCCGCCGTTTGGCGTTCAACATCAAAAGGGATGAGATTCTACAGAGGACACCTCTTGCTATCACATTCAAAGACGATGGTGAGGCAGAAGGGGATTCTGACCCTTTACAAGCCTATTTCACCGAGTTCTCAGGCGATACATTGGATCAGGATGAATCGACAAATGACTGTAATCCTCTGAAAAGATAGCAAACAACAATGAAGAAAAGGGCTCATTTTAAGTGCAATTATCACACATTGTCGGTTTGGAAACTCCTCATCGAAGTCCGGGTTTACCCTGTTCCTTTCGCCGTTACTTCAGCGTTTTCGTCTCCCAGAAAAGTGTCATTTGCATCTATGTAAAGTACTTACTCAAAAGTTGACGTTTCGAAGCTGCGAAAACGCTGGCGGATAGCCTGAATTCTAATCTTCCTACATCATCTTATCCATGCGCATTATAAAGGGCACACAGTGCCCCAGTTGCCATGTTATGCTCATGGTATCGTTATTGTATTTGAAAGATGTGTGTAACGTGCGAAAAAGTACGATAAATTAAAGATGAACTACAAGAAGTATTCTCGAGAAGCGATCTGGGCATACGATCAGTCTGATTAGCACGCTAATGGCATTGATGCCTAACTGAAATGACCGAAACAACTTCAATTGCTACGCGTCATGATGATACGAGTTCCAAACAGGCTTCTCCGACGACGAATCTAGCTCATACCGACGCACAGCAGGTTATCGTTCAGCAGGAAATGGGTCCATCGGTGGTGCCGCAGTCTGGGCTAGTGAGTGAAGAGAATGGTGAAATTTCTCAGAAGGAGCATTCGGAAGCTCAGCAGACGAAGGGCAGCGAGGAAGAGGTCAGAGCTGTGCGCCAGCATCAGAAAGAACAAGAAAAACTCGAGAAAATACGCAAGAAAGAACAGGACAAGCGCGATCGTGAGCTAAAGCGCGAGCTAGAAAAACTGGAAAGGGAGAATAAGAAACAGGAGGACAAACAGCGGAAAGAGCTTGAGAGGAAAGAGCGGGAATTGAAGAAAATAGAGGAGAAACGTAGTCGAGAGTTGAAAAGAGAGCAAGAGAAACAGGAGCGCGAACAACGCAAAGAGGAAGAAAAGCGCAAGAAATTGGAGGAGAAAACGAAACGCGAAGAAGACAAGCGGCAGAAAGAGGAGATGATTGGTAAGAATCAGACCAAGATCGGTAGCTTTTTCAAGAAATCCAGCTCTTTGAAAAGCATTGTAGACACGAAGAGTGATTACGAAAAATGCTTTTTGCCATTTTACGTCAAAGATGGTTTCGTAATGGGACCAAATTTCGCGCTTTCTCCAGAGTCATTGCTGTCGTCTGTGTCTGCAATAGACGCCCAATTGAAGCTCGAGAGCACACCAGATGAGAATAGGGCATGGCTTTTATCTCAAACGCCTTTGAGACCCAAATGTACCGAAAACACTGCCGTAGAGCTGGTCCAATTGATGACAAGTAAATCCAAGAGCAATCAAGAATTAGATGAAAGACTGCGACAAATCCCACAGAGGTTTATAAAGTTTTACGAAAACGTAAGACCGCCATACGTCGGAACGTTTTCTAATTTTCTAAAGCTACCTCGCGACAATCCCTTCGCTTTTGAAAACACCGGTATCAATTACGACTACGATTCTGACTGGGACTGGGTCAACGAAGAGGAGGAAGAAGGCGGCGATGTAGAAGATTTGGAGGACGGGGACGACGAAGATGAAGATGAGGAGTTGGACGATGGTACAGAAGACGAATTCGACGGGTTTCTAGATCGTGAAAGCTCGCAGCTTCCGAAAGACGGTAAGAAATTTCTGGGTCCCTTAATACCAATAGTCAAGATGCGTTCTCAGAAGATCCACATGGATTCCGAGGATCAGCGTTACTTTCAACTTGTCAGCGTCCAGCATCTTATTCCAGAAGAGCCCTTCCCAATTAATGTGTACAATTCGCCTCACACGGCCGCGGGAGCCACCAAAAAGAGGCCGCTTGATGCAAATGGGCAAACTGGAGGTCAATCCCCAATGTCTCAACTCCCCAGCATTCAGCACAGCCCTGAATCCTCAAACCAAAACTCGCCCGTCCCTGCGAAGAAACCGAAATCAATCATCTCCGAGCCACAGGCGCTTCTCAAAATTTTTTCAGAGGTTCACGAAAGCACCTACTCTCTTGGAACACTCACAGAAATCATTCAAAAGCAGCTTCTAGACCATACTAAGGCTGCCATTCGGGACACTATCAAAGAGCACACAACTAGGCCATCCGTAAAGGCAGGAAGCTCGCGAAAATGGCTGGTAAAAGATTCCAGTTTGTGGGAATCTTTGAAAAAACAATAATCATGGACAAGAAACGCTATATCTTGATAAATGGAGTCTTCTGTTGCATTTCACTATAAAGGGCTATGGTGGTTTATCTTCCATTAAGCTGTCGTCGCTCGAGGACGACAATAAATTCATGTGTTACCCGCCTTTGGTAATTTATGGCAGATCTGAAATTACCATACAAAATATCATACATAACCTGGTGGAACTCTGACTTGGTCAAGAAACGTTGAGAAAAACGGTCTCCAAGATGTCCGATAATCGCAGTTCGCCAGTAAGGGATGCTGGGTCATCACCAATGGCGGCGCCACCCTCGTCTTTTGGTGGATCATCCCCGCCGCTGTTTTACAATCCGTCTTCATCGTCGCAACCGGACACATACGAAAGCCAGCAAAGACAGCAAACGGTGGGTTCGTCACCTTTTCGCAACCCTGGCGTAAATGCAGGCCGTCTGGGGGTATCCTCTGATACTTTTGGATCTCAGAGAGGATCTCAAAGGCGTGGGGGACCCAGCTCTGGCCGCTTCACAGACCCCTCGAGCGAGATTGATATGCTCTCATCTTCGCTGTCAGGCCGTCACACTCAGCGCTCTTCGCAACGAAGAAGCGATTTACATGCATCGGATCTTTCATCACCACGTAGGATGGTGGATCTGGATTCCCATCTAGCACAGGACTCATCGTCCTCAGATCCAGCTTCTGAAGCTTCAGAGCCGCTACGTATCATTTGGGGGACCAACGTGAGTATACAGGAATGCGCCACGAATTTCCGTAATTTCCTGATGTCTTTCAAGTATAAATTCCGTAAAACGCTGGACGAAAACGAGGATTTTATCGACGATATAGAGGATGAGGAATTGTACTATGTCAAGCGTCTGAACCAAATGCGAGAAATGGGGTCTCTCAATTTGAACCTTGACGCCAGAAACTTGCTAAGTTTCAAGCCTACCGAAAAGCTCTATTACCAGTTGTTGAGCTATCCCCAGGAAATTGTATCCATCATGGATCAAACAATCAAAGATTGCATGGTCTCTATAGTGGTCGACAATAACTTGGACTCGAGTCTGGACGAAGTAGAATCCAGGTTTTACAAAGTTCGACCATTCAATATTGAAAGTAGGAAGGGTATGCGGGAACTCAATCCCAACGACATTGACAAACTAATCAGCGTAAAGGGCTTGGTTCTCAGGTCTACACCCATCATCCCAGATATGAAAGTGGCATTTTTCAAGTGCAACATTTGTGATCACACAGTCGTCGTTGAAATCGATCGAGGAGTGATTCAAGAGCCTGCCAGGTGTCCCCGTGTGGCGTGTAACCAACCAAACTCTATGTCTCTCGTTCACAACCGTTGCTCTTTTGCCGACAAGCAGGTGATCAAGTTACAAGAAACGCCTGACACGGTGCCGGATGGGCAAACTCCTCATTCGGTATCTCTGTGTGTTTATGACGAATTGGTGGATTCCTGCCGTGCAGGTGACAGAGTGGAGGTCACAGGTATATTTCGTTCTATTCCGATTAGGGCAAACTCAAGGCAGCGTGCATTGAAATCCTTGTACAAAACTTATCTCGACGTTCTACATGTCAAAAAAGTTACTCGTGATAGAATGGGCGCGGACACGTCCACTGTGGAACAAGAGCTCTTACAAAATGAGCTCAACAACTCTGATTTGAGGGAAGTACCGCAGATTACAGATGAACAGATCCGTCGCATTCACGCAGTGGCCACTAGGGATGATCTTTATGAGGTCTTGGCTCGTTCCATTGCACCAAGCATATACGAACTGGATGACGTTAAAAAAGGTATTCTACTGCAATTATTCGGAGGTACTAACAAGACTTTCACCAAGGGTGGGAGGTATAGAGGTGATATCAATGTCCTATTATGCGGTGATCCCTCGACAGCTAAGTCCCAGCTTTTGCAATATGTTCACAAAATAGCTCCTCGTGGTATCTACACTTCGGGGAAAGGGTCTTCGGCGGTCGGTTTGACTGCTTACATCACCAGGGATGTCGACACAAAGCAATTGGTGCTAGAAAGTGGAGCTCTGGTATTATCGGATGGGGGTATTTGTTGTATTGATGAATTTGATAAGATGAGCGATTCTACCAGATCAGTCTTGCACGAAGTTATGGAGCAACAGACAATCTCGATAGCGAAAGCTGGTATCATAACGACGCTCAATGCACGTACGTCGATTTTAGCTAGTGCCAACCCGATCTCTTCTCGTTACAATCCTAATTTGCCAGTCACGGAGAATATTGACTTACCACCGCCACTACTCTCAAGATTCGATCTTGTTTATTTGGTTTTGGACAAGGTCGACGAGGCAACCGATAGAGAGCTGGCAAAGCACTTGACAAACCTTTACCTGGAGGATGCTCCAAGTCATGAAAACAAAGATGATGTTTTTCCCGTTGAGTTTTTGACCATGTACCTCAATTATGCCAAACAAAAGTATGCACCAGTGATTGCGGAAGAGGCGAAAACGGAGCTAGTAAGGGCCTATGTTACAATGCGGAAAATGGGCGATGATTCGAGGACCGACGAAAAGCGTATCACCGCAACAACGAGACAATTGGAAAGTATGATCAGATTGGCTGAGGCACATGCCAAGATGCGGTTATCGCAACTTGTAGAGCTTCAGGACGTTCAAGAGGCAGTGAGGCTGATCAAGTCAGCTATAAAGGACTATGCCACGGATCCAAAGACCGGGAAAATTGATATGAATCTTGTTCAGACCGGAAAGTCCGTTGTGCAACGTAAGATGCAGGAAGACCTGGCGCGCGAGATGGTATCAATTTTGACGGAACGTCCCAACAATACTATATCTTACAACGAGTTGGTACGCTGTGTGAACGAACAGTCCCAGGATAAGGTCGAAGCTCTGGACATTTCGGACGCGTTAGTGCGGCTACAGCAGGAGGACAAAGTTGTGGTATTAGGTGAAGGTGTAAGAAGGTCGATTCGTCTCAATGGGAGAATCTGAGATATGCTAGCGACGGGTGCAATTCGTTGTGAACGCATTAGCTACGTCCGGGAGATAATCTGGCCATCTAATGTTATCCATTCCTCAGTAATAAGTGTAAAGATATAATGTGAATAGAGGTTTTTAACAACAAACGTGCGCCGGAGTGAACAACGAACAGAAAATATGGTGACTCTCAGTTGCGGGACTTGAAAATCATGGTCTACATTTGACGATCATGCAATCTGGGAAATTTGGTGAGAGTCAGACTCCAGCGCCGTTGATATGTTGGGATTCTGGTGGGGAAAAAAGCTGGAAAAGTCTCGAAATAAATCTTTTCAGATTCAACACTCATCCTACACAAAATGATAATACGAATAAAACACAACCTTCTTGGATTCTCAGTTATTCAACCGTTTTCAAAGCTTAGCCGCCGAACTTTTTGGTCATGTGATCAACAATCACATGTTTTCCACGTGGTATATGAACTCTCTGTCATGATTGGACGAAAATATCGCCCACTTTAAAATTTTTAACAAATTTATAGATTTGAAGATAGTCCAGTCCATAAACCTTAACCCATCCTGTATCGCTTTCGGACTCGGTTTGGATCTTCAATATTGTTGACGCAGCGTTTGTGAACCTAAGGACTTTACATCCGATCCTCTTTAGAAAATGCTAGCAAGAATTCAAAATGCCGCCAACGGCGTTGTGTCCAAGGCCCAGGCTTACGCTACAAAATCGATTTACTACTCTAAAGTTGTGGGAGAACTGTCAAAGCAGGTTTATCTAAAGGAAAAGCTACAACCTCCATCTGTCGGTGAGTTCCAGAGTGTCTACACAAGCCTATACAAGCAGGCCGTGAGTATGGCTTTGAAGCCCAAACAGTCCTTGAGCTTGTTCAAAAATGTCCAAAAAGACGATTTGATCAAATACGGTGCGTACGGTGTTCAATTGGCCGGTCTCTACTCGCTGGGTGAGGTCATCGGCAGAAGAAAAGTGGTTGGATACACCAACTACGCTGCTCACCACTGAACTTGACGAAACCTAACCAAAACAAGAACCGGAAAAGGAAAACAAAGACAGTGTCCCAAAACGCACGCCACTTCTACCTTCTCTGCCTGCATCAGAGATAAAGATGTAAGGGCCCGATCTTCCCTTTATTTTTGATCTTCTTTATCACTGCATAATAATATATTCTAGAATATTTTTGGTTCCAATCTGCATAGTGTGTGCAAACTGTGTCAAGACCGAAATCTCCTCGGGAATGGATTCCCCGTGAGATTTATTTCCACTTCTATTTTGCCAAAAACAATCTATACTCTATACTCTATACAACGCGTCAGACGCTCACGACACATATTATATTAATCGGGGACAGCTCTCAGAGGTGGTTTTCACCTTGAACTTCCGATGCCTTACGTCTTTTCGACGCTTCGACCATCTCCTCGCGCTGACGCCGCTTTTGTTTCATCAATTTGGGTACTGTGCTGATTTGCTGTCTATCAACAGAGGACTTGCCCTTCTTCAATGCTTCCTTCTCTTTTTTTGTCATCTTGGAGAACTTGTCCATCCATTCTGCAACTTCAAGTCCGCTTTGCTTCATAACGTTGATGATAGGTTTCACCGCCAAGTTGTCTTGCTTGGTGTAGAAAGTGACTGCTGTACCGTCGCGTCCATTTCTACCCGTTCTACCAATTCGATGCACGTAGGCTTGGGCCGTTCTGGGAACATCATAATTAATAACCAAGTTGACACCTTTGAAATCCACACCTCTGGCCAACACATCGGTACAAATTAGGCACCATATCTCACCGGTCCTGAATCTGTTGATGATCTTGTCTCTTTGAATTTGCGTTCTTTCGGCGTGGATGACATCAACGTTGAGATTATCGTATAGCAGTTCGTGGAATAGCGCCTTGGCTCTGGTGATAGACTCTAAAAAGATTATAACCGGAGGCTTGAACCCTCCTTCTTGAATCATTTGTCTTATTGCGACCAGTTTACCCTCTTCGTTTCCACAAAATACCAGCTTTTGCTCGATGTTCGAGTTGGCTGCCTCCTTATGGCCAATTATGATTCTCACAGGATCCAGCATAATACTGTGGGCGATTTGTTCCAGACCAGAAGGCATCGTGGCAGAAACCATACTTTTCCGAAGCTGCGGATCGCGACAGGATGCTAAAATGCTATCGGCTTGTTCCACGAATGTCTGATCGAAAAGTTTGTCCGCTTCATCAAAGATGATGTGCTTAACAGAAGAAAGGTCCAGTGCTTCTTGCTTGACAACGTCTATCAGACGTAGTGGGGTGGATATTATGATGTCGTACTTTTTGTCGCTCACTATTTTGTTTTTCAGTTTGGCACTGAGGGATTTGCTGAGCAAGGCAACCGAAAGTGGCCTTTTCTTGTCCAAGAAAATCTTGTTACTGAGCTTCGTGCATTCCAAGAAAATCTGGTTTGCCAGCTCTTTTGTTGGCGAGATGATCAAGCCCTTGAGGCCCTCTGTCTTGCGAGACGCAATCACTTGTTGCAGCAGCGGCAGAACAAATGACAAGGTCTTACCAGACCCCGTTGGGGCGCAAGCCAAGATGTCTCTTCCGTCTAATGCTATTGGTATACCTTCACACTGGATGGGAGTGGGTTCTGTAAAATGAGCCTCCAAAAGGTTCGCTATCAGGCGCTTGTCAAACTTGAAGCGTGTTACCAAGTCTTCAAATGAGCCAATCGGCAGCGGTACGTCTTCACCAGAGACCTTGCCCATGTACGTTTTTCTGAGCTCGGCAGCCTCCTGTGCATTGGATATCTTGACAGAACCCGTCTCAAAGCCGGGCTGTACATCCGATACCTCCCCCCGTATCACTGGACCCTCACTATTCGTTTCCCGCTCGCCATCGGCTTCAACCTTGTGCACGATTCTCTTGTTGCGGAAAAAATCCAGTTCTTTCGTCAGTTGACGTTCCGAGTCTGGTTTTTTCGTGCTTCCGGCCTGTGCCACCCGATTCTGATCTACTGGGGCCTTACTGAAGTCTGCGGGACCGCCAGAACGTCCATTTTTCTTCACGCTAGCACCTCTGGTTAAAACCTGAAAGATGTCCATTAGAAGCTTGTTTGAGCCTAAAAAAGTGTCTGAGAAAGCACTGGAAACTGGTGAATCAAGCAAGAAATCCTATCACAGCCTCTTTCAAATGATTCAAAGATGGTTTGATCGTCTTAATGCCAACCGCTTCTTGTTTTGTAGAGTCTTTCCAACCTCGCTGGTAGCTCATCTCATCTCATCTCATCGCTCTTCTTGTATTTATATGGGCATCGAATTTTTTATGAACTCGTACATGATGCGCAAAGGGCCAATTTCCAAAATCTACAAAATTTTCCAAAGTCTTTAAGAGAAAAGTGAAAAATATCCAAAAACCATAGTGGAAACAGAACGTTCAATCGTCAAATAAAGGCATTCTGAAACGGGTTTGCAGATCGTTAACGTGGTGGGTAGCTGTATATTGGAGATTGCGCAATTAAGGGTGAAAAAATGCAGTTTTTAGGCTCCAATTTGGGCTATTTGAGGACCTGTATAGGTCGTAGAAGTGTAACGTATTTACACAGCGGAAGTCGAGTCCGTGGGCTGAAGAGAGACCCCAGTGAGTATTTGAGGCTTCCCAGCGGACTTTTATATACAGAAATCGAACCTACAAGCTACCACGATACCATTCGGTCGCGTTTGAATCTTCAGAATCACGGTGTGACACTTTCTGACGACGTCATTCTGCAATGTCTAACACACAAGTCGTTTGCACACGGAGGCAAGCCTTACAATGAGAAACTGGCATTGTTGGGTGCTCACTACCTCAAGTATCTGGCGTCGGTGTTCTCGTTGAAACTCCCGGCTCCATTATCACCCGTGTCAGCTGAAAAGACTCAAAAATCAATCAACGGTTTAAACTTCACGAACTTGGGTTCCCAGGGCTCAAAATCACTTATTTCTAAGAATACAACTGCAGAATTGATCCGGAAAAGACAATTAGACTCATACGTATTCTGGAAGAAAAGAGACCCACTTCAGACTGCGGCTTATAATGGCGAGTCCGCAGTTTACGCCAGTGTTCTGAATGCATTAGTAGGAGGCATGTTGCTAACGAATGGACCTGAGAAAACCAGTGAGTACATACAAAAGGAGTTTTTGGACTCCTCTAAAGAAGCATCGCTTGTGCGCGTCGCGTCCAGCTACGACGTATGAAGCCCATATCATCCCTCATAGCATGTAAGAGGTGTATGTTCATCAATCTCATCCCACTATGACGAGATAGTGATGATGATAGACGGGGAGGGTTATTTGCATTACGAAAAACGAAATGAGACTCAATAAGGGCTTAAAACTACAATCCTGTACATAGCGAAGTTTTTAATAAGTCCCTTATGCAAGCTTCGTCATTTCTGGTCTCTGCAACTCCGCACGATTGGCAAGGTTTCGTGCACTGACTCGTCTGTCTTTTTGAAGGTAATTCTGAGTCAAATTGTATCGATTCATTTATGTTACAAGTACTACTAAGTCAATTCTATATGTATCCTTCTGGATTCGTTTATCAGCGTTTTAGCTGTGAGTTAAGATACTCTATCTCTTCCTTAAGACTGGCTTCTTCAACCGTCTTGACGAGTTCTTTAGTGCATTTGGCCACGTCAAACGCTATGCCCGCTAAGCGCTGCTTGAAATGCTTACTTGCGTATTCGTCATCACCTTCATCAAAGCTGATTGTTCCATCCTCATTCAAATGGCACAACGATGTCATTCTCCTCTTACAGTCCTTCAAACTCTGAACGACCCAATTTCCATGCTCTTTCAACGCGGCATTACGGGACTGTGCCATAGAAACATTGGTAGCTTCCACCATCTGCGCTATCACTTGGTTTATAGCCGACGAATCTTTGCAAAGTTCACCTTTTAGCGCCTGTGGTTGTTTAATTGATGTTAACAACGATTGAATTGTGCTGATCACTTCGATAGTGCGATGCTCCAAATACAGCAACAGTTCTGATAAAGTGTTATCGGGATTCTCAATGTCGAAAGCATCAATGTCAAAGTCTCCTTCGTCTACAGAATCTCTGCCACCCCCGTTAACTTCCTCGGCACTCATTGAACTAGCAGCCTTGGGATCTCTGGATCTTGATTCTGTTGTGTTCCAGTCATCGCGATCTTCTAGTTTGATTTTAGTGTGCTCGTTGTCGAGCGGTGTGAACTCTCTCTTTAGTTCATGTCTATCGTCCGTGAATGAAGATCTTGCAGCGAACGTCTTTGGACTCCCGTTCAAGTTCGTCTCTGACCTCTCGTTCGAGTTCGTGTTTAAGCTCTCCTTCAGGTTTACTTTTAGACTCTCCCTCTGATTCATACTTGGGCTCTCCTTCACGTTCGTGTTTAGGCTCTCCTTCACATTCGTGTTTAGGCTCTCCTTCACATTCGTGTTTGGGCTCTCCTTCACATTCGTGTTTGGGCTCTCCTTCACATTCGTGTTTTGGTTCTCCTTCACATTTGTGTTTTGGTTCTCCTTGACTTTCGTGCTTGAGCTCTCCTTCACGCTTATCTTTGGGCTCTCGTTGAGGTTCATCTTTGGGCTCTCGTTGAGATTCATCTTTGGGCTCTCGTTGAGGTTCATCTTTGGGCTCTCCCTCAAGTTCGTGTTTGAGCTCTCTTTCACGCTTATCTTTGGGCTTTCGTTAAGGTTCATCTTTGGGCTCTCCCTCGGGCTCGTCTCTTTCGGCATATCCGTGTCCTGTTTAGCGGGAGTTTGCTGGGCAAAATTTTGCTGAGAAGCGCGAGTTGAGGCCACCGAGTTCTGCTTTGAAAAATAGTTAGCCACACCATGTTCTTGTTTGTTATCGTCTCCTACTGGCCCTTTCGCGGAAAAAAATTGAGGCTTTGAGGGTTGTGTCCCTTCTGCTATTTGACGGTCGTCTGCAATACTATGTTTGGCGTCCGTCTTCTTGATTTCGATTTGTTTTCCCTGGTTTGAAGAGTCCGTCGTGGAGGTGTTTTCTGCATTGGGCACAAATGAAAGCTTATTGGTGGAATGGGAAGAAGTGATCACTTCGCGACCTTTACCGCTCTTCGCGGGTACCTCTAAGCCTTTGGCGTCCTGTCCCATAAGGTTGGGAGGTTGTGGACTGACCTTTGATTGATTGTCTCCCGTGATTGTCTTTCCATTATCCAGAGCCTCCTTCGGCTTTTGGTTCTTCAGCAGATTTTGTTTGAGTTGATATGTTAGATCGTCATCACTCGTTAAATTACTATCATCGTTATTCCGCTCCTGCCCATCGGTTGACTCCTCGTCGGAAGAAGCTTCATGAACTTTTTCCACTGCAGCTTGAAGTTTTTCAGCATTCTTTCCATCAAATCTCTCCAAGTTCGTTGCCATACTTGTTGATGAACTATTTTCGAGATCCTTCATGGGTACATCAGAGTTTATCACTTGTTTTCCCTGACTGGAGACGATATGGGAAGGCGATGTTGGGGGTAATACGGCATCTATCTCACGAGCAGGCGCTGGAGTAACGGCCGAGGGCTTCTGGCTTTGGTGCGTTTTTTCAACCGCTATTGGAGAACTCATTCCCTCTTGTTTTCTGGCTGGTGATCCAGACCGAATCTTAGGAAACTGCACGGACTCGGGCGAGTTGTTAGCAGTTGGGCTGGGGTTCACGATAGAGCCAAATAATGTGCTTGAAGGTTTTCTGCTCGTGTGTCGACCTTTTGAGGGCGGTGAGTTTTGCACCACTTTCTGTGTAATTTTTAGTGGCTTAACCGGAGACATATTCCCCGGATTGTTTGATAGTCCTTGAAATGTCTCCCGGGGATCCTGAAACTTGGTGTCCTGAAACACCGGCCAATTTTGTGCGTTGGGAGTTTGTGGAATATGGTATTGGCTTTTCTCAGATGATAAATTCTCACCTTGCTTACTAGCGACCTTTACTGATTCAACTATCTGGCAGAGAGCAAAAGCAACATCAGATACTGCACTGTTGACCGTCACAAGAGGAAGTATCTCATGATAGGAAGCAAAGAAACGAACTGATGTGATAGCATGCGAAAGTGCACCTTTCAGAATCAAAATGTGCTCCTGACTACCACGACTATCAACAATCTCGAGCAACTTTTGTACACTGGTCACAATGTGAGACAAAACATCGAAAAGCTGATGCCCAAAATCTGCATCTTGCCGATCGCCGTTGACAAGACTGAACATGTTTTCGATCTTAGAATTGAACGATGTGAGAAGGTCTGGAGGAATCAAACCCTCGGGAGACAGAAACTTTCTCGGTAGGCTTTGAATCTTTTCAAGAGCCTCTGACCTGTTCGTCCCATTTGAGAGCTCTTTAGATGTCGCATTGCCTTTTGCATTTGAAGATTTATCTTCGCAGTTGTTCTTTTTTAGCTTGAATTCCATCTCCGCGAGATCTTGTTTGAGCTTTTCGTTCTCAATTGAAAGGTTGTTGACCTGATTTGTCATGTTCAGGAACTCTTGATGGTGAGTTCTGTCAGTCGATCTGCTGTTTTGGTGGTTTTCTGAAATTTGCACCGTTTTGAGCTCTTCAAGTTCCCTCTTAGCGTCCCTCAACTTCTTGGTGAGCCCGTCTAACTGTTCCTCCAATGCCGAGCTTTGATTTTCTTGCAAATGCAACTCATTTTCCAAATTCTTTTTAGCCGCCGAAAGTTGTGCATTATCCTTTTCCAGCTTGGTGATCTTCTCGTCCATTTTCGTCCCTTCTGCGATAAGTACCCGAATCTCTCTTTGAGAATTTTCGTTTTCCAAAGAAATCCTTTTTATCGAGCCCAAGTGCTTTGGTTGGGCTTGAAGCCCCCTTGAACCATGACCCGATTCTGAGCGCTCACGGGTATTGAAGGGTGAGTTATTCGATGTTGCAGATGCAATGGTATTTGGGCGGTCTTCATCGTTCTCCCATGAAATTGGTTCTTTAAAGCCATTGCTGGAATTCGGCTCGGAGGCGAATTTGAGGTGTGAGCCTTTAGGCGGTGAATCGAAGGTTGGAGAAAGGTCTTGCTTGCTCTTTGGAGTTCCTACTTCACTGTGCTCCATTGTGTCCCTGGCTACGGCTCCAGAAAGATTTCCGGAATCTCTTGATCTTTCTTCGTTAGCTTCGCTATCGTTTGAGTGAGTTGAATGTAATTGTGAACTTCTTTTCATTAGACTTAGGCCCTCCGTTTCCTCTAAAGATATGTCTTCGCCTGGCTGTCCTTTCGTGTGCTCTGGTGAGCTCATCTGACTCGAACCCGAAGGGGCATGAAATGGTCTCTGACTTTTGCCAGCCCCAAAATGCGGAGAGCTCTGTAAATCACTCTCAAAATCAGATTTATCGGAGTCTTGCAGAAGCTGCGATCTGCTCGCAAAGTCTGTAATGTTGTTATGGCTGCCTGAGTAGTGCTCTAGCTCGTGTCCCTCCGACAAGCGACGACCATCCTTGTCTTCAGAAGAGCCAGGGTGAATTGGCTTTAGTGGCGACCTGTTTTGTTTCTCAGCGTCCTGGTGGTCCTCCTCTTCATCAGAGCTCCACTCGATTGAAGCTTTTTTGGGGATCACTTGAGACTGTTGAATGGAGGTGCTTGGTACTATGCTAGAGGAAGTTGTACTGTCATTCTGGAAGGACGACTTTTTGGGCGTTGAATTATCCACATTTTGGTCGTTGTCGGTCACCAATGCTGAGCCGCGAGAATCTGAATTACGGGGGTCAGTATGCACTACAGATTGAGAGGAGACATTGGGATCGTCTTCCTCTCCTTCTTCTGATCTGAAAGAGTCTTTAAGTGGTGAAACCTTGGGTGAAATTGGGGTTTGAGGCTCTGGAAGTTTGTGATAGTCCCGTCTTTGAATCTCGTATAATATATCGTCAACCAAGTCATTAAAGCGGGACTCCGACAAATTGGCCAATTTTTGGCGAGCCTGGTTTCTTTTGACATGAAAGTTATCCTTTGGTAACAAGTGGTCAGGCTGCGTCTGGTTTTCGTCTATACGCCGTTGGAGCTCATCGTGCACATCCGTGCTGAGCTCAAAAAACTGAGATGAATAAAGCTTTAGCAGTTTCGATCTGGCCTTTTGTGCTCGAGCAGAGCTCGATCGATCTAGTTTGCCACCTGTAACCGTGGAAAAATCTCGCAATTCACGATAATACAGGTGGACCAGCCTTCTCTGTTCGGCGCTCAGGTCTGTCTTATTTGTAGCCATAATCTTGCGCTGAAAACTAAGCTATGAGCACCAAAGCAACGGTCCGATAAAGGTTTAAGGGCTCAAGAGAATTGCACGCAGTTGGTTTGATTGTATATATACCCCTGTGATCGTTCCTGTGTTGGTGTCTGTTGCGATGTAAACATCACATCAACAAAGACGTTCTTAGCCAGGTTGGTGACCAATGACTTCATGACGCGTAAAGTCTCGAGCTATGAAAAAAAAAGACACTTCGTGATTGGTGATTTGTAGGAGAAAATCAGTGGAGTGGAGTGGTTGCAATGGGACTGAGCTCTTATCTGGACACGAATCCGAAAGAACTTGATTAAAAAATACGAATTGAAGCTATAAGTTTCACAATCGAACTTGAAGGTGCCATTGTTGCTTTTAAAACCGTGTAATTATGTTGAGTCACGTGATCACTTTTAGACCTAATATCTATATACTGCTTTCGAGACACACGTCGTGATGAGGAATCAATAGAAGACGAGACATTCCTAAAAATATAGGACTCATCTTGAACTGCATTGAATCTACACTTCCCCCTCGCGATCCATGAGTGGTAAAATATCTAGGCACTTCTTTTCGGAAAAAATGGGAAAAAATAACATGGGGCGAGCCGGGACTCGAACCCGGGACCTCCCGCACCCTAAGCGGAAATCATACCTCTAGACCACACGCCCATGATTTGAAGTTTGGGACTTTCTAATCCAATCTGTACCCAGCCTAAGAGCACTGGCTCATTTTTTACAAGAGCACGCACTGTAGACTAACGAAGATGCTTGCTAATGGGACTACTAAAGTCTCGAGTGTCCAGAAAACAATCAGTTTCAGTAGCGGTCTTGGCGGAGTAGTTCCATAGGACTAGAGACTTCTATCATGTATTCTTCGAGTTGTAAAAATATCAAAAAATATTGCGAATTCTGTGGATCGAACACAGGACCTCCAGATTTCTTAGTGACCGAAGTTGACTTCAGTCTGGCGCTCTCCCAACTGAGCTAAATCCGCTGTTATTGATTAGGAAAAAGCTACTGGACAATATACCACTAACATCTGTCCGATGACATATAAGAAGGACGACTCAATTCGGCGTCTAGCAAAAGTAGACCGCGAGGAACCTTTCACCTTTCAACTCGCAACAGTTCTTCATCAATTTGACACTCACTAAAACCTGATCTGGACCTTTCTTGATTTGTTTGAATCTCAAGATTGATTTGGAACTTTAATAGGTTGTGCAACCAGTACCTCCACCCAATGTCCGCCCATGAAATCAAAACATCAAATTGTTATTTAATTACTATCTCAGACGCTGATGTTTGTTATGGGAACTTCTCTGCGATGGGAACGAAACGGTCAAAGATCAATTTCTGGTTCTCATCTTTTAAAACTGACGACGGCCTATACATCCGCAATGCCAAGCTGCTCATTACAACACTGACCGAAGAGGCAGCCATCGCAGCACTCGCCCACACGGGCGATAGTCTCGTGTTGTTGTAAGGATAAATGACGCCTGCTGCAATTGGTATTCCGATCATGTTGTAGACTAGGGCCCATGCAAAATTGAACCTTACCCTTTGAAAGACTTTTCGAGACAGCTGCAACAAGGTCAAGAGTGAACACAGAGTGTGGGTGCCTGAAAGCAATGCAAAGTCACAGGCGCTCATGGCAAGGTCACTTCCGCTCGCTAGAGCAATCCCCACATCTGCAGCAGCTAATGCGGGTCCATCGTTGATTCCATCCCCAACAAAGGCTACCACGGGCGACTTTTTGCGCACGAGATGGGTCTCTTTAATCCACGAAACTTTCTTCGCCTTTTCTTCGGGAAGAACCTCCGCTACAACATTGTCGATCCCCAGTTCCTTGGCAATGGCCGCCGCCGTCATTTTGTTGTCTCCAGAAATCATCCAGCATTCGATACCCTCTTTCTGCAGCTCCTTGATCACGCCCTTGGCTTCTGGTCTGATTTGATCTCTCACCGCTAAAAGCATTACGGGAAAGAAGGCATTGCTTTTGAAGAAAGAAATGGATTTTATGGCCACAACAATAACACTTTTCCCTTCAGCTTTCCAATCTGCCAACATTTTTATCTGAGAAGAACTCAAATGGCAATTGTTCTCCGCCATAAAGGTTTCGTTACCAAGAATTGCACTTTCAGGTGATACCAATTCTCCCGAACCCAAAAGAGCATCCTTCTCGCGAACAAAGTCTCCCTTGAGCCCTCTCCCTGCAATCTCTTCAACCGAAAGTATCATTCCATGTCCAATTGAGTCTCCAAATTCTTGGTCAAGGAAGCTTTTGACGCCTACTGCAATAGGGTGCTTCGATACAAGCTCTAGATCTTTTGCAGCCTGAATAGCTACCTTTTTCATGGACGGATTGCTATGGATAGAATAATTCGTAACTTTTGGAGCGCCTCCGACGGTCAGCGTCCCAGTTTTATCAAAACAAACCACAGAAACTCTAGAGCCTTCCTGGAATGCAGCCCCTCCACCTCTTGCCAATATTCCATTCTTAGCAGCAAGCCCACCGCCCACAAATAAGGCTGTAGGTGCTGCCAGTCCTATACCGCAGGGACAAGCAATGACGAACACTGCTATGGCAAACTCCAAGGACCAAACAGTCCAACCACCTACATTAACATCAAGGTAGCTCCCAGGCAATTGGCCACTAAACCCTAAGGAAACCCATATAACCCACGTAATTATAGCAATGGAAACGATAACTGGGACAAAGAAGGCCGTCAAAGAGTCTGCAAGTTTCTCAACAGGCGCCTTTTTCAGCTGTCCATCGCGTACTGAACTGACAATTTGGTTGAGCAGAGATTCTCCATCCGAAGCACAAAGTCTACCAATGATTGCTTCGGCTCCAACATTAACGGTTCCAGCAAATATCTGCTCACCCGGTTTGTGCTCTATAGGTATCGATTCGCCAGTGAGAGCGCTTTCATCGAAACTTGTTGCTCCTTGAGCGACAATACAGTCCATCGTTGGTGATTCACCTGGTGAAATTCTGATGTAATCTCCAAGCTCAAGATACTGAATGTCGACTATCCTATCGCCAACGTATCTTCCCTCGTCTTGGCGATCGACCAAAGTCGCCTCGTGCTGCTTCAGCAGATTGAGATCGTTTACAGCTTGAGCAGTTCTATTTTTTGAGTACGTCTCGAGCAATCTTCCCACAATAAGGAAAAATGTGAGGAACACCACAGCATCAAAATAAGTCGTAGTATAGCCCGCTCTGCTTCTTGTTTGAGCATCCGTAGAAGAAATCACGAGCATTGCAATACTGGCAAAGTATGCAACTGTAGTGCCTAAAGAAACCAAAAGATTCATGCTTCCAAACTTAAATATTCGCCTTTTCCAATCCTCTTTATGTTTCCAGAGTGCTCTTACTTCCATAATAGCCTTTCTATGGAAAACGTCGTCTACAAAAAAGTAGACTGGTGTGCTCAAAAAGAACAGCACCCAAGTCATTCTCGATGTATTGCCAGCCAAAATGGGCTCCTCCAACCACATTCTGAACTTATTGTGCTTTGAAAGGAGCGATGGCCCAAGCACTCCGAAAACAAAAGTGGGTATCGCGAAAATCAAAGAAGCAAGTAACCTGATTGCTATCTTGTATGTCTCGCGCATAGCCAGTGCTCCCAACTGCTCCTCGAATGTCCTTTCTTTGACAATAGTCACCCTAATGTTTGAATCGTTGCCACTAGAGAGTTTTTCCAAGATTTTGGCTATAATGCTCCTTATCGTGACGCCGTTATCGACATCCGGTGTATACTTGAATTTGACGGTAGGAGATTCTAGGGACAGAGGCTTTTCAATGAATACATCTGCGTTGTCAAAATCGGACAGTAAAGCATTCACGCTCGCCGGGCATTGCGTACAGAACATTCCATCGATTCTCAAATTAACGCTTCTGGTCAATCTTCTTGCAAAAGCATGCTCGACGCTCTCTGGATCACCGAGCGGCTGAAAACCAAAGCCACAGTCTTCAACAGTTTCTCGAAGCTCTCGTAGCACGCTACTCTCAATTGAGCTTATTATGAAAGTAGCAGACTTTGAAAGGACATTTACTGCTACTTCTTCCACGTAAGGTAACTGTTCGGTAGTGCATGTGATGGCCGATGCACAAGCAGCGCAAGTGATACCATCAATGGCTGCAGAATACTTGAATCGTCGCTCACTGGCGAGAGGCAGAATTTCAAGCAGCTGAGCAGTATAGCCAGCTTCAGCTACGCTATCGATGATAACTTGAACCAGTTGTTTACTTTTGGTCACCACAGTGGCAGTATTGTCGACCGGATTGACCGAAACCTTAGCTTCAGAATCTTGTGTTACCAAAACTTTGTTAATCGCTGATTCAACAATTCCAGCACAGTTACCACATGTCATGCCACCAATGGCGAAAATGGCCCTATACTGAGTTAAACCGTCACTGTTCGTCGTGGTGCTGAACTCTATTTTCCCATTGTCACTTTTCCGCGCCAAAGAATAGCACTCTTTACAGTATCTTGTATGTTTTCTCCTTCTTCTGAACTTGGCCAGTGGTAAATTTCCAAGTTTCGGTAGAATGCCCCGATGACACAGCGATGGTGAACCAACACTGAGTGAGGTTTCCGATACGGTATCGTTTGACTCTACCCGGATTTCACGTACTTCGAATCCCGCAAGCTCGAAATCTCTCTTGATTACATTTGGAATGTCACTTACGAAAGAGGACTTATCTGTACTTACAACGTCCTTCTTGACGCCATTTTCCATAAGAACTATCAGTACCAGTCCGGTTTTCACGTCACACGAAAAAGACCGCACATGGCCCAGCTTCTGAGACTTAAAAGGATTGAGTTTTGAGCCCTTCGAAAACTCATTGTAGCTCACATAGTCATTTCTGTTTCTAGCGCTATCGATAGATTCATTCTTCCAGTCAAAACGACGAGAAACGACTTGGCGAATAATCTGCTCGCAACTCTCGCAGTGCAGGTTGTTCAAATAAAAACTTAATTCCATGACATCTTTTGTCAAGCTATGTATGGATCAAGAGCATCTGAATCTCTCTGGTTCTTTATAAGGATCTGCGATATTATCGCTGACTTCAGACTCTTAAGATGACCTTTATAGTTAAAAGTAAAAGAGCCCTTATAAGAAAAGATCCACACATCACATGAACAAAGTGTGAAACGCCTGTAGCTCGAGGCATGAAGAGGAGCAAGGGCTCAGAATGAGGAAATGGTACTGAATAAAGGTTGTATTTCTACAAACGACCAGATGACAGGTCTTACGTAGTGTGGTTCATTTCTCAACGAAGAAATCCTTTCTTCTTGGTTTGTACTGGAGAGTTGGCAGACTGATTAGCTAGGGACATCTCCAACTGATGTTTCTTGTCCTCTAATGCCTTGAGCTGCTTGGTGAGCTTGTCCTTCATCTCCTTGTGTCTGTTGAAGAGTTCAGCCTCAGACTTTTGCAGCTTTTTCTCCTTTTCATTGACTTTCTGTTGAAACACCGCCTTCATTTCAGCCTCAAGTTTTGCTAGCTTGGCTTCATGTAGCTGCTTCTCTTCTTTCTGCTTGAGCTCGGGGTCGTATTCCTTGAAGACAGAGTTGTCTTGCTTGATGTTCAAAAAACTCAATTTTTCAGACCGGTATCTCTCGTAGAGCACATTTTCTGTTTTTTGACGCAGTTCCATCAGATACACTTTGACTAGTAGATCGCGCAGATGTACAAAGTCGGAATGCGCAGCATTATCGACTTCAATGACACCCCATGGGTAGGCACGGCCCCTCACTTTCCTGCCGTCAGCAGTGGAAACTTCAGTTGTCGAACCGACGATGGCGTATGGCATCTGGGAATGGAGCTGCAATGAGCGTGCGGCAGTCTCTTTATCGTCTAGCAAGTATTGTGGTGGCTCAAACAATTCGATTCCCTCGTCTTCAAGCTGGCCACGGATGGTTGCTTTGAATTCTTCAATCTCTTCATCTGTTAAAATGTCCGATTTGGCGATGACTGGAATGAGGTTACATTTCTGGTGAACAGCTTTGCAGAACTCGAGATCAAGAGCCTTGAGAGAATGATTTGTAGGCTCTATGAAATACAGACACGCGTGAACACGATTGTCTTCGATAGAGTTACGGTCGACTCTGTTTTCAGCATCCAAATACTGGTCGAAGCGGTTATCAATCTCACGCACAATTGGTACCCACGCATCTGTATTGTTGATCGCGTCACCAAAACCGGGTGCGTCGATCACGTTGAGTGTCAATGTGACACCATTTTCCTCGATTTTGGTCGTGTGGGTCTCAATCTTGACCTCTGGCCCGGTAGTTTCACGACCCTTGCCTGATTCATCATGTTGCGTATCCAGTTGCTGCTGGTCAGAATCGGTATCTCCGCCGGCCAAATTGTCGCCTGCGTTTCCGAGCTTCAAAGCAGCCAGATCTGCCGTAGCAGCTGCTGACAGGTCGTAAAGGGGCTTGTTGAAGAGGGTATTGATTAGGGTTGATTTTCCCAGTCCCTTTTGGCCCACACACAGCAAGTTCAGACTGAACCCGCGTCTGATCGATTTTCTATGCCATTGTTTGGGCAAATTCGCAAACCCGACGTATCCGCTGACCCTGTGATGCAAAACCTTGATCCCCGTTTGTTTAGGCAGCTGCTGGCCCTTGTGTTGCAAATTGGATTCCTGTTCCGATGCAACTTCGTCCTCCAATTCGGCCGTGGCTTTGCCGTCTGATCCGTCTGCAAGCGCGTGTGTTTCCTCAATTGTGGGCGAGTTTTCCAGCTTCACGCCTCCATTCGCCGCTCCATTTGCGGTCCCAGCTAGAGGCGTAGTTCCAAAGTCTTCTACCGACGTTTCTGCTTGCATTTTTGCTCACTTGTCGACTCTTAGTGTTCTTAACAAAGAGTGGTGAATTCGTGTTGATCTCTTCGAGAATTTCAAAATTGGCCCAATTCCAAAACATCATCATAAACGAAAGGGTTTGAGCGTCAGTTTTTCAGGAAGTATAAGGCATTTCTCTAAGCTCTATATGAAAATGATGATAATATCATAATGTTCATGAGATGAGCTCTTTGACCGGCTGGAAACAAAAACGACTTGTAGCACTAATTGAAGCTGCTTTTACCGAAAATAGTTGAATCGGATACAGGTCGAGTATGTCGGGAAGAGAAGATATCAGGAACCTCTTGAGTGAGGCGGCGAAATTTTATGCGGCCAAGGACTACGAAAGATCGACGAATCTGTATTCGGAGGTCAACGCGATGCATGACGCATTGACGGGCGAGAGTAGTGCAGATTATCTGTTTCTGTATGGAAAGTCGCTTTATCAATTAGCTTTGAGCCAATCTGAGGTGTTTGGTGGTGACGAAGGGGAACAAGATGGAGCGCAAGGTGATGATGATGCTGGATCCGATGAGGAAGAAAAAAGCGGTGAAAATAAACAGTTGTACCAATTCAGTGATGTAGTAGCGGAGGGAGAAGTGCCCGAGGGTGACAACAATGGCGATGAAGCCCCACAAGAAGACGAGGAAGAAGAAGAAGAAGAAGAAAAAGACGGAGATGACCACGGGGAAGAAGAAGAGCCACAAGAAGAGCAGGCTTCAGATTTCGAAAACGCATGGGAAATGCTGGAATTAGCGCGTTCGATCTACGAGAAAACGCAGCCACAAGACCAGGAGATACTGGAGAAGTTGTGTGAGACCTATAGCATCCTCGGGGAGATCTCACTGGAAACGGAAAACTTTACTCAGGCCACACAGGACCTCACAAGATGTTTGGAGCTCCGCAAACAAGCTTATGGCGACAAAGACCCTACCCATAGATTGATAATTGAGTCGCACTACAAATTATTTTTGGCACTCGAGCTTGACCCCACTCAAGATGCTCAGTCGCAGGAACAGCTGGAAAAAGCCATCCAGCTACTACAAGCGCGAATTCAAGCCGGAAAAGCGGAGAAGGATGAAGAGGGTCTACTAGAAGAGCTGAAATTGAAACTCAAAGAGCTCAAGACCTCGCAACAAGCGCTTGACGCCCTCAATAAGGCAAGTGTGGCCCAATTAAAAGAAGCACTCATCTGTGGTAAAACTAGTGTGGATAAACCTGCTTCCATAAACGACCTCACATCAATGGTAAAGAAAAGGAAACCAAAGTCGCAGTCTAATCAGGATCTGGACTCCACGCTCAAGAAACAAAAGAAATGAGAAGAACTGGAGAGAAACTCATAAAAATCACCCCACACGACTACCTATTTGGCCATATACCGTTAAATCAATTTTTTTGATTATCATCATCGTCATCCTTAGGAAAAGGGCATTCGAGACCTACAAGATCATCGACAATCCTAGAATTCTAGGGACTTTAACTTTCCAATGGCAGCTACTCAAGGTGTTCCACGGCATTTCCAGGTGTCCAGGCTTATCAACATTGCACAAACTTCGCAGTTTGCGTGGTTTGGAGGCCACCTTGTTGTCTTAACATGCGCTTTACTGTATTTGCTGACTTTCCGGGGCGGAGCTTCGAGCCTACACAACACGCTGTACCGGGTGCTATACTTAGGGGTGATTGAGTCGTTCGGCATCATTGTTTACCAACAGCATTTTAAACACCGGGCACAATCTGCAACAGGTTCAGGACCGGCCCCTACCATTACACAGCTTTTGCTGCGCGACGATAACTCTCTGTACGTGGCTATTGCTGTGATGTGGTTCTTGACACCCAGATTGTCTGTGACGATGATCCCATACGTGGTTTTCTCATTTTTCCACTTTCTCACCTACTTGAAATCTGTGCTTTTGCCTCAGGTGTTTGAGATTGGACCGGACTCTAGATTGACTGTTTTGATCGACAATTTTATTCGCCAGAACAACGACCGCTCGATGGTGTGGTCGAGTTTCAGCGAACTGGTGTGCGTGGCGGTTGTGTTGGTGCGTGCATTGCTGTGGTACCCGAGATCGTGGATCGTGGCCGTTGTTTACTGTCTTTTCATCAAGATCCGGTACGAGACGTCGCCATACACCCGCAGCGGTGTCAAGAGATGGGAGGTGCGTCTGGACGGGTTGCTGAGCCACCCAGGCGTGCCCGTGGCGATCAAGAACGCATATGTGCATTTCAAGAACAATGTGCGTCAGCTACGAAACTACAACCTGTCGGGGACCCCAGCCAAGTCCATGTAGGGCTCGCACGAAAAACGGCAAATGACCTACGATTTACGGCCGATAGTCGTTACTATGTAGCCCAGCTTGCAGCTTAGTGTGCGTCAGTATAGATTTTGTACACGGTTTTTTTTTTTTCGCTAGCTTGGTTAGACTACTCTAATACATGACTACAGAGAAAAGACGGGAAAAGAGGAGATGGCGATGGACATAGAGACGGGTGATTGAGCAGAACTACAATGTATGGCATATGTGCGAATCATACTGTTTGATGCTTCCGTATATAGTGAGTGATCCAAAAAACGCAAGAACCAGTCACGTGACTACTTATTTTGCAACACTTACCGTTCATAGCGATATGTATTTTTTTTCTCTTCTCCTCTCTTTTCTTCTAGTTACATATAACACTACAAGCGTCCTCTTATTTTCAATACAACTAGCCAACGTTGTTCACCACGCTCGTCGAATCCCATTACAACCATCTTCATCACAACATATTTCTCGGCCTTTCTTTTTTTTGCCCTATACTAGCAAAAAAAAGACCACGTGATATGCATGCTCGAGAAAATGATCCCTTTTTCCAATTCTGTTCCAGCAACATCTATAGATTTCTCGAATTTCACCATAGAACTTTCGAGAAATTCCCAGAACTTAGAAATGCGGCTAAACGCCCATTATCGAGATCGGGCAAAAATGCAGCTCGAGCAAGTATATAAAGAGAGCGATTTCGACGGATAATTGTAATCGAGTTTAACTTCTATCCTTTACTTATTTTCAAACACACAAGGAAAGCTTTATTGGAATAGCTCATTGATACAAGGTAATTGGACTAACAAGATTATCATATAATAATCGTAATTCAATCACTTCAGTCGAGTTGCATTATAGAATTCCTAATAGTCAAAAAACAGTTCCTACAACTACAAAATAAACATCACAATGTCTAAGGCAGTTGGTATTGATTTGGGTACCACTTACTCGTGTGTGGCACACTTTTCCAACGACCGTGTGGAAATTTTGGCCAACGACCAAGGTAACAGAACCACCCCTTCTTTCGTGGCCTTCACTGACACTGAAAGATTGATTGGTGATGCCGCCAAGAACCAGGCCGCCATGAACCCAGCCAACACCGTTTTCGACGCCAAGCGTTTGATCGGTAGAAACTTCAACGACGCTGAAGTGCAAGGTGACGCCAAGCACTTCCCATTCAAGGTCGTGGACGTTGGTGGCAAGCCTCAAATCCAGGTTGAATTCAAGGGCGAGACCAAGGTCTTCACCCCAGAAGAAATCTCCTCTATGATTTTGACCAAGATGAAGGAAACTTCTGAAAGCTACTTGGGCTGCAAGGTCAACGACGCCGTCGTGACCGTGCCTGCCTACTTCAACGACTCTCAGAGACAGGCCACCAAGGATGCCGGTACCATTGCCGGTTTGAACGTTCTACGTATCATCAACGAACCTACCGCCGCCGCTATTGCCTACGGTTTGGACAAGAAGGACGAAGGTGAAAAGAACGTTTTGATCTTCGATCTTGGTGGTGGTACTTTCGATGTGTCGCTATTGTCCATCGAAGACGGTATTTTCGAAGTCAAGGCTACCGCCGGTGACACTCACTTGGGTGGTGAAGATTTCGACAACAGATTGGTCAACCACTTTGTCCAGGAATTCAAGCGTAAGAACAAGAAGGACTTGACTACCAACCAAAGAGCCTTGAGAAGATTGAGAACTGCTTGCGAAAGAGCCAAGAGAACTTTGTCTTCTTCTGCTCAAACTTCGATCGAAATCGACTCCTTGTTCGAGGGTATCGACTTGTACACTTCCATCACCAGAGCCAGATTCGAAGAATTGTGTGCTGACTTGTTCAGATCCACTATCGACCCTGTCGAGAAGGTTTTGAGAGATGCTAAGTTGGACAAGTCTCAAGTCCACGAAATCGTCTTGGTCGGTGGTTCCACCAGAATTCCAAAGGTCCAGAAATTGGTTTCTGACTACTTCAACGGTAAGGAGCCAAACAGATCTATCAACCCTGATGAGGCTGTTGCCTACGGTGCTGCCGTCCAGGCCGCTATCTTGACCGGTGACCAATCTTCCAAGACTCAAGATCTATTGTTGTTGGATGTTGCTCCATTGTCCTTGGGTATTGAGACCGCTGGTGGTGTCATGACCAAGTTGATCCCAAGAAACTCCACTATCCCAACCAAGAAGTCCGAGACTTTCTCTACCTACGCTGACAACCAGCCAGGTGTGTTGATTCAAGTCTTCGAAGGTGAAAGAGCCAAGACGAAGGACAACAACTTGTTGGGTAAGTTCGACCTAAGCGGTATCCCACCAGCCCCAAGAGGTGTTCCACAAATCGAAGTTACCTTCGATGTCGATGCTAACGGTATCTTGAACGTCTCTGCCGTCGAAAAGGGTACTGGTAAGTCTGAGAAGATCACCATTAACAACGACAAGGGTAGATTGTCCAAGGAGGACATTGAAAGAATGGTCTCCGAGGCTGAAAAGTTCAAGGAGGAAGATGAAAAGGAAGCTGCCAGAATCGGTGCCAAGAACCAATTGGAATCCATGGCCTTCTCTTTGAAGAACAGCGTCTCTGAAGCTGGTGACAAGCTAGAGGAAGCCGACAAGGAAACTTTGAACAAGAAGTGTGAAGAAGTTATCGCCTGGTTGGACAGCAACACTACCGCCACCGCTGACGAATACAACGACCAATTGAAGGAATTGCAAGAAGTTTCTAACCCAATTATGACCAAGTTGTACCAGCAAGGCGGTGCCCCAGGTGCCGGCGCCGCCCCAGGCGGTTTCCCAGGTGGATCTGCTCCAGCCCCAGAAGCTGACGGTCCAACTGTTGAAGAAGTTGACTAAACTCAACGAACTCAATGAAACAAACCTAACCATCTAATGACGTTCTGTATAGTAATACATATATATAAGCAATAGAATTTAATTTGCTGAGAATCAAACCACAGTTTTAAGGTGAACACTTTCGATGAGGATAGCTTCGTCGAGTATGGCAGTAAGTTTGAAGGGCCTCTCTATCTACCACTCGAGCTGAAAGGAAAAAAATGTTGTGCAAGACTATGATGAGAGAGTCTCCCGCTAAGAACTACGTCGGTAGACCCCAAGTAAAAAAGTTTTGCAAAAAAGAATGGGGCGAGCTGGGAATTGAACCCAGGGCCTCTCGCATGCTTGTGGTTATTGTAGTCCGAGTTAAGTCTCGAACCTCGCCCAAAGCGAGAATCATACCACTAGACCACACGCCCGTTTCTTGAATGTGTATTTGTTATGAATGCATACACTGGTGACTTAACGTCACGTCCTCAAGTTTTTAAGTTACTACTAATTGTCCACAAGCTGTTGAGCCATCAGCGTGCTGTCCCTCATTGTATTACGGAATTCGTGCGTGCCGCTTTTTTAAACCGAGAAGCGATGGGCATTCTTTGTCTTCTTAGTGTGATTGTTTTACATGAATCAGTGATTTTTTTGTTCAGTCACCGTCGTTTCGATAGTTCCCATTTCCTACAATGAATGTCTATTCAAAAGATGTGATCAAATTCTCATATCAGAGGGCGCAAATGGCCTTATCAGTGCGACAGCTCAACAGAAGAAAGTGAAATCGGCTACTCAGTCGTCTTTTTCATATATTAATGAGATTGAGTGGGGTGGAGCACTCAGTTTCGGAGTAATAGTGTTTCTTATTCACGACAATGTACTCAGCATTCCTATTAAGCCCGTATGATCGCCAACATGAACTACGAACATGTTTTTCTCAATGTTGTAACTACCTAAAGTTGTGGTGATTGCATTTGGAAGACCTAATATGCGTTGTTCGATCCAGAAGAGAGGCTTTCTGAAATTTCAATTGTGACCAACAAATATGCTCGATCAATAGTGCTCTATGAACAAGTCATATCCGTTTCCTTCAAATGGACAGAATTGACAAACCTTCACGTCTTCGATACAGCCAACAAGTTACACAGAGATGATGCACAGAGATGATGCGTAAAATTGCCAGAAAATGTGGGAATCATTGTCCTTTACAAGCATGTTGCAGATGATTTCGACTTGATATTTAGTAGACTTCATGGTTAGCGGGCGTATAAGAACTAGCACTGACTCTATAAACGCACATGCTTCTGCTCCCGGGACTACACAAACCTTTTTCTTAAGTCTTTAACTTCTTTGCCATTTTAGTATAGTGGTTAGTACACATCGTTGTGGCCGATGAAACCCTGGTTCGATTCTAGGAAATGGCATTTTTTTTTAGCAAAACGTAGAGCGTTGAGCACATGATATAAATTTGATGGTGAGAAACCATAAGAAGAGCTTATAGCAAGCAGGTTTCGAGTAAAACTTGAAAGAAACAGTTACGTGCTTTTAGCATTGACTTCAATCAGAACAGATGATAGACCTCTAGTTCTATAAGAACATGAATATTTCCTCGCTTTGGGCACCTTTTTTTCAATTTTACAAAAAATTGAAAACAGGGGCGAGCTGGGAATTGAACCCAGGGCCTCTCACATGTATGCGTTTAGAATCAAGTCATCTTGATTTCGCCCAAAGCGAGAATCATACCACTAGACCACACGCCCTATTTTAATCTCCAAGCGGAAATGTTTAGGGATATAATCACTACGCAAGGCATATGACCTCTATGATAGACTACAACGGAAGAAACGATACCACACGTTGAGATAATGAGAGACAAGGCTCATGGTGAATAAGTCTATATGTGGAAGCTGCCTGCTTCAAGACTGCTCGCATGGAGGTAGAAATCCCAACATGACGAGCAAAAATTTTTAATTGCAACGACTGGCAAAAATATTGATAATAAGCCCTGTAGGGGGCTCGAACCCCTAACCTTATGATTAAGAGTCATACGCGCTACCGATTGCGCCAACAAGGCTTATTTGTTGAAAGACAGATGTTACAGAGAGCTATACCAGCTTGCTAAACCCACATGTCAAGCTTGGAGGTACACATCTGGCTACAGAAAAGAGCACTCTATAGTTTTATGCTATGTACGTAGGAGCGACAGATTAGTTGCTGTTAAGGTACTTCTGATACAGTTCCCAGGTGGTACCGCTTTCAGGATCACGCACGTATACGTATTTGACGCCGTATTTTTCCACGTCCCGGTTTCTTGTTTCGTCATCGAAAAGACATGCCTTGTAGTCTTTGATGTCGGCCTTTTTGCCAAAAATGTCTTTGATCCCATCACGGATGTGTATGACCTTACTCTTCTCACCCCATTGCAACGAGTCGAACAGGGTGATCAACGGCACGATCTGGCCGTCGTACTCTACCTTGAAGCCCCTCAGGAGATCGCGGGCGATCTCTGGGGCCCAAGTTCTTGAAGCAGAGACAATCTTAACATCATGGTTCTTCAGATCGGCCAAAATTCGAGGTACGTCTTTGTAAAACGATACTTCATATCCGCAAGAGTCGATAAGTGTGCGGACTTCGCCGTTTTTACTTGTCAAAGGCTTGAAAGGTGGACTAAGATGTGTATCACAAAAGCATGGCCAAACTGTATAATCCAGATCGAAAGCAGCCACTTGAGGATAGGACATGTTGTGGTTTGATGTTGCTGAGGCTTTTGGATACCGATTGACCTGTAATAGTGCAATAACTATACGTAGGTAAGGTATATTACCATTAATTTTACTCAGATCAGCTGACCTCGAGAGAGAGAATATGGTAAACCTAATAATGACTACAAATTCGATAAATTTGAAAAGATCTCGAAAACAGTCTATTCCGGTGATCAGAACAATACAGATTTGATCCAGATCGATGAATGTATGTCATAAACCCTGTCTACTGCTGTAGGCATCCGATTCAGATTATTGAGTAATACTGTTATGTCTTAACCATTCTTTCAAGATCTGGTCTCTTGGCCCAGTTGGTTAAGGCACCGTGCTAATAACGCGGGGATCAGCGGTTCGATCCCGCTAGAGACCATATTTTTAGTACTTTTTAGTTTTATTTGAAGAAAGGCTGTTACTTTTTGAACTGAAATCTGGCAACAATACGGTTTCGACAGGAAATGAATAATAAATATCGTGATATTCGTTACGTACGTAATGTAATTGATGCGATGATACATGTACAGTGTGGATCTCTTTAGATCTCTTTGGATCATCTCAAAAATCAATTCCAAGACTCAACTTTCATGGTACCTTTCTCAGCCAAATTTATGTGGAATTTGTGAGCATTCTTCAACATGTGGGGCTCGTGCATGCATTTGTTCTTGCGAGCATAAAATTCGGACTTTTCCAGATAGTCCATCAGAATGGGCTGATACTCAGGATGAGCGCAGTGGTTAATTATTTCCCGAGCTCTTTCAGTTGGTGACAAACCTCTGAGATCTGCCAAACCTTGATCTGTGACAACTACATCCAAATCGTGCTCCGTTTGATCAACGTGGGATGCCATAGGCACAATGGTGGAGATTCCGGTTGGATCGATCTTGGATGGTCTAGCGGAGGGGGTGTGCATGATTGATAGCTTTGCGTTTCTGAGAAAATCGGCAGAACCGCCCAACCCATTCAGCATGCGTGATCCAGAAACGTTGGTCGAATTTGCATGCGCGTAGATATCGACCTCCACGGGTGTGTTCATGGCGATTACGCCAAGTCTACGGATCATTTCTGGGTTGTTAGAAACAACTTGAGATCTTAGGCATAGCTTTTGTGAGAATTCGTCCCAGTTCTTGAAAAATCTTTCAAACCCTGGCTCGGTGAGACGAATACTGGTGGCAGTGGCATAGTCCAAAGAACCGTTTTCGAAAAGATCCAAGAACGAATCTTGAAGAACTTCTGTCCAGACAGTCAAGTTCTGGAAGGATGCAGACGAAAGTCCTTCGATGACTGCGTTGGCAATGTTGCCAATGCCGGATTGCAAAGGATGCAAGTTTTTGGGTAGACGACCAAACGCAACTTCATGTTCCAAAAATTCGATCAAATGAGATGCAATGGCTCTCGAGGTTTCATCTGCTGGGTGGTTGGGAGGTACCTTGTCACGTTGATTGGACTCAACGATGGCCACCACTTTGGAAGGGTCGACGGGAATAGAATCGACGCCACACCGGTGATCAACTGAAAGGTAAGGGTATGGCGGTCTATGTGGAGGATTGATGGGCATATCGATGTCGTGAATGCCTTCGAACGAGTGAGTTGCGGTGTTTACCTCGACAATGACTTTGTCGGCAACAGAAACGAATTCAGGAGATGCGCCTACGGAGGGCCCCGGGACGATAGAGCCATCCTCCTTGATGGCCGTGGCCTCGATGATGGCGTAGTCCAAAATGGGCGACCCCATTGGCTTGTTGCGGGAATAGAAACCGTAGGTGAGGTCCTGAGGAAACATGGACAGATGCTTGTCGAAGAACTGGATGCGGCCCTGGTTGATGGCAGAGGCGATGGGCTTGCCGACCTGGTGGGGCGACCGACGGGCGATCATGTCGAGTTCTGCCCAGCGGGACTCTTCAGGGCCCGCGCTAGCTCCCACGAAAAGGTCAAACCGCAGCTTGCCCTGCAGCTGGTTGCGTTCGACGTGGTCTGCGAGTGCTTGCGGCACGACTTTGGGCGCCCCCACACCTGTGAAGCCTGACCAGCCAAGACTCTGGCCGGTCTGGAATAGTGGTATGAGTTCTTTTGCGGATTGGACGCGGTCCAAATACGGTGCGAACCGCACACGTTGTTTGAGAAGCGACGACATTTCGGTATAAAGCTTTTGTGTATGTTTATTGTGCTTTGTGCTTTGTGCTTTGTGCTACGGTTTTATGTGTCCATTCACGTTTTTAGCCGCCGATGAATCTTCTCGTAAAATTTGCTCACTTTTCACGAAAACACTTTGTACGAATCTTTCTGATTACGTAAGCGTGAGTACTTTTTGAGAGTACTTTTTTTTCTTTCTTGTTTTCTCAATTCGTCGTCTCTTTCCCTAAGCGACGTCTTCAATCCCTATTATTGGATTAGTAGCGGTGCGAAAGCAATACTGGTAGTATGGTATAACTTAGCTAACTCGGCTATGATATCTCTCTATTGGCTTTAAAACGGAAACAACAACAGAAGAAGAAGAAAGAACAGGAACTGAAATGGATAAAAACAACGAGATTTTTGTGAGTCTCGGTTAAGTCTGCTTTTCTCGAGTATTTTTTTTTCCCTATGGCTCTCTCGCTCTCGATTTCCCCCGCTTTCTTGTTTTCGGTTTTGGGTCTTCGGTGTTGTGACTTTTAGTCTGGTGTGCGGGTAACCTTGCTCCCCTAAAAACCTCTTTTTTTTCCCCACTTTCCTTACTCCAATCCTTCGAGTGGCTGCCTTATATATACCTGGAGCGTTTTTGGCGGTCGCTGACCGTGCATGGGCGTGACCACGGCTGGGCGGGGCCATTTTGTGTGACCACAAAGAACAAGTCCGAGATCGGAGATTTTAAGCCGTTGCGATTGGCTGTAAAATGGTCCAATGGAGAAAACACCGGATCCGGACATCACGAGACATAAAAGCGCGCGGAAACGGGACAAATGGTGATGGTTGTTAACGCCGAGATCGTGGTGTGTGTGTCATGAAAAGTCAAGATGATGTGGGATCAGATGTTTTTTCATGCTGGGAGCAGCATAGAGGTGTGTATATTGTTACAATATGGAATGAGAGAACCTACAGGTATATATGGGCTAGATGATGAATATTATGTTTGTTTATAAGAGACGTCTTATACATCGGGAATTGTATATCAAATAATATAGCGTTGGAAAGGTTGAGGATTACTACCATTTTTGTAAATATCTTACAATTGTCAAGTTTAACACACCGCAGTGGTTGTTGAGAGCCATCGCGTCTTGATGTGCTCAAACATACCCAGATCAGTTAATAAAAAGTGATCCATGCATGACACTCAAAACGTAGTCTTTCATTTTGATCACCCACCCACTCAAATCAGAACATCTGCTCTTATGCCAAGCCTAGAATTCTCGAGTTTTTGAATGGGCACGTGACCTTAAATGTCGTTATCGACGTAGATTATTCTTTTGGTTTCTGTGTGAACCCACAACTGGTGTATCATTACAAGTCCTGTAAGTTCCGCAACTGTTTTTGTAACTACTGTCTTAATACTCCTATTGTTCGATCTTGTTCTGAAATCCATTTCTCATTGTGGCCTTCTCTTTGTCACATGCCCCTCACTCCCCTCTACACCACATCTGCCTTCTCAAACATTCATCGATTCTATTAGCGCCGTGGCGCAGTGGAAGCGCGCAGGGCTCATAACCCTGATGTCCTCGGATCGAAACCGAGCGGCGCTATATTTTTTTTCCCATTTTCAACATATGAAATTGACTAATTTCAAGATCCTCGCCTTAATCAACTTTTCCTTCGGGAAAGCTAGAGCATGCACGATGGACCAAACACCTCCCGTTGACCTACCCAGAAGTTTCAAAAATCTGTTGCAACTACTTGTCTAGTCATCCTAAAGCCTCAACATTCATGGATTCCTCGGGGTACTCCGGGTTTTACACGTCTCAAAGACTGGTAGACGAGTTCAACATGTTACAGGACAACTTGCCGATCACACTCAGGGAAAAAGATGCCCATGTCTACAGCGATGATGATCACGACAGCGATAGCGAAGGGTACAATCCCGTACCTGTACAGGTTATTACTGGTAATGAGAAGCAGCTCTCGCAGCAAGCCCCAGATGTGACACCGCAGGTTTCCAAGGGTAGAGATGCAGTAGTGACATTGAGAAATATCGATATTCTGAGGGCCATTTTTGAAACTTTGAGTGGGAAAGACAAGCTAGCCAAGATTTTGAAGTACGTGCTGGACCTGCTGAAACTGTTTGTAGGGCGAAGCCGCACCACAATCACCAGATGGGACCCTCAAGTGCTTCGGCACTACTCAAAAGTGCTTTCCCAGTTGAACCTGCGTCTGGCACTCAAGCACCCAATAACAATCATCAAGATCCTTACGGTCGCTTGTTTGCAAAACTTCGAGTCTCGTGCATCGCTAATAAGCACAAGTCTCAGTCTTTTCCGCCAAATTCTGAGGTTTGGTGGCACGCCATTCCGCGTTGCATCCATGGGCCAAAAACTTGGGTCTACCGTGCAACAAATCGCAACAGCCAAGCAACTTAGCTCTTCACAGTCTACAATATCGACAAGCAGTATAGCCGTGGCCGTAATAAACAAAAATTGGGTCAACGAAAGTTCATTAGCCGATTTTATTGATCTCTACTACGGTATTATGGACGAACTAGCACTGCTCCACAAATTCAAGGTCTGGAACCATGCAGCGTTGTTTCGGTGGGTATCCAAACACGAGGCTCTATCTTGGTATTACGATATCATGCTGGGACTCAAGAAAAATTGGGTCTCTCTACAAGATTTGAACCGCGCGCAGCTCGAGCTCGAGATCCAACTTCAAGTCAAAAAACGTGCTCTCGAGCTTTCCACGAGACTGCACGATAGAGCTGCGTCGCCCATAAAACAACAGCTGCTACAAGATTTGCATGCCTCTGGCACCGGTAACTCTTCTACTCTTGAACGGATTCAAGAACTTGAGAGTCAACGTAAAACTGTCATTCTCGATCTTGTGAGGCTGACATTTGACTTTTTAGCAGATACAACGGATGTTTTTAACCTCAAGACGCCGCCTGGCACTTACGCTGCATTATCATTGGTGTCCGGTCTCACAGGTTTCGCCAAGCTGTGGGGGAATGCCAAGAAAGAATTGTCTAGTACTACCTAATTTGCATAGTCTTATACAGATATAAGAGCTCCTTTTTCTGATCTCATCAGTTGCTTCAGTTCATCATCGGAGAAGTCGACTGTTTTAATGTAATTTATGTTTATATGCCAGTAGTTGACATTAGGTTCAAAACATTGCAGAACGAGAATTACAAGCAACTTTGGTTCTCACGGCTCAAGGCTTCCTGCTCTCACCATTGAACTGTTAAATATGAATAAGCCCAAAGTGCTGATACCCTACAAATCCTACGTGGATCTTTCGAAAGAGCTCGAAGATTGGGCCCGTTTGAAGCATGACATAGATTTTGTCGAATACAAGATCACTACGAAAGATGACTTCAAGAAATTCCTAAAAAACTCTGATTTTGCTTGCTTATGGGTTACGGATGAATTTTGCGCTTTTTGGGATAGCCCCACATCCTTTTTCGATGACTTCCCCGAGACTTTGAAGTTGATCGTGGTACCATGGGTGGGAACGGATTTCCTGGACGTTTCAAAACTCAAAAACGAGAAAAACATCACAGTGTGCAACATTGGACCAAAAGCCGCCAATAGCGTAGCTGAAATTGCGTTACATTTAACATTGAGCTGTTTTAGGATGACCTCTTTCTTCGAACACTGTTTCCGCTTCATCCACCAGGGCCAATGTTCACAGTGCTTTAAATACGTCGGTGGTACCAAACATGGTATCTGCAAGTCAAAAGCTCCAGCTCTTCATGAGACAGCGTCATACTCGTTTCCTGAACCTCTGGATAGCGAAAACTTGGGATCCGCCAAGTTCACAATTGCGGGGAAAAGTGTCAATTCACCTGCAGGAAAGACTGCATTGATTCTAGGATTCGGATACATTGGTCAGGCCATTGGCAAAAAACTGTACGGCGGGCTGGACATGAACATTTGCTATTATAAGCGGTCTGGCCCTGTTTCTTTTGACACATTGGGCTATCCAGCGGAATACCGAGAGTCCTTGAAGGATCCAAGAACGTGGCAGGGTGCAGATCTCATTGTAATGGCGCTTCCAGGTGGTGCTTCAACAGAGAACCTACTCAACCACGAAACACTAAGTCTTTGCAAAGACGGTGTGAGAATAGTAAACGTGGGTCGCGGTTCGTGCATCGATGAAGATGCCTTATTAAGTGGTCTAGAGTCGGGAAAAGTGGGGAGCGCAGGCCTCGATGTTTATAGGAATGAAGGTTGCAAGGTGGCTTCTGGCTTTTTCGAGCGCTGGGACGTGACGCTATTGCCGCACATAGGTAGTGCCATTTCAGAGATGATTACAGCGCAAACAGCTGTGACCTTGCGTAACATAGAGGATGTGCTTCTAAAAAATGGCAACGGAGTGTATCCCGTAGAATGAGGGAGTACTCAGGTTCAAGGCCGCGCTGGATCTGTTTTAAATACTCCAAAGAGAAGATTAGCGAGCGCTAAGGCTTTCTCTCAAATTTGCATAGCTCAGAAGCTTTGATTCATAGTTTAGGTATGATTGGCGGGAATCGATGAATGACAGCTACCTAATATAATCGGTGCGATGTAACGTGTTTGAATTTATATGCTTTCATTTCCCCGCGACTTCTCGCTCAGTTGGAAACTGTCCAGCCTTCTTCGCGGGACTGGTGCGTTTCATGACTTCGTTTTTCTATTATATTTACACTACTTTGACGTTGTTGTTCTCTAAAGGAAACGGCAGTCCATTTTTCCGAGTTGAGTCCCTTTATTAAGTTTTTACCACTCCGTCTCGCCCTGAGCCTTTTGGAAGGCGTAGTCCTTGAAGTTGATGGTCGCCAGCCCATCTTTCAAGTTGCACTTCCATTTGTTCTTTACTCTAAGCACTTTTTCATATAGACACAACACAATGTTTTCGTCTTGGCCGTCATCGTCACCGGAGGAATTGAGGTAGTCGTCTTCTGAGTCATCCAGATCCGAATTGATTTCATCGGTTTCCAGCAGCGCACTTTTTTTGGCCTGTTTGGCTTGCAATTTCAGTTGCTCTGCGATCTGACCGTCAGGGTCGCCGATTGTAAGTTCGATCTCTTCTTTCGAGTCGTCATCTTCCTGTTTGGTTTGCTGGTCTTGCTGAGACTGCTGTTCCGACTGTTCCTGCTGTTGCTGCTGCTGTTGCTGCGGTTGCTGCTGTTGCTGCTGTTGTTGCTGGGAGTCTGGGCTGGTTTTATCGTTCCCTGGAGATGCGAAATCTGGCATTGTCAGACCGTGCGGCTCCATCAAACTAGGCGCTATGTGTGAATTATGCAGTTGTGAATTCAACGTTGAGTTTTCGTCCTCTGGGTCCCACATGAACTTGGCTACACGGCTGTCCGAAAGTTTATTTTGCCATACCAGTCTCAAATCTTGCAGCGTTTGTTCGTCGATGCCCGCACTTTCGAAGTCTTCCCTCACCTCATTGATCACACTCTCCACAATCGTCTCATAAGCTCTTGCTCCTTCCAGGTTGGACATGGTGTTGTGATATCGTGGCGATGACTGTGCTTTCTGGAGCTGGACTATATAAATGGAAAGAACTTGAGATGAGTTCCAAATTTTTCACGCTGTAATGTTCACTTATGAGAAAAACTTGAGAGCCAAGCGAAAAACAGGTCATTTTATGAGAATCAGAGCTTAGGAAGACGATATGAACTATTTTAATGGGCTCAACGTAAATGCCCTCGTTGCAGCGAGCATTTTCATGTAATTATCGTTATATAAATGTGCTGTGGGGTAGTGTACTCTTGAACAATGTTCTATTTGGTCGTGCGAGCGATTCCGCCATTCCGTCAAAGATCTGTAGATAATGTAAAGCACACCGTAGACTATTCAACACCTGAGAGATGAATGTGGAGGTCTAGTCATCTTGGAATTCCGAGATTTAACCACTTCAATCTTGAGTTATCACGATACGCGGCGATTTCGCTACTGTAGTTGCAAATTCGGTGAGCTTTAGATCAGTGTCTGCTCCATCAAGGCACCAGGACGTTTCCAAACGTCACTGGAAGTTGTAGACAGAGTAAAGGTTAAGTGGACCTGTTGGAACTGCTAGCTTCCTATTTGCTTAAGTGGATCTGTTCACGTAAATCGCAACAAGACCTTACGGAAAACCCGAAAAGAGTACAGTTCTACTTATAAATACAAGCTTTGACTAGCAGAAATGGAACGTGTTTACAAATGGCAGAAACCTTGCTGCTCTAAGAAGATCCAGCTCCATGAACTTCTTGATCGTCAAAATAAGTGATTTCTGGTGGTTTTCGACTCTGAAAAAAAACCTCTACAGTCTTGAAAACAGGTCAAAATCCCTGTGCAGTATTGTTTCAAGTTCGATCGCCACAGGGCCTTTGAAGGCGTCTTACTCGTCACCTTCTCTTCAACTTCACCATTAACTAGGTTAATTAAAACTCGATAATCGTGAATCTTTACGTGTCTCCCATATAAACATGACGCGTTTGATCAGTGAAAAGACAGCCGCTCCAGCGCGATGGACAGGGCTCAAGCAGAGAGCTTCAGTACTCCATTAAAACAAGCGCATCCAGATACACGAAAGTTCGGTTCTGTTCCCTACATCAACAGAAATGCACCGCTCAAACACCGGGATATCATTCGTGATGATGCCAAGAACGATTCAAAGCGGGACGAGGAAAATGGGGACGAAGAGACGGAATCAGCCCGTAAGAAACAGAGAGTGGCAAGAAAGGAAAATTCTGCCGAAAGTCTCGACTCTTCGCCGGCGCCTATAGAAATGATGGACCGTGACGCCGAGTCCCCTGGTAACAAGGTCGATGACGTTGAAGAAATACTGTCTGGTATGATCTCTACTGCAGTTAAGAACATCTCAAATAGCGATTTAACGGAACACGAGAACGGAAATCAGACCTCCTTGTTTCGAAATCTTTTGTCATCCGCAAAACGCTTTTCGCCAGAATGCCTTTCGCCAGAAAGACATCCGCTCACACCAGTTGATCATAAACACCACCATCAAGACCACGGTACAGGTCTTCCGAATCTAGACAGTTTGACACCGCTGAAAAGCCATGTTGAAAGCTCAGAAGATGGTGTAATACTAGCACTACAAACTCGATTTCGTCAAGAGCTCGACAAATATGAGCATCTTTTACAGGGAAAACACCAACAGAGCGAGGAGTATCGCAAAGGGATGATAAGCTATCTCGAGAAAATAAAAGAGCTGGACGAAAGACTAGATGCACAAAATCTTGCATTTTCGGCTCTTTGGAGCGACCATGAAGTACTTAAAGCTTCACAGGCAGCAAGAGTAGCGAAATGGGAAAGCCGGGCCGAAGAATTCGAGAGGGTGTCGAGCGACAAGAACAAGCTCGAAGAGCGGGTCTCTAAATTGAAAACAAAACTATCGGAATTGCGCAATGAAATCAAGATGCTGCACCAGAATTCGCAAATACTACAGGAAAAGTTTCAAGTCCAGGTTCAAGACAACGACAGTTTGAAAAAACAACTGGACGTGCGTTTCGAGCTTGAAAAAAAACTGCAGTTAAGAGTGGAAAACTTGCAAGGGGAAAGAGACCAGCTTCGAGCCGAAAAAGACCATCAAGAGATAGAGGTGACGACTTTGAAAAACTCCACAGCCCAATATGATCTTGAGGCTCGAGCGCTGAAGAAAGAAATCGAGAACTTCGAAGATGAGATCCGTGACAAGGACGCTGCGTATAGAGACCTGCAAAACACAATTGATACCAAACGGCAGTCGACAACAGAACTTGAGGCTCGTGTGACAAACCTTGTGAGCCAGCTGAACTGGTTTGAAAAAGCGCTTGAAAGTAAGAATGACGTTGAAAAGGCGCTTGGTGAAGGCGAAAATAAGATAGGCGCATTGGAAAGAGAGATCAAGGTGGCAAACGATCAAATAAGTCAATATCGCGAACGCGAGAAAGAACTTGAACAACATCGGCAGGATTTGGAAGAAGCGCTGACGCAGAGCAAGAGGCAGCTTGAAAGCGTTACCGATCAGATAGCCATACGTTCTGCTGAGTTGGAAGAATTGCAGCACGATAATGATGAATTACTACAGACTAAAGCCCATCTAGAAGAATTCGTCAAGATCCGAGATGCAGCTGTTGAAGAATGGAAACACAAGTTCGACAACAAGTGCACGGAAAATAACCGATTGGCCGTGGAGCTAGAAAGCTTTCAGTTCCGGAACGGAAACTTGGAATCTGAGCATCTGGTGGAGCTTGAACAGCTACACCAGCAAATGACATCGTTACAGGAATCGCTGCGTGTAAGCTCCGAGCAAATTACGCGGCTGGAAACCAAACGGAACGAAGTACAAAGCCAGCTAAATAATGATATCGCAAATCAAGCAAGGCATGATTCAGCACACGACGCAGCAGACGCCGCAGCAGATACAGCTGCAAGTGGTGAGCTGCGACTTCAGATCGAAAAATTACAACAGCAGCTTCGCGAAAAGGATGTAGACACAAGCAAACGACTACAGCTTCTTGCAGAGGACCTTTACATCCAATACTCCTCCAAGCACGAGCAGAAAGTGAAAATGCTCAAGAAGGGCTACGAAACCAAGTATCAAGACAAGATGGAAAGGCTTAATGTGGAAAATACCAGTCTACGCGATGAACTCACTAGACTCAATAATACGCTCAAAACAGAGAGAGAAGACAAGAAACGTCTTGCCGAAATGCTGAACGTATGAACACAAGAATATTGCAAGCGTCATCACTTTATATACCATCTTTTGATTTCGCGTTTAAATTCACGATATTTATCAGGTTTATATATGATATATCTTAGTTGTTCCTTCAAGAAACTTCAACGAGTGAAACAAGAAAAGAGATAGAACACACAGCTTTAAAGCAGCCTTGCGTGGCCCTATTGCGAAACTCAAAAGTCCACAAACTGTTTGGGTACAATCCGGGAGTTATTTGGCCACTGTTTGAGCTTTTGGTGCTCGAATTAGACTAAGAATCGCATCATTATAAAACTATCGCGAAGGTGGATAAAAGCTCGCAGAAGGGTGGTAAAGAAGTAGGAAGCTGAATTGAAATGGGGCTTGAAGGAAATGTATCAAGCTCATCTGCTACTTTGGAGCTTTTGTCCAAGTACGACAATCACGTCTCTGAACGAGACGAAAAACTGCCAAAGTTTGAAAGGGAAAATAGCGCTTCAATACCTTCGGGCAGCTTAGAAGGTCCTGGTGAGCTCAGTTACGATGAGCTTCTCAAAGAGAATGTTAAATTGAGACTGCAACTACAGGAATACGAGACCGAGATGGTAAGTTTAAAAAAATTCGTCGAGATGCTGAAATCAGATCGCAGCGCACAGTTGGAAACCGTTAGGCAGCAATTGGTTGTTGAAGAAAGAGGGATTGAAGATGGGGCGGCAGCTAAAAAAGATTCACAACCGGCTTTACCACCACGATCTGCCGACAGAAAGCGGAATGCCAAAAACTTGAGTCTCAATTCCGTCAGTGACCCTACGATTCCAGATCTGAGGTTTCGGAACCTTCTTTCCCCCGCAGATGTCGGTCTGAAAAGGACTGGTCCTCATAATGACAGCACACCAATTCTTCGACAACACGAGGATAACGAACACGTTCTGTCACCAAGTGAACTTGATCGCATCCGAAGATCTAGCTCCTCATATTCAAATTTCGCAGCAGCCAGTCCTGCTACTTCAGTCGCTTACACAACATCCAGAATATCGCCTTCTAAAAGTAACAAAAATTTTGCCGCAAAAGAGGACGAATCGACCATCAATATGTCGGACAAGAGCGGCTCTTCACGCCAAAACACCAAAGGTGCTGCCGCCTCCATACATGAATCTTTCACTTCTCCATTGAGGCAGGTGTCAAACAGTAGCAGCCATCATAATTTGACGGACAATTCGGCACGCAAAGCATATCCAAAGAGCCCAGTCCCAAATCTTCTTGCAACGGAGGGCAATCCCGGCGAGTTCTCTCCTTCTTCGAAACGCAACCTCAATAACTTTGCTGATATGTTGGATTCTACTTTTGAGAGTCAGGGTCCTTCGTCTCCTCAAAGGGGACTTGCCATTCAGCAAGATGGATCGCGAGCCCTGGGCTCACCGGTGGCTTTGAAAAAGCCGGTGGCGTCACCAGTTTCAGGCCAATCGTTAATGAGCTCCACAAAGCTGCAAAATCCCGCGAATGAGGAACGGCCTCTCATCAGTACCATGGCCTCTTCGACAGGTTCATACAGTTTCTCTACAGAAGATCAACAATCTCCAAGGTCTTTTAGTACTAAAAGTCATCCGCGTACAGAGAACGAAGGAACTTTTGGTACTGATCAGATAGCTCAAGTCACGTCAACTCCGTCCGCTGCTGATGCTCGAAGCATAGTCTCAGACATACCATTGTTTTTACAGCCGAACGAGCTTAATGGTATCAGAATCGAGATCTTGAGTACTCTGTATCGCGATCAAGAGAGATTCCATGATGACAACTCTATACTGTTCAGTGTCATTGACAAAAAGTCCGCGAAGGAAATTTTTAGATTTGCGAAAACCATAGATCGCGTCTATGAGTTAGATGTCTACCTCAAATGTCATATGGACACAATAATGCTCCCGCCACTACCCGAAAAGCAGTTCTTCGACTCGTGTTCTCCAGTTAAAGTAGATTACAGGAGGGACAAGCTCAATGATTATTTCAGCTGTCTTTACAATTCTACAAACCTCTCCCCACTGATAGCGCTAAAGATGGCGAAATTCATAAGTACCGACACCGTCATAAGCTCTTTTATTGGTGGGTATACGAAAGAAGGTGTTTTGCTTATGCGTAAAAGTAAGGCGTTGGGAACTCCCAATACGTGGCGTCTCACTTATGGTGTCTTGAATAATGGTACTTTGTCGCTTCTTGATCACGGTCAAGTTACTGAGAACATCAAACTAAACTATGCGGTGATTGAACTCCAGGCTAACTTGCCAGACGATAGATATGGTACTAAGAATGGGTTTATTGTCATTGTGCCCAAGAAGAGCGGCCTCTCGAGCGGGACCAAGTACTATTTTTGTTGTGAAAGTCCGAAAGAAAGAGAATCGTGGATCTCAACTCTTACCGAATTCGTCGAGTCCTCAGTTATGTCCAATACTTCTACTTACGCGAAATCGGAAAGCTCAAGCATGCTTGATCATACATCTCTTGGAGATGCTGTCAGTGATTCAACCCCTAGCTATATTGGCCCCATGGCGAATCTTCAGCCTGCCGTAAAAACTCCAGCTGCTTTTAATGCGGACACAATACCCACAGAAGATGATAAAGAGTCTAAAAGAAGTCGAATGCGAAGTTTTTTCCCTTTCAAGAAGGTCAATGTCTCTCAGATGCCCGATTCTGACCTTACCGCGGAAGGTAATCAAGCACAACCAGTGCCCGGACTGGATGAGCTTTCAATTGCGAAAACGCTGCAGTCTATGAATTTGGCCAATGTGGTATCAACAGACAAAGTTTTTGGGTCAGATCTGGATCATTGCTTATCGTTGAGTTCTCAACTATACCAGGGCAGGTTCAAAATACCCAGCTTGGTGTATCGATGCCTAGAATACCTTTACCGCAACCGTGGCTTGGAGGAAGAAGGCATTTTCCGAATAAGCGGCTCAACTGTGCTCATCAAGTCGTTACAAGAACAGTTCGACAAAGAATATGATGTCGATCTCTGTAGCTTTAACGAAAATGTTGTGACAGAAGAAATACAAAAAAACTCTTATAGCACCGGACTTGTTGATGTTAATACCGTGACTGGATTGCTCAAGCTTTATCTGCGGCAGATGCCTCATTCGATTTTCGGTGATGACATGTTTATCGCTTTCAAAAATGTCATAGACAGCGAAAAGAACGCAAGTCAAGTAGCACTGAAATTCCGCCAATTGGTGAACTTGGATGAAATGCCATTCGAAAATCTGTCTTTGATGTATGTTTTGTTCGAACTGCTGGTGAAAATCAATCAAAAATCATCCATCAACAAGATGAACTTGCGAAACTTGTGCATTGTATTTTCGCCCACTTTAAACATACCGGTAAATGTGATTCAACCATTTGTGGTTGATTTCGGTTGTATTTTTGAGAATGAAGAGCCTGTTAGCGATTCTTTGAGAGAGCAACTGACACTCAGTATACCTCACATGTAATATTAGTTAGTGATAAATAGGCTCTCTGTCTACTATAATGTGTTATGAACTTTATCCGTGCGCTTAAAGCGCAAATAGGCCGAGCATGTCTTCCACGTAGTCGATACGTGATGCTTCGATTAGTTGGTGGTTTTTTTCCTCAAAACATTCTCGATGAAAGCTTCGCCAGCTTTGTATGACGACCTCACCAAAGGTCCCGATGCACAGTAAAGGAAGCCAAGCTCTAGGGCTTTGTTCTTCCAATACTCAAATTTCTCTGGATTGACATATTCCACAACTTTCATGTGTCTTTTGGTTGGTCTCATGTATTGACCAAATGTTACGATATCACAACCGATAGCACGTAGATCCTTCAGTGTTTGCAATACTTGTTCGTCAGTTTCGCCCAACCCAAGCATTAGAGAAGTCTTGGTGATGAGAGTAGGGACACTTTTCTTGGCATGATTGAGAACGCTTAACGACTGCGCGTACGTGGCTCTTCTATCTCTCACGTGTGGGGTCAATTCTTTAACGGTTTCCAAATTGTGCGCGTAGACATCTAGCCCGCTTTGCGCCATGACCTTGACCATGTCGAGATCGCCTCTAAAGTCTCCTGATAGGGTTTCAACTAGAGTATTTGGAGATTTCTGTTTTATTTTTTGGACTGTTTCTGCCAAATGATGCGATCCACCATCCGGAAGATCGTCTCTATCGACTGTAGTGAGCACCACGTATCCCAAACCCCAGCGCGATACAGCTTCAGCGGTATTCTCAGGTTCCATAGGATCCGGTTTGCTAGGTGTCCGGTTGGTCTTGACGGAGCAGAACCTGCAGCCACGGGTGCAGGTGTCACCCAGAAGCATGATAGTTGCCGTGGCCTTGGATTTATCCGCTCCTCCCCAACATTCACCGATGTTGGGACATTTTGCTTCTTCGCACACTGTGCTTAATTTCAGTTCTCTCACATCTTTCTTTAGTTTATGGAAACTTGAACCTTTTGGAATTGGCACTTTCAGCCATTTGGGCAACCGTTTAGCTTCTTCCAAATTATTCCTTGCCTGTTGTAGAGGATCCAAAACCACTTGGGCGGCTTTTCCGTTGACGAAATCTTCGAAAGATGGGCCTTTGTTGAGGGTATCGGAAAATGTGGTTGATCTGCGTCTTTTTGGCTGCGATGGAGAAGCGGTAGCGGTTTTAGTACCGGAAATGGCTCTTTTGGAAAGATGAGTCCAGCATCTTCTTGTAAAGAGCATTGTAGTGTGTGTGTGTGTGAGTGTGTAAACGGGAGAAATGGAGAATCCAGAAAGATGTAGAGATGAGCTTATTCGAACCGTTTTCGACCGCGAAAATGGGTGGAAAACTCTGGAGAAGTGTAGGGTGTGAGAGAAGGCCCCAGAATATGCTATTGTTGAAGAAGTTCGAAGTCTAAAGCTGCGAAAAGGTTCCAGTTTTATACTGGTCGTTCGGTTAGTGAATGTGGTTGAAGACCGCGATGAGATTTTGATTTGAGAGAGAGAAAGCCAGTGTCGTGAATAGTGACATGTTTTGTATAAACGGACGGAGTCAGAAAAATTAAAATCAAGACGGACGGACATGCCGAGTCAAGAAACACGTGTAATATATGCAGAGTCAAATGTATATTACGTAAGAAGAACGCCTGTCACGTGACTCAAATGTGTCATCGAAAATTGTCGTGAAAAACGACTCATGTGGATATCACGTGTGGTAAATGGACCCTTAATTCGATTTTCAATCTCAGCCCAATTCTAAACTGACGAGACCTTAATGAATCTTGTTGTCGCTATTTCCACCCATTTGAAACCCAAACGTTACCTTCACTCAATGGAACCTCTTCTTGTACATTGACCGGACCCTGGCCACCCTTACTTCTATCTTTCCTTCTCAAACTTACCGTTTCTGAATGAATTTCAACTAAAAATGATTGTTCATTAGCACTATTAGAGTAATTTATATATATATATATATGGACGTCATTAGAATATCGTTAATGGTCTCGTAGCTAAGTTTATCGTGTCGCTTGCTTATTCGTCTCTCAAGCCGACAAACTCGCCATTCTCGACAATAGCCACCTGGTGCAAGTAGCGGTCGTTCAACGACACTTCACCGTTCATGATCCCGTTGAAGCTGCATTGTCCGCCAAACTTGTTCAATGGAGTCACCTCGATGACTTTGTGTTGCCATGGAGAAACAATGATGGCTTTGTTACCGGCTTGGATGGCGTGAGAAGTGTTACTGGCTGCTTTACCCATTTTTTGAGATGTGTTGTTTGTTTGTTTGTTGGTTTGTAGCGTAGTCTGTGTGGCTTGCTTAGTGGGAGTTTTACAAAGGAACAAGATAGGATAGATAAGTTTCCATAACGAGATTGTTTCGTTGGTTTATATAGAGTTTAATCGATAGCGTTAGGGTTTCACCACCGGCTTTGCGATTCTGAAAGGGTTTGCAATAGCGTCAAAAACGTTTTTTTGCACTGATGAAGTAAGATGTGCAAAGAAGAAAGAGCTTACTTAGTACTGCTACACAGCGATTTGAAAAAAAAAATAATTAAAGAAACGTCAGAGAAGTAGAGGGCAACAAAGGAAAGCAAATGGCCAGAAAACAAAACAATCGGGACTATCTGTTTTGCGATTCAACTAACGTCACTACTAGAACTTTTGTTCAGCAAAAACTAGAGTTTAACTATTTGTTCTGAAAAAGCTCTAATATTCTAGTCGTTTGACACGAAATTTTTCGATAAACATATATCCTGTCATACGAAGAGTACAAAACAAAACTATCGTTCCGCGAGTACCGCAGGATATAGTAGACAGACAAAAACACCGATTAAATGACTATTGTAATAGATTCTTAGGAATAAACAGACCTCCTGGATGGACAAATAAGTAACAACTACTAAAACTTAATGCTTGAAATTTCGTAAACCGTACATCATGTAGAACATCATGTAGATGAGCGTGATAGCTTAGCACTTGTCACACTTGCATTCCTCCTTGGAACCGCACTTGCACTGGGCACCGCAGCCACAAGCCGTGGAACACGCCTTCTTGGAGCTGCACGAGCTGCATGAGCTGCACTGGCCCTTGGGACAGGTGCACTGGTCTTTGCTGCATTGACAGTTGTTTTCACAGCCGTAGTTTGCTAGTTCTGAAAGCATTTTTTCTTCTGAGTGGTGAAAAGTGTGTGTGTGTGTGTGTGTGTGTGTGTGTGTGTTTCGATAAAATTATCGGTATTGGGAGAATTTGAAGAATAAAAGTGTCAAAACAGGAGTAGAAAGACATCCATCCAACCAGTGTAGAAACGGTCCCTTATATATGGCGAAAATTTGTGTTTCTTTTTCTTTGAAATTTTGGAAATTCTGGTTTCTAGAATAAACTCCGTCACGTGTGCGGCTTTAAGGCTGATTGATTAGATTAATGCGTCAATAGTGCTGGACAATGCAATAGAAGGTGATTCTATGCGTTTGAGAGAAGATAGGGCCAAAAAACAAAATATTGAGGCCATTCTGCTTAAAGTTTGGGCTGATAATGACAAAAGAGCGGTGTCAAGAGCAGTGCGGGGATATTGCTGGCTTGACACACACATACAGCAGATTTTTCGCCAGATGACTGACTTTATTATCATTGTCTTTGGCTTTTTGACCCTCTTTGACCCTCTTTGGATTTTGGATTTTGTAGGTTGGTTTGCAGCTTAGCTCACCACTTGGTGTTTCCGCTGCGTGTGGTGTGGCCCTTGGCCGTGGAGATGTGCGAGACCATCGATATGTCGCTGTCGTCAAAGTTCATCAAGCGCGAAGTACGACTGTTGCGCAGATGCCGCGTGGTTGAACCAGAGGGGATCTTGTAGCTGTTTGCACTGGACGACGATACCGGCCGCCGTGCATCGTGGGTCGAGCCAGAAGAACCAGACGACGACGATGTTGCCGTCGCTTCATCGTGGCGGGCTGCAGAGGATCTTGTATGCGGACGCGATCCACCACTTTGGGAAGAGCTGCTCGACGACGACGGCGGCGGCGCTGGTTGCTCGATGTCCAAACTCTCCAGATGCCGCGAGATATCGTCGATCGTGATATCCTCCACTGTGCGATTGAACGTCTTGTTGAGTTCCTCGTCGTACTCGTAATCGTCGTCTTCGTCTTCGTCCTCGTCGCTGCCCAACTCTTGCTGCACGAACGGCACGTTCTTCGCATGTGTCGCTTCCGGAACGGTTGCGACCTGCTGTTTACTGATATACCGTTTGTCGTCTGGCGTTGGCGTCTCACTGCGGGGCAGTGAGACAGGCGTCTCTATTACGGTGGCTGGATGCGCCGCTGGAATTGTTGTCTTTCTTGATCTGGTCATCCGTTTCCCAGAATCCAGATTGGTATCGACCACTTCTGCCTGGAACAAAATTTCTTCAAATTCAGGAATCATCGAGCGACCTAATTTAATCACTTCTTCCGCCCAAATGCGAATAACATCCCGGGATCGCTTGCTCTTGTACGGTTTCCATGCCGGTTTGCAACCGCGCACAATCTCCTTGATTACTTGCGAAGAGCCCCATTCGTTAATCCAATTTTGATTTTGGAGTCCAATCAAATGCGAAAAAACCCCAGACGCAATGGCCCCGTCCGAATAACCGCCTTCCAAAATAGACAGCACTTTACCGTGTGTATGCATTTGGGCGAGCTTTAGCGCATCTTTGGTAAACATATTGTAAAAGAAAGTTGGCACGTTTACGCCATGTCTTTGCATTGAAGCTTGTTCAAACTCCGAAGCATCAAACCCCGCGCTCACAACAACCAAACCTTTGAAAGGCTTGCCCAAAGCCTTCATAGTGTGCTTTGCCGTTCTGAAATATTCGTCGGCTTTAGCAAAAATTGTTCTGTATTTGGTTTGGTATAACTTGGTAAAGGCCTCATCAGAATCAAAACGCTGCAAGTGAACATTCCAGATGTTCACGTCGTGTGCATCCATGATACACGTCGAAGCGTTCCTTATGTTTTCCTTGGTCGCGTATCCAAGCTCCGATGGGAATGAGTTAATGTCGTGAAGCGAAAAATAGCCGACTTTGGGGTATTCTGCAAATTTCTTACCGAACTCATTATACTCAGCACCCGCCTCAGCGCCCTCATCCGGCTTGAATCCTGCTCTTTTCCAACAAATGTCCTGTGTACCATCCCCATGGTGCAAATCAAAGTCTAGCACAACAGCGTGAGTGACTCCGTACGTATCTGCTGCATATTCGATTGCGATGTGTGCGTTGTTCAACAAACAAAAGCCCGATGGGGTTGTGGCATGAGAGTGATGTCCTGGGGGCCTTAGAGCGACAAATGCACGGTTGCTGGTTTCTTCTACCGATCGACCCTGAAAAATGGAGTCGACGCCAACTTCAAGCGCTCCAATAGAACCCTGAAGTGCCCCGATGGTTTGACGCGACAAATATATATCACCCACATTCCAGGATTCAGGAACTTCTACTTCGCCCCGGTCCAGGGCCTTTTGGGAGTTTCGGCATAATCGCAGCAGCTCTTCAGGCCAGTCTCTGCCGTGCACTTTAAGGACATGGTCTGCCAGTAACGAGGTTTGCCGGGTATGCGATGATTTTAGCGTGAACAGGGCTGGATACATGGTAATGGCTGCTGCGACACCCATCGAGCATGCCAGCAGCCGTTCTGGTCGCTCCACGATGGTTTTGCGGTACGATTTGGATACCCAATGCCGGGGGAATTGGTGTTGCAAGGATAATGGCGACAAAACCACCACTGCTTTAGCCGATTCCGGAATTTGTGAGGCACCGTGGGCTGCTGAGGCCACATTAGGATTGTTCTTCACAAAGCTCTGAAACTGAGCCTCGAATTTATGAAGCGGATCTTCCGATGTTTCAGACATTTCTCCTTCAAAATCACTTGCTGTGAAAAAGCCCGGCAGTTTATTTGATTTTGGCCGTAAAATGCTCAGAACGGAATGGTTTTAATCAGAGAAAAAGGGACAACGTTGTTGCTCCGACACCAAACAAGAATATCGTTCGAATAGGCTCGATTTTCTAGGTCTTTTCGATGTTTATTTTATACTTTTGACCTTTTCAAGGTTGTAGTTTAATTCTCCTGGTGGTGAAAACAAATCAGATCAAAACAAAACAAAAAGTCCAGATTTAGAGAAGCCACCTCGTCTATAGTGACAATTCGAGAACTGGCTAGCGAGTCACGGCAAGAGGAGACGACAAGAACGAGTCCTCATTTGGATTGATGGCCTGGGAAAGTGTCTCGATGAATTGTGGTAGCATATCCTTCTTTGTTGAGTCTTTTTGGCGGTTCTTTTCCAGTAAAGCTCGCCAGACATTTTTTGAACTTGACCTTCAATAAATCGAGTCACCATCTCAGGTTTGCACTGGGCGTTTCTCATATTCATTACGCTAAAGCACTCTGGCGAGCCGTTCAACATTGTATTCCTCCTAAAACTTTTCTTTTAATGTTTTCCTTCTCCACTGTTGTAAGCCAATTGAGAGATAACTGAATTGTTCATACACCAATTTCGTGTGCCGCATCAACTAAAAACGTCAAAAACAGCGATTCTAATGAAATCGGCAACCTGCTTTTCAGCCGATAGAATCTTATTCCTTGAGCGTCACGTAATTTCCATACTGTTACCTTTCTTGACGGTGTTTTGTTTCATGGTTATGTCAAGTTATAGAAATATCATTTGTATTTATATTAAAAACCGTATCGGCGGCTAAAAACACACACAAAAAAAGGAAACCGAATACCAAGCAAGATAGGTATCAAAATGATCGTCAAATAGCATAGAATCCGATGTGATCTGCCTTTTGTTCATGTTATGGGTCTTTTCAAGGTCTTTTTAAGCGTTAAAAACCTTAGATAGAAACCCATTTAAGCACGTGACACAAATGCACCGAAATGCACCGAATTGTACCGTCCGACGAAAAATATTCACTTCTCTAATTGAACAGGGTATATATTCTACGCCTCAACCAAGTTAACTTGAACTCTCAACCACCAGACCACATCACCAACTGCTGTTCGGAGCTCGGGAAACCGTCATCCCTTCATACACCGCGCCTATTGAAAATCTATAGCCATGTTTCCCGGCGCTGGACGACACACGTACGCCAATCAAGAACAACAAAACCAAAACCGGCCTTCGAGACCTAACGGCCCACCACCGGGGTTCGGAGGCCAGCAACAGTACCAGGAGTACAATAGACCGGGAGCACCACCTCCAAATATGCAGGACGGTGGCTCTTTCGGCGGCCAGGGGTACCAGAGACCTTCACAACCTCCTCCACCCAACCAGCAGAATCGAAGCGATGTTCAGGCCAATCATGCGCAACCTAGCTTTGTGAATGGGCCTAGTCAGTACCAGCAGCCCCAAAACATGATGGCTCCACCGCAACAGGCCCAGGTCGCAGGTAGTGGGTCCAACAACGAGTTTTCTTACCAGTACTCGCAGTGTAACGGGAAACGTAAAGCTCTACTAATCGGAATTAACTACTTCGGCTCCCAAAACGAACTTCGTGGATGCATCAACGATGTTCACAATATGCACAACTTTTTGACATCCCGGTACGGCTACCGTCCCGAAGACATTGTCGTGCTCACCGATGACCAGCAAAACATGGCAGGAGTACCTCTCAAGCAAAACATTCTGCGCGCCATGCAATGGCTAGTCAATGGGGCACAACCCAACGATGCACTCTTCATTCATTATTCCGGTCACGGTGGTCAAACCAAGGACTTGGACGGCGATGAAGAAGATGGGATGGATGACGTTATCTACCCTGTTGACTTTCAGTCGCAGGGACACATAACGGATGACGAAATGCACGACATCATGGTCAGACCTTTACCTCCAGGTGTTAGACTTACCGCCCTCTTCGACTCGTGCCATTCAGGAACCGTTTTGGACCTCCCCTACACGTACTCCACTAAGGGAGTTGTCAAGGAACCCAATTTGTGGAAAGACGTGGGGCAAGATGGACTGCAAGCGGCCATGGCTTACGCTACAGGAAATACTGGTAACATGATGCGTTCATTGGGCTCAATGTTTAAAAGCGCAACCAGGAAGGCTACAGGAAACTCGAACCGAGACTATGTTATACAAAACAAGTTCTCACCTGCTGATATCATCATGATTAGTGGTTCTAAAGACAACCAAACATCTGCTGATGCGGTGGAAAACGGTCAGGCCACAGGTGCTATGTCTCACGCTTTTGTCAAAGTGCTGAGCATGCAGCCGCAACAAACTTTCCTCAGTTTATTGCAGAATATGAGAGCCGAGTTGAGCGGTAAATACAGCCAGAAACCTCAACTTTCTAGTTCGCATCCTATTGACGTAAACTTACAGTTGCTGCTCTGAGTAGTCGATCGTTGACAGACACTTAGATTTTTCTTTTTTTTTGGAAAGTAATAAACACTTGGGATGCTAGTATATACAAGACACAAGATAGTAACAAAATTTTGTGACTTTTGTTTATCAAATCATTCTTCGTCTTCCTTAGATTCCTCTTGTTCTTTAGCTCTCTTTTGCTCTAGTTCGGCCTTGACAGCTTTTTCCTTTTTGTCAAAATCCAAGTTGAGTTTCTCCAATTGAGCTTCAGCCTCCTTGATATTCTTTTCGGTTTGAGCTTCTTGTCTGGAAATGAAGTCATCGTGTTTGACCTTTAGTTGATCAATGGCCTTTGGAACTTCTTCTTTGTTCAATGGAACTGTGACATCCAATTCGGCCAAAGTAGCAATCAAAGTTGGCTCCAACGAGAACTTGCCATTTGAAGAAGTGGAAGTGGAGGAGCTTTGCTTCTTCTTGTTTTTCTTGGACTTACTGCCACCACCGCTGAAGAAGTCCACTTTTTCTTCTTTGACGATAGGCTCTAGATCGTCAGCTTCGACCTTTCTAGCCGCTGGCTGAACGTTGGCGGATGAATCGGCTGGAACTTCAAGTGTATGCTTAGCAGGCTTGACGTAGGTGGGGTCCAAGACGCACAACACGTTTTCAATGGCACCGATTTCGTAAGTGAACGCTGGGAGACGAGCGTGAAGCAATTTCTCCTGGAGCTTGCCCGCCGCCGCGTCTTTTTCCTCGAGTAGCTTAGACAGTTTCTGGTCTTCTTCACGCTTCAAACGTTCTTTGTCGAGTTTCTGCTTGAACGATTTGAACTCGTTGTCAAAGTCCGCGCGAATCTGGGTAATCTGTGAGTAGACTTCGTCACGCTTCTTGTACAGAGCGGAACGCTTGGTGAACAAGGCCTGACGCTTGTCGTAAACGGTTTGGTTCTTGGATTGGATCTCGTTGAGCTTCGATTGTGTGGCCTCGAACTTGTTGGAAACTTCCTTGGGGTTCAATTCGTTGAGTTCCTGCTTCAACGCGGCGATGGCGGCTCTGTCATTGTCCATGGACTTACGCACGGGCTCAATTGCCTGCAGGTCACGCTGCAGCTTGTTCAAAGACTGCAGTTCTTTGACCATCATTTTTTCCTCCACAAGGGAGAGCTCCCCTGACGAAATATCGGCGTCGATGGTGCGTTTGCGGGCAGCGATGTCTTCCGTGGACTGGTATTGCGCCTTTCCGCCCGTTCTGGTCGCAATTTGCGCCTTTTTGCGTTTCATTTCGTTGTCCAGGTTCTTGATCTGGTCGTGGATCGCTTGTCTGCGCGATTTGAGATCGCTTTGCGTCTTGATGATGCTGCGCAATTCGTTTTGGAGCCCCTGCTTCTGATCCACAGCACTTCCACCCACTTGTTGCTGGTCAATCTGCTTTCTGATCGCTTGCACCTCCGTGTCGATCTTCTTCAATTGCGTCTTCAAAACGTCCAGTTTTTTGTCTCTGGCGCCCACATCGGGTCTTTTGATGTTGTTGGATCTCTTGACAGGCCCGTCGCTCGACATTGTGGCTTTCTAGATGCTTGCTGAACGTTCTTTTTCGTTGTCAATGGCTTGAAGAACCGGACAGAAAGGTGGTGATTCGAGTTTTGAATTTTGAATTTCCATTTTAAAGGCTTGGTCATATATATACATAGATCTAACTGACGTGTTGAGAAATGACCGTTTCTGCCGGGTAATGAATCGGAGAGGAAAGAAAGATCAGATGACCGCTATTTTTTGAGCACGTGATGTAAGAGCCAGATGGCAGGTGTGCAGTAAAAATGAGGTTAGTGGCTTGAATTTTGCGGTTGAGTTGTGAATTTGGAATACGATTGTATAGTAGAGAGAGTGAAAGACCAGGGAACTTATGGGGTTTGTTTTATTTACCATGAAAGGGAATTGTGAGCTGCGATTTTTTCGGAAATGTCACGTGACAGAGATCAGTAATGGACACTGGAAATGATTGAGGCATATGGGGGGTCCCATTAAAGAAGGTTGTTGTGACGAGCTACTCAGATTCAAGGCTCTTTTCCATGAAAAAAATGAACAAACTTGAGCTATCGTCGATTGGTTGATATTGTCACGTGACACATGCTGAGTTACAACTACAATGACAACAATTTTTATCTTTATCTTCTCTGTGTTAGTGTGAGTGCCCTTTTGCTATGACGCTAATCGTGTCCAGCATTCCCTGCCATACTGTGTTCACAGTGATGTTTTTATTCCCGTTCTCAAATTCTCACACCATACGACGTCAGCTTTATAATAGAGTGTTCGAAAACCACGTGACACGTGTCAGCGCTTTCTCCCGTGTATCAACTAAAATCGCCTGTTTCAAACTTACCGTGGAGGTTATCCTGTTCAAAACACCTTCTCTGTGTAAAATTCTTAACAGTCTATCTTCCGGACTTTGAAGTTCAATTGTGATTAATTTTACAGCTTTTTCCAAACACTGTCATTTAATTCCGTAACATCTTTACGCTCGTGCTCTCAAAGTTCTATCTTCAGAAAGCTAGTCATATACACCCTGAAAGGTAAAGTATTTACATACGCCAGAAAGACCTCTGCCTTACAAATCCCATCAATTTACAGGTATCAAGGTTTCTTCCTCTTCCTAAAGATGCTTACTGCATTGTCACCCTATACACAGTCATTCATTTGATCAATGACGTTGGTCACATGATCTCCAGAAGATGTAAAACTACCATTTCTATTGAGTGCCTTGCACTTGTTACCAAGTCTACTATGTGGTATTTCATACTGTTACAGCTCTGACTCACCATTTCTACTAACGTGCGTTTAGAATTCCGAGAATTTTGGAACAAACGCTGCCCAAATCGATCTTCTAGCTTCTGGAAAATGACGATTCACAGTCTCAAAAGCTGAGCCACCTGCAAGATGTTTCTAGAGCAGTAGTTTGGAAGCCGCCTTTTCTGATTTGCTAGCATACAAAACAATGTCCGCTAAAAAAAGATAAAAGAAAGTTTCAAAACCCAACTGGTGTTTAAACTCGTTGTGAGACTCCGATAAAATCTCTGAAGTGTCGTGGTATGACAGCTGTCTTATTGAGAATGATCCCATCCGTTGCCCGTTGCATCATGGGCGCTTGAAGCTTTTTCTTTATCAGATCTGTCGCTGTCATGTATCACGTGTTTCTGATCACTTTGTCATAAATTTGACGCTAGATCGTAGAGTTAGATCCATCCGATACACATAAGTTTTGGAAAACCTGGAGTTCTCAACAAGTAACATACTCTCTTCTTCACGCCCAAACCTCTCAGAAGCTCATTCTATTCAAAGGAAAGGAAAACTGTCATCAAACATCAATCACTATTAACGAAAGTGTCGTTTTTCACCTTCTATACTCAAGTATCACATGACCGGAAACTTTCTTGACATAATATAATTTTAACCAGCTAAATTAACAATCTTTCTATTCAAGACCCGTTGAATAATATCTCTGCTAACCAAAGAGAGCACAGCTTCAACTGTTAAGCCATACATTATAACCGATAATGAGCGAATACGCTACTTTGGTGAAAGGCCTAGACGCCCAGGATATTTTGACAGCGTTTCCAGAAGTCATCCCGCTTCAAAAACGACCAAATACGGCCTCCAGCGAGAGCAGTGGGAGCGAAAAAGGTGACCTAGTGTTCGACGGACATGACGAAGAACAAATCCGTCTCATGAACGAAAACTGCATTGTTTTGGACTGGGATGACACCGCAGTCGGTGCAGGCACCAAAAAACTGTGCCATCTCATGAGCAACATCGACCAAGGTCTGCTTCACCGTGCCTTTTCAGTCTTCTTGTTCAATAGCGACGGGAAACTTCTGTTGCAGCAGCGTGCGTCCGAAAAAATTACTTTCCCAGATCTGTGGACTAACACATGTTGCTCGCATCCTCTATGCGTGGACGACGAACTGGGGCTAGAGGGCTCTTTAGAGGCTAAAGTGGACGGTGCTGAAACTGCTGCTATTCGTAAACTAGAACACGAGCTGGGTATACCCTCCGATGAAACCAGCCAAAAGACCAAATTCCATTTCCTGAACAGAATACACTACAAAGCGCCAAGCAACGGCCCATGGGGTGAACATGAAATTGATTACATTTTCTTCTGCAAATTGCAACCAAACCAATCGTTGACCGTCAACCCAAGTCCAAACGAAGTGCGTGATATTAAGTGGGTCACGGCTGATGAACTCAAAGCTTTGTTCCAGGATCCAACCCACAAATTTACACCTTGGTTCAAGCTCATTTGCGAAAGTTATTTATTCCAATGGTGGGATCAGCTCAACGACTTGTCTGGTGTCGAAAACGATACCCAAATTCACAGAATGCTGTGAGAATTAGAAAAAAGCTTCCACGCGGTTCGAGTGCGTCTGCAATTCAGAGATACCCAGTCTGGGCTGCGGATGCAATTTCTCTCTGCGAAAGCTAGAGGATCATTTATAGAATGTGTATCGCGCAAGAACTAAATAAAAGTTTTGTCCTTTTTTATAACCTGACTATTTACACTTCCCCGATCTCAACCCAAAATATTGTTCAAAAGAATCGCCGTTGCAACACTCACGTTCAGCGAGTCCACAGAAGAAGTTCCAAGCAGTTCACGACCTTGAGGAATTTCCACCAAAAAGTCGCTTCTCATTTCCAGGGTGGTGCGCACGCCAACTCCCTCGTTGCCAACAACCAAAACCACTGGAAACTCCTGCAACATTCCGCGCAGATCGTTAGCAGTCAACTTCTTATTGTCAGTAAACTTATTGTTCTTTGTAGTGCCACTTGCGACAAAAGTCCAGCCGCCCTCAGTCTGCGACTTCGTGACGAAATCCAAAGGCTTATCAACAGTAAAGATGGGCAAAAGCTCGGTGGCACCGCTGCTGGTTTTCGATACCGCAGGTGACAATGGTGCACAGTTTCTACGAGAAAGTACCATGAAATCCGCGCCCAAAAAATATGCTGTTCTGATTATGGCCCCCATGTTGTGTGGGTCCACAACTTCATCGAGGTACACACCCAAGGGAAACTTCTTGCCCTCTTTGGCAATAAATTCCTGATGCCGTTCTTGAGGTTGGTCGAAAAAAAGCTCTTGGTAAGCGAATGACTGAGTCTCCAGACTGCTGGGTCCCAATGCCTTGATTTCCGGAAGTTGCAGCGCCTTGGTTTCAAGAACAAGGTTATTGTGGACCGCATAGTTTGTCAAAAGATTGAGACGATGTTTGTCGGTAATTTCTAATGCAATGTCTGCGTTTTTGGCCAACTGCTGCACTTCCAGAGGCAACACGCCGTGGTATAGAATTCTCGAAAAATAGTCTCTTTTGTTTGCTCGCAGCGCTGAAACCACGCTATTAGTCCCATACAAGTATTCCATCAGAGGGTTTGGCCTTAGACCAGTGACGGGAGTGCGATTGCCGAATTTGGCGCGGTGACCTTGAGACTGCGAACGAGTTTCTGCTTTGCTTTTTTCGTGAGAGCGTTGTGCAGCGTCTCTTTTGGATTCTCTGGCATGGATATGGGCATATTTCCTTCTAAACCAAGAGTCTTTCTCTTCTCCTGCCTTCTCCCAAGCTTTAATTCGACGCTCTCTTGGTAGATTTTTGTCGACATTAGTTGGTTTAGCACTGTGATGAACTTCGTTAGGTATTTTTACCGCCGATTTCACCGTTCGGGAGGCATATCGTCTAGATGCAAGTCGTGCACTCAATTGAAACATTTTAGCAACAGTTTATATACCTCTCGGTGGGTTGAAAACTCTATAGTTTGTTCAGTTTTCGATGCGATGAGCTGTCTCGCTTTAAATTAGATGATATATTTAAAGATCTAGAAAATTTCCAGTTTCTCAACTTAACTTCACCAGAAACTCATCACTTTAGCGTGAAAAGCATCACATTTAGAACCAGTTATGAGCCAGGTTATCAACCAAACTAGACCAGAGCGTCGCAGCTTTGTTTCTAGAATCACGAACGAGACCAAAATACAAATCGCTTTGTCTTTGAACGGTGGTCATGTTGAGATTGAAAAATCGATACTGGGAGCCAAAAAAGCCGAAGATGTAGCATCTCAAGCCACCAGTTCACAAGTTATTGATGTCCAAACAGGTGTAGGCTTTCTAGACCATATGATTCATGCGCTTGCCAAACATTCGGGCTGGTCGCTAATAGTCGAATGCATAGGCGATTTGCACATTGATGACCACCATACAACAGAAGATTGCGGTATTGCTCTGGGTCAGGCTTTCAAAGAGGCTGTGGGTGCCGTGAGGGGTGTCAAAAGGTTCGGAACCGGCTTCGCACCTTTGGACGAGGCACTCTCAAGAGCAGTGGTGGATTTGTCAAACAGACCTTACGCAGTTATCGACTTGGGTCTAAAAAGAGAAAAAATCGGCGATTTGTCCGCCGAGATGATTCCTCATTTTCTAGAGAGTTTTGCCGAGGCTGCTAGAATTACTTTGCATGTGGATTGTTTGAGAGGATTTAACGACCATCATCGCAGCGAGAGCGCCTTTAAGGCTCTTGCTGTGGCCATTAGAGAATGCTTGTCGAGCAATGGGACAAACGACGTGCCTTCCACCAAAGGTGTGCTTATGTGAACTGCATCGTGCACATTTTTTGTTCTTAAAAATCGTTTATTTACAGAGGTGATATTTATAAAGTACATTGTTTGTTTCCTTTAAATGCTGGATGGCGCCCACAGATGTATATATAGTGCCTGAGGTTTATTTCAATTTTTTGTTTTTGCCGTTGTCAAAATTGGTCAAGATGTTCAGTAGTTCCTCCGCATGCCTTGTGGATTCCTCGGCAGTAACACTGCGAGATGGAGTTCTTCTGGGTGGTCTTTGCTGGTAACCCCTGCTGTTCATTTGTATCTTGGCCCTTGAGCTTATGCCTCCCACAGCAGATGCCCTAAGCACGACTTTGCCATTATCCTGTACGGCAGCGTGGCTAACGGCGAACGGTACTTGAACTTGACGAACAAAATCACCCATTCGGTAATCCATTTGTGATGTTGAAACAGAAGAAGAGCCGGCATTTGCAACGAACCCACCGATGGCGGCAAGTCTGTCGTTTCCTTCGGCGTTCAAAAATCTACCAGGAACAATAGTCTTCTGGATGACTCCGTTGGGGGAGTTTCTTAGCCTTCCATGCAAGTTATACGTCAGGCCACCAGTCCCCACAGTTTTGCGGAGTGAACTCGAATCCAAATTGACTCCGTGGTCGGTGGTCTCGTTCAGAAACTCCAAAGCACTTCCAGTCATATCCTTGACGGAGAAAGACTTATTTTGAAGTGCTTCTGGGTCGTTTTTCAAGAGCCATTGCTTGAAGGCTCCACGGAGATTTTTCATCTGAGAAACTTTTCTTTGTACTTCAGCCTTGGGCGTGGACGCATCGACATTCAGCAAGGAGCTTAATGGCACAAGTTGGTTTCCGGAAACAACAGTAGCTTCAAAAAGTGGATTTGCCTTGCCGGGATTGTATTTGGGTGCCACTCCCAATTCTTGAAATCTAATACGATTCCATTGGGATCCACCAGTGGCCTCAAAAGTCGTAAGACGCTCCAAAGTATCCAGGTCGTTAAAGACAATATACTTGGTTTTGGTTTTCGAGGGCAATGAACTTTTCAGACCCCATTCTTGACGGTACAACGTGGAAGGTCGTGTTTCAATAATCTGGTGTGTAGGGGCGTATTTGGGCGAGCTTGAAGCTAGCGTAGTACCAGCTTTGGGGACCTGGGCAATTCGCGAATTGCGCAGCAGATGCGACAGATTCGAAGACATTATGAGCTTTCCTCTAACGGCTGTGAACCTTGGTGATTGTGTCTAGTTGACGCTTACCATAGTTTCAAAATTTTTAGATCTTGGGAGAAAAGGCGGTCATGGTATACGAATTATTTAGAGTGGCTGAAATACTTTAGTTTAGTAAATCAGCCTGCATAGCCGTTTGATTGCAGCAGACTTCCTCTAGAGGTTCGAGGAATTGAATGAATTTGCAGGCAGAGTGGTAATATAGGGGGAGTAGTTTCTTGAGTTTTGAAAGTTGCGACAGTTTAGTATTGTAATCGAGTCACGTGACCTCTTTAATTAATCAATTAAATATTTGAAGACTACAAGTGCAAGGATTAGTAGCGCCTTTTATGCTGTTGATTTCGAATCTTATGTTCATGCTGGTATACTCCAGATTACAATTTTGACTTTTTGTTTGTTTATTGAGTCTGATAGCCATTTTGTCTTTCTCACGGCATAGGCCGGGGATTCAGCAATCAATACCTTTGAATATCGAAAGTAGGCCACTTTCACAGCAACAAACTAGAGACATGAGAAGTAAAAGCACGCTATTTTTTCCAACCCCCCCCCCCCCCCCACGCTATTGAATGCATGCCGGTATAACGCTCTGCGATGGACAGCGACACATGCGTACAAAGTGATGTGTCAAAACATTCAATTTACCAGTCACTTTCCTGTTAGCATTGAAGGAAGAATGAACCCCAAAAACCAGGCGGACGGCATGCGATTCAAAAATGTGATCTGGGCCAAAAGTAGAACACAAATGGAGGGAGAAGTAGAGTAAGAGAGAGAGAGAGAGAAGTGTATTTAGGAGATCGAAAAAATGACAGAATTTTTTAGCGACAAGTAAAAACCCACGTGACTTAATGACAGCGACAGTTTTCATATTTAGCGATGAATAGATAAACAATAAAAACAAATAAAATTTTTTTTCTTGAGTGGTTTCCCCGGGACTGAAAACTCTGTTCCGTCCCACTACAAAATTAACAAGACATATTCTACTTCACTACGCTCTCTCTTTATCTCCTCGTCTTCCTCTTCTTGTTTCCCTTGATGACGGACTTCTCGCACACTCAGTTACCCGCCCCCCAGTTTCACTAATCACTCTCCACGAAACCCGGGAAAAAGAACTTATTTTTTTTTTTTAAGTTTTTAAAGAAAAATAAAATTTTTTCTTTTTCATTTTTTCGAGTATATAAAGAGATCAAGATTTGGATCGGAAGACCTCTAACACTGCTAACAAACCACCACATATTATTTGTAATAGGTCATCTACAATAATTTAAAAAACATCTAGGTTATTTTAACTTTTCAAGATGTCTGATCTAGCTAACAAGATGGAAAATCTGAGCGTTAACGATTCCAACGGTAACAAGAGCTCTTACGTACCGCCACACATGCGTGGGAAAAGAGGCGGCGGTCGTGGAGGAGCCAGCTTCGCCAACAACGACAGAGAGGGTGGATCCCACTCTTATTTCAGCGGCGGAAGAGGCCAGGGCAACGGTAGAAACGGCGGCTCGTTCTTTGGCGGCAGAAGCGGTGGTTTCGGCGGCGGTAACGACCGCGGCAGAGGTGCTTCCCGTGGTGTCGGTCGCTGGGTTGGTGGAAAACACGTTCCAGCTGCCGTTGACGAAGGCTTGGAACTACAACTTTTCGGAACCGCTGAAGACTCCAACTTCCAGTCCTCCGGTATCAACTTTGACCACTACGACGATATTCCTGTCGAAGCTTCCGGTAACGACGTTCCAGAGCCTATCACAGAGTTCACTTCGCCTCCACTAGACTCTTTGCTTTTGGAAAACATCGTTAAGGCTCGTTTCACTAAACCCACCCCTGTGCAAAAGTACTCGGTTCCTATCATTGCTGCCAAGCGTGATTTGATGGCTTGTGCCCAGACCGGTTCCGGTAAGACCGGTGGGTTTTTGTTCCCCGTGCTTTCCGAGTCCTTTGCCAACGGTCCAGCCGCTGTTCCAGAACAAATGGCCAACACTTATATCAAGAAAGCCTTTCCAACTGCTGTGGTCTTGGCCCCAACTAGAGAATTGGCTACTCAAATTTATGATGAAGCCAAGAAATTCACTTACCGTTCGTGGGTTAGACCATGTGTCGTCTACGGTGGTGCCGACATTGGAAGTCAGATCAAGGAATTGAACCGTGGTTGCGACTTGCTTGTGGCCACTCCAGGTCGTCTATCTGACTTGCTTGAGCGTGGTAGAATTTCTCTATGCAACATCAAATACCTGGTTCTTGACGAAGCCGACAGAATGTTGGATATGGGTTTCGAACCTCAAATCAGACACATCGTCGATGGCTGTGACATGCCTTCTGCTTCAAACAGACAAACACTCATGTTTTCCGCCACTTTCCCAACGGACATCCAGCATTTGGCCCGTGATTTCTTGGAGGACTACGTCTTTTTGTCTGTCGGTAGAGTTGGTTCTACTTCCGAAAACATTACTCAACATGTTCTTTACGTCGAAGACATGGACAAGAAATCTGCGTTGCTGGATCTTCTAGCTGCCTCTGACGACGGATTGACTTTGATCTTCGTCGAAACCAAGAGAATGGCCGATGCTTTGACCGATTTCTTGATCATGCAAGATTTGAGAGCCACTGCCATTCACGGTGACCGTTCTCAAATCGAACGTGAGCGTGCTCTGGCCGCTTTCAGATCTGGAAGAGCCAGTCTATTGGTTGCCACAGCCGTTGCTGCCAGAGGTTTGGATATTCCAAACGTTACCCACGTTATCAACTACGATCTACCAAATGATATTGATGACTACGTTCACAGAATTGGTAGAACTGGTCGTGCTGGTAACACCGGTGTTGCCACTGCTTTCTTCAACAGAGGTAACAAGAACGTCGCCAAAGAAATGATCGAATTGCTGACTGAAGCCAAACAAGAAGTCCCAAGCTTTTTGGAACAGCTCGGTAGAGAAAACTATGGTTCCAGAGGCGGTAGAGGTGGTGGATTCTCCAGCAACCGTTCCAGCGCCACCAGAGATGCCCGTCGTATGGGTGGAGCTCCTGGTGGCTCCTCATATGGAGGAAGCAGAGGCGGCAGTTCCGCAGGTGGCGCTAGAGGCGGCTCCTCGTGGGGTTCATCCTGGGGTGGTTCCGGCAACGGCAACTCTTGGGGTAACAATGGCGGCAACTCTTCCGCTAGTAACTCCTGGTGGTAATCTCACCAAGTTTTAAAACTTGAAAGGTGCAGTCAAGTTTTAAAGGCATTAAATTTTTTTTATTCTCCTACGGCACTACCTTTTTTTCACCCAAATGATTCACATGTTTTAATGTTTTATCCTGACTATTTGGTGTTCCACCGGAGTCGTTATATTCCGGTTTTTTTGTTTTTGTTGCATTTTCCACTCAACAGGGATATTATACAATTGTACATTACGAAGTTTGTTTGCCATGATAAACAAACCGCGAGTCCACACAAGCTTTGGGGGCTTTTCCAAGTGATTTAAAAAGTTTGTGGTCTCCAGATATGGAATTTTTTTGCATGGTTCATCTCGCTGCCTTCAATGTTGAGCATTGAAGCGCTCGCTCATCGATCGATTTGTATTATGATCCAAACTCTTTTTCATATCCTGTTTCAAACCTGCGTTTCGATGCTTTTCAATTCTACTGGTTAATACTATTTGCAATTCTCGCTAATATTTGCATCGAAATTCTTGTTTGATTTTGTCAAATCTGCCGGTCGGTTGTGATACTGATCTGCCTGAATAGTGGTTTGATACTTTTTTTGTTGTATGAAGGAAGAGAAGGACGGGGAATTGTAGATGGTACAGTTGTATAGTAGTTGACATTTAATTGATATAACATTAAATAGATCAAGGCGATACTTTGAAGTCAAATCAATGTAAAACGTTAGCCCTGAAATGAACACCCGGTATGGTGCTAGAAGAGAGAGCAGTGGTTAAGCCAGCGCACCTGAGGATGCCATAAGAGATGAGACATTCGGTGGACCATACAAAAATACTCTGATCATAAAGTTGATTCATGTAGACTCAAAGTTGTGCTCTGTTCATAAATCCGCCTGTGTGGCGCAGTGGTAGCGCAGCAGATTGCAAATCTGTTGGTCCTTAGTTCGAACCTGAGCGCAGGCTGATTTTGTTTTTTGTTTGTTTTTTGACTTATTCGTGAACAATCTGAACACAACTTCCACAAGCTGACTAGCTGAATCAATTGAACATGCACATCTGATTCCACATATATCATTATTTCTATTTCTTTTTTAGCTTCCTCTTAGCATAATCTATCACTTGTGCGTTACCTTCCTGAGATACGAAAAACCTTTTCTTCTTGTCATCTTTCCATAGTAGTACTCCTATGTCGCTGGAATAATCACACAGCAAGCTGTATTCCTGACTGTTGTCAAAATCGGTGAAAAGGTAACCGTCGTAATTGATAATACGGTCGAGCTCAAGTTGCCACAGCTTGATTTGATCCACCACAGTTGGCGGAAGCACTTGTAGACCTTCTTTGCAATTGGGGTCGAGTTCCAACTTCTTATCTAGGGTCTGTTCTGCAAGTCTTCTCATTTGTGGATGCGCATGTGTCTCCATGTATGCGATGATTTGGTCCGCAGTAATACCATTGAGAAGCGCTCTCCTAATAGAGTCTCTTGTAATTTGGCCGGTAACCATGTTGGTAAACCTTGCCTTGAGATGCACAAATAAGCCTAGAATCGCGATCTGCAGGGGTGAGTTCGAATATGAGTATATTTTGAAGTTAGTTTCAAGGATGACCGCTCCATCTGGTATATTCCTTGCCGTTGTCCCAATTTGGGATGCATCTTGTTCTCTGTCGTCGGCCGCAGCGGCGGTGTCATCTGCCTTCGAACTGCTGGTTGTACCTTGGCTCAAAACACTATTCATCGCGCTAGAGGCAGATCGGATACCTATACTATCGGACGTCAGCATAGCAGCGAGTCGCGTAGGATAGAACTTAGAGGTACTGGAAGCCTTTTGAAATACCAGACCATAGTCACGCATGTCCTGCAACATGATTTTTTGAGTATCACTCAAATGCGAATCACTATAGGCCTTACCCAGTTCGAGTGCTCCTAACATGAAGATGAAATTCAGCACGTCCACGGGGTCCATTTGCAAAGTTTCTGCAAGCCGGAGGTACTGCAATAAAAGAGTCCAGATTTGGGCATTTGCGTCCTGCAGCAAAAACTGGAACCCCTCATTGGTGATCTGTAATTCTCCAGTGTTATTTTCTTCCATGAGCTTGCTGTGCTGCAGTAAGGAAAGCACATTTCTGGAAGGCGTTTGCGTGAGTGGTGTGCCTACCATAAAATGCAGAATCGATTCCCATTTGTTTGCCGCATATTGATCGAGCATTTCTGGCTGTACAATTTCATGTTCATCCTCTATCACATTTCCGAACGAGTTATTGACTTCTCCACCCGTGAGAGCATTACGAAAACTGGATCGGAATATAGAGTTGAGATTGATCATGAAAGGCTGTCCAGACTGACCCTCTATCAACAGATGTAGAGATTTCATGGATTTGATTGCTTCGTTGAGCTGAAATTTCCCGCTGCTTTGGACCCATCTATCAAGATCCCGCAATGAAACATCGTTTTCGTTGAAGACCATGGACATGATGAAAAACTTGGCCAACTTAGGCAGCAGTCTGTAGATTGCCAAACATGTTGCAGGCGATGTGTAAAGCCGGGACTGAACTTGAGGTGGCAAATCCTCAAGATACTCGTTGACAGTTGCTCTGAAAGGAGCACTAGACATTAGAGGGTTGACAAGCCAAAGTTGTCAGTGTCAATGGGATGATCGTGGTCTTGATCCATCAAAGTATCTTTCACCAAATGTCATTACGGCTGGGTAGATGAAGCCAAATTAGATGGCAGCTGGAAAAACTTCCACACGTGACGGGTCTTGAGAGCGATGAGCTTGTCAAAAAAAGCGTCAACTAGCTGTGTAATGGTCATTTTGACTGGTAGTAAGAATTTGGTGACGTGGATTGGCTAGTGGGGACAGTTCTCGAGCAAATGAAAGGCAAAGCAATCTAACTAGGACACTTGAGATCTTGGTTTCAAAGAGGCCCGATTCGGGTTTCATGGTGAAATGAGGACCATTTGGTCCCGGCTGGTCCCTGTGTAGCCTTGAAATTGACAGGAAGTGATGTACGTTACCTTTCGTCGAACATAGAAACAAAAGCGTTTGGTGAAATTCCTTCCCGAAACACCTTTTGAACAATTCCGGGCAAATGAGCCCCTGTAGCTCAAAGCTGCCATCATCATTAAGAAACAAGCACCTGCAGCCTGAGACCACATGTGTTGATAGAATATGAGCATTTGCATCTCAATACAATCGTGTTTGACAAATGAACTTTAGTAATACCAAAAATATCGCCTTTTGGACAATTCACTATTCATTGTCCAATATCATCGTCGTTACTGGCACACAAACAAATGCAACGCGGTAAGAATATCATTGCTACCCTTGTGGTCCACTATTTCGTTTGCGGGACAGGATCAAAATTGTTCCGCCCTTGCAAAGACCCTACCTAAAAACGCATCAAAAAACGCATCAAAAGTCCGTTTTCTCCCAGTTTTCTTGCACGCAGTACCATCAATAAGCTTTTAAAATTTGAAACCTCCTCTCGACAGTGCAATTGGTTCGATAACATGGTGTTTTTTCCATGCCATCGGAGTTTTCCATTAAAGATTGTGAGCTGTGTAATAAGTTAAATTAAATTCTAAGCGCTCGCTCGAGAAACAGCATCAATCATCAAGGGTTTCGGGATCGAATATGACCAGCAACTTAAGTTATGCAGATTGAAGACCGATTTTGGCACTACAATGCTGTTGTAAATTGTGTGTTGGGCTCTCAAGGACTTATCACCGTATGCATTTGAAGCTATAGACACTTATATTAGCAGCGGTGCTTGATACCTTGCCATGGAACTAATTACCCCTTCATCGGTTTTCAAAAGCCCATTAGAACCGAAATACTACAGCGTCTAGCTTTTCATATTTGAGCTCAACTTCGAAGCTCTTAATTTGGTTTTCAGAACTCTTAATTCGAGATTCTCTAAGTTCCATTAGTTCTTGGCCTTGCAATAAGGAAACCTTGTTACACCGTTGTGTTCAATTGTGCAGAAGTTGGCGAACAGAATGAACCGGCTACTAGTCAAGCAACAGCAATCAGCTGTGAAAAGTTGACAACGGCAACTAGAGATCTACGCGAAACAATCGAGCCAAGAACACTACTAACTACAACGACATCCAACGCTTTTTCCAAAAATTTGCGAAAAGCCTCAGAAAAGCACCACTGATGATCTGAAAAAATCATGCATTTCTCTTTCCATAAATGCCCCAAGTCTTCCTAATAGGGTTCACACGACTTCCCCAAGACAACTTCTACTCCGCTGCGCTGCCAACCCGGTGATCTCAACTAGTATGTGTAAAACTGAGGAAAACCAGGGAAATATGGTACCATTAAACGCGTATTGTTGAGAATTAACAGCAGACAAGCCAGATCATCTATTCAATCGCATTCAAAACCTTTAAAGTTGGTCTACTCGCCCTTGTTCTTCGGCTTTTTCGTAGCTGTTAGTTCTTGATCTTAAAAAATTTTCGAGATGAGTGTGATGACATAGAATTTGAGCTCATCACATACAAAAATTCAAGAACTTGCCATCTCCAAAGCTCTATATCGCTACACATCACTTGGTGAGGATGTCTGCAGCGGCAACGGCTATGCCACAGGCAGCTTTAGAGAAAGATTCCGCTTTCGAATCTCTTCTCAAACCGGTTTACAAAGGCAAGAAACTTACCGATGAGATCAACACTGCAGAAGACAAATGGAACCTTTTGCCGGCTTTTCTGAAAGTTAAAGGTCTGGTCAAACAGCATTTAGACTCCTTCAACTATTTTGTGGACGTTGATCTGAAAAAGATCATCAAGGCAAATGAACTGGTTCTCAGTGACGTAGACCCGGAATTCTACCTCAAGTACGTGGATATCAGAGTGGGCCAAAAGTCAAGCTCGTCAACTAAAGACTACCTTGTTCCTCCACATGAGTGTAGACTTAGAGATATGACGTATTCGGCTCCTGTATACGTGGACATCGAATACACCAGAGGCAGAAACATCATCATGCATAGAGACGTGGAAATCGGTAAAATGCCCATCATGCTACGTTCAAACAAGTGTATTCTCAACGGTGCATCTGAAAGTCAAATGGCCAGGATAAACGAGTGTCCGCTTGACCCCGGTGGGTACTTTATCGTCAACGGTACCGAAAAGGTGATTCTGGTCCAAGAACAACTGTCTAAGAATCGTATCATTGTAGAAGCGGATGAAAAGAAGGGAATTGTACAGGCTTCTGTGACATCGTCCACACATGAGAGAAAATCGAAGACCTATGTCATCACCAAAAATGATAAGATCTATCTGAAGCACAATTCCATTGCCGAAGAAGTGCCTATTGTTCTTGTACTCAAAGCTTGTGGTATCGTTTCAGATCTTGAAATCATGCAACTCGTCTGTGGTAACGACAGCAGTTATCAAGATATCTTCGCGATCAATTTGGAAGAGGTTGCGAAAATGAAAATCTACACACAGCAACAGGCGCTTGAGTACATCGGCTCAAAAGTCAAGACTGTCAGACGTCAAAAGCTCACAACCTTGCAAGAGGGTATCGAGGCCATCGCAACTACTGTGATTGCTCATTTAACGGTCGAGGCCTTAGATTTCAGAGAAAAAGCTCTGTATGTTGCAGTCATGACGAGAAGAGTAGTAATGGCAATGCATAATCCCAAAATGATTGACGATAGAGATTACGTCGGTAACAAGAGATTGGAACTCGCAGGACAGCTAATGTCTCTTCTTTTTGAGGATCTGTTCAAGAAATTCAATAACGATTTCAAGGCAAACATCGACAAAGTTCTCAAAAAGCCAAACAGGGCCATGGAGTATGATGCTCTTCTCTCTATCAACGTCCATTCCAATAACATCACAACCGGTTTGAATAGAGCCATCTCCACGGGTAACTGGTCTCTGAAAAGATTCAAAATGGAAAGAGCTGGTGTCACTCATGTTCTCAGTAGACTGTCTTACATCTCTGCGCTCGGAATGATGACAAGAATTTCATCGCAATTTGAGAAGTCTCGTAAGGTATCAGGACCAAGAGCTTTACAACCGTCTCAATTTGGTATGCTGTGCACTTCAGATACTCCAGAAGGTGAGGCCTGTGGTTTGGTTAAAAACCTTGCACTCATGACACACATCACAACAGATGACGAAGAGGAGCCTATCAAAAAGCTATGCTATTTATTGGGTGTAGAAGATATCACTGTTGTTGACAGTGATACCCTGCATCTCAACTACTGCGTTTACTTAAACGGTACCATTGTTGGTGTTATACGCTTTCCAACGAAGTTCGTTTCTCGCTTTAGAAACTTGAGAAGAGCAGGAAAGCTATCAGATTTTGTTTCCATTTACACTAACTCCCATCAAAAAGCTGTGCATATTGCTACAGATGGTGGCAGAGTGTGTCGTCCGTTGATAATTGTCTCCGATGGGAAGTCGCGTGTTGAAGCAGAGCATTTGAGAAAACTACTGGACGGTAAGCTTCAATTTGATGATTTCCTCAAGCTGGGGCTAGTTGAGTATCTCGATGTGAACGAGGAGAACGATTCCTTCATTGCACTATATGAAAAGGATATCGAACCCAGAATAACTCATTTGGAAATTGAACCCTTTACCGTTTTGGGTGCCGTCGCTGGTTTGATTCCATATCCCCACCATAATCAATCGCCTCGTAATACTTATCAATGTGCTATGGGTAAGCAAGCTATTGGAGCAATTGCCTACAATCAGTTCAAGAGAATTGATACACTATTGTACCTCATGACATATCCACAACAGCCCATGGTGAAAACTAAAACCATTGAACTCATCGACTATGACAAAATACCTGCCGGCCAAAATGCCACTGTTGCCGTCATGTCTTACTCCGGTTATGATATCGAAGATGCGTTGGTTCTCAACAAGGCATCAATTGATAGAGGCTATGGTCGGTGTGAAACCAGAAGAAAACTCACCACCGTGCTAAAGAGATACCCAAATCACACACAAGACATGGTTGGTGGTATGAGAGTTGATGAAAATGGTGAGCCCATTTGGCAGCATAAAGCTCTGGGTCCCGACGGGCTCGGTGAGGTGGGCATGAAGGTAGAGAGTGGTCAAATTTATGTCAATAAATCCGTGCCCACGAACGCCTCCGACAGTGTATTAACTCAAACACAGGCTCAATATAGAGAAACACCAGTAGTGTACAGAGCCCCAGAACCATCTCATATTGACCAGGTGATGATGTCTGTCTCCGAAAACGATCAAGCTTTGATAAAAGTTCTTCTACGACAGAACAGAAGACCAGAATTGGGTGACAAGTTTTCTTCCAGGCACGGTCAGAAAGGTGTTTGTGGTATCATCGTCAACCAAGAAGATCTGCCTTTCAATGATCAGGGTGTGGTGCCGGACATTATCATGAACCCTCACGGTTTCCCTTCTCGTATGACTGTCGGCAAAATGAAAGAGTTGGTATCAGGTAAAGCTGGAGTTCTTAATGGTACACTAGAATACGGTACCTGTTTTGGTGGTTCCAAGCTTGAGGATATGACGGGAATTTTAGTACAAAATGGTTTCAACTACTCAGGAAAAGATATGCTGTACTCTGGTATCACAGGTGAGTGTCTGCAAGCGTATATTTTCTTTGGTCCCATCTATTATCAGAAGCTAAAACACATGGTGTTGGATAAAATGCACGCAAGAGCCCGAGGTCCAAGGGCTGTTCTCACTCGTCAACCCACTGAAGGTAGATCTAGGGATGGTGGTCTTAGATTGGGTGAAATGGAAAGGGATTGTGTTATTGCATATGGTGCGTCCCAACTGCTTCTAGAAAGACTGATGATTAGTTCGGACGCGTTTGAAGTTGATGTCTGCACCCAGTGTGGTCTGATGGGCTACAGCGGATGGTGTACTACCTGCAAAAGTGCTGAGCACATCATCAAAATGACTATTCCTTACGCCGCCAAGCTATTGTTCCAGGAACTTTTGTCGATGAATATCGCCCCACGTTTGAAACTCGAAGACGTTTTCGAGGAATAGGGAGTGCGCATGAAGCACACGCTATTTCGTCGAATGCAAACCGTAACATATTGTACATAGCTATGGGAAGTCATACTGCATTTTTCGGACGACGATTGAATTGAAGTTAGTTTAAAACTCAGTGAAAGTCTAGCTTTCGAAAATCATTTCATAATTGACTTTGAGACGGCGAGCAAGATTCTGCATTGTGAATTCTTTACCAGAACTTTCTTCAACTCTAGCATCCAGCTTCTCCATCTGTGCCTGTTGAGCTTTATCCGCCTCCTCTTTTCTTTCGTACAGTTGTCGTTTCAATTCTTCTTGGTCCAATACTGACATCTTTTTGAAGTCTTCGGACTCAATTACATCATCTATTTCGTATTCTAGTTGACCACTGAGCTGGTACTCAAGCTTACGTTTTTCGGCCTCGACTTCTTTCCGTACCAGCTCTTCATAGCCGCCCATCTTGTTTATTTTGAGTAACGTTGAGTTTAGCAAATACGACATTCCTGCCTGGCATATGGATCGCCACTTGTCGATCAAACACTCTATTTCTTGTTCTCTGGAATAGCTTGCAAGAATCTTGATAGCACTTTCCAAAGCACAGTTATCCTTCTTCAACCGGCGTATTTTGTCGGCCTTCTGTCTCTCTTCGGCCAGAACTTTACTGCGTTTACTATCTAAACCATTACTTATACTTACGTAGCTTCTAGAGGAGGTTGATGGGCTTCTAAACTTCTTTGTCTCAACCTTTGACTGGCTCACGAAGGATGCCATTTCGTGTTTTTGAGAAAAGCTTGTTGTAAGTAAAAGACTAAGAATGATTTTAGCCGCCAGCTTTTTTATAGTCAAAATCTCAGAGAGCGGTCCGACGCGTCCTTTGTCTTGGTCGATAAAAGCACCGGGTAGGCAAAGAATTCAATCAGTTTCAATCCAGGTGTGTGGGTCAGATGTAGCTGTTTTAGTAATATACATTTGATAAGTCCCTTCCGTGTAAATAGCATATACATATCTATTCAACTTATCCTTAGAGAGGGTCACTGAAAAATCGAGGTACACGAATCAGATTCTATTCGTCAGACATTTCGACATCATCGTCTTCTCCGTCGGATACGGGTTGGCGTCTCGCTTCCTGTTCATCCTCTTCCTCCAAACTTTCTCTCAGTATCTTGACCTTCTCTTCCTTAACTTCACGTTGTACTTGAACGTAAGATCCCAATGGGGTTTTGTTCCAAGGAACATCGTTGAGGAAACGTTCGACCTCGCCTCTGTTGGTGGGGCCAAAATCGATTTCCGACCTCTTGTTTAGAATATATTCAGAGTTTTGTCTGATTTTCTCAAGAACGTTGCTGACTTGCTTGTTAAACTTGCTGTTCTTGGAGGCCTTGACGTAACGACGCAGACCAATGTAAGCAGGAGTCGTCAGCTCTGGGAACGAAACGCTCTTACAGTATAAAACAAAGTATTCGCAAACCAGCTCGACAAACTGCTCTCCCAAACCATCCTGGTACACTTTCGTTCCCAAATAGCCCTGGTTGCACTTGATGTTGTGGTCAAAATCAAACGCTGGCAACGTGGACTTCTTCTTAGGCGCCTTGGAAAATGCGGTCGACGAAAGAATCTCACCAAGAAGCGGGTAGATTGGAATAAACACGCCGGTGTTTTGCGAGAGTCTGATCAGAGATTTGATCAAGTAGAATCTAAGCGGGAAAAATTGAGCAGTTGGGATCAGTCTGATCACACCAATGGTCACTTGTACCAACGGGTAGATCAACTGTCTCAAGTACGATTCTTTGCCGTTTTCCTTCTCAGGGTTGCATTGAGCACAGAGCACTCTCGACCAAAAGTCAAGCGAGTGACAGAACTGCCAGTTGTAGACGATTTTATAAGCGTCTGCCGGGTTGGTCTTGGCAGATTTCTTAGTGGAGGCAGTTATACTGTTTCTCAAGTGCACGGCTAGCTGTCTGACATACTCGAATCCGACTTGGTATCCGAGAACCTCGTCGATACCAAACAACTCTGCAGAAGAGTTCTTCTGGAAGTTGATCAACGGCATGGTACGAATGTTGGTCTTGCGGCAACTTTTGATGAAAGACGAGTAGGTAGTCTTTAAAACAGTATCAAGCAGCGATTTTTTGAATTCTCTCGAAGCGTTGTTCAAAAATGCAAAAGCTGCAACCTGGGTTTCCAGATCGCGCGTCGTGGCTCCTAGCTCGACGATGACTTTGATGATCTCCTTGATGATTCTTCTATGGGACAGAAAGTATGGCAAAATTTGATTTAGAGAGTGCAATACCAGCACGGCCGATTCCGTGTTTGTGATGTCTTGAAGCATGGTGAGCATGGACCCAGCATGCGACTTAAACGCAGCGGCGACCTTGGTCACGCTGCCGTTGTTCGGTAGCGTTCTAGAGCCTCTGACGATTTTGTAAGGGTACGCTTTGACAATTGCAGCTGGCATGTCCTGCAACGCGACAAACATCAGCTCTTGGAAAGCCTTGCCGTTAATGACAGCAAACTTGTAGCTGTCGACCAGCTCTTCCTTGTTGGCGTTGACTGCGGCCTTGAAGGCCGAAACAATGTTTCTGACGAGCTTGACGTTGAGCGTCGTGGCCGAAAGCTCTTTTTTCCATTTTCTCACCAGTTTGAGGTCTACTTCAACGGTCTGCGAAGAGTCTTTGTTTTTTCCCGCAGCGTCCGCTTCTTCTTTTTCCTCTTCGTCGTCCTCTCCTTGTGCCTGTTCTTCCTCTTCGTCTCCGTCTTCGTCACCATCGCTTATACCGTCCAGCGGGTTCGTGCCCTGGAAGTTTAGCAACGCCTTGTCATTTTCCTGCAAGTACTTGTAGAATTCCGGGTCCTTTTCCGCCAAACTAGCCATGTTTTCCACCATGCCCTCTTCGTCTTCGCTTGAAGACACATCTTCTTCCTTTTGCTGTTTGGCCGGTTTGGCCTTGCTTGCCTTGGGAACTTCGAATCCTCCGGCGAAAAAGTCCTCCACGCTCATGTCCTTGAACACTTCTTCCTTGGATGACTTTAGCAACTGTTGGTCCTGCTTTGACAGAGCTGCATTCTCTTTTTCCTCTGCTGTCTTGTTACCTCTGCGGCCCTTGGTTTTTTCAGCATGTTGCTTCTGTTTCTTCCTGTGATCCAAGGTATGCTTCAAATGTTTGGTCTGGAACTTCTTCGTGGCCTTAGATACTTTACCCATGGCTTATTTGTGTCTAATTCGTGGGTAGAACCCTTTGGTTTATGCTTCTGATCGAGCTTAAACTTGAGCTCATCGCATCTCATCGCATCGACTTTTTCACTTTTTCCAATCTGAAAAATTTTTTAGGCTTTAGCTTAGCGGTTGAATATCACTATAATAAATATTGAAAAATATCGAAAATCAGTGAACATATAAAAAGGACGAGGTCGAAGACCAAGAAAACTGAGAACTAAAACACTTACTAAACCCAGAAAGAGGTGAACTATGATAGCTTGTAAAGCTCAGCGTAGTGCTTGTTTGTACGTAAAGATAGTTGAAGCGGTTTTTGGTTTTTGAAAGCTGAAAAAACTGGACTAAAAGCCCTCCTCTTAATTAGCGTTTTCTTCCTGTCGTTATAGTCAGACTAAACTACACATCCAAGTCGATATGTATCGGAGGTTTGGAGAAAAAACGGTAAGAAATGGGTTTGGGGTCATCAGACGGTTCAAATCGTGTAATGCATGCGGGATACACTTGCAGAGTCGAAACCCGGAGAAAATCGGTTATTATACGGCGCCCAAATCGTCGCTGCGATCTGCACAATCGGCTCATCGCCACGACTTAAAAGAACTGAAATACCTGCTTTTCAGCCAGGCTATTCCGGGTCTGCAGTCACAGCAAGAGCAGGAGCAGGAGAGCAAAACGGCGGCTCCTCTGGTCTGCAAACGTTGCAGTGATGCTTTAAATCACAACAAGTACGATTCCGATGGGTTTCGGCGATTTTCCGCCCAGGACATTGGCCAATTTGTGCCAAGAGACGCTGACGTTTTCCATGTGGTGCCCCTGGCGCAATTTCCGTTCCATTTTGATCGCCACTTGTTCACTAGAAAAGACGCCAGCACTATGCCCACCTTGCTGCTGTCCAAGGGCGATTTAATCACCCCAGATAAAGGTTTTCTGCAGCGTAAAGCACCCATTTTCTTCGCAGACTTTTTGCGAACCAAACTGGCGCAATCGGCAACCAAAGTCGTGGCCTTTTCAGCGACTCAAAAATGGAATATTCAAAGCGTGTTTTCCGTGCTTCGTCGTAACTCGTATCTGCTTGGCAGTCCGAATTCCGGGAAATCTACTCTCATAAATGCACTTTTAAGCCGGTACGGCGGTCACAAAGGCGATAGCGCTGGCGCCGACAGCTTGACTGGTGATCAACATGGCGCTGGGGTATCACATCTACCGAACATGACTCGCAATCTGCAAGCATATTCCATAAGCGAAAAGACCGTAAACGATCTGCCAGGGTTCAGCTCTGATCCTCAAAACCTATCTTTGGACACCATCATTGAACCCAAAGTTTTGGAAAGGATTCGGAAAACGCACCTTTTCTCAAAATCAAAATTGGTCAAACAATCATATGCCTCGCTCAAGGGTAGTGTAAATGGTCGCTGCTACACGGTGAGTGGCTTATTTTATCTCGTTCCGCCTGCGGGCACGATAAACCAAGTTGTCAACTTTATTCCAGGCAACGAAAAGCAATATCACAACGTTGAAAAGGCCTTATCGGTGGCTTCTCGTGAACTTGGCTCTGAAGTTGGTGCTGCTAAGCAGTACGTCGGTATCACAAAGCCTTTTACCTCGAAGGAGAACTTTGTTAGACATATATTACCACCGTTCCAGGGCACGATAGAGGTGGTGCTCAAGGACATTGGCCATTTTCAACTGAAATCAACAGGAAAGTACGAGTTCAAAGGTCTTTACGAAATTTGGGTACCCAGGGGAATTGATGTCTGCATTCGTGAGCCTCTTGAACGCCTGATTGAAGTTGGATACGAGACGCATCTTGAGTCGCGAGGCAAAAGGTCTTCCTTCCCACAAAGACGCCCTGTGTTTAGTTCGACCTATCCGCTCGGATTTGAGGACAGCGCCACGTTGTCTCGATTGCAAGACATGTACCTAGAGCGGACCAAAAATGATATCATGGGCAGACGCTTCCACGACAAGGATCCTGAACAAGTTGTGGCTCATCTCCAATCTGAACCTCCAAATCTATACTGGCATTACAACTGGTAATCTGCTACTGGCCCCTGTTGATACGACAATCGATCTCACATCGCTTTTTCGACAAATGGCGATGTGACTTCAGATACTACTTTTTTGGTACACCGGTGATTACAATTCTGAGCCTGATCTCAACAACGGAATAACTCAAAAGAAATGCAGCGTGTGCCACTTGCATACCAGGGAATAAAGTGACACTTCTCCATGGCTTCTTCCAGATTTCAAGGTTTCTGAATATACGTTTCTCATGGATATCAACACAACAATATACACGCTGATTTCTACTTACATGGATATAGATCTAAACGCAGTTTAATAAGACTCGACTAGCCTCGGGAGCAGTCAGGATTGCCAGAAGCTAACAGCTTCAAAATATAGCCTGTATAAATAATGATTTCTGACGTTAAACTTTTGACACTTCTTTACATTACCTTGAATAATCAAGAAAACCTTACAAGACCTTAAAGAAAGCTTACAAGTAAGTAACAACACGCAACGATGGGCAGTTCAGAGGTGTTGAAATGTCAAAATTGTCAAATTCCTTTGGAACTGGATAGCTCCCTGATGGATCTGAGCCTGGCACAAAGAAATCATTTGGTGAGTGCATCTACTCAACCGATATTGCCAACTGTGCAAATACCAGCTGCTCGCCTGAAAAGGCTTAATAGTGTAAGGAAAGTAAGTGACATCAATTTCCAACCATCGGTTATGAACAATCTTGAGTCCTACGTCTTTTTAAGTGGGGATTTCAGCACACTTCAAACCACTAGACTGGATGGGGACTCAGGAGATGAAGACGAGGACGACCTTACTTCGAAGACATTAAGCTCGAGAATAAGCACATTGACAAACATATTCAACATTTTATCGTCCAAAACTAATATTGAATACCCTGTGTGTCAGGATTGTTGCGACCTTCTTATTCAGAAACTCAAGAATGAATACGAGGATGCTCTGAAAGAAAGAGATACGTACTCTGAGTTCCTAGCAAGGCTTAATCGACAGCGAGAACTGGATCAGGATACCGCTCATTCAGATGGCAAAACCTCGTTTGAAGACGAACGTAAGGCTGCAGAGAAGGAGGACGAACGACTACTACAAAAATTGAAGAAACTGGAAGACACAGAGGCCGAGCTTGACGCTCATATTGAAAAGCTGGAGCAAGAACTAGCTCTGAAAAGGGAGCGCGAAGCGCAAGATTTGATGTACAGGAATAGTCAAGATCTGGAGAAATTGCAGTTCTCCAAAGAGTTACAATCACTGAAAAATCAGTATGAATACACATTGAATAATCTTGACAGACTGCGAAAGACCAATATTTTCAACGAAACGTTCCGGATATCCCACGATGGCCCCTTCGGCACCATAAACGGACTTCGATTGGGAGGACTAGACGAGACTCCAGTGCCATGGCAGGAAACTAACGCAGCATTTGGCCAATTGATCCTGCTTTTAGCCACTATGTGCGCTCGTCTAAAGTTCAAGCCTGCAGGATACATCCTGCGGCCTATGGGATCGTATTCTCGAGTAGAGCAATTTGACCCAACCACTCAAGAATGGAACAGCTGCGAAGCCTTTAGTAATGGTGGTTTTAAATTGGGTAAGTTTTTCCACAAAGAGACCAGCTTTGACCGAGCCATGGTCTCCATCATGGATGTGATAGCTCAAATTACCACGCATCTGTCAGTTGAGCGACAGGGAGACTCCGAGGAGATAGAGCTGCCCTACACCATGCATGGCGACAAAATCAATGGCATGGCTATTAAACTTTACGGCAACAAGCCGGGACCAGAATGGACTACGGCTTGTAAGTTCCTCTTAACTAATGCAAAATGGCTGCTAGCCTTTTCTTCAGTATAAACGAAGACCGGCCAATTAGTCGAAAATGAAGCACACAGTTCACTACAAAGCTAGGAATCCACGAATAAGACTGGTATTGGCGGAAAACACCATCATAGGCTGCCAACTCGAACATTGTGTCGATCTGTTCTTCAAGGTGTCGTGGAATATGAGTTCTTATACCAATGTCATCATGGACCTTTAAAGCAAGCCTTTATAGCCAAGAATTTACCAAAAGACAACCACGACGAGGCTTTCATCAACTACCATCCCTTTTCAATCAACGTTGCTTTGACTAGCCGGTGAAGGTTTTTGCCGGGTTTTACAGATGACTGCAAAGACGTTACTTGACGAACGATCGAGATGTCCTGAAGCGCTCGATGGTGACAAGTTAGTTGCTTCCCTTAGACAGCTTTCAAGAGGACTTTTATTACCAGAGTCAACAGACTTTGACGCTATAGTGGCCAAGATATTGTCAAGTCTCCCGCCTAGCGTACGACGCTCGGAATTTGTGCAGTTCACAGGGGAAATATTGGTAGCAATGACAACAACGCATCCTGATTTTGGAAGGCTTGCGGCACGATGGGAAGTCTTCAATCTTCACAAACGCATGGGAAGCGTCACATTCACAGATAATTTGACCGCTATTAGGGAATTCAGATCGCCAGAGAGCGGGCCACCAGCTGCCAAAAGGCCTAAAGTTGGTACCAAGCAAGCAACTTCTAAGAAAGTGATTTCTGACAGTTTTTATGAACTTGCATTGAAGCACCAAGATGTGCTCAATAAGGCTATTGTACCTGAAAGAGACTTTGACTTTTCATATTTTGGCTGGAAGACATTGTCCAAATCGTATTTGATTAAGCACGATAATGAAGAGGTCCACGAAACGCCTCAGTTTTTGTTTATGAGAGTAGCTTTGGCCATTCGAGGTCCTCAGGGTGATTTAAAGGGTGTTCTGGAGACATACGATTTGATGTCACGCAAATACTTCATTCATGCCTCACCAACACTTTTCAACGCGGGTACAGTAAACCAATACTTGTCGTCGTGTTTTTTAGTAGGCATGATGGAAGATTCAATTGATGGAATTTATCGTACGCTCCATAAGACTGCCATGATCTCAAAGGGCGCTGGAGGAGTTGGCATCCATGTATCGAACATAAGAGGAACAGGTGCGTATATATCGGGTTCCAATGGAACTTCGAATGGTCTTGTACCAATGTTGAGAGTCTTCAACAACACTGCGAGATATGTTGATCAGGGAGGAAACAAACGCCCAGGCGCTTTTTGCATATATTTAGAGCCATGGCATTCGGACGTTTTTGACTTTTTACAGCTTCGCAAAAATCATGGTAAAGAGGAGTTAAGGGCTCGCGATCTTTTTTGCGCATTATGGATTCCAGATATCTTCATGAAACGTGTCCAGGAAAACGGTTCCTGGTCTTTATTTTCACCAGACGAGGTTCCTGGGTTACAGGACTGCTATGGCGATGAATTCGAAAGGCTCTACGAAAGCTATGAGGTCACTTTGAAGCCTAGAAAAGTTATAAAAGCTCAGAAGCTGTGGAGCGAAATTTTACAGAGTCAAGTTGAGACTGGTGGTCCGTTTATGCTTTACAAAGACTCTTGTAATGAGAAGTCTAACCAAAAAAATCTCGGTACAATCAAATCTTCGAATTTGTGCTGCGAAATCATTCAGTATAGCTCGCCAACGGAAACGGCTGTGTGCAACTTGGCATCTGTGGCGCTGCCTTCTTTCGTCAGCAAGAAAGGCAGTACAATAGTTTTTGACTTCAAAAAGCTTCACGATGTGGTCCAAGTTGTAACTAAAAATCTGGACTCAGTGATTGATGTCTGTGATTATCCTGTCAATGATGCTGAATACAGCAACAAGAAAAACCGGCCTCTCGCTATTGGGGTTCAAGGATTGGCTGACGTTTTTTACATGATGCGTTTACCATATGACTCACAAACTGCTCGCATTTTGAATCGGCAGATTTTCGAAACGATGTATCACGCTGCCATTGAAATGTCGATTGACCTTTCAAGAGAGAATGGTTCTTATCCAAGCTTTGAAGGATCGCCCGTGTCGCATGGGCTTTTCCAATTTGATATGTGGGGTCTGAATGAGGAAAAGTATGACTTTTTGTACACTGATTGGGAGTACTTGAAAGGTCAAGTTAGAAAATATGGCATAAGAAATTCCCTTTTAATAGGTCCAATGCCCACCGCTTCGACTTCTCAAATTTTAGGGTTCGTGGAGTCTTTCGAGCCGCTCACTTCAAATATCTATAATAGGAGAGTGCTCAGTGGCGAGTTCACCATCATCAATAAATTTATGGTTGAGGATTTCCGTCATCTTGGAGTGTGGGATGAGAAGCTGAAAAACCGAATCATTGCCGATGAGGGTTCGATTCAGAATATAGAGGGTGTTCCTCAGGAAATGAAAGATTTGTACCGGACGGTTTGGGAATTGCCACAGCGAGCTCTGATAGATTTATCTGCTGACCGTGCGCCCTTTATTGATCAGTCGCAAAGTTTAAATCTCTATTTGAAAGAGCCCACAATGGGCAAGCTCACGAGCATGCACTTTTACGCATGGAAAAAGGGCCTTAAGACTGGAATGTATTATTTGCGTACTCAGGCAGCGTCAGGAGCAATCAAATTCTCTCTTAGCGATGAGACCACCTTGAAAGGAGCAGTTGAAATTAGAGAAGGTGTGGAAACGGAAAAGGTAACCATTGGAGCCCACTATCCTGAGATGTGCGACTCCAAATTAGAGTTTGGAACTCCCGGTCCGGACTTGCTGGAACAGTCACAGGATACAAGCAACACCGGGGAAAGCTTTGCGGGTCGAAGCGATAAATTTGGAATTCACGATTCTACGCCAATTACCTGTACAATGGATAAAGCAGCGGACAATTGCGAAAGTTGTTCTGGGTAAGGGAAGTGGGTAAGAGAAGCACGAACTTGTAAGTGTATAACGAAATGTCTTGTAAATAGAGCTACCTAGTGCTCATGATGAAGCTGCAAAAGAATATGATTTCTAGTTTATGGTGAGGAGAGTTTTTAGTGTTGACATTGAGAGAAACCGATAGACTAAAGGGTTTCTAGATAGTATCCTCAAGGTAGTTTTAAGCTAGAGGTACCGAAACTCAGCGATTTAAGCTCGAAATTTACAAAACTTATCAGACGAGTCCCACCACTTGACAATACTCACCATCACCAAAAGCATTCTGATTTTCAAGGTTTTGTAGTTTAATCATCTCCAACATTATCTGTAAACATCAAGTTCTACTAAACTAGGTTCTTCTTCATCAACAAAACAAGCTGTTTTAATCAAAATAAGCTTAACTGGCGAGACCCCTCTATTGATTTCCGTTTCGAGGTCGTTGCTAATATAATGGTTACCATGGGCAAAACAAGCCTTCTTATCTCCAGCAAGTGAGTCCTTAATCATCTCATCAATCAACTTCACGTGGAGTTTGGTCTTCACAGCTTATAAAAGCCAGTGCTCCAGCTAATCCTTTCCAAGTACACTTCAGTTTCCTTGTTTTAAAGCTACCAAACCTTTTGATCATCACCAATACTTCATGAGAATACCTTTAGAATTACTGCCCTTTAGCAGTCTTTCATCGCTAGATCTGTTCGGGTCGCTGTTAGGTGACTCAAGTTCATCGGCATCATGTCCTTCGGACTTGCCATTAACGTGTTCTAACCATACAGCTATTGTCGATACCTGTTGTTTTGAATACCCCGGTGGTATAATGCTGCAAACCCAGTTTTGGGACTACACTCCACCGCGAGGCATGGATTCTGGTCCCTGGAACGACGACCTTGAAAAACATCTGGGTCCGAATACCTCATTCACGAACCATGGGCTGTGGCCAGACAACTGCGATGGTGGTTATCAACAATTTTGTGACAACTCCAGACAGATAGATGATGTATACCACTTGTTGCAATCTGAGCAGTTCAACCGGGACGGACTGGAAATCCGGGGTAAAGACCTGCTGGACAACATGGACAAGTTTTGGAAAAGTAACACCGGAGACGATGAGTCTTTGTGGATCCACGAATTCAACAAACATGCCACCTGTATCAAGACTCTAAGGCCCGAATGCTACGCTAGGTGGGATGGCTCCAGTGGCTCCAAAAACGTGGAGGACTACAACAAAAAAACGGTCTACGACTACTACAGGATCGCTATGAAGCTGTATAAAAGTTTGGATACTTTCAAGGCGCTTGAAAAACATGGAATCGTCCCCTCAACAACCAAAAGTTATACCCGCGACCAAATCAGCCAAGCATTGAGCTCTACATTCCAAGACAAAAAAGTGTTCTTCAAATGCGACCGCAGCAGAGGCCTAAATGAAATCTGGTATTACCATTTGCTGAAGGGAAGCTTGTTGAGTGAAGATTTCAGAGCAATTGACGCCCTGGGTGCCACTTCAAACTGTCCACCAGATGGTATAATGTTCTATCCTAAAGGTTATAGGCCTGGGAACGGGCGGAGACCTGGGAACCCCGGACATGGAAATCGTGGCACCAGAGGTGTTATTCGCATCAGTGGATTCCCTGGTATGATAATCAGGAACGGACATTGGATGTCCTCTGGCACACCAGCCAATTTCGATCTTATCGAGGCGCCCTTTGGAAACTACTATCTCAAGTCCAGAACTGGATATTGTGGGCCTGATGACCGTCACGATGGCGCGTTAGCTTGCAACAAGGGCGTGGGTAATGCAGCACAATTCGAATACGATGACCAGAAGGGGTACCTGGGATTGTCTGGTAGTTTTGGTTGGCATGCTGATGAATATCCAAGAAGACGTCAACAGTCTCTAGTCTACGCTGGTCGTTCTGAAGATTCGAAGTACCCTTTCAAACTAAAATTTGTTAAAACTCACTAAATACACAACTCCAAAAGGTGTCCACGACAGTCGTTCATATCGCACCTGCTAGCAGACACCAACGGCTGGAACGTAAATACACACCAAACCGAAAAAGAAAAAGAACTTCTTTTCTAAAAAAGCTTTGAAAGCGTTGTTACAATCAACTTGACCACGAATTCGACCCCTGGGCCAGTTGTATAAGCTTTGTGGTACTATCTTCGTAGTTGGATATTTGTCTTTTTGTTACCGAATCCGTGGTGCGCGGATTTAGTAGGGCTCCTGTATTGTCACGGTCCTGGAATTCCAAAGATGAGAGATTCTTAGCACGGAAGGAACGATCCAGTGGTTCATACGAGTCACGGACGGTTGATTGAGTCTCGAGTTCTGCTTCTAGTTTGGCCACCGTACGCTCCAAATAGTAGACTCGATCGTGTAACGCAGCGTTTCGTGCGCCTTGACTTTCGAACTTCCGTTGTAGTTGGTCAATTTGACGTTGTTGATCGTACAGTATGGATCGCAGGCTATCTATATCATCGTATGGTTTGCGTTCCATGTTTTTTTGGAAAGTTTTGTGACCCGATGGGGTTGCTCGAGTAGGAATTTCAGGATCTGATTTGAGCCCTTCTCGCAGTTGCAACCTTAAGTGATCGTCATTGTTCAATTGTGCATTTTTGCGTGAATAATCCGTGGAGGGCGTAGGAATATGCATTTGTCTTGTTCGCATCGCTGTGGGACTAGTAACAAGCAGCTCTTGGAGGTTTTTCTTAGATGCCAGGTATTCTCGTCTAATATTTCGAAGCGTATCGTCCGATTCTAGGTCGCTGAAGAAACCTTTCCCTGTTGGCCGACTCATAGAAACCTGATCGATGGCGTATAGAATGGGTGGCTCGAGGTCGAATTGTATAAGGAGAATTGAGGTGATCTGTGGATCAGAAGCTGTAGTTTTCAGTTGTTTGTGATAAACTTGACGGCTTGATGTATTTTCGCGTCTAATATAGTCAACACGCCAATTCGAGGTTGACAGTGTATAAAATAGAGAAAATGAAAAGTTCAAGAGATAAAGAGGTTCCAAAAACGGATTTGGTGATTCTGAAAGTAACGCGATGAGATTTGTCGATTTTTTCTGAGCACAGGAGTATATTTTTTGATGATTTTGGAGCATATGAGAGAAGATGGATGGTTTTTCAGGTTTTGTTAAAGGAAGGATGTTAAAAACGACAGAAAAACTGTGCAAGAAATTCTAGGATGAATTGTTTTTGATTGGGAAGGGAACCACAAAAGACTGGCGGTTTATCCTGTGAACTGGTTTTAGCTGTCGTGTTCATGGCTTATAGGAAAGAATATAAGTTACGCTCTTGAATATCAGTCACGTGATCCATGGGCGATGAGAGGTATCATTAAGATAAAAGAGTGGGAGTGGAGTTCTAAAAGGGTGAGAAAATTAAGGACAGAAGTTAGATCTTTAACAACGGTTCTGCAAAAAGGTCTGGCTTGTCGTTTTTGTTTTGTTATTGTTTTTTGGGAGGTTTTGAATTTCTAGCCTAAAGATCACGTGCACGTCAAAATGACAGCGACAGTTTCCCGGATATTGATGATAAAGACACAGGTCGCTGTCATCGCGCGTAAAGAAGCGCTGACAAGAGTGGAACTGAATGATGAATAGCGATCCCGTTAATCTGACACCCGACTTTCGATATGAGCTAATGTTCATAAATTTCTGAGGTCCTTGAGCTAAAAACGTTTTCCTTAAGAAACGAAGAACATATTGAGAAGGCCGTTTTGAGAGTCCAAAAAAAAGCGCCGACTACAATTAGCCAAGTAAACGTCAATAGCCCTCCCTCCCACCAACTGCCCTCTACCTTTCTCCCACATTTTCTCTCTGTCCCTCTCTGTTCTTCGCCTACAGCCGAAGACATATCCGTCCAAAATGACCCTTCTATATTCCACTATTTTTATTAAAGGTCTAGAACATCTAAAATAGAAGATCAACCTTTGCAATATATTCGTAAATCACGTCCCTCAATTTTTGGCAAAGTTAACCAACTTTAAGTCACTCAAGGTTCTCAACACCACCTTTTGGACCGACCAATTTCGTTTATGAATCCACATTACAGCTTCTCGCACTAAGTTAGATAGCCGTCACACTCGAGAAGCAACGCTACGCTTTTTTCTGCTTCAAAATACGCCTTCTGGAGGCAGAGTTAGAGATAACCCTTGCAAAACGCAACAGAAAAGGTCAGCTAGTTGAATTAAGACTTTACCGGCTATAAAGATCCGAACTCTCTACGTGACTTGCATCTTTACAGAAAGTTAAAGCATTTGTGTCTTTTGAACTCGATAGACACCCCTGGAAGGAAGAATAAGTGCTCAAAAAGTGAGAAAGTCTAAAACAGCCTTTTTTCGCTTTTATAATTGCCGCCATCGTCATCATCATCATTTATACGGAATTGCTCGCTGCATTGTGGATTTGTGGTGTGTCGTGAGTTTTGTATCACGGTATTTTACATTGTCAAAGCCCACTCCCTTAACAACTAATGCATAGAAAAGGCACAACTACGCAAGTGGGACTTTCGTCTCCTGAACACGGCTGTCCTACAAATAGTACAGGAGTCGTGGATTTAACTTCAGAGCCGCATCGGCTACCCCAGCTACAAGCCTGCAACTCAATAGCAGAAACCCGCAGTTTGGAATCGCCTCTTTTCTTCGATCTTTCACAATGTGGCATTCAGCTGCCGCTGCCCAACTACACGCGAGTTCATCTCAAATTTCCTTCCACCCTGGTGCGACGGCCAAATTTCCAGTTTTCTCAGCTAGCTCAAACTTTGGACCACGGTACCCAGGAACTGCTATCAGCAGAGGTTGAATCGCGCTCCGTTTTTGTGTTTTACGATGAGGGAAGTACTTTGCAAAACTGCTCCACCAAAACGGCCAATATTTTGAACAAGGTAGTACCCCATTTATCAAAAATGAAGGAACAAAGTAAGTCCTCCAAAATACAGCTTTTTTTTCTGCAAGGTGGTAAAACTAGCCTGCAGCAAAAATACCCTAGTTTTCAGCAAGTGCCCGTTGTTAGGCCATCTCATTCCTCCAATACCAGGTCTTCTTCAACCGTCAAAAACGGCGCACCCAAAAAGGGCCTCAATAAGCAAAACATGAATCTAAAAATCACGATTCCAAACCGTGATGCTCGCATTGATAACTCAAACCATATGTTCATACAATCTTTCAAAAAAGACTCCATTCAATATTCCCCGGACAGCCTCAAGAAATACTTCAACTTCCACATGCCTGACTTGATAGAACCACAGGACGAAATTTTACCCGCTTGGCTGAAAAGGTTTTCTGATAGTGGTGATAAGAACCTTTTGACAATTTTGAACTCCTTCGAGTGCCTCGAAAAACTTGAAGTAAAGAGACTGGAACGCTGCTTGCAGTCTTCAAAACAAGATTCAAATGGTACGGGAAATGGGATCGGTGGGGAATTGGGAGCCAAACCTGCGCCTGCAAGTGAGATCTCTGCAAGACCAAAGCCAACAAAACTATACTCTTTCTGTCAGATGCAAAAGGATTATAAACCCAATAGACATGATTACGACTCAGATAATGACGGATATCATCAAGCAGAAGACATAAAGTTAAAAATGGATATCAATGAAGAGCTGCATGATGGGGAGAACCAAGAAATACTAACGAAACTAATGAAAATCAAAGCCGGCGAGAAGCTTAAGGCACAGGATCACACCTCGAGTGATACTAAAACTGCAAATGGCAATGAAATTGAAAAGCATGACGATGACGACGAAGAAATCGCAGAAACACCAATGGATAACTATTTGCTCACGCGCGGAATACAATCTTATACCAAGAACAGATACTCCAATATTCTACCATACGAGCATTCGCGGGTCAAACTAGAACCTTCTCCGATATGGCCCGAGCAAAAAAGCGCTACATCATCATCTTTTGTGACCCCTATGTCAAGTCCACCGCTTTCTAACAAGGCCATGCGCAAAAGACGCAATTCTTACTTTTCCCAAGAGTACACCAAATCCGAAAGGACCTCTAATCAATTAACTGACCAGGAATCTGTTAATGGAAGACCTCCTTTGCATTCTGCATCCACGTCTTTTGACAACAAGCGATATACAAAACCCACCTCGGAAAATGATCAATTCAATGATTATTTTAATGCCAATTATTTAAAGATCCCGCAAATCAACCCGGACTTCAACTACATTGCCACACAAGCTCCTCTGCCTTCTACGTTAGATGATTTTTGGAAGGTTGTGGTAAGCCACGGTGTTAAAGTCATTTTATCATTGAATTCGGATGATGAACTAAGCATGCGTAAGTGGGACATATACTGGAATTCCAACGCTCTCGAAAAATTCGATGTGAGTGTCAGCGATACTTACGAAAATGTTTGTGGTGTCAAGGGCTGTATATTGCGCGTAATCGAAGTGAGGCGGCTTGCCTTCGGTACCAATGAAAAGAATCATCCCCGTAATGCTGAATCCGACAAAAATAATGAGGCCAAAGGGAAGCAAAATGGGAAGACCTTGGGGGCAGTTCATACAGTTTGTCAACTTCAATACACACGGTGGCTTGATTCCTGTGGTATTGTATTGGGCGATGTTTTGAAGCTTCATCGAATAAAAAATCTTCTCCTCAATAGTCCGAAAGCCTTTGTTGAAGATATCAGAAAGGGAGAAATGTACGACAACATTATGAAAACAAAGGAATGGCCTTCAGAGAAATTGAGCACATTAGGCTCGATGACCTCCAGCGTTAGTTCGCCTTTATTGGTTCATTGCTCAGCAGGATGCGGCAGAACTGGTGTATTCATCACATTGGATTACCTATTCAATGTGATGGAACATCCAACTGATTGCTCTAATAGAATTGATGTCTGGAATACGCCCCACGATCTTATATTCATTATTGTGAACGAGCTGAGGAAGCAAAGAATATCCATGGTTCAAAACTTAACACAGTATATTACGTGTTACGAAGCTATACTGAAATACTTTGAGTTGCGCAAGATGACGGGCAATTTGAAACGTGTTCATTGAGTACACTAGGCAGAATTGAATGGGATGTTTTATTTTAATGGGGGAGGTCATGTCGCATGCGCTGCTGCTGGTGATATAATGCACATTCTCACAGGGTACAATACAGAGCTCATTATTTTTGCGAAGGCAAAGATAGAAATAAGTTTAGATTTTCAAGAGTAGCGGCATCCACAGACGCAAGAAGCTCCTGGAATTGGGGTCCGAGCTTTGCCTCTAAAAACTGCACGATCTGAGTGATGTTCTCTTTAAGACTCACATTGTGAGCAGGGTCTCTTTCTCTTGTGAGCTGAGCAACGCGCAGTTGTTCGCACGTAGGAGGATATTCTCCTTCGCTGTCTTCAGTAGCTGAGACACTTTCTTTTAAATGAAACTTTTCACAGTCTCCTCCAGCAGTTTCATTGATTTCCTCCAAAAACTCAACCCAGATAGATGCAATACTTGGAAAGTCCGCCAATATTGGCAGCGCTGAGGAGCGCAACATGGATGAAACGCCGAGTGTGTGAATCTTTTTTACCTTAGGATCATAGAAGTCTTTGAAACAAAGAATCCATATATTCATGAACTTGCTCACGACGTCTTCAAATGACATATCCCTGTTGATAACCCTTCTTTGGTCCAAAGAGAGGTACGAATTCTCCGAGGAGTTAGGAAGCTGGTAGTAATATGCTTCAAGAATTTGTAGGATGGACTGTGGGTTGACAAAAGCGACCCTGGCAATAACTTGAAGCAGCTGCCCAGCCTGAAAACTCGATATCTGCTCCTCCTTGAATAAAGCGTCGAAGATTGCGTCAAACACACGAGTACCTAATAGATAGTCCAGTAAGGAGTTGGTGTTTTCTTGTTTTGTAGCAAGTACAACAATATCAAGAATTGACAAGAGCAGATCGAATGAATCATCCCGGAGTTTCAACAAATACTTGGAAAGGTATGAAATAGCAAAAGACAGGAATTCGAATTGTCGGAAATGTTCAGGATCGAAAAGCAGAGAATAGCTCCTGACAATCTCTAAAAGAGTAGGCAATATCTCGGTTTGATTTTGTATAGCACCGTGTAAGAGTGGTATTAATGGCGAAAACACTCTCTCTGCTTCTACTTCTGATGGGCAGTTTTGTAGAAGGCTTTGCCACAGTTCGAATCCATCCTCGTATAGCAGCGAGTAGTGTGGAGAGCTGGGGTCACAAGCAGCTTGCGTAATGGGCAGCGCTGTTTCCCAAGTAGCAGGAGAGTTTTGACCTAAAGAATCTACGCAATGGCGTAGAAGTCTTAAAAGAGCATTAGTCAAAATAGATTCACTGGGCTCCTTTATCGAAATATCCCATAGAGCTGGGACGACCTGTAGTATCTCTACCAACTGAGCCGTACTGATCAGAGGCTTTGTCTGAATGATGACATCACTTAGTGTATTCAAAACATACAAACGAGTCTCAGTCAAAGACACGGAAGGCAAGAGCCGTTTCAATAGAAGAGAAACAGTATCTTCCAAGTAGGGCTGGAAAGATCTCTTGTCAAAATTCCAGTCGTCCACCATTGTCCTTAAAGTCTGAACAGCAGTCAACTGGATGACTCTGTCATTTTCTTCATTTATTAGTTGAAGTAACAGTTTGTAGCACAATTGCTTACTTTCTTCCGAACATTTAACAGTGCACCACTCATTGATAACTAGAGCAACTCTTCTCTTCAGAATTTTGGAAGAATCTTGGGATACTTTAGTGTTTGTTGCCTCTGGAATGAAAACGTCTACCAAGAGGCGATCGAAGTCAACGGAGTCGCTTATGGAGGTGGCGCTTAGTTGAAAGCTTGCAAAAATGCTATCCTTACTCAAAAGATCTTTCATTCCATAGCCCAAACTTGCCACGTCGGTCTGTATCTTATTGAGCAAATAAGGAACTAGTACCTCAGAGAACGTGCCTATCAGATCTTGAAAAAAGTTTTCGGCACAAGGTCTTATTTGATGCTCGTAACTCGTCGCCAGCTGCTCGTTCATCCATTCCTCGGGATCGATAGACCAGCTCTCGAGTTCGGAAAGCCTTAATTTGATATACCATCCCATCAAAAGATCCACCCAGCGTTGAACCAGCTGCTCGTTCAAAAAATCCGTCGAGATTCGTCTAATAGCTGCATCAACTTCAGCCTTGTCATTTTTCGCCCTGATAGTTACAGCACCCTTTTTATGGATGAAGTTGATGAGCTTCTTCAAAAGTAGAAATCCGCGGATCGCTATTTGCTCCCAAAAGTCGCCATTCAGATCTGCATTCTCATTATACACATCAGATGCCCTATCCATCAGTAGTTTAGTGAAAGTCATTAAAATCTGTAAAGAGCAGGGCAAGAGGATGAAGTTCGAGGGAGATGCGCACATAATATTGTAGTAAAGCTTGCCGTAGCATCGCACGTACTTTTCGAAAAGATCGAATTTCCTGTAGTTGTCGTAATGGGATATAAGAAGTTCGAAGTGTGCAATTGATATTTGCAAAAATTCACGGACGGGTTCATTTCTATGAGGCGACTCGTAGCCTTCAGCGATCAAACGTCTTAGCACTTTCAACGCAAGGTAAGAAACCTGGACCTGTGCAAGGCTGTCTTCATCAACATTTCCCGACGTTGTCCATTCGTTAAACGCCTTGAGATACGAACGGACTATAAGTGGGAAAATCAAAGGAGTTTTGCTTTGCATTGCAGGCCTACACCTTCCTATTCTTGCAGTGGCCATGATCTTAACGACTTGATTGGTGATCAGCAGAAGATTGTAAACCTTGACATTGTCTTGCCAAATGACATCGTTTCCAAATAACCGTTCAAGCTGTTCAAAAAGATTTGGCCAGTCGACCGGGAAGTCCAAGCGTGCGATGCGAGCCGTGGCTTGAGCATTTTGTATGCAAAGTTGATTATTATTTTCGTCGATAAGATCAAAAACGCGGTTTCTGATCGATTCCTTTTCATCTTTGGCAATTGCATTCACCCTAGTGGAACGCCAATACTTTTCAACGCCGTTCTTGAACTGGATAATCGCTAGCCATCGAATGTTCAGAGGACACGATAGATCGAGATAGATCGATTGCAACAAAAAATGGAAACCTTTTTGAGATTCCCAAGTCTTCAGCTGCAATTCTGCAGCTCGTTGAACTTGTGATCCAGCATGTCTTGCATCGCTAGCTTGTTCTAAAACTTGGACCAAACCCAATTCATCTAGGCTGCGAGCTTCAACTGACATAGTAAATTGTAGCTTGAAGGACCGGAAAAACCCAGATCAAACTACAATTGATAGTGTTGTGGTATAAGCTGAGTGGAAAGACTCACTTGAAATCAAAACTCAACTTCAATTGGCTATCTTACATATCAAAGTCTGAACAACAACTCAGACCATCTGGTATTGAACTGGTCCCCTACCATTAAAATTTGATGTATCACAGCAGACGGTGGAGTGTCGGTGGACGCCCAATGCCGGCTAGCCACTGAACTCTAACGTGAGCTGGGCATTCAAGTTAAATGCTGTTTGTGAGACCTGTTACATCTATCAGGAGGTCCACCTGTGAGCCTCGTTGTCGCCTGCCCACGCACGTTCTGTGTATCCAAGTTGTTTCTTCACTTTCCGAACGGTCTCCGGGTCTCCCATGTTCTTGCCCAGGTTATCTGAGATCTTGATTGCAGGGTTTCCGTTGACTTCCAATAGTTTGATAACGATGTTCAGTGGCTCACTTTTCTGAGATGGGTTCTTGACACTATTGAAATCGTTAGTGAAATTGGTACCGATCCCAAAAGTGGCCTTGAGACCATACTTGTGGGCCATGGCGGCGTATTCAATCGCCTTTTCAGGATTTAAAGAGTCTGAGTAACAGATAATCTTCGAAAAAGGTGGGTATTTCAGCACCTCCGTGTAGTGATGCGCAATTTTCTTGGTGTACTCTTCTGGATCGCCAGAGTCTTGACGGACACCAACATAGTAATCAGAATATGGAGGCTTTAGCGATCTCAAAAAGTTGTCTGTGCCGAATGTGTCCGTCAAAGCAAGACCGGCATTTGCGCCTCCAAAAGTGTTCACCCAGTAGTCCATTGCGTCTTTGTTGGCATTGACAAAATCCATGGTCAAGGACGCTATGCCCATCATCCATTCGTGAGCAACGGTACCGATCGGCTTGACGCCATATTTCTTGGCAAAAAAAACATTGGAAGTCCCGGCAAAACAAGCACTACCATTTTGGCCACTTTTTCCGACCGCTTCCATGATCCCACTCATAACCAGGTCTTGCGTTACTCTCGATCTTCTTCGTCTGCTACCAAACTCACTGAAGTTGATACCATTATCGATAAGCTTGAGAGCCTTTTGGTAGGCATTTTCCACTTGGTTGTCGTAATTCCAATCGGTATCGACAAATCTGAAATAAGCTTCCGAAATAAGTGCCAGAAGTGGAATTTCGTAAAGGATCGTATCTTTCCATAAACCACGAACCTGCAGCTTCAAATGAAACTTGTCCCCACCGTCGGCTGGCTCAGTGGATAATTCAATTTGCTCATTGGGACGCAATGAGACTTGTCCGCTGCAAAGATATTCTAAATAGGCCTCGGGTAAAAATGGGATTGACTGCCTCAAATAGCTGATCTCGTCGTCCGTGAACCTCAATTCGCTCAAACTATCAATTTCACGTCGAAGCCATGCCACAGCTTCCTTGTTGAATGTCATTTGTGGCGATCTATTCGTGTACTTGTATACCGTCTCTACATCTGGAAAGTTTAGCACCACAGCAGCATGCATAGTCAACTTGTACATGTCCGTGTCAAGCAAGGACCCGATAATAGGCACAGACATGGTGATGGTGGGATGATGGAGACACAAACTGCTCTTTTAGAGGTCAATCTTGATGAACATCTTTAAGATAGTGCAGGTTGGTTTTCTTTCTGGTATCAATTTCCATATCACTTCGTACTGTGCTTTCGTTGACCTTACCGCTACAGATAACAACCAACTTCTGGTCAAACTCCAGGCCGTCAAGTCTGTCGAGAAGGATGTTGTACGATATCTATGAACAGTTAAATGTCTACTCTATGAAATCACTTTCAATACTCTATCAAAAAGGGTGTCCATTTGCACATTTCCCAAATTCTCGAACATGCTGGTGAAGCTGTTCATATTGAGAAGCTTCTGTGACTTTTCGCCGTTGATGAAATCAAGATTGGCCTCCTCTTCCTCTTCCTCTTCAGCTTCGTGGCCACCATTGCCATTTGCGACGTTCTTGTTGCCGCTGCTCAATTTTTTCAACTCGACTTCGAATCTGGTTGGGTCCAGAAGATCCATGACTGCATCTTTATCCACCTCTTCGAACATTTCTGCACTTGTGGTTGTACTAACGACTCCGAGTCTATTTTTGATGTCCAGAAATATAAAGTCCGTGTCATGGTTCCACCTAATACACGAAATGTATTCATTGTGTTGAAAGGAGCCGAGCTTCTGAGTTAGATCAGCGTTGAAAACAAAAACCCGAGAACTATGATCCGAAGCGGCTGATTTGCCTGAGTCCTTGTTCTGTTGATTGACAACCAACGCTACACGGCCATTGTTTTCGTCACAGCTCATCAGTCTTGCCAGATGACCATTTTTGTAGACTCCGTTGACATATGGGAAAAGGTCGAATGTTGCTTCGACCTGCCCGAGAAGTAGATTGACCGAGTTCAAAGTTGTTTGAGTAGCAACTATTAGATTAGAATCGTTCACTAGCATTATCGATTGAACTGAAGAATCCATAGTGAACTCGTTAAATGCGTCCTCCGAAAACTTTTTGAACTTTTCGAAGCTGTTGAAGTCCAAAACGGTGACTTTGTCGTCAAATGCATGAAATATCAGACTTCCATCGAAAGACCAAGCCAGTTCGACAGAATTACTGAAATGATTGTTGTTTGGTGGGGCGAATTTCGATAATTGCCAATTCGACGCGCTCTCGCTATAAGACCAGTACTTGATACCACCGTTGTTGTCCGCGGTCAAACATCCATGTGAGCCGTCAATAGACCTGGGTGCGACCAATATGCTTGTGACAGGCGCATTTGCGCCATGAGGGCCAAGCACCTTCGTTTCCAAAACCCAGTCGCCGGTTTCAGACCATCTCCAAAACTTAAGAACATGCTGCACGTCATTTGATGATAGCAGATTGTCAGGAGAAAACTCGACCTCGTAAGAGATCATCCAGTTCCCATCCTTGGTGAACTTAACATTGGAGATACATGGTTCTTTCAGGTTCAATTCAGCCCTTACCTTACCCATAGCATTGTTGACGCCAGACGACAGATACTGATATGAAACTTGTTCGTTCTTGTAGAAATCGTATCCTTGAATCGCCGAAATATGAGGGAAGTACAAATGCTTAGTATTGGGTTGGATTTCCAGAATGGAGCTGTAGTCCTGTCTTTTACGCTTCAGCTTCCGTTGCTGTTTCTTGGGTAATTTGCCCAAATCCGTGGATGACGTAGACGACTTGGAGGAAACGGCAGACATTGGGAAAACCACGTCCTTTAGAGCTGTTTGAAAGACACAAAGAGGGCCACTTACAGATACTCTCGAATTTAGATCTGTTGTATTCAATATCAGCAGCTGATAGTCGGTGCTCGTTTGATTTTCGGTGATTTGCAGACCCAAACTGTAATACTTTTCGGTGACAATGTCGCAGTCCACTACAACGCCACTCAATCGGGGCAGAAATTGCTGCAAATTTGTGGATAGTTGCCAAAAACTCAACACTTTTTCCCAGCCACCGGAGAGTAGGTATGATCCATCTGAAGTAAAGCACAAGGAAAGAACGGAATCGACGTGCCATTTCAGCAGGCGAGACGAGCGATCTTGAAGGTTGATCACGTTAATCACCCCCGAGGCAAAACCCACAGCCAGTTGCGAGCAGTCGTTGTCCAGAGCCATGACCGTCACAAAGTGAGAATTTGGCGACGCTGTGGGTGAGTTGGACGTTGTGGGTAGCGGAAACTTTTGGATTTCCTCTAGATTATCCGAAAAAACCGACCAAAGATGCAGCTCCTTTTTGCTGTTTTGATCTTTCTTCAGTGCACACAGGTATTGGCCGTTTGAAGACCATGCAGTGAGCAAGACATGCTCGACTTTCTGACGCTCGGCCAGCTTTTGTTCTAGGCAATTATACTCGTAAAGTTTGTATGTGAAAGCTGCGGATGATTCCTGCTCTGAAGTCAGCACCCTCAAAGCACCTCCTTGGTTCGATTGAAACACCTTTATGACACTCTCATCTTGTGCAAAATCGTTTCCTAATTCCACCACCTTTGCTTCTTCTGCAAGACGTCCTTTGTAATTGACCACTATCACGGTTCCCAGACTTGAAAATACACTGATCTCATGCTCTTCACTTTCTGCACTACTCTCGGTTTGTTTTGTAACGTCCCCCAGCGCTAGATGGCTCACATGAGCCGATCTTGCGCCGAGAAATGTATCTGCCAGCTGCTTGTTGTTCGCATATTTCAGCGTCTTTGCACACTGACGGGTTTCCAAAGAGTATATTTTCAGCTGGTTGTTAAATGGCACAATTATCCCGCTCTGGTCGTGTGTTAGCAGCGTTACAGTCTTTGAACTGCACGATCTGTTGCTTGCCCGTGGAAACACAACTTTTCCACCGGAAACAAGGCCTAGTTTGTATTTTTCATGGTGTACTGACTGTAACATCTTTGTTACAAGTATATCAACACTATTCCAAGGCCCCAGTGCCTTCTTTCCTCGCCTTGAAAGTCTTCAGAAAGCTCAACTTCTCTAGCTCATCGCATGCAATATCCAAAAATTTTTCAAAATATTCCAAATGCCCATATCACTCTGTACTAAACAAAAATTTAGACATCTTTGGAATATCAAAAAACTTTCAATGAGTGAGATGAGCTTGAACTTTTGATTTGTGAAGGCAGAAACCAACGCTCCTGAAGTACCCTGGAGATATCTGTTGTTGAACGTGGACAGTATCGAGGGCGATGATTGTGCCAGTGAGATGTTTTTCCTGCGGGAAGGTTGTTGGCGACAAATGGGAAGCTTATTTGAACATGTTGCAAGAAGACGAGCTGGATGAGGGAACTGCGCTTTCCAGACTCGGACTGAAGAGATACTGCTGCAGACGTATGATTCTAACACATGTGGATCTGATCGAGAAGTTCTTGAGATACAACCCGCTCGAAAAACGCGATTAGGGCGGCACACCTGTGTGAGAAAAGATCTCCGGCGTCTGCGTCAACTCAATCATTGAACTAGTCAAGTAGCAGACGCCAAAATGTGTATAGTAACCATGTAAAACGAAAATAAAGGGAAAAAAGAGAAATGAATAGATCAGTGCTGGAAATGCCAATGTCTGTCACCATCTTCAGGTCAGTGTTGCAGGGCTTGACTGAAAACTGAGGAATTCTCGTCTCAACATCAACATTGCACGAAATCTTCGATTCTATTTTCGCCGTTTTTCGTATTTACAAGAAGTTGTAGGTAGAATTGGACGATCCATCACGTTATAATGAGCACCTCAAGACTTGGAATTTTTGTAGCTTCGTTTGTACATCAGAATGGAGTCAATGCGCTCGAGAGCAAGCTCCAAAAGATCCTTCCGCTTTTGCAGATCGATATGACGGGCAATACGCGGATCCTCTTTGGCAAATAGCTCTACTTGTTCGTCAGACAGCCCCGATAGCTTTCTATCCAGTTCGATCGGAAAATTGTAAAAGAAATCGCTGAGCAGTTCAACATTCAAAAATAAAACGGCAGTCGAAGTCAGCTTGTCGCTGACAGCGTTCAAAAAAACTTCCGGACACAAGTCCTTGTCAGCAGTGGAGTGGCATTTGTTCTTGAGAAGCTTCAGCCTGAAATTTAGCAGGTGAGATCTTTTCTCCAAAAATTCAGCTTCTCTACCACGCTCTAGCAGCAGCGCGGAAAAGCCTAGCGTTTCCTGGTGTCCAGCATCCTGTTTCAAATAAGTCATAACCTGTGACAGTTTACGGCCGCCAACCATACTTTTTATGGCCTGTAATCTGTCAGTGCATTGTCTAATCTCCTCCCTCATCAGTTTTGTCGTGTGTTCATGCGCCACTGCCCAGTCACGCTCCTCCAGATCTATTTCATACTTGAATGGTTTAATGCAGTTCTCAACTTGATCAGCGGTGGAGTAGTATTTTGTATTCAATACGTTCACCGCTGTATTGTTTACCAGTTCCTTGATCAAGTCGTGATTTTTGAGCTGTGTCAAATCAAGTACGTTTTCGAGCTCCTTCAATATTGCGTTAGTGACCAAAGATGTAGATATTCTTCCCACACCTATTTTGGTGAGACTTCCGGAAGACAGCTCTAATTTTTTGTGCCAGTATAATGCCGAGGATTCATCCTTTTCGGTTTTCTTGGCGGTCAGTTCCTGTAAATTGTCGTCTTTCCAATACCGCGTTGCAAGAAGATCGAGCACACGCTGATCTAGATCGGCTTTCAGAATGGACTTTAGTTCGTATCTATTGAACTTTTCCTGTAGTTCCTTTATCGACAGTTTCAAAACGTCTACGTTACTCAGGAGGTACGATTTGGGAGTGAGTTGTCGATCATTAAACTCCACTTTGAAAAGGTATGATGTGTCATCTAGTTCTTGGTGAATCAATCGGGAAGTAGGTTCTAGAGCCTCGGACATGGATATTTCCAAAATGCTGATGAGCTTTTCTCTGAGCCTTTTGGTTGAAACTTGACAGTTGGCAAAAGCGTTTTTGTTCTGCTTGAAGTAACCTCGTTCAAACGAACGTGTTTGTTCGACCGCTGTTTCTTTTGGATCTTTTCGAGCAAATAACCCTTGTTTTGAACCAGTATCAAAGAATTTGGCCGTTGTATTCGGAGCCCTTGTAATGACACCAACGTAGCCCATTTTGAGTGGATATTTTTTACTGTTAAGGATTTCGCGAGCTCGAGCGGGATCCACCAAATCCAGCTTTGTGATGACACCTATGGTTCTCGTTCCCTTTGGATCTGCAACTTTACTAGCCCGCAATGCACTACTGTTTGCCAAATCAACGTCAGCAGCGGAAATTGCCAGTATGATATTTGGTTCTGCCAGGTATGTGTCACATAATTGACGAATCTTATTCTTCAGCTCTAGTGGTTGATCTGCAGCTTCCACTTGAATGTATCCAGGTAGATCAACCAAAGACAAGTCCGGAACACGGGACGATTTGATGGTCAGCTGAATGGGGTCGGCAGACACGGCTTCCGAAGAGGGCACGGCCATATTTTGTTCCATCAGGATCCGCTTGACTTCGTTGAAATCTTTGATATTGTAGGCGCGGAGAGAAGGAAAATCTGCTGTAGTCTCGTTTAATCCGGCAGTGTTGACCAACGTCAGTTCAATGGGTCTTCTGGTGACCATATTGGAACCTTTGGGCAGGAATTCTTTTCCAACGATCGATTCAAGAACGGACGATTTTCCGGACGATTGTGAGCCCACCACTACAATAGACGGTAGCGTCAGATTGGCTGAGGATGAGTCTACCTTGTTGAGGATAGCCCGTATTTCGATCATCTGTTTGGTCAGGTTCAAAATATCGTTTTCGGTGTTATCGTCGCCTTCTTCTTCGTCATCGTCTTCTTCTTCTTCTTCTTTAGCTTCTGCACTGGGGTCTCCTTTGCCCACAGATGCCAGAAGTGCTGCTGCTGCTACAGCATCTCGATCACCAGCGTCACCTCCTTCGCCGTCAGAACCACCCTGGCCGCCAAAAGCGTCGCCTAGCCTATTTTTCATGTTTTGGGCAAAGTCTTTAAGCTGTGAGAGCTTCTCGTGAGAGAAATTGGTCGCTTCCTCGACTTTGTATGCAACATAAGAGCTCACGGCAGCAGCTCCTCCGCCAATATAGGCGGGTATCTTTACGGTTCTGGCGAGAAGCTTGGGGAAAAATGATGCAAATCTGCGATGTGTGAGGTGCTGGATTAGTTCTCTTGAGATATGAACTGGCGTCGAAGGTCTCACAAATGAGTGGTAATATGATGCGGGATGAACCCTTCTGAGAGGTCCATTATGGAAACTCCGTAGCAAAAAAGCCCTAAAAAAAACCCGAGAAGTTGGAACAGCTTTCTCTGATGCTCGCAGCATCATTGCTATAGCTTGAGAGAAGAACGGATCGCTATGGGTTCAAAGTAGGCTTCCTTACTGGTGAACAAAGGATTCTTAATCTTGAGCTCATCTTGATTGATCCTTTCAAACCGCTAAATGACTTGTCATAAAGTGTGTCTCTTCGTACGAATGTGTCGAAAGTGTCTTGAGTGTGAATCAGAAACCCACCGTTTCAGTTTCCCAACCAAGCTTTCAAGCGATTAATCCAGCTTGTGTTTTTGCTGCATACTTTCCTCATTTTGATGGTCGATACCGATTTTTTAATGTCAAATATTTTGTTAAATCGTGGAATTTATATTGACGACGCGTAACTTATTCAGATTGACGTCTGGGCATCACAGTGAGAGTCAAATGATCTGAATTTACCGGGAAATATTATGCCTTCTCAAAAAAACCTATCGTAACGACACTTTTTATCGAAAACTACGAAACTATACAATTGCTCTTGACTTCGAATTATTTTCCTGACGTTACATCAACAACAGCCTTCTTATCGAAAATCAGCTTTTGTTTTCGGTGATTATAAAACTTCGAATTGAAAATCGCAGAATCCAAATTCAAGCACCTCTGTATTCCTTCGATTTGTTGTTTTTATCCTCTCAATTGGGTATCGGACGCCAAATGCCAAATCCTAGCTATCAATCAGATCAAGTATAAGTAGTCAAGGGGGGACCCCGAAAAACAAATTTATCTGACATTGACATCGCCATCAACAAAACAACAAAACAATCAGGAAGCGAAGGATCAAAGAGCTCAAGATGCCCACTAGAGTGACCAACAAAGCTGCAAAAACCAGTAAAAACTCATCTGCTGAAAAGATGAAATCAAAAGAACCTAAAAAGGCTCCCGTGAAAACTGCAAACAATAAGGTTACCAAACCTGTGGGGAAATCCAAGAGCCCGCTCCCAACTTACAAAGGTACGTTGGTGGTCTGAGAAGCCGTGTTCCAAGGAAAAACCGAAATATTAGAACTTTAATACTAACCCAAATTGCATTCAGAGATGATCATCGAAGGCATTGCGTCTTTGGGCGATCGTAACGGATCCAGTCGTCAGGCTTTGAAAAAGCACATTTCAGGGAAATATTCATTGGGCGAGGGGTTTGAAAATCACTTCAATCTGGCAGTAAGACGCGGGATCGAATCTGGTGAATTTTCGCAGCCAAAAGGGCCCTCTGGACCCCTGAAAGTGGTCAAGAAACCCGTTCATCCCAAATCTGAAACAACAGCTGATGCTAAGAGCCGGACTACTTCTAAGACCATCGAAACAGAGCCTCCGAAACGCAGAAGGGAGTCTGTGTCGAAGAAGCCAAAGGAAGAGGAAAATTCCAAAGTCAAGGAAAGAAGAAGAAGCTCTGCTTCTTCCAAGTCGGCTCCTGCTCATAAAGTTGGCAAAAAAGCTCCAATGCAGGCCAAAAAAACGACTTCAAGACCTCCTGCTAAGTCTGTTGCCAAGCCCGTAAAGCCTGCCGCCCGCAAAGTAGCGGTCGCCTAGATTTGAAATCCGTGTTCGAAGCCCGATCCCGACAAAAGCCAAAAACTCGAAGATGTGCACGGCATCCTTTTAGTCGGGTGATTTCTAGCTCGGATAGGTATTCTTGTCTTGACTGGACCTCATAGAGTTATCTTGGCGTCTTGTTCCTGCGGTTTGCGCGCAGAATACCATATCCGACATTTTGTATTCTTATATAGGTGTGTAATTAAGCGCCACTGGTTGGTTGCAATGGTTCTTAAGTCGGGTTGTGCTTGATTCCAGAGTGCGCTAAAAGTTCACGCTCATTCATAATCTTTCCAATCGACTTGCGTACTTCGTTTAAGAAACCGCTTGTCTCATGAAAGCTGGGAATCTGACTCAAAGTTAGGCTATCTCGACACTTGAAGGTACTTGAGGTATCGAATAACCCATCGCTCTGCTTGCGTTCAATGCCAACTTCCACACTCAATTACTGTCGGCTTCGTTTCGGGAAAAGGTAGCTAAAGAGAGTCCCTTCTTTCTAATAGATAAAAAGAGCTCCCGAACAAGCAGAGATATTCAAAATAATCCAGGATATGCTGGAGCTACCTACGCGTTCTCGCCTGTGCGAAACTCTCACCTTCCTCTTAGAAAGCTAATCGAGAAATTTGATATTAATTAAAGATTCTTGCCCTAACTTAGGGCTAAAATCTTCAATTCTGAAGAGCAGAGACGGACTAGACATAAAGCTTGATCAAAGGTCTGTGAAGAGAACTACAATGTCAGAAGCTATTTCAACAGATGGGTTTGAGGACCAAATTATGGGCGAGAAAAAAGCTTGTCGTTCACTCACGGAGCTGCCGTCCAGGACGCAATTGAACATCGACTCCATCGCTCTGCTAGAAAATGTTTCCACCCAGCTCTTGAAGCTACTCAAGACTAGTAGTATGGAGACATTGATGCATTTGACGAATCCTGATAATTTGGATGTTAATGAAGCCGAGGTTTTCGAAACTCTTTCTAAGCTGTTCGTGCAAGTGAAAAAAGTGTACACTGAGCAGCCTCTGCTGCGTGTAAGTGACGTGGCGCCTGGCTTGTGGCTTGCGGACGAAGAGTGTCCCTACGTTTTGAAATCAAGAGAAAGCTTAATTTTGGCCGCCATTCGGAAGGCTAACGTCGCCACGTATCTGCTTTCAATTATGGGCAGATTGCAAAATGGGTTCTCGTTCTTGGATGACAACTTCATCGAGATTTTCGCCCCAGAAGGCAAAGAGCTGCCATCTGAGGTTGATCGGGTTCTTGCAACCTCGCTGGGCAGACTTTTGAAGCCGCAGGCGGTCTTGTATCTAAATCTGAAGACTCAGGCATACATCTCCGCCATGGAGCCCTGGAAGGAATGCACCGCTGAGGAGCTAGCTCGCATAAAACAAGAGACTCTTGATCAGATCTTCCCTTCGGATATGAAAACGTTTTTGCTAGCGAAAAAGCGGTTACGGACCAACCGGCTAAGTCCTTCGGAGGAGGACTTTATGACAAGATGCTCGCATAGAAGAGAGAAACTAGCCACACATGCATCTCTCAACGATTTGGCTCGCGAATATGACTGGATGGATTTCTTCAAAGAGATTTTCTTCTACGTTCAGCGGAATCTTTCGTTGCTGGTGTGGGGAAGAAGAAACAATGATAACCTTGATTACCAGGACGACTCTGAGTCTGGCGCAAATGAGGCGACTGCAAACACTGGAACTACAACTTCACGCCAATGTGCTTCGAAAACCTTGCCGGAGTCTACGGGAAGTCCTATGAGCTGCTCTTCTAGAAGCAGAACTCCTCCGCTGCTAACCAGAGAGAGAAAAGCGGACACGAGGCATAAACAAAAAAGACTATGGACCAAAGAAGAGGAAGCTGCACTTGTAGATGCCTTAAAGACAAATGGCCCGGCGTGGTCAAAGATACTGGAGCTACACGGAGCCGGTGGTAGCCTCTCCGAAGCGTTGAAGAGACGAACCCAAGTACAACTCAAGGACAAAGCCCGCAATTGGAAAATGTATTTCCTGAAAGGTGGTCAACCAGTTCCTGATTATCTGATGAAAGTCACTGGCGATCTGGAGAGAGATGAAAGATCTAGGTCAAGATTCAGAAAACGTGTTGTCAGACCGTCGTCAGCTTCCTTTAAAAGCGACAGCTCTGTGAGTCCACACAGTGAGAAAGAACTCCGACACGTTGCAACAGTTAGCGTACTGCAAACAGATGGATAAATCAAAGAGAATTGGTGAAGAAGAAGAAGAAGCTACAAAAGTCCGAGTCTAGCAACAAGAAAGTAAAACGGTAGAACAAAAGTGATTGAAGAATGATAACAACCTTGATGAATCAAGACCCAAACACAATATGTGCTGGCCTTCACGCTCAGCATCGTAGGGCCAGGTCGATGGTGAAAGCTCACGGGTACAGGCATCCACACGAGTGTCACTACAAAGGTAAACTGACATTTAACGAGGGAAGCTATTGTGATCGTCATTGCAGCAGAGAAAGCAGTCTCCGCATGAGATGTCGATTTATAGTTTTGAGGTTTTGGTCCATCACGGCTAACGGATAGCGAGCCAACCAAGAAGGGGATGTTGCCGATGCTATAGAGCTGTTGCTAAGTTGGTTGCCAATGACTAGTTCAGAATACTGTTTCTAGGGCTCAACCAAACTTTCAACAGAGGAGTTTTACCAGCTCTCAATACCGACCTGTAAACATTTTTCAAGCCTGTTTCAGAGATCGGTTGCCAGACAGAATCAGCATGGTGGTAGAGGACTGGCATGGCTACGAAATGTCGCCTTATGGCAAGAATTCGTCTTCACAGGCTACCAACATTGAAAGTGTGATTCAAGAACAAATAACGCTGGCCAGGAGTGACACAAAGCAGCTTTACGGGCTTATCGATCGTGTTAAAACCAAGGTAAGGGACGCAGATCTAGTACAAATGTCTAAGGGAACACGATCGCTCCAAAACGGAGGTGTGAATCTAGCTACTCACCTGACGCTCAACGGCCACAATAACAAGATATCCGATTTTGCATGGTCTCTAGATTCACGCAGTATCCTCAGCGCAAGCCAGGACGGCTTCATGATCATATGGGATGCGTATTCCGGATTCAAAAAAAATGCAATACCCTTGGACTCACAGTGGGTTCTGACCTGTGCAATGAGCCCAACCGGGAATCTTGTTGCCAGTGCTGGATTGACGAACAACTGCACAATCTACCGGGTTTCGCAAGAAAATCGGGTTCAGCAACAGATTGTATCAATATTCAAGGGACACACCTGTTACGTCTCTCAGGTCGAATTCTTGGATAGCAACAGTGTAATAACGGCCAGTGGGGATATGACCTGTGCACTGTGGGACATTCCTAAGGCCAAGAGAATTACAGAGTTTTCCGACCATCTGGGTGATGTTCTAGCGTTGGCTCTTCCGCCGGGAGTTTCAAACCGCGAAGGCAGCATCTTTGCAAGCGGTGGGTCGGACGGATACGCTTACATATGGGATACCAGGTCGCGAAGTGCTGTGCAAAGCTTTTTTGTGAGTGATAGCGACGTCAGTACCATGAAATTCTTCAACAATGGAGAAGCCATTGTCACGGGTGCCGACGATGGCGTTGCTCGCATGTTTGACTTGCGAAGCGATTGCTTAGTGGCAAAATATTCCTTGAGTCAAGGTCTGCATCAACAGGTCAACTCTCCAACTCAGCAAAACGGACCCGTATCGATGGATTACGCGGTTTCACCCACCACCAACGCTTCTTTCAGCCGAGCTGCCCAGAGTTCCAATTCAACGTATCTCAACAACCAAGGTCTTGTTTCGCTGGATTTCAGCGGATCAGGTCGATTGATGCACGCCTGTTATACGGACTACGGATGCGTTGTATGGGACACTCTAAAAGCAGAGATAGTTGGGAAGCTTGAGGGCCACTCGAGCAGAATTTCCGGTGTCAAAACCAGTCCAGATGGGCTAGCCGTTTGTACTGGTTCCTGGGATGCAACTTTGAAGCTTTGGTCGCCTGAGTTCATGTAACATGTAAAACGGTGTAGGGACATATTGTGGGTTACGCTTTGGCCACTAACGACGTTTATCAATGAATTGTGATACTTCTTTCAACAAGAAATCCGGAAGCTGGTGCAGACCGAACACAAACTGGTCTGCAACACCGACTTTTTCCAATTGTCTGGAGACACTAGGATGGTGCAATATCAGGTTTACCACATCAGTAACTAGTTCTTCATTGCCTGCTACCAGCTTTTTTATGCAATTGTCCAAATCGGACATCGCATCTGAATCTACACTGGTAGCTTCAACAACGGATGGGACTGGTCCACTCAAGCTCAAAGCTTCGCGAAGAGCGGGTATGTGAGTCGGTACCTTGATCCTAATATCACTGTAGTAGCTGCTTTCTTGGAATGAAAGATCGTGCAAAATCTCGACCTCACCGCCTCCGTTTAGAAAGAAACATTGAATAGGGTATGAAAATTCACCCCATCCACGCTGTTTCAATGCAAATGGCGGTTCTGTCATGGTCAGTATCGGTTGTGGAAAAGTAGGATGCAATCGGTATGTACATTTTTCAAAAATGTTTGCCGGTATTTCCTCACCGTTGGGTCCCAGGATCCATAGATCTACCTGCCATTTTCTCGTTGGCAATTCAGCAGATAGCTTCCGCCCTCCAACGATCGACTGTCTGGTCTTGATGCGTAATATTCGCTCAACATAAGGCTAAGAGTAAGTTAGCAGAAGAAAAGGTTAATACAAGGCTAAGAAACCACGCCATTCTATCGAACATACTAATGCCATGACAAACAGCAACAAGTTAACTCTTGGAATCGCTTTCAGCCAGGCTTCAAAAGCTCTACAAGAACGCTTTCGAGATTCAAGAAACAGCATTTCGTATACTATGCAGTCATCGCTTTTCTAGTGAGTTCAGATTTATACCAAGTTCTGACCACCAATGCCAGCACAAACCGTCAAGAGTCTTAGTTATCGGGTGTGCAGTGTATATCGGGATCCGCATCTTCTAGTTCTGTATAAATTTTGCTTACTTGGCCACCACCCCGGGAGAGATCTAACTAGCTTTTTGGATTGATCTATTGTAAGTCTACAAAATCCTGCACTTCAGCTCGAAAAGAACAGGATGGAGAGGAGTCTTTAGCTCACTCGGTATTTTTCTTGACGTATTCCCACAAACTCTTTAAGAGGCCCTCGGGCAAGCTGTAAAGGTCGATAATAAACTCACCTTCTTCTATGTTATTGGTAATGTTCATCTCTGAAGTTCTGTTGTCTGTGACCATCTGCACAACACCGACCAGATCGTCTTCATTCAGCTTTGTGAGACCAAATGCCAGCTTTTCCAAGTCTACATTGCCCTTCAATGCGCTTCCACTCCCGGTTTTGGCCTTTTTGCTCTTGGATTCAGTGCTTGAAGCTGCCGCTGCTTTACGTTTCTCTCCACCACCTGCAACGCTGGAAACTGGAGTTCCAGCTGCAGAAACGGCGGCTTCGTCTACTGGCCCACTTTTCATTAATTCTGCCTTCAGTATTGGTTTATTGATGGGCACTTGAATGACGTGGTCGGCCTCGTAAACATCTTTCATGAAATGCAGATCGTGCGTGAGTTTTCTTTCTCCACCTTTTTCCAGCAGGTGGCCACTGATGAGAAGTTCAAACCCACCCCATCCTTGTTCCTCGATTTTGAACGGCGTTTCTGTAAAGGTTCGGGTTGGATTAGGAAATGTGGGATGTAGATGGTAAACAACTTTGTCGAAAATGGTGGCCGGTACTTCATTGCCTTGCTCATCTAATAGGAAAATCTCGATACTCCATTTCCGCATGGGAAAATTCTCCACTGGCGGCGGAACATCTGGCAGAATAGCTTGCTGGGTCTTTATTCTTACAGTGCGTTTTACCGACTATTTTCAGCCTTCCAGGTTAGTAAAACAGTTGGGAAAAATTGCATTTCAAAGCGCCCGTAACACTTTGGATCTATTAACATACAGCCACCATTGTGAAGACAGCTATCTTGAGCTTATGGGGATGCAATCGGTGTAAGTTTAACTGTCATTGATATAAACTCTTTGAATTAGTACTAGCCTTATAAGATGAGTTCGTATATAGTGACGGATGATTTCTTGAAAACGTCTATTCTACCGAAAGATACTTCTTTAACTGTGAACCAACCTATTTCAACCACTGTCTCAATTTCTCATCCATCCCAATGTCTTGGGTTTAAGAATTTTGTTTTGCGCTTTTAGCCTTTGTCGGTAAGTTTGACTTCAATAAGTACTCACAATCATCTGAATTATGAAAAAACAGACTTCTGTATTAAGGTCTGTAGTTCTCAATGTCACAGAGCGGTTTTTTCTTGAAACTTTTTTGGTTTTCGTCTTGTTCGTTGATGCCATGTGCATATTTACAGGAGAATCAACGCGGGAAGGTGGAAACAAAGTTCAGATCCGAGAAAATCTAGAAGACCCTCTTGTATTGGGTGGCAATGCTCGCACGAATATGCGATGCAGAAGCTTTCCATTCATTTGGTACAGTTTTCCAGTCGATCTTGCCGAAAACGTCTTTCAATTGTAATGCAGGCTCGGTTTTGCGAAGTTTTTGTAGCAACTCCATGACATGAGAGTCAACCTCGGCTCTCGACGCAACTGGCAATTGGCCAAGATACCCTTGAATGAGCTCTGTCTCTTTTTTCTCTCGTTCGATCAGTTCTGGTCTATTGTTCTGCTCGAATTGCTTAATGGACTCGGCTCTCTGAGCAATGAGCTTGGAATATAGCTCGTGGAGCGTGAACTCATCGAGCGACTTTCCCTTACTGTCAATTTCTTTGTTCTTGATTCCGGAAAGAAGACCACGAATGGTGGTTTTTTTGAAGTCATCTTTCGCCAGCATGGCTTTTTTCAGATCGGTTTTCAACATTTTGATAGAGTCTTCGTAAGCCTGAGAATTCACCCATCTCGCAACAACTTTCTTGGATGGGTGAAGAAGCAGTGAACTCGAACTCCTGGCTAATGTAGCACTCTTGAACATTCTAGAGATTATTCTTGAACTTTGAAAGCTCGTGCAACATCACTAGTTCGAAGTCAACATCAACTAGACCTATAATTCGAGGTTTGGAAAATTATGGTCACGTGATTTATTAAACCGATGGATCCACGATGAGATCTGCAGGTTTTTATCAACCCCAGCTTTCTTGCAGCCCTTCTCTAGCATTTTTTTAATTGTCATCACAACTTCAGTATCTTTATCTTAGTTAGTTTGCTCCTGACATTCTCGTTCAATGGCGCTTTGCAATTATTTTTCGCTTTCTTTCTCGAGAAACTCAGTCCATAAAGAAACAAAGTTTTGAGTTTTTGAGCCATTGTTCGTGGACCTAATGCCATTGGCAGATAGTATTAGGCCCGCCTGTTGTTTTTTGTCGTCGTCCCAGTTCAGAAAACTGGAGATGAGCTCCAAGACCTCGAATTTCTTCGGATCTGCACGAGGGATTGAGACAAATGAGATCAAAAGATTTGAGATGAGCTCTTTATCGACGTTCTCTGAGTCATTACTTTTCTTCAGCATCGCCAAAGCTTTTGTAAGATGTTCATTCAGTATAATTGCTTCGTGACGCAGTTTCCCAATCTGTAGCGCCTTCTCTTTGCATTCCTGCTGCAAGGCTTCCTTTTGCGAGACATCGACCGTCATAGCGTCGACCTGAGACCTGGAGTTCTCTAGTTTTTCCCGTGTCTCCGCTAGTGACAGCTCTGTGCCTTCCAGCTTGTTGGTAAGCTCCTCGATCAAGGTATCATTAGTAGCGTTTTTCCTGAGGTTTTCTGCTTGTTCTTCTTCAAGTTGAGCTTTCAAGCTGGTGAGTTCTTTCTCGAATTTTGCTTTCGCCAGCTCCGCCTTTTGCAAGCGCTGGATAGCGTCCTCGAGTTCATCTTTGGTTGAGCCTGCGTCCTGCTTGAAGTTACTCAAGACGAGTTCTAGCTCCTGTACTTTATCATTTGAGTGTGCCTGCTTCCTTTCATGCTCTTTTATCAATCGTTTTATGTCATCTTTTAAGGCCTCGTTCGTGCTCTCGATTTCGGAGCACTTGCTGGTCAATTTTTCGTTTTCTTCATCAAGCCCGGAGAGTTCTTGGTTCAAAGTCCCTGTCAAATTGCGAAGCTCTTCATTTTGTCGCTGGGTTGAGTCCAGTTTATCCTTCAAACTGAGGTTTTGTGATTCGTACTCTCTTAGCTGGTCCTGACAAGATTGCAGCTCTTCCTGTGACTCTCGCATTTTGCTGAAAACTGCCTTCATTGAAGACAAGCGGTCCAACAGTGAGTCGTACTGATGTTCGAAATGGTCTCTTTCCTCTTGAACCTGTGCTAACTTGGCGCTCAAATCTTGGTCTTCATTTTGGGCTTCTGGCTGCACTTGAGCTTTGAGCTTTAACTCGGCAATTTCAGCTTGCAGTCGAACAATCTCCTCGTTCAATTCTTTGTTATCTCCTTTATCTAGAGGGGCAGATGCAGGTTCAGATGCAGGTTGAGATGCAGGTTCAGATGCAGTTTCAGATGTGTCTTTGACGTTAGCATTCTGGTCTGTTTTTAATGAGTTGGAGTCTGTAATAGGCTCATTTTTGGTGGAATTGGGCTCCGAAGGCTTATTTACCGTGACAGCAGTTTTGCTGGCCTTTTTCTTGCCCTTAGCCATGGTTTGAATTGGCAAATACGCTGATCCTTAGGCTAGATTCGATGATAGTTCATGTTGTTGATGTGACTTTCAATTCTACAACTACCAGTTTCCAATTTAACTACAGCGTCACACTATAAAGAAAGTCAAGAAAGGCTTCAAACATACCTACACAGAAATCAAATGAAACCTCCAGTGGCCTTGAATCTACCACCATACTTTTCATGAAACTCTCGACTTAAAATTGGGTATCTCTGCGTTCTCTCTGCGTCCTCTCAACCCGGTAATTTGTGCTTCACTAGATGAGCTGAGTTCATGATGGAGAATAATGACATGAGGCTAAGTTTACTTAGGGAGTGACACTCATTTGGTCTACGAATTCCCAACAGATTTTTTGACGAGTTCAGCCGATCTTTGTTGTCAGCCATTCAGAAACAAACATTTTTCCAATCACAATGCAAGATTGAGTTGACGATGAAAGTCCATGCAATGATATAGTGAGACTACCAGAGCTAGACTAGAGTCATTCTGCACTAGTTTTGACACACTAGAGTCGGCATTCACTATGGCAAATCTCTTTTTTCTTCACTGGAGACAATGCGTCTACAAATGTGTACAACATTGGAATCTGAAACTCAAAGAAACAGAATTCTCTCTTGACAAACACGGAGTCTTTCTGGCTAAACTCTCACTACAACTAGGAGTTCAATCCAAGACAGCAAGTACACATCCCCTCCAGGAAGCTTCACGTACTAGATGTTGACGATGGGTTTCCGTATACAACGATTTGGTTTTATTTTGAATAATTATTCAAATAGCCCATGAGCATCTCTGGTCAACCAAGATCGAGTCAAGAGAATAACAACAAATCGCCAAAGAAAGCAACCTTTGAAGTCCTCAATGGTCAACATTGACACTTTTTTCAAGAAAGGAGCGTCGAAGGAACGACCGGGCCAAAAAAAAGTCGCTCCAACCGCTCGTTCTGGGTCGCAGTCAGCGGAAAACAAAGTGAGTGACACGATCAACTTAGACTCCGATGACGACTTTAATGATTTCGATAAGCAAGACAGTAGTTTTTCCAAACATGACGAATCACTGACTATTCTAGATGAGGACCCTGTACTCAAACAAAATGCTCCAGCGGCCAAAACTGCGAAAACAACGAAGAAAGGCGGGCAATCAAGTAATGCATCATCACCGCAGAAAAAGCCCAAAATCGCTAAAAAGGAGAGCATCGGCCCTTTGTCACTCGAGGAACTTTTGGCCAAGATCCCATCGGTTGACTTGGATGCTGTTCATGTGAAGGAAAATGTAAAGTTCGATTTCAGAGGTAATAATCAAAACGGGGCTTCAGAAATGACAGGAGACGTGGATTTCCCTGAGGGGGCTCCAAACTGTCTTTTGGGACTCACCATCGTTTTCACGGGACAATTGCCCACTTTGGAACGCGGCAATGCCGAAGCAATTGCAAAACGCTATGGTGCCAGAGTCACGAAGTCCATCTCCAGTAAGACTTCTTTGGTGGTTCTTGGAGAAGAGGCTGGTCCCAAAAAGCTTGAGAAAATCAAGGACCTGCACATAAAGGCCATTGATGAAGATGGGTTCAAGCAGCTTATTTCTGGTATGCCGGAAGAAGGTGGAGACAACTCCGCTGCTGAAAAGGCCCGTCAAAAGCTAAAACAACAGGAACAGGATGCTCAGAAAGAAGCCGAAGAAATGGAAAAGCGCGAGAAGGAGCAAAGAGAAAAACTCATAAAACGTCAAAAAGACCAGGGAGTCGCTGCTCCAAATCTCAAGCCCATAACAAGAGAAGAAGACAAACTTTGGACGGTAAAATATGCACCCACATCTATTAATCACATTTGCGGGAACAAAACCAGCGTTAGCAAATTGAGGAACTGGTTAAGCAACTGGGCTTCTTGCAAAAAAAATGACTTCAAACAGCCTGGAAGAGACGGTTCCGGTGTTTTCAGGGCAGCGATGCTGTACGGTCCCCCTGGTATAGGGAAAACCACTGCTGCACATTTGGTTGCCAAGGAGCTGGGCTTCGACGTTTTGGAGAGAAATGCGTCAGACGTACGTTCAAAATCGTTGTTGAATGCAGGTGTTAAGAATGCTTTGGATAATACATCCATCGTCGGAACATTGAAATCTCGCCATGGTGGTGATCTTAACCAGAAAAACTTCGTTATTATTATGGACGAGGTAGATGGTATGAGCGGGGGTGATCGAGGAGGTGTAGGGCAAATGGCGCTTTTCTGTCGCAAGACCTCTATGCCCATGATCTTGATCTGCAATGAGAGAAACTCGCCGAAGATGAGACCTTTTGACAGAGTTTGTCTTGATATACAGTTCAGAAGGCCCGATGTCAATAGCATCAAAGCCCGTCTAATGACCATTGCCGTGAGAGAAAAGTTCCAGTTAGATCCCAACACCATAGAAAAACTTGTGGAGGCCACTCGAGGAGATATTAGGCAAGTAATAAACTTGCTATCTACCATATCCACCACTACAAAGAAAATTGGACATGACAACGTTCAAGCCATCGCGCAGGCCTGGGAGAAGAACATTGCTTTGAAACCGTTTGACATAACGCACAAATTATTTGATGGTCGCATATTTTCAGACATTGGCTCGCGAACGTTTCCACTGTACAAAAAAATGGAACTGTATTTCGACGATTTCGACTTTACGCCTTTAATGATACAAGAAAATTACTTGCAGACAAGACCATCTGGGCTCAAAGCTGGACAAACACACTTGGCAGCCGTCGCAGACGCTGCTGAAAGTATTTCGCAAGGCGATTTGGTCGAAAGAAAGATACGAAGCAGTGAACAACTGTGGAGTCTGCTACCCTTTCATGCCATCATGTCTGCAGTTCTCCCAGCATCTAAGGTGGCAGGTCAGATGGCTGGTAGGATAAACTTTACATCTTGGCTGGGTCAAAATTCCAAGTCTGGTAAGTACTACCGGTTGTTGCAAGAGTTGCAGTATCATACAAGGTTGAGCACATCTACTGATAAATTAGGTTTGAGAATGGATTACATGCCGACGTTGAAGCGTAGAATGCTAGATCCTTTACTGGCAAATGGAAGCGACGCGATACCGGACGTGATTCAAATCATGGACGATTACTACTTATCTAAAGAGGATTGGGACTCTATAATGGAATTCCTAATCGGCAATGATAAGACTGAGGCTCAGATTAAGAAAATCCCAACTGCAGTTAAAAGTGGATTCACCAGAAAGTATAATGCGATGGTTCACCCTGTCGCAATCTACAAGACGGGTTCGACGATAGCTGTCGGTGGTAGGTCGAAGGAGGCGCCTGACTTTGAGGACGTTGTGGATGCAGACGATGAAGTACCCCCAGCTGATGATGATGAAAACGCTAAAGAAGATAATGATTTTAAGAAGGACAAACTTATCAAACAGGGCAAACCCAAGGCTACCAAGAAGAGGGCAGCGCCTGCGACCAAAAAAGCGCCTGCAAAAAAACGCAAAACTTGATCTATTAAATAATACAATATTTTGGTCTTCAGGCTTGATAACTATAGTGCAAGCCATAAGCGCGATGCATTAATGAAGAGTTCATTCAGAAATTTGTCGGATTTTCAAACTGACCTGCAAAAGCAGCTTTGATCCAGGAGAACAGCTTTTCGTAAATTACTGTTCCTGCGTTGTGAAATACGATCGAATGATCTGAATCTGGGAACAAGTTGAAGTCGTAGTTGTTTGCATTGACGAGATTCAATTTGTCCAGTAGATTCATTGTGTTTTTGAGATGCACATTATCGTCAGCACTTCCATGCATTAAGAGAACTCTTTGAACTTTCGCAATATTTGCAACGTCTTTTACCATTGCATTATCATCATAGCTTTCCTGGTTGTCCTCATATGATCCCATATACCGTTCTGTGTATATCGAGTTGTAGAATTTCCAGTCTGTTACCGGAGCAACAGCCACGCCGTACTTGAAAGTGTCCCCGCCATCCAGTTCTAGCGTCTTCAAAGTGACGAAACCGCCATATGACCAGCCCCATATGGCAACACGCTCAGGATCTATGAGATCAGCGTGTGTATCCATGTATTTTTTTACAGTACTAAGCACGTCCCTTGCTTCCCAGAAACCCAAATTATGTTTCGCCCAGCTTCTGTATTTCCAACCACGTCCTCCTGTACCTCTTGGCTCTATTTTGAGCACGATTGCCTCCTCACTAGAAGCCAAGCTTTCCTCTAGAGATATGGTAAAACTTGTGTCAACGGTGTGGGATCCCGGTCCACCGTAGACATGCACCAACAAAGGATGCTTTTTCAAGGAGCTCATCTCCGCGGGAATTGACTCCATGTAATCAATTACAGTGCCATCATCTAATGTGGATGTCTTGTGGTTTTTGATGGGCATATCAAACCTATCCATGGCTGCAAGCATCTCTGAGTTGTTTGTAAGTTGAATTATGGCCCTGGACTGATCGTTCATAAGCAGCAAAATGCGATCCCCAGCATCAGTCATGGGTCTCATCGGACCGCGGTAACGCTTCAATCCGAAGTTGCAACTTGGACTCAATTCGAACTCGTAAAAAGCGTCCTTTTCACTAGGATCTTGCAAGGTTTGAATGCCTTCGGTATCGTTTTCGTTTATGCTTACAGAGTACAGGTGCTGCGAAAACCTATTTTGCAGATTCGCATGGAAAAAGATAACATCAGCGTCGTAATCATATCCCGCAACTCCCTTCCCAGTCACTTCCCAAGACCCCGATGTCAGTTGGCGACCTGCGCCAGAAAAAACATCAGTAAAGTAGTATAAGTGAGGAAATCCTTGATCATCAACTTCGATATCAACATATCCTATGTCGTGTCTGTTCTCTGACGCTTTGCTCGGGATGAGCTGAACGTTATGGCCTTTTTCGACCCAACCTCCAAAAGTTTTGGTATCAATCTCTCGCACTTTAGATACCATGTTGGTATCCAGATTATGCACTTTCACAGACATGACTTCAGAGTTGCGGTCCGAATCTTTGAACAAGAAAATAGTGGAATTCAGCCACTGTGCATGGTACAGAATTCGACTTTCATCTGGTTGTGTGATTGCATGTAGTGCTCCTGTCATCACATCGTAGGAGAAAAGGGTAAACATTGGATTGGGGGTCCCTGGTTTGGGATAATTAATGGACTTGACTCCATCGTATGCTTCTTCGTTGATATATTTGGGTAGAGTTTCTTTTAAGACTTTGGAGTCATCAAAACGTGCCCAGACCAGTTTCGAGTCATCGTGAGCCCACCATACAGCGCAGTCCGTGGCAAGTACTTCCTCTTCGTAAACCCAGTCTGTTTTTCCATTGAAAATCTGATCTGAGCCGTCAGAGCTCAGTTGTCTCACCGTTTTGGTAAGCACATTTTGAATGTACAGGTTACTCTCATGCACGAAATATACGAAATTTCCGGAAGGCGAAAGGCCGGCATACGAAAGCTTTTGCAACTCAGTATTATCTGGGAATGGTGTGATTGGCGTAATAATGCTTTTGGCGATGTCCTTGAGCCAATAGTATGCCTTTGAAGAGTGGCGGTACTCCTTTTCCATGTTCGACGACATTATTGCGAAGTCGAGGCGATGGGTGACAACGAAACTGGAAACCTCGTACTGATCCTTCTTGAAGCCGAAAGTTCTACGACCGAGATCTCGGTAAAATTTCCTATCGGCAAGTTTTCCTGCCACATACTTGGGGATCCCATTTCTGTCGTCGATGGTCAAATAAAGTCCACCGTCGTTCTCCTGAGCTTGGAACAAAGCGCCCGATTTTATGAAAGCGAAGGGCACGTCGCGATAGGAAAAGTCTCCATTCAAAACATTCGTCATATTGAAAGATCTGTCATTGGGGAGTTTTTCATGAAGATTGTGTTGTTTATCCAGAAGCAGAGACCGGGCACTTTGCAATCGCCACACAGAAAACCCGACCAGTAGCCACGACAATACAATCGCAAATGCCAGTATTAATAGCCGTTTACGAGCTGATTTGGAGCTTGGAAATCGCAGCGCTGGCTGATTTTCTTCATCTTCGGTTATATCGTCCATAGGTTGCGAACCTGCGCTTTGAGGTTGCAGCTCGAAGTCCTGGTCCGGCATGAGCTGAGCACTTGAATCGGCCTTCAGTAAATACAGCGACGGGTGCCGCTTTTTGTATGTGGCCATAGCGATGGTAACAGGTGGTAGGCATGCCATTACCATTGAAGTTTGAATAAGGAAATGGTGGGAGCAGAAAACCACGTGAAATAGCTAGAAGCGTCATTGAGGTTCGGGCAATCACAGTTTCCACTTCAATGTTTTTTGAGGTACGTTCACGCTCACCTCGTATTGGGAATTTGAGGCCTAAGACCTCTTTTTTCAGTGGTTCTTTCGTTCTGGTAGATACGTTATACTGACATATGTAATTATAAAGCTGGCGCCCGATAAAAGTTGCTTAATGACGAGAGACTCCCGCGACTAAAGATTTGATGTAAATATACCTGGTTTCCAGTCCTCGATACAAGAATATCAAGCTGATGATGGTGGTGGTCGAACCAACTTGTTTGTTGTGGATAGAGGAAATAGTTGTTTAAATGCTGTCCGATTTTTGAAATTGTTTAAATTAATTGACACCGGTGTTAGAGTGGGAAATTGTGATCTACGTTTTGAAAAATAGGAAGACTTTGATTTGGAAATATGAAGTCCGGGAAGATGTGAATTGAATTTGGGAGTGGAAACGGTCTCAACGTAAAGCAACATTTGCAAATTCAACTGCTTTCTTTCTGGAGTAGTATGGCTGGATAATCAGAAATGACACATTCGTATATAGTGATGTGTTTATTGTTCAAAAAAGGCATTCTTTTAACAGGACGCAAGGCTCTTCGGAACTAGAGAACTGACGCTTCCCAGAGTTCATGTTCACAAGGAGCACTTCATTTTCATTTAAAAATATACTTGCAGTTATCTAAATCCAAAAAAAAAAGAGCATCCAAAACGAATGTCGTGCAACAAGAGCAGCTAGAGCACTTACTGGGCCAAAGCGGCGATCTTGGCAGCAACACGTTCCTTTCTCTGTTCCTTGGTCAACTTGACTTGTCTGTACTTCTTGGACTCGGCAGCGTATTGTTCCTTGGTGAACTTCTTCTCAGTTGGCTTGAAAGATGGGTCCTCACGGATTTTCTCGTGGGCTTCCATGTAGATGTCCTCAACGCTGTCAGCGTCGATGTCATCGGCCAAGTAACCCTTGAACAATTCTCTGAAACGTTCTTCATCGTCGTCAGCCAATTCCTCCATGTATTGAGAAACGTGACCACCGAAGATGTAGGTTCTTAGCATGTCAGCGTCAACCTCCTCGGATTCAAAGTCCCAACCTGGGAATCTGCTCTCGGAGTGAGGAACGTACAAGCCACCGTCAGAGGCACCCTTCAAAGCACCGAAGACACGAGCACCAGTGGTGGTTCTCTGCAAACCGATGTCTAGGAAGACCTTGAATGGACGAGGACCGTCTTCAACAGCCTCGGTCAATTGGTACTCACCTTCAACCTCTTCGACACCTGGGTAGGTCTCGTCTAGGCCAAGCTTTTGTAGCACTCTTCTGGCGATCAACAAACCGGTGGCGTAAGCAGCGGACCAGTTGGTTAGACCATGGGTGATACCGTAACGAGGTAGTTCGTGAGAGTAGGCAGCAGCCAACACAATGTCACCAGTGATGGTCGAGGACACAATCTGGCAGATGATGTCCTTGTTGGTGAAACGAACCACAAGTCTGTACTTAGGAGAGCTGTACTTGGCCTTGTGCTGAGCCACTAGACGCTTACGCTGGTAGTAGTCAGTCTTACCTTCTCTTCTTCTTCTGAAGGGAGTCTGGAAACGGGCGTGGTAGGCGGAACTCTTGACGTCTTTGAGGAAACTCATGGTGCTTGATCGTTGGTTTGTGGAAAAGAGTCAATAGAAGGCGATGAGAAGCGATGACCTGGTTGTTTATATGCAAGAAAAGAGTGAGAGCCCAGGTTCCGTTGGCGATGGGACTCTGTCGGCGTGTGTCGTTACACGATCTGAAACTTTTTTTTTCAGCCAGATTTTGCGTCGTCACGTGAAGACAATTTTCGGCGTATAAGATGATCTTTTTTCAGTTTTTCTTTTTTCTTTTTTTATAAAAATTTAATTAAATTTCTTTGGTGTGTGGGTGTTGTTTTGAGAAAGCAGTCATAAGTGAACTACTGGAAATTTGATGTCAAGAGGTATTATATCTAAGATTCGAGTTTAAGATGGAATGAAAGAGAGTGGTGTGAACAAGCGATTAGGTTTCTTTGTTAATGGCTTTTTTGCTGGTGTTCTTGGATTATGGATATTTGAGTCCATGGTTAATTCAATAATAGAATATTATAAGACAAAACGAACTCCACGAAAACATTGGGGTTTCGGCTGAAGCTCATTTTCGCGACGACTGTGAATACTAATAAGAAAATAACGAATGCTATTGGTATAGCTTCAAAATGAGTGAAAATGAGTGAAAAATGAGTAAAAAGATAAATGCGGTTATATCAGAGCTTGTCAGTTTATGTCCTAATCCACGTTCTTGCCTTCCATCATCAACGTCAGATTCGTAATCAAGTGATATCTGGATCACGTGATGGAATTTTTGGATAGTTGCCAAATTCTGAATCTATCAGGAACACGAAGCTATGGTTACCAGGAGAGATTTCCTGCTGTCTTAGAAACACTGAAAGACGGTTTGTACATTTGTTCGTTTGTGTTTTTTCCTCTCTCTGGAATGTTTTTGAGCTAAAAACACACGACCCACGCATTTTCTCATGTATCTTCCGTTGCTGGAGGATGCAATACGAATCTTATTCCTGGGTCTACGGATCTGTCCCTCGTGCTGTGTAAAACCGCAGAATGGAGTGACAAGAACAAGTGATCTTCATTGTCATTACAAACCAATTCTGACACATTCTCTGGGTCACGTATGTGGTCACTTTGACGTTAGTAACACATGAATTCCGAAATTTTCCGAAAGGTACGGAACGGCTGTCGCAATTGCCTACCGGAGGCTTGGTCTCACACATCTATGTTGCCGAAACTGACCATCCAGCCAGCTTCAATCAATACCACGAGACGAGTCAGCAACGTGGCTTTCGAATCCTTATCACTTTGTACTTTAGTGGCACCCAGGGCAAAATAACACTTTTCTCACACAGATTGGCCTCAATCCAGGCTCGTTTATCCATCACCCCTTTCCAACACTTATGCCAGCTACTACATGGCTTTATGCCGTCGCGCCACCAACAAAAACCCTAAGAAAAAAAATACAGTCTTAAAATGTGTGGGCGAGATTTTTCTAAGCCTCAAATTTAGTACCACGAATCGACACAGCATGCCCAGAGAGCTCCAGCCTCTAGTAGTCAGCTTTTCTTTCATAATTTGAGAATACAAATTATGAAATGCTTGTCTACCAACAATGACAATATTGATCAGTGAAGGAAAATAAATTCAAAGCAACTGACACAGCTACACAGATAGCCCCATTATATCTTCTGAGCATGAGAAAATGACGAATTACAATTTGGAGAGTCATACTGTGAAATTATTCTGCGACCTTCTGCTCTCCATTCTCAAAATTTATCGAATATTTTTAGCCGCAGTTTGGCCGGCAATGATATCACAGATTTTTTCCAAACAACAACAACAATTCATCCATGATTTTGTACTATTTCTGAAACTGTTGAAACGTTTCAAACGCCTCTATTGTACTTCTCTTTTTGTCTTGCCAGTTTGTCTTGCCAGTATCATAACGGTTAACTATGTCTTAAATTCTGAAAGGGCTTAATATATGATATTAAACCTTTAAAACGAAAACTACAAGAACTAAGCCCATCTTTACCTGATCCAAACACCAGCCTCTCTGCTTTAAAAACCTGACAAGCAATTGATTTTATCATTTGAGCAACCAGAGGTCGCATTGATTCAATCGCAGCTTTACGAAACCTGTAAGAAAGCTTAACACTTACAACATCAATTTTTGAGCTGAGAATGACAGAAACATCGGTACCTAAGACCCAAATTTTGATCACTGATGTCCCACATCATGAATTCGCAGACGGATGGCCGCAGAAACTGCAAAAACAGCTTTTCGAACAGAAATTCCCCGAATTGAAATCTCGTTGTCAGTACTATACTCCGTTGGCCTTTTTGAATCGTGTAGTGCTTATTTTCGACGAAGAGCAGGCCACTCTACCGGTTTACCACTTTTTGGTGGAACAGTTGGAATCTAAAAAACCGATAAAGGTCTTCCTGACCGAATCGTTGCTCACCAGACCTCGTTCCAGATCTCACGATACTAGTGCGACCGATGAAGTGGATTTCCAAACTTTCAAAAAACCACAGTTGTCTTTAGAAACTCAGAATACCACCAGTGCCTCATCTTCGCTTTCTCCTGAAAGAATCGGCACACTTTCCCCCACGGCAATGAAATTCCCAGAAGACGGTAAAATCCACTACTATCAAGAACCCTTACCCAAACCTGAACACCATGAGGAGGGAAATAGTAAACAAAAGGAAACTAAGCTACTACACCAGTCTCGTCTTTCCCTCAATACAAGCAATACAGGCCAAAGCTCGGAAAGTGTGATGTCCACACCTGCGAGTCCATCCATTACGCTTAACGAATTTAAGACATAGCGATGAGCAACACACTACAGATCCGTGCCTTTTGTTTTCCGAGAAAGAGCCATATGCATTGGTTTCGTTTTGAGAATAAAGTACAGATTAGTTATTTACAAATTTCGAATCGGATACTTAATGAGACTGAGTCTGAGATTGAGTCTGAGACTGAATCTGAGTCTAAGTCTAAGTCTGAGCCTGAGCCTGAGCCTGGTTTCTGGCATCCATCACTTCTGGGGTTGCACTTTCGCTCACGGCACCGCCATTGGCATAGTGAGCTCGGAAAAATGTGTAATGCAATACGATGTCATCGATGTTCCGCATTCGCGGATCGCTGGCGAAATCGGGATCGATAAAGAAAAACACTGGCATATCGATTTCTTCGCCTGCCGCTAGTCTCTGTTCTTCGAAGCAGAAACATTGGATCTTATTGAAATAGGGGGATGCATCGCCTGGTGTGATGCTGTATGTGGCCATTCCAATGATGTCTTTATCGCTGGTGTTTTTGGCTTTGTAGAAGGCCAAAGCCGTTTCTCCCGGAAGCACTCGAACCTCTCGTTGCTCCGGTGTGAATTTCCAGGGCAGAATTTGGGACACTTCACTGGTGAACGAGACTCTTATTCTTTTCTCGCTTTCTACAGGAATCAATTTGTCGTCTGTGAATTTACGTTTATCTGTGATGGGTATCCCACCCCATCCGGTCCGAGCACAAATGGCTCTATAAAGCGGAACAGCTGCATACGCCAGACCTAAAAACACCACTGCGATGCTGGTAAAATAGTAAGCCGCAGTACGATCTTTAAAACTTCTGTCCTGCTGAAGTTTCATCGTACGGAGCTGTTGAATCTCTCGTTGTGTGAGCTTTGAAAGATCTAATCGATTAGGAGTCGCATATTGTCTCGAGTTTCTCAGACTCCTTGTAGCAGCTCGAAACAGTATCCTGTGTAGCATAGCTAGTAATGTGATGGCGTTATAGGAAGGACAGGAAGCCTTTGAGTTCGGTTAAGATCGATGTTGATGATGATGATGGAATGATGGACTGATTGAATCTTTAATTCGATACTCGAGTACTTTTTCAGCACACGAGTACTCGGTCACGTGATCATTTGGGTTTTTGTTTCTTTCGACAGTGATCTAACCGTGAACTATTGTGAGCATTCCACGGTATCGAAGAAGCATTCTTGAGCTTTTAACGGTAACTCAACTTTCGAGAGATATTCCTCAGCCCGATCGAAATTAAGTTCATGAGGCTTCGTTAATACGGACAAACTTGCAACGAGTCAGCGCGTTAAAAAAACCTTCAAACCAGTGAGCACCAAAACAATCAATTTACAGCTCCAGTTTTCCCATTTCTACTAGCTCTTAAGCGTTTTCGGGCTGATTCTGTCTTCACAAGTCTCGTCTTCAAACCTCAATGTACTCATGGTGTACTCGTGGATGTATTCATGATGTTCAATTGGCTTGTACTCGCCATACTCATAAGCTCATCGCATCAACACTACCCACAGTGAACACACATCCATCGCATCCAATATTGAGGCCTGAGGCCACCAAAGATCACCAATAAGGGCCAGCATTATAGTTATTTGCCAGTTTCACAATGAGTGATGATCCAGCTCTTGTAAAACGCAAAAAAGTCGCCCGGGCATGCGTTTACTGCAGACGATCGCATATGATATGCGATGAGCAAAGACCATGCACTCGATGCATTCGAAGAAACATCGCACATCTGTGCTGCGACGAGCTACCGCGTGGCGTGGCTGAGGAAGAACTAGAGCTCGAGAAAATCAGTAATCGGCCTTCAAATCCCAGTGGTAACAGCTCCGTTGGTGCCGTAGGTGGAATCTTGGCTAGACAGCCAACGTTTGCATCTGAACACGTAGGATCGGAGTTTTCATCGCTCAGTGAGTTTCTCCACATGCTCGAGGAGCCACTGTCATTGGATGCAGATTCTTCAAGCGCCTGGCCTCAAATTGAGCGGCCATCTAAAGAACCCGTGCAGGAACAATCAGCGTCGTCTGACCAGCCTACGCTGAAGGAAAACTTCTTTTTCACTGCAGCAGACCCTTCTCAAGAAATGACGCCGGAAGATAGACTCAAATCGGTGATCAATGCCAAGTTGCAGGCGGGTCTTTTGCGTCCATATAACTATGCGCGAGGCTACGCTCGTTTGCAGACGTACATGGATAAGCATATGAATCCAACCTGCAAGCAACGTATCTTGAAACCATTATCGATAATCAGACCCGAATTTAGGGCAATTGCGCGATCTCTGAAAGACGTGGACCTGATCCTGGTGGAGGAAAGCTTCGAGCGGATGCTGCTTTCATATGATCGAGTCTTCACATCTATGAGTATGCCAGCGTGTTTATGGAGAAGGACCGGTGAGATTTATCGCGGTAACAAGGAGTTTGCGTCGCTGGTAGGGTGCAAAGTGGATGATTTGCGTGATGGGAAACTGGCGATATACGAGGTTATGACAGAGGACAGTACTGTTTCGTTTTGGGAAAAATACGGATCCATAGCATTTGACAAGAATCAAAAGGCTATTTTGACGCATTGTGACTTATGCAAACCGGGTCATTTAGAAGCTCCCACGCCGTGTTGTTTTAGTTTCACGATCCGAAGAGATCGCTACAATATTCCTGTATGCATAGTGGGCAATTTTATCCCACGGTGACTTGAAGGCCACGCTTTTCATGTTTAAAGCCCGTTACGTTTTACCCATGTACTCGTCCCAGGTCTGGGTTTCGGGGATGTGGCAGTTTCTAGCCACCAGTTTAGCGATGTGAGTTCCAGGTCCAATGTGCACGGCCTCTGTGATATTGAGCTGGTTCACCTTCTCGCAGCATTTGACAAATTCCACGACGTTGCAACTACTTTTCGCAAAGCTTTCAAGCGCCTCTGACACAGATCGCACACGTTTACCGGTATAATTGGAAATCACCTCATGGTTGAGCAATTTTTGACTTCCCAGGCCTTGACTCTTCAGGATTTGCCACATATACTCAAGCAACGGTTCATCAATGGGTGCTAAAACGCGTTCATTGTGAAATGGTATCCCATAAGGATTCCCCAGCCGTGTTATTTTGCAGCGACCGCTAATTGCGTGGCGCAACGATGGCTCCCAAAGCTCAAAGTCCTTTTCTTCACCAGTGACTACACACTGCTGGGCAGTGTTGACGTTTGCAAGTGCCAGACTACTTTCAATTGGGATGCAATTGCGAATTTCGCCTACCAAATCGCGCGCTCTGGGGACCGAAATCGCCCACATACCGTACTCCAAGGCACCTGCTGCTTGCAGCATGAGTTTGTTACGATAAGTGGCAATTTGCATGCTTTGATGCAAGGTGAAGAGCTCGTTTCCAGCGCCTAAACACGACAGCTCGCCCAAAGAATGACCTAAAAAGACCGTCTCTCCAGAAGAAGTGTCCTTCTTGAGGTTCTGCTTGTTCTCCGTAAACGCACGATACAACAAAAACGAACAGGCTGCAATTGATGCTGGATCTGCAGGCTTTTGTTCAATCTGCGCTACCAGAGTTCCCAAATCTGTTAGTCCTCCACTCCTATTGAAGCTAAAAATTTGACTACGCTGTGCTAAATACTTATTTAAGACATGGCCCAATACTGGGCTTCCCTGGCCTGGAAAGGTCACTAGCCTTTTCATGATCTTGTCGGAATCGTTGGCTCATCGCATGTCCAAGCAGTCTAGATGATGTTATTATGTATTATTTTACTATTATTGAGCCAGGGTTCACGATCATATGACTGGTGACCGCGACGAAAGCGACGAAAGATGGAAGGTTAAGGTCCTTTCCAGGTCGGATGTAGACGAGGCATGAGTTGGTAAGAGTATCTAAAATGGTGCCGAAAGAGTCTGTTGAATTTAGAGTTTGAGGCAGTGACTGAAGCACAAATGATCCAGGATTTGGCGGAAAAGCTTGACGCTAAAGCGACAAAAGGTCTTGGACGTAGAAGGGAGAAATTGGGTACTATCAAGCCAATGGCATGCAGGTTTTTATGGCTTATCATAGGTTTTAGGTGCCCTGTGCATCTTTTAGTCAACTTCATTTTTTGATAAAGCTTGAGGACCAGAGGTTTTGATCTCGACAAAATTTGCAGTAACGAATGGAGGGTAGCTTGTGTGAAAAACGCTCATGATTGTGAAGGTATCAGCTTGTGGGACGTTATATCCCAGCAGCCGGTTTGGCCTTGAACGTCCAAACCCTGATCGATCCGCGTTCTTTGTCCGACGACGTGAGAAACTCTGTGATACTCGCGTTGACCAGCCAGTAAGGTCAAATTGCCGTTCTCGAAAAGGACACAAAGCTCATCATTCTGAGGCGAATACTTCACGTCTTTTATGGGATCGGCAAACCAGATATCATTGAAATATACCACGTCGTCACCGCATGGGGCGAAAAATGTTAAAACGGCACACGCAGCAGAATCATCGTGACGCTCACCTATTATGACCACGAAACCACGGCTCATGACGAGAACTTTGTGGTATTTCAAATTGCTCGAAGACCGACGCAACACATCCGTGGTAATCCAGGATCCATCAACTTGTCTTGATTTGACCTTGAAGTTACCGCTACAATTCAGTGCCACAACAATATCAGCTTTGGCATCCATTGATACGAGTTTTTCCTCGGACCGTTCCACCAAGCCAATGGGACATAGCATGTTGCGATCTAGTGAAAACATCTGAAAATGTTCGCCATAGAATACCCAGAATGAGTCCTCACTCACGGTGACAATGTGGACGTTTCCTGGAATGGGACCGTCAAAATGGAAACTGCTGACTTCTCGTGTAATAAGCTTCCCTGGTAGCGGCACGACCTGTACCAGCTTGAGCAGGCAGCTGCCCGTGTCAGTACTTCCAGCGATAAGGATATTGATAGGACCGGTGTTGGCTTTCAATTCGACAGTCTCGCTAATTGTTGAAAAAGATTCAAGACACCGAGAGTCTAGCAACATAATTCTTCCATTTTCCAGTTTCACCGACTCAAGCGTCCTTCGTGACCAATTGACGATCAGCATTCGGTTGATGCGGTTTATATACAGAAACCTCTTTTGTTTTATCCTGGCATTTTTTACTGGTTGGTGCAAACGCGTGTGGGTGAGGGAGCTTCGGAAAACCACCTCTAACCTGTCCGAAAACAGAATAAATAGTAGCGCTCCGCTCACCTTGACGTCAATTATTGTAGCGTGTTTTTTGTGAGATCCAACCAAGATCTCGGCAAAACTCGAATCTGTCAAACTTAATGAATAGATCGTACGCGGAGAAAATAAGATACATTCATCCGCGCTCACGAATCGTACCTCCCAGGGGAATCCAAACTCCAAATTCACACTCAACTTGTCTAAGCTCAGCTTGTTTGGCATTGTCTCGCCGATCACTCCCCGATAAATCCCACCATTAAGGTCACTTAGGACAAATTCCTTTTGAAATGCGCTACCATAGTGCACCTGGACCTCGCTTACCCGTCGAAGCCCACCCTGTGGGGTGTTGAGATCATTCAAAAAAGCCTGATGTACAGTTGCGCCGCTCACAACAAGAATTGATTCTTGCCCATTCATCTCTCTAGTGAACATTACTGCTGTTATCTTTGAATGTTCGTCTTCTAAAGGGACTTTAAACTCCTCATAGTATTCAGATCGGGTGTCATCCACGTCTTCAATATACAGCACATTTCCGCAGTCAGAGTTCCACATAATTATTTTCTTTCCATCGCACAAGGCTCCGCTCACAACAAAGCTGGACTGATATGAGAACCAGTCATTGCCCCCGAGGCTGTCGACGCTCAGGCCTCGAGTAGTAACCTGAACAAAATTACGATCTGTGAAATGGATTGCGACGGTATCGTTAGACTCATCCCTCATTAAGTCATCCAATTCAGTTAGTTTATGTGTACTATAATCAGCGGCCCATTCGATAAGTAGCAAGCTTGATTTCCCGGTACGTGTTTCATTTAAGATCAAAAATTGCGGTGCATCTGCTGTTGTATCTCCTAGTAATTGCTGTTGCCACTTTTCAGGCAAATCCAAGCAGTTTATCACATTCAAGGTTGAGACGGCTTTGAATGACCTGACGGAAAGCAACGTTGAACAATTTTGCACAGCTCTGTTGGGAGATAAAAGAGTCAGAGAAGCCTGTGACAGCAAACACGGCAGGTCCTGCTTTTCAAGTTGGGTTCGCGAACCTGGAATATAAACTATCGATTCTGCGGGTGCATGTCCTGCGCTGAGTATTCTTTTGCCCTCGATATTTTGGGAGGAGCTAATCTTGTAGTCTTTGTCCAGCTCATCTGTATTCCGCAGATCAAGGCAAGTTTCAGTAAGTTGGCCATAGGCGGAGATCATAACAGTGTAAAATTCCGCAGTAGTGGAGCTGTTATCGAGCAAAAACGCATTATCAAGACCTTTTACTCTAGTCAATGCCATAAATGATATCGATCCTTCTTCCTCACTCAAGCAACAGCAAAGGGCGCCATTTGAAGTAGCGATCACCGTGCAGTGAGCTGCATTTTGATATCCTTCCTTGACACTTTTTATCTTGGAGAGTAAAATGGGATCATCAAAACATTTGGTAACGCTGCTGCCAAACATGGATCGTTTAAACGACATGAAAGTCGGCTCTCCGGAAAGTATTTGGTTAGCGTTAACAAGCTTGATATCTTTTTCAGTAACAGCTAGGCAGCGCGAATCGTCAAGAGGAATTATGCTTGAAACTGGCTCGCTATCTAGTAAGGTCAACGTGTGTACTTCTTTACATTTTTCGTCGGAGCTTCCCCATTGAGTCAAGCACAAGATGATTTCTTTGCAACGTGAAAGTGCTGTGAACAGCATAAAATGATTTTCTCGTTCACCGCTGTTGAGAAAAGCAGTAGCAGAAATTGTTGTATTCGTAATGTTCACATTACTCACAAGTTCAAAATGGTACGCGTTGGTGAACTTGAAGAATTTTAACGTTGTGTCTGTAGTCACAACAAACTGGCTGGATGGTGACAGCATACAAATTTCACGGGGTACACCATCGATTTTGTTCAATTTCCACCATTGCAAAACGATAGGATTTAATTCAGCATCGAAAGCTACGGAATATATTATGCCTTCAGATGATAAAATGATGGCAGTATCCTCTGGGCTATTCAAGCTGCTGTATCTAATTTTGCAGTCGATTATATCGAAAGGGCATTGGAATACTTTGTCCTTAAAAGTGGTTTTTAGTGCATTTCGACTCGCAATAAATGTTGCGCTTACAATGGGCGCAGAGCTTGGTTCAATTACCTTTTCGTCAGGCTCTTCTTGCGTGAAATAATCCTCGCCCGCCAAAAGTTCCAAATCTGAGTCGTCAAGCGTTTCTGGATCGTTTTGCGCTGGTCCATTTGTCAATGCTTTTCCCAACTCGTCCTGAAGTGAATCTAAAGGTGCAAAGCTCTTTGCTCGAGAGTCCTGCACCTTTGAGAAGTCCGAAAACTTGTGTATGTCGCGAACAGCTCTTACAATTCTACAACAGATGGGTACTTGGCAAGGTATTGTTAGTTTCTCTTTGAACCATCGCCTTTCGTCACTTTTAGATTTTGCCTCGCGCTGATCGGATAGATCAAACCACCAATCATTGTCAATTGCCTCAATTGATAAATCCTCAAAAGCGGTGAATCCATCAAATGCCATCAGACATTTGCCAAGAGGCTGGAACACTTCGATTAAATGTTTATGTACAATCACTGTCGGTTGGGTTTGGATTTGAATATAGTCAATTTGATGTTCAATTTAAGCTCACCATTTGGTCACATGTATGTTGCGTAAAGATGAGTTGTGCTTTCATGTCAACGACAAAGTCGACTATTTTGACAAGCTCGATTGGTACTGCGATTCATCTGAGGAATTTGACTTAATATCGTGGGCGCTTGATGTTTCAAACCCTTTTTTCTCTTCGTCTTGTCCCAATTTGGTGTCACCGCATGGGTTGCCTTTGCTACCTGGTGCTGGATTATCTGCACCAGTCCTAGAGCCAGATTCAACAGATCTCGTGGAGTCAGTTTCGTGTTGTAGATCCCGAACCGATCCGTCTTGGCTCCTGTGGCCACGTTCTTGATGCACTTGCTGTTCTTCGTGGTGTGTCGTATTTGAGTGTTGTGTGCGCCCTTGAAAAGCTTTGCTGCTACTCTTTCGTGGATCCCCAAGACCATGATGTTGTCGAGCTTTGGTATGGTTCAACTCCTCGCTGCCCTTCTCGTATGTCAGGTCCTCAACTTTTGTGTAGGACTGATAAGTGGAGAGTTGCCGTAAAGGTGATTTGGCAGCTTCAATGTGTAGAGAATGTCTTTTCAATTTGTTGCCCAAAAACTTTCCAGCATGCTTCAATAAGGCCTTCAACAGCACTTGCTTGATCACCATCACCAGTTCCACCGTCTTCAAGGTCCGGTTATGCAACGTCAAACGAGGGAAAAGAAAACCGAAATCAGTGACGTTAATGAGCCTTTTAGCTCCACTCCCCCGATAACTTATAATCAGCTTGAAGGAATTGACAACCATGTTGTCCACCACCATATAGTCTGACGATCTCTTGAACATTTCATCAACTTCCTGAGGACCATTTTGAGCTAATTGCCTTTCGTTCCCGATGCTGTCAATGGTTTCACTGACAGGTTCCGAATAGGTACTTGCGCCATCCTCATCTGTTTCGCTAGCTGCAGAGCCGGATTTATTTTCCGCTTGAATGTACTCTTCCATTTCGGCGGGGAACGCCCACTGAAGTAATTTTGTCAAAGTTTCTTGTTCCACATTGATTTCCAAGCTCTGGAATGAAGCGATGGCATTTCTGATCACCTTCATGCCCCCAACAGGTTTTTCTATTTCCCATTCTATTTCCATGAGTGGGTCCCTGCCACTCCCCGTTTCGCTCTTTGCTCCTCTCATATCTGAAGGACTTAATAGATTGTGGAATAAGACGTCCCTATCCAAATTGAATATTTGAGCAACGCCTATAACAATCCTGTTGTTGTTATATCCATAAGATGATTGCACGCGTCTGAAGAACGAACGTGCCAACGCCAAGTCTAAGAAGGGAGTACCATCATCGTGCAGCAGGTGCACTATAACTTCTTTAGCCTCCAAATCCCATATCATCTTTTGATCTTCTGCAGCATGTTCCTGGGTTCCTGCGTTGAGCACCTCCATCAAAATGTAGAGGCTCATGAGAGATTCATATTTGTTTCTCCGTATGGATTTTAGGTCATCAATTCCATCAGAATCAAGAATATGCCTCCTGAAAGCTAGTTCCTTTTCCAAGCGGTTGAGGGCGACAACAGTCTGTTGTAAGTCTGTGATCACACCCCTCAGTTGGACCAGCTTTGTCGTGTCGTAGCTCAATAGAAGCTTCTCTACTTCTTTTCGCAGATGGGCACTCTTCGGCTCTATGTATACCAGCAGGTGCGCAATCACGTCGTAGAGTGCAAGATATTGTCTCGAATTCGAAGAAATGATAGTGCGCGGCAGTTGACATATTATTTTGTTTTTGAAATTGGGTTCCTTGATCCCGGCGACGTTGGCGAAGGAGAACACCCGATCAAATCTGAAAATCGTCGATAGATCTCTTATTATCGCGTCCTTGCCCAACGAAGACGAATCGAAGCAAAGCTCTAATCCTAGCCATGGCTGCCAATTTCTCTCCCCTGCTTGATCATATCCGTCTTCACTGAAGAATATGTCATGATCATAATCAAAGCTGTCTTTGTGGAAAACAAAAACGTTAGCTTTCAACATGACCAGACTATACCGATTCATGAACATGTCTGTATTGTACTCGTTTTGCGTAGCATTTGCATCAAAACCAATGGTTTTTAGCTTTATACTTGGGGCTGTGATCATGGTGCAAACTTCTGGCTTCCTCGACGTAGTTAATTGAATTTGAGGAGCAATAAACTGTACAACATGGTTGTCATGCGTGATGAAATCGAAGTCAGCATCCAGACTCCTCAGTCCTTTCTCAAACACAGAGAGGATATCTTCTTCGGCATCCACACTTTTGATGGTCTCGTTTTGCATGTTTTTAACAGATTCCGCTTGGCTTCTCTCTTCAACCGAGCGCCGCTTTTCGGTCTCAAAGTCCGACAGTTCTCGAATAACCTCGTTGACCTTTCGAAGTGCCTTGTGGTTGGCGATGAAGGACAGTTCCCTATTGAAATCCAGTAGGTGAACATAGCTATAAACTGCACCCCTTACAGAATCGTTCCACTTCAAAAACATTGAGAATATGAAAAATCGATGCTCGAAAGAATTTTCAAGAGAGCCACGAGTGAGCCATCCAAAATCTGGTGAGAATCCTGGGTTCGCACTGGATTCCTCCGGTGTTAATTTCTCATTTTGTTCGCCACTTTGTTTATCATACTTCTCGTACTCCTGGAAATTGTGAAGAAGCTGCTCGACCTGTTCGACAGCACCTTCGATCTTTTTTCTTTTTTTCTCCAGAACAGACATGCCATGACGGCCTTTTGACTGTAACGACCTCTCGATGCTTTGTTGAACTTGGTCCCTTTTTTTTATGAGCGCTTTGAGTCGATTCTTGACAAGTTCTTGTGGAGATTGTACCATAGTTCTGAGAGAACACTCATGGTAGTCAGCATTGTTGAACGGCTCAATCTTTTGGCACGTTTCAGGATCTACTTGATATTTGTCCCCGTAGGTTGCATGCTTTCTGTAAACGAACTTTGGTGAATACACCAGGGAATGCATTTGTAAATTAGGGATTTTATCCTCCATTCTATCCGAGAACACCTCGTCAAAATCAGAGCTATCAAACCAAGACATATCGTCATCGAAAATGTCAAACTTTGGTTCCGGCTTCTGGCCCACGAATCCGGGATTCTTAAATTCAGCCTGTACTGTTCTCACATCGATGTCGTAATTGGAAACATTACCCTCGTGGAACATAAGTTTAGACACTCTCTTCGTGATGTTTAACTCCTGTTTGAACTCGTGAAGAACCTCTTTTCTTTGATGTAGATCCATCACGAAATGTTCGGTCTTTGCCTTGAGCCCCACAAATTTGATAGATTGATTCTTATCTGCCTTCAATCTGGTGTCTGGATCGAGCAGTGTGTGAATGTGGCTAATAAATAATGGTGCGATGTCGGCATGATAGGAGATGGTGAAAAGATGAACTCCGAACTTTGGACTCATATTACTCATTCCAAACAAGGGTCCACGGCGGACTGGTAAATTACCAGAAAAGCTGTGCCACCAGCTGAAAAAGATTCTGAAAGCTCCTGCTGTGAGTTGAAGAGTATTGTAGGCCTTTGGACTGCTCGATAAAAGAGTAAACGAGAGATGTATAAAGTCACTCCGAAACCCACTAAAGGAATCATGTGCGTCGAGATTATCAATGAACACTGGATTGCATAGACGTGCGTCCCAGTGCGAGTTGGATTGAAGAGTCCTTTTCTCAGATCCGGGCATTCGCCTTTCAAAAACCATACCAACATTTAGTGTTATCCCACCAGTCAATCTGATTGCTGTTTTTTCAAAATAGCCTTTTCGCATTGCGCGAATGTCGCGATCTGAAGTCTTGACATCCGGCAATTCAACTAGATTGTAGAAAAACGCATAGTGCTGTAAGTTTGTGTTTTCGTGACTTGGAAAGAATAAGGTGTTTTTACTGCTTCTTGACCACGCCAAAAGTGGCTTCGAGAAGAAGTTTGGAATTGCAAAGAAGACTTCATCAGAGCCTAGAGTTAAAAACTTCTTAGCATCGTCCGTCACGTTACATCCAACTTTGATGCCGCCTTTCAAGCCGACTATGAATCCAGCGGCTTCGCCGCCTACCATATAAGGACTTTTGGCTCCTTTTAATGCAACATTAAGTTGACCATTTTTCCACTTGACCGAAATTCTTGCGTGAAAAATCTCCCTGATCTTATCCCAGAAACCAAGCTTGGGAGAAGGATCTATTGGCGGTTTCGAAAAGTTATCGAAGCACTGCATTGCTTGCTGTATAGCAGGGGAATAAGAGCCATTCCAAGTCACAAGAGTGGTCTCGTCAGAATTCAGCTCGAGTTCGGCCTTGGCGTAAGTTTTGATGGCAGTTAAAGTTCTCGGCACGAGCAAGGAATAATATTTGTCGTCATTCTCTAAAGTCGCAGATGGCACGAGGGGAACGAATAACGTCCTCAGCTCCTCATCAGATCTTATCATATCTTCGGATATAATAACGTCACCGTGCAACCTAATTGAAACATCGCTACCAGCTTCTCGCTGCCTTGGAGTCAAATCAGGAAGATAAACAAAAGGCAGAGGATAGTCACGTAAATGGCAACGAGTCTCTCGGAATTCTGCGTTCAAGTGCATAGGGAAAAGAATTGAGTACTCGGTGTCTTTGGGAATTCCCTTGCCGACGCCATGAATGAAGTCTGGTAAGTAATCAATGCCAAATGATGGCTGAGAAATAGTAACATTGATATCCTCGATTATCGTATTCATCAAGGGAGGAGAAGCCACAAAGGCCACTATGCGCTTGTTGATACCAGGCGGGAAAATTTCGGGGTCCACTCTACCCCAAAGAAATTCGAAATTTTTCTGAAATTCAATTCGCTCCTTTACCTTGAAAGCTTGTATCCTACGAATCCATGATGTAGAGACGTTCTCTTGAAGCTTTTGATATTTATGTGCCCAGGACTCCGCATTTTCGGCGTACTTGTAGAAATCAGGCTTTTCATGCTGATGAAAATCACCCTTGGATTGTGAGTGAGCCAATTCGGGCGAGCTGTTTCTTCTTGACTTGTGAAGTCTGCTAAAGTACCCTAAATGAAAGCACTTTTTGTTTGTATTGAAATAAGTGCTCTCTGCTCTTTTCATTCCCTTCTGCTCTGTAGTCAGTTCTTTGGCGGCTGCCTCTTCGAAGAGAGCATACTTTTCAAGTCTAGCTCTCTGTTCTTTCAGGCCAACCTGAAATATCATGGAAAGCTGAGATTCAAATGCGTCATCCTCCACGCTGAAAATCCATCTTTTAGATCTTAGGTTAACAACAGGAATTCTGATAGGGTTTGAGATGTGGGGGTATATCACGCATTCATCGCTCGACGTTTTCAAGGCATGCACCATTTGCTTGATGCTCTTGGCTGTGGTGGAGATATTATCAAAAATTTGATACATTTCAAAGCCGTGGGGAATCGTAAAGCTCCACATCTCATTAGAAAGCGTAATGGCTGGATTATCATGGCCGATGGATGGGTCATTTATTTGATTCACGATATCCTTTAAGCCACCTTCCATGTTGAAGTCAACAATGGTGACCATTCTCACCCAATAATTGGTTACCTGTGGCGACTCGACACACAAACGGAAAAAGTGCCCATGCACGCTTAAACTGGTAACATTAGTGCACACAAAACCACTTCGAAAGACCTCCATTCTCGTTTTCACGCCATTGGGTAAAATCAATACCATGCTCAGATAACTTACATTGCACTCGAACCGAAACAATTCCAAAACTTCTTTTTTCATCAATCGTTTAAAGAAAGATCTCTGTCCCTTTTCCAAGAACTGCGTTGAAAGATGCCGTTTCGCCTTGGATTCTCTTTTGTGCCTGTTAACATCCACAGTAAAAGTTTCTTTGAAAGTATGTGCAGCCGAAAGAACAAGAAAAACTGTCATCAGCGAGACCATCATTTCAGAGCTACCCAGATTGACCGAAAAGATTATTCTGCCCTCTCCAGTTTCTCCTTTGTCAGGAGTTGGCGTGTCAGGATATGTCATTATACTAAGTTCTGGTAATTTGAACACAGTCTTAGCGTTAAGAGTTTGACGATCAGTCCTTCTCTCGGAAAATAAGGTAGTCACCATCTCCGATACCGAGCAGCGGAGAAGCCAAGTAAATTCTCTACCGCTCGAAAGTTCCGAAGCGCTATCATCGAGGCCAAACTCGTCGTAAGAAAATGCCTTTACCGAGTTCACCAAAGTGGACCCATCGGAAGAGCTGTCATCTTCCCTTCCACAAGTCTGGTCATTAAAACTTCCCAACGACATTTGCACTCTCTCAATACTGTGCGACATTTTTCTCAACTCTCCATTGACAAGATCCTCCGGGCTTTGATGCTCTAGATTTCGGGTCATGTCACTCGGCATGAACACAGACCGAGCTCCAACAGTTATCCTAAACCCCCGTATATTGACACGAGCGCCATCGAATGGAGACGGCAGTTTTTGAAAAAGTTGGGCTTTAGGACACGACTCACTATCGATAACGAAGGTATTCTGGGACGTGCTTTCCTGCTTCCTCGCCTCTAAATACTCTTCAAATCTCTCATAAAGTTGATCGAAGTGATTTTCCTCAACTAACAACATTTTGCAATTCGCCTTCCTGTAGATGTTATTGAGGGTGAGCAATGTCGATGGTTCTGAAAGATCTATTTCGCAGACGTCAACGCTAGCATTAAAGTTTGCCCGAATACTAGGCACTAGCTCAGCAAAGTTCGATATCGATATGCTGTTAATAGTGACTATCCTGTGTTCGAGATGCCTCACCTTGTTGTGATAGGTGAAACTATGATCCATGATCTCGATCGTATTCCTCAGCTTGTAAAACATCTCCTTTTTTCCGTCATTTCCGCCCAGTGCATATTTATCGGATTTTGTCTGGAGCGATAATATCGAACACTTATGAACCAAGAGTTCGCACCCGTCACTCACTAGGACTAGAGGGTCTTCAATCGTTATTTTGGACTCCAATTGTGGAAGTATATGCTGGAAATAAGTGAAAACGGCTTCCTTGTTTTCTATCGTTTTTGCGCAGCTTGGCCCCACATCAGCAGTATCATTCAGCAAGGATTGGAAGACTTTCATATTGTCTTTAAATGATTTCAGAAGAGAGAACTCACCAATTTCAAAGTCTACTACTGGAGACGAAATGTGGCCTACCAATTTGAGAACTGTCTCAACGGGCTCGTCGTAGTGCTCCTCAATGGACCTCAATGAGAGAATGTTAGTATCCCCATAAATAGCCGCGCTAGGAATCTCGCAAAAATGATAAACCCTTACGGCATCCTTCTCGGTTTCTAATCTTTGGTGTAAAATGAATGCGATGGATGACATGGTGAACTTCACGTTTAATGGAAGTTCGTCCGCTTGGAATGTCAACTTGAACCCGGGGGACTTTTCGGTGAGTCGTGCCAAAGCGAAGGACAGATTGGATGCAGATACCTCAAAGGTCAGCAGACGGGCCGTGTCGATGAGCTCTGGGTGTCTGGAAAGCGGAATATCCCTGATTACTACATTTTCTGCGGTGACGTTGAATTTTTTCAGCATTGCGACAAAGTCACTGGCTTTTAGAAGTTGAGACTTGATGTGCTCTATGCACCCAGTAGGATCGTCGCTGGGGTCCAGCCCGTCAGCGTCGGAGGGCGATGATGACCTTTTCCCTTCGCGATCGTTAGCTGACCCGCTTCCAAGCTGGTCATCACCGTCCGACTTGCGTGTTTCCAGGAGAGTAAGTAGTCCATCGTAGGCCAAAGACAGTCCTCTTACTTTGAGATCCACTGTGAGATCTTCAAGAGGCAGCAGAGGTCTTTGAAAATTGAGCTCACCTGTAAGATCTATCACAGCTCCCGCACAAGATGCTACCTCGCCAAATGCAGCATCCTTCATCAGCATGGAGACATATATTTGGGAGCCCTTGCCCTCAAGTCGCACTGTTATGCTATCGATCAACACGCCGTTGAGCTCTGTTTTCTCTAACACAAAATTGTACCGCCGAAACAGGTTCAAAATATGTATCACGAGCCATTGGGCCCATCGTGGAATGCTGAAATAGTTTTTCGGACTCTCCTGTGTACTTTTGGTGGCTTCTTTCACCGATTTCTTTCTCGGCAGGTCCAGTTGCAAGCCGTGGACGACTACTCCATGGTTCCAAAGAGAGTAGTATACGAACTTAATCTTGAGCCAGTTTTGTATTTTGAGCGATCTAAGCCTCAATCTAAAGGGATCTATTATCCCAACGGATACTCCCAGAAGCTTGAATATAACCCACTGAAATGCGGTCCATGCCAAGAGCACTCTGATTATTAACCAAACCGGCTTGGCAAGATCATTTTCCCAACAAGACGCACCAAAGGCAAATACCGATGTAATCATTAGCAAGCTATTATTGAAGTACCAATGGATTTGGATACTTGCAAGCTTGGCTGGCTCTTGGTCTCGATTTGTGCTTGAAAGTTGTATTCGTCAATTCAAGGTTGCTCTACTGAAGGGCCTATAATTTCTGATTGAGTGAATTTTTGTCACTGTAGACGAGAGTGACGATCTTTTAGCTATACAATTCCTTCAGGCCTAGGATCCAATCCTTGGTGATGAGAAGAACGGGCGGACGAGCAATCAGCACATCTTCTGTATGGCTTAAACTTGACCTTGTATTAATACAGGCAGAACGGAATTTGAGAATTATTCATGAAAGAAGTACATGTTTTCAAATTTTGCCCGTACTTCAGACGAAACCTGATGGATCTCATAGTTTTGGAAGGAGCACGCTTTGAAGTCGATGAGACATTGGCCCGGTATAGAGGCAGGGGAAAAACCGTAATCGAAAAACGCTGTACACTAGTTGTTTGTATCATTATGTACGAATGCGTCGCTGTCGTCGATAGCACACAAATAAAATTTTGATGAGTGGTTTACGACTACCAGAGCCTTCAAGGTTAAGTCCATCACACGTATGATATTAGCGTAATAAGAAGTTTAACATGAGTACCAAAAAGTGCTTGCAAGAACCGAAATAGCCAAAGAAAAAATACACGCAAGTGAATGACCGGTGTTCGTGTGATGTGATATAATCTTCTTTTACTGTCATGGCAGACAAGGTGGTAACGAACTGACAACACACTCTGTCTGAGACGACGTACTCGATGGAATGCACATTTACACCCATACTGGTGTGGGTAAATATTGTTAAACATTTGGGTTTGCCGGACTCCATTGGGAGCCAGACATTGTTTTGGTGAGGAACATGTACATTTTGTAAAACAACGCGGCAGGTTAGGGTTAGAAATAATTCCGACCATTGCCCTCTCGAGATCTTAATTTTTCTGATGGCTTTGAGAACTTCATAAAAAAAGGGACCATCTACCGCTATATCGCGAGGCAAAAATGTGTTATTAACGATGCCGTAGATGGCTATTTTGGACAGATATCAAAGCATTCTCATGGGCTTAAGGAAGGCCTTCAATGACACGATTATGGGTCACACATATCTCAACTGTAGTTCTTTCACTCGTCACCATGGATATGCGTAAGAAGAGCGTTATTTTCCACGGTGCTCACGTGACCAGAATCACTGCTGTAAAGGTCAACTGGATAAAAAGTGATAGGATTCGGAAAAGACCCAGTGTCGCATTGGAAGATGATATATGCCTCTTGATATTAGACCTTTTCAAATTGATCAGCTAATTCTTTGTTTGGTTTTCTTGTAAGTTGGGAATTTGGATTGTCGTTGGCGGGATAGTAATCTTTCTGGATTCAATACCATCATCCGAAGCTTAATTTATATAGCTTTCTCGTGGTTCCTTCATATTCAGAATAATTTTAAGCAATTTGGAAGCTATTCCAAATGCCAATTGGGCTACGGAGCTAGTGTTTCTCGATACTCAACGCACGACAAAGGTGAAAAAAAATAGGACCTAACAGAATATCAATCTCTATAGGAACAAACAAGTACGTATTCTATCCAAAATTCTTTGAAATCTCAGCGGTTTTTTTTTCCGCCTCTCAAATTCTTTCTCTTTATTAAAGACATCTAAAAGAACGCTGACGCTGATTAAAATCACAACTGAATCGCCTTTTTTCAGAAAGTTCAAGTGGCAGGTATAGCCATATCTGCAATTTCTCTTCTTCAAGCCATTAAAACGCACAAATATCACAACTATCTGGTCTGAAAAAATCCAGTTTCTCAAAACCAAGCTGTTAATTTTCCCGCTCGCTTCAAGATTTTTCACCTCTAGTATTTAGTACCACTAGAAAGCCCGCATTTGTGAAACTCTATTGAAATTTATGCAATCTCTATTTTCAACTCATGCTTCAGGATATTTCCAGTGTCAGTGTTCAACCTGCCTTATATACTCTTTCAAATATTATCATCAACACCTTGGCTCATCGCTAATAGTGAAAAAATTTTAATTATTGAAAAATGACATCTTGAGATGAGCTAGCTCGATGAACTCACATCATTGTTGAAGTTGACAATCAAGTAAGAATACCTCTTGAAAGGTACGTTTTTTCGGCATAAGAGAATATAGAGTCTAAAATTCCACACGGCAAAATGGCACCTCCTAAGAAAAGCGTTAAGATGGACCTTAACTCGTTCTTGAACGACGAGTCCTTTGGTGAATCGTGGGCTGAAGAAGAAGTTGATTTGGAAAAGATCAACATTCCTACTCAATCGACAAGAATGGGAGCCAAACCAGGCTTGGATTCGTTTGGTGGTGGTTTCGGTGGCGGTAAGGGATCACGTTTGGATCCAGCGTTGGGAAATGAGAAAACGGACAGAGTGCAATACGATATCCCCAATTACCCACCCTACAGAGCTGTGATCAACAATTTGCCGTGGGATGTATCTGAGGAAGGTATCAAGGCGTGGGTGGAAGACGGTTTGAACCGCCCAGGTGCTGTGGAAGACTTGGCAGCGCCCAAGGACTACAACGAACCTTCAAGACTAAAAGGGTTTGCATTTGTAACCCTTTGCGACCGTGAGGCTTTAGAGGCTGCTCTAAAATTCAATGCTACCAAATTGAACGAGCGTACCGTTTATGTTTCCGTTGCTGCCCCTAACAAAGGTGGTTTCAGAGGTGGTGACAGAGGTTTCGACGACATGGACTGGGGTGCCGCTAGAGGCTCCGCCTTCCAAGGCTCTTCCAGAAGAGAAGAAGTTGATATCGACTGGAGCAGTGCCAGAGGCTCTGGTTTCCAAGGCTCCACTGACAGAAGACCAAGAGCAGAAGAACCAAACTTGGACTGGGGTGTTGCTAGAGGCTCTGGATTCCAAGCGTCCAGCGAGAGAAGACCAAGAGAAGAAGTGAACCTCGACTGGGGTGTTGCCAGAGGTTCTGGTTTCCAAGCCTCTAGTGAAAGGAAGCCTAGAGCTGAAGAACCAAACTTGGACTGGGGTTCTGCCAGAGGCTCCGGTTACCAACTGCCAAAAGACAGAAAGCCAAGAAGAGAAGAACCCGATCTAGACTGGGGTTCTGCCAGAGGCACAGCCTTCCATGAGAGACCTGCCAGAACCGAAAGAAAATCCAGACCTGAACCAGAATTGAACTGGGACGGAGCTCGCGGCTCCAACTTCGGTCAATCGCGTTCGAACTCGAGACAAACCGGTGCTAAGCCAACTGCTAAGAACACTACGACTAACAAGGCTCAGGAAGGTCCAAAGATTCAAAAGTCGGCATACGATGTTCTTTCAACAGAGGATGATGATGAAGAAGAAGAAGAACAAACAGAAGCAACATCCGCTCCAAAGGCCTCTGAAAAAGACACGTCCGTCGAAGACGTGACCAAATCCACCGCTGAATTGTCGGTAGCTGGTGACGAGGATCAAGAATGGGAAACTGTTGGCAAGAACTAAATTGTGAAATATATAATAACAGAGATTTAACAAAGTGGGATAGCACATTCCACCATTTACAGCCCACTGTATCCGATATGTATGTACGATAATTAAAATATTAAGCTGTAAAATGTGGTGATTTTTGTAGAGCATCGAGTGTGTAGAGGTTGCACTATGATGATGTATAACACAGTGTACATTTGAACAACGTGCGAAGAAAATAAAACTTGGCAAATAAAGTTTGAATGCGACAAAAAGAAGATGAGGCTAGTGGCGTACCTAGGTTTTTGGCCTTTTTGCTTCAATTGGATGTCAAGATCTCTTTTCTGAAGTTGAAGGGCAAGACATCATGAATGGTCTTACGGATGGCTCGGAGTGGGAATTCCCCGGATCTTTTGAACTTACCACGAACTTAGCTTCACAAAATGAAGGAAAATGACTGAAAAAAATCCAAACCCACGCAGGTTTCGAATCAAATGTTTTAGTCCCAAAGAGTAGCCACTAAGCCATCGATTAGCAGTGACACCAATGAAATTCAAAGAACATTTTTTAAGATGAACTCAAGAAATTCGATACTTCACCAATTCAATAAATAAAGAGTAAAGAATTTCATGCCGTATCGGAGTTCGGATTGGAGCATACTCCGATGAGTGTCTTCTTGTTCTGACAGCATTATCAGCTTTGATCTATTCTGTCGCTGACACGTGTCACGTGCCTGTCCATTTTCCATTGAAAGCCATAATCCATCAGAGAGTTTCTGATCCAGGTAAGAAGCACTTCATTTGCGTTCGAGTCATTTTCAAGCTTGATCAGAAGATGATTTTTAGACGCGCACCTTCCATACATACGTACAAATATATTGTTTTGGAAAGTATCACATGCGTAATTCTTTAAGCGCAATGAACTAACCTTTTGACGTATCTGATCTTTTCCTTTGATTCAAATAATAAATTTGCTTGTCGGACTTAATAAAATATCAGTTATCTGGTGTTACGTCGTCCTTGACTGTTTTTGTTCGCCTGACTATTCAACGTTAGTGAACAATTAATATGACACACTTAATGTCACCTTATGTTTCCAAAACATTAAAAACACCAACCTTACCAATTTCTTCAAAACAATCAAGAATCTATCGACCAAAATAGCCAATCGTCCTCCATATCCAAAGTTAAGTTTCACTACTTCCAAGCATGAATCTCACGGTTTTCATCCAAATACCATGTTTAAACCATGTAGTACCCATATCACTTTTCACCAATATGTCACCACCAATAGGACCAAATGTCGGAAATGACCAACGTAGACAGAAGCAGTTGAGAAAGTCAAAAACCACTAACAAAATCTGCCAAAATTTGATGCTGTCCTTGAAATATTCAGCTTCAGCTGTCTATGAAGCCTTAAGATCTCGTGTAGTTAGTGAGTACGTATTTAGTGACACAATATCTCTTTATGTCTCTAATGTCAGTTAGTTAAAATGACGATTTCGAAAATAACTCGAAGAACACGCCATCACCGAAGTCTTGAGCGCGCTATGAGTGGTGATCAACACCACAGAGACCATGTTTCTAGTGTTTTCACCAATATAACAAGTCTAGAGCGTTCTCGGCGAAAACCGCTCGCTCAAAAACCCATAAACCTGTCTCATTTGGTCCAAACTCAAAAAACACAACAGCGAAGCGTTTCTAAAGACACAGCAGCGATTTCACGGAGCTCAATCTCCAAATTGATAGTCACACAACGTCAAAAGCGTCCAGATAATGCTTTGAAACCGATGGCTGGTCTTTTAAGCTCAAATCGCTCTTTACAATTCGCGAAATCCGAACACCGCATTAGACCCCGCCGAAAGACACAATCGTCATTTCAAGGTACTGGAAACCTGGTCAATAAGATCATGAAGAGCGTCAATGCTTTTGAGACAAATTTGAGACTCCAAAGACATAGATCAAAGCCTGTCCAGTTTGACATTTTCATCAGCGCAAAGAAAACAAAGCTTCTGTCGCCCACAGAACTCATGGTCATCACAGAAGACTCTACTGAGTCGAATGCGCTCATACTGCATAGCCATACCGTTTCTAACGTTGCACAACGACGAGGAGCCTTCAAACTGCTGTTAAGCTCTCAATCAAGCTTAACACTATATTCGGGTCTCAAATGGTATTTTGAGTGGCAGGTGTTATAAGATTAGCGGAATCTGCTAGTAAATACTCAACTGGCTTGAGCAATTGTTTGGCGATTAATGATTCCATAGGTTTGCTAACTTTCTATGTAATCGTTTTAAAAATAATGCAATAATGATGATGACAGAGAAAAGGTCAGAGTTTGTCAGATATATTATGCAAAACTGACTCTTGGTACCACTTCAATCGAGTACAAATGATCTCTGCCGATGCTGTTACGGTCAGTTTGTGCATGCATGTCGCGCTAGTCCGAATTGGTTGCACACTGCAAACATAAACCTGCTGCTAAAAGTTCTTATTTTCTGAGAATGGGCTTTGAGCCGCATATTGGTGTCATCACTGACCAAGACTACGAAATGAAATGGTTCGTCCTCAGTTGTAGCGATGTGATTCTGATGTGTCTCTTTGGATTCCTTGTTGAGATTCTGGAATTTGTTTTGAGCTTTGTAAACTGCCTCAATGACAAATTCGTCGACGTGGGAGCGCCAGGTGATTTGTTCTTCAAACTCTAAATGTTCCTCCAAATGTGTGGCAACGTTGCCAGTGAAGCGTAATGGGAGCAGCTTCTTCTCACTGTACAATTGTCTAACCGTTATGACGGCTCGAGTAGCAGCTTCCACGACGCTCTCGTCTTTTGACTTCCTGAGAAAACGAAGCTCCTGAAACGTCGTCAGACATATCGCAAAGCGAAGAAGGCCGTTGGTTGCCAGCTTGTGAACATGAGCGAAATGGCGCAACCAGGATGTAGCGTCGAGCACAAAATAGGAGACTCCACTATCACAATAGCAAGATAAGTCCCCATAGGGAAACTTGTTTATCAAGGTCTGCTCAATAAACTCGGGGTCCATACACGTGTCGAGCCATTCTCTTTCTAGCTTATCGAGCTCGTTCGTTTGTGGCTCGTTAGAATTAGTGAAACCGTCCTGCCCGTTGTACCTCACTGTATTGAAATCATCTCCTCCCTGAATTGCTCCCTTCTCCAGATTTCCTGATGTGTACAAAGAGCACGTAATGAGTCCACCGGCCTTATTGAAACATGTATAATCTGGGTGAAGTTGTCTGTAGCCTGGGAAATCAAAAATACTCTCGCCTTCAAGCATGCTGAGACCCGGAGTTGCTTCAAATGACAAATTTTTCGGGCTGATGTCCTCAAAGTATGAGAGGACTTCTGCTAAATATGCAAGGTTTTCTGAGTAAGTCTCATTTCGTTTGAACTTGAAGGAGAAGTTTTGTAAGGGGTGTCCCACTATTAAAGGACGTCTCGAAGGAACAGGAACTGTTGATAGAGCAAGTCCTACATCGTAGTTCTCAGCTAATCCCTTAAAAATGAAAATTAAACGGCAAGTACGTTTCCAGAATTTTTCGCCGGTTTCATCTTCTTGATCAAACCCTATGCCATCAGCAGGCCCATCCAAAAATGAAGAATCCTTAATCCCCGCATTTTGAAAACTTTCATTGCCAACATCAGACTTCTTCGAAAGAACATCAAACCATAACGTACCCCAGCATTTCCATACTTCAGGCAAGTCTTCATTTCTGCTGAAATGCTCGACTAGAGCCTTGACATCCACACTGTCATACTGCTCACACAAAGTGTCGATTGGCGACGTTTTGGAAACATTGTCGAGTGCAAATGCGATAAGCATGTTCAAAAAATTGATAATGCTTTCCCATGGTATCACAAGTCTTACCAAAAATGACCAGAATTTCCTCAGCTCCTCAGTCGGCAGAGCTTCGATTCTCACTGCTAGAGACAACAGAAAATATGCCCATGGTAAAAGATGCGCGGCACCGACAACCAATGGACCGTGCAAAAAATTTCTTAGTAGAATAGTGCTACACCGCATCGAGGTCAGATTAATGTGATCTAATGATAGTTTCCAAATCTCAATGTTTTCTGGAAACTCATAAGCGATTTTAGGCGAGTCCACCGTGTCCAGATATTCTTGAGGGTTGTTCATATTAGGCGGATCTACAGCGTTGGAGCCTTTCGATTTTCTTCTTTCTTTGCGTTCTTTTCTCTCTTTCAAAAACTTCGGTAGTTCGAAAAGAAGCGCAAAAGGATTTTTTGGATCCCCAAAGCCTACTAGTTGTAGAATGTGTGATTCGGCAAAAAGCGGAGCATGTCTGAAGAAGTACTTTATGCGTTCTCCGTCCTGCAGAAACAAGTCACGATGACTGAAGAAGTCCTTGGAGCCAGAGGAAAGGCCAAATTTGTGCTGAAAAAAAGTCAGCACGACCTTTTGTAGTTCGGGGCTTTCGAGGAAGCTTGACAGAAGCATAACTTCGCTATGCTTAAGGTAGTCTACCATCAGAGAGTTTCGCTGATTACCAACATTTCTTTCGGCAAAAGCTCTTTGATAAATGTTGTCGATGACAAGCTGCATATATTGCTGCGAAGGAATGAAAGTGTCACGACAGAAGACGCTTTTGCCTAGATTGACGAAAGCCTCCAAAGTGTTTTGCTGGACCGTAGACATATGATAGTATAGCTTACCGTGTCCATAGATGCATGCAAGAGCTTGATTATACCAATGCTCAGCACTCAGCTTCCAGTCGATGACCCCTGTGGGATACAGAGCGATAGCCATTCTCGAAAGATCTCCTAGTCTTTCAAGCCAAGGAATTGCGTGCTTTGGAGGCATGTCATAAAGCATGTTGGAGATGGAGTTGAACACATGAGTTATGAACTGACAGCATACTTCTGGGTCCATAAAATTGGAGAAATTCTTCAAAACGTCGAGGAAGGTGATTGTTCCGTTAACCCATAATCGACGTTCAATGCGGTATATGTTCACAATTTCTTGACCTATTAGTGAATCGCGCTCTGGCTGGCTTGGGAGTAGCGCGGTAGTTATGAACGCAACGTAGTTATTGATGAGTTCCGCGTTCACTTTGTAAATCGCCCATAAGTTTTTCAGGTCCGTTGTTTGAGAAAATGTGAGTTGCGAGCATCGCTCTTGAAGTTCAACTTCTTGTTTCACGATGCTGCGATAAATGTCTTGCAACTTCTGCACGAGTGCCTGACTCGTTTGGCTCGAAGTTTGAGCAACTGGTTGAGAGTTATCGTTAGGGTTATTGTTATTATTATTGTTGCTTTGGCTACTGCTGTTTTCATTGTTTTCGTCGTTATGCTTTTTATCGCTGCTGCTATTGTTGCTGCTATTGTCGTTGCTGGGATTATTAGTTTTTCCAGGATTATCACCCGGAGTGTTAGTTTTATAGTCAGAATGCTGTGATTCGTGATAGTTATCACCACCACGGGTAAACGTGCTAGGTTTTTGGTCAAACGCAGCGTCTGAAGCGTCCTGTATGCTGCCGGACCTTACATGATGCTGCCGATAACTTTTCGACGACCTTGCATTTGCCATGCTGCTAGTACTGCTGGAGTTCCTACAAGACTCCGGCAATGCAACACTGCCATTGTCATTTACTGCTGCTGCCTGATCCAAATTGGCGCTCGATGTTGTTGGGAGATAGGAAGGCGAGGATTCGCGATAAGACGATACTCCCGAGAGCAACGGCATTGGTTGGTGCGCCGCAGGTGATGTTGAAGCCATTCTAAGGCTTCCAGCGCCTAAGCCTGGCGTTCTTGATTTAAAGTGGGCTTTCCGCGCTGCACGACGTTTTGCAGTCCCTGGATCCCCCACGTCAATTCCATAAGAAAGATGTCGTTTCTGCTGAACGGGATATGATTGCTCTAGCTGAATATTCTCGTGAGACAGCCCCGAGTGCTCGATATTCATGTCTTGAACAAAATCCATGATTTTGTTATACTGCTTAAACCTCCTTCAACCTGAACAAATCACCCACGAAAATCGGTCCCGACAAAACTCTGTAAGCTGCGTGTAGCCGTGACGGAGACTCAAAGTAAGACTTCCAGGTGGCGAACGGTTTAAAGCTTTGGACTCTAGATCCTTTTTAGAGAGATGTTTGATACCCGTACCCCCTTCACTATTCTATTAAAATTTGCCACGCTTTAATCAAATATCACCATGTACGTTGTTGAAAAAGGCATTTAGTATAAGGCATGGGATTCAAAGCAAAGATTTATGCTCGTTGATTTGGGTTCGATGGTTTGGATAACCACAGGATACTCTGGTATAATATTTATTGAATGTTGTTCGTTTTGCTCCGTTTGTCTTTCCAGATTTTGTTTTGGTTAAGAGTCGTTTGCCAATGACAGATTAGTACAAGGTGACCATTTCGACGATGGGTCTTTCATAAAGATGGCAGCTCGGGGCTATGCCCAGGGTAGAATTAGGATCGGTGGACTGTATTGAGTTTCCAAGGACACGGGTGGCGATACCACACTCTGCCGTTGTCCGTCATGGACACTGTGAGACTGACAGAAGGATAAAATGAATGTTTGCGACTATCACGACCAAAGTCGCCCAAAAGCCTGATTTCCGGATCGCCGCTCGCCTAGATAGCATTGGAAAGAGCTTCATGAGGCACGGTAGAATGACCTTTGGGTAGTGCGGCGAAAAAAAAGAGTCGGTTCAGCTGGACAAATGTGATGCAAAAACTCGCTTTAGATAGGCGTCTAGATTCGGACGATTTCCAATGCCTTGCTTGATTAACCAGTCACTACTCGAACTCGTCGATTGTCTCCAGAATGGTTTTGACACTTTCGATAACGCTGCTTACGCCAACTCTGAGTACTCGATCGTCGAGGCCTTCAAAATCGAGACACAAAAGGGAGTCCTTACTGGAGTATCGAACATGGAAATCCTGCGGCTTCAAAATGGGGTCTGGACTCAAGACCTTTGTCGCGATTTGCGCCTGTTTGGCGGACTCAAAGGGCACTTCGAGATGTCTAAATTAAATTATTGTTAGTGTTTTGGTGGGGTCCCAAAATTTCGAAAAAAAACCCTCGACTTACAGAGCATAGAGCAGTTGGTTCTCGCGAGTACCTTTCATTCTAGAAAATCCGGATTGATTCGCGGTGTCTTGCCAAAGAACAATTCTCAAGTCTTCTTAGACTGAATCCGATGTACCACGATTATGATAATTACACCAATTACCGCTTGATACGTCAAAAGTGACATTTGTACCAGAGCACCGACGCCAGGTCGATAGGACCTCTATCATTGTCAATTTGTGGCCACATACCGCTCACCCCAGAGTAGTGCTCCGAGATTCAGAAGTTGAGTCTTCAATTTGAGACATTTTTTGCACCCTGGACACATTTTCGAGAAAGAAAGATCTTGACACCAGGAAAATCGGTGAGTACAAATCGTCAAAAGAACCGAAAATTTCTGTCAATCCAGCTTTTTATGTCTGATTGAATTTCCATTCTTAACCCAATAATGAAAGCTCTTTCTTGTCTCAAGGCACTTGGAGACTGTCCTCAACTGATACCATCATGCTCAGAGTAGAAGCAGCAGAGTAAAAGTCCCGTGACGCGTTCAGATCACTATCGCCTCTTCTATCATTATCCATTGTCTGACTCGCGTTCACATGACAAGTACACATCGAGATTTGCCCTTAATTGATCAATTGCTTCGAGCAATGGCAATGGCGAGAGCACTTCAAACAAGAACAACGTCTGGCTCAAGCCTGCAACACCTTCTTTCCAACCAGATCCCTACATTTGCCTCGTATCATTACCTGGATGACTCAACAAAGTACTATTCCACTTGTCAAAGTGGGAAAACAGCACTTCAAAGTTCAAGCGGAAAATGAGGATGACCATTACCTGTCTTTCAAACTCGAGGTGGAAACAAATGAGAATGATGGAGCCGACACTCTCCGCCAAGACTTGCTGTGGTCCGACGCTGAAGTAGTGGTGTTGGATTCCGTAAAATCTGGCCTTGGTCGTAGCCCTGAAAACGATTTCTATACTAATGTAATCAAGCCTGTATTCGAGGAGCTCAAGGTCTCGGCACGCGTCATTCGCACAGAGAGTTCGAATTCAGTGACTGAATTTGCAAAAACTTTGAAGGCGTCTTCCCCAATTACAATAATCATTTTCATCTCCGGTGATACCACCATCTCTGAATTTATAAATGGCCTGAACTCGAACCATGCCATTGGGAAAGAGGATAAAAAATCCTCTAGTTTGTGGTTTTTACCACTTCCTTTTGGCACCGCAAATGCCTGGGCCACTTCTCTGGGTATCAAAAATCCCGTTGCTGGGTTTGGAGACTTTTTGCAAAATAAGTTGAGCCCTCAGCCGTTTCCTCTTTACAAGGCCAAATTTCCTAACGCCCATGAAGTGGTCTTCTTTATTATCTTTTCGATTGGTTTCCATGCTAACTTGCTCCATCTGTGCAAAGAAAAACGCTTTGACAATATAGGAGTGGAGAAATTCAGAATCGCTGCCCAGGAGATATTGCAAACTTATGAGCTTGATTATCCTCTACAGTTACCATCAAAGTTGCCCACTCAACACTTTGCGTACTTTACTCTAATCAACACACCCTTTCTGGAAAAGACGTACATGCCCTCTCCGTCATCTGATCCGCTGAAGTCCGAACTTCACCTCCTGGGCTACATCGCGGCCTTCGATAAGACCAAGCTTATCGAAAAAATAATGAGAGGTTACTATAATAAGCCTCGAGAAGACATCTCTGTGGATGGCGTCGTCTATGAGCCGTTTAATGATGATTTCGAGGTTTCTTTCGAAGAACTGTCCGAAACGGACCCCAATACCAAAACTGAGATCTGTTGCGATGGTCATCTCCTTAACATGCGTGATTTGCAGGTTAAAGGAAAGGAGTTTGACGGGACAGTTAAAATTGAGTTCCTCAAAGAGTATTCGGCTTTTGATTTGAAAGTCTTGACACCCAAGTAAAGTGCATCAAATAATTTCTATCTCACTATCACTATCGATGAGACTCTGGTCTAATGAATCCTGATTTTTGAGCTTCTCGGATTTTTGGAAATGTTCCTTCCAAATTCTTTCCCTTCTGAGTAGCCTTTTCTTTTGGTCCTCTTTGGATGGGGTCAGATCTACATGTGTTTTCTTCAATTTCATAATCTCTTGAACTTGCGGCGACTTGAGGTTGCTGCTGCCCTGACGACTGTGAATCAGCACGTCCTTCATTTTTCCCTTGGTGGGATCGAAACCAATGCCCTTCATTAAACCACTAGTCAAGGCCTGCTCGGTCGCCTTTTGCATTCTTATTTGTTCGCTTTTTTCTTTGTTCTGGAATAACTCTGTATCTCCCTTGCCCACGGCTTTATCGATTTGAGCTAAAATCGCTTTATCTTTCTCACTGTCGCGTAACTTTCGGCGCTTACTTTCCAAGTTGTTCAGCAAGTCAGGATTTTGGTAAGAATCATCAAAAAAAGCACGAGCATAATTGGGATTACTGAAGTACAAGGTGTTTTGCGTCTCACGATCTTGGGCCTGCCCGCCGTGTTTGTCAGGTAGAAGCTCGAACTTTTTTTTAGTGGAAGAATTGCCGTAAAGAGCTTGCCGTTTTCCGTTTTTGGTCGGAGATCGAAGCGGTGTGCTCCCATTGAGCTCTACTCTCTGAGCATTGACTTGTCGAAACCTCACGTCTTGATGATACTCGCATCTGTCGACACTGGACTTATTGATCGGTGCACCACATGGCTTGCCCGTGGTCCTGTTGGGGATTTGGCAAAATCCAAGATGTTTGCTTGTTCCTATCTCCAGTATACAATCGTAGTTGTGTCGGATGGATAGATTGAAGGATTTGACAACACTTCCCGAGAACTCGTCATTCGAAACCTGCGTGGGTCTCCACGGTAAAACATCAGGATTCAAGATGGCAATGACATCTCCAACTCTAAGATTATAGTATTTCTCGACGTTCTTGTTGCCAAACACATAAACGTCCAGGTTATGCTGAAAGTCTGTAAGTGTGAATTTGAAGTATTTTGCAGGCTTCGATGCGGATGTCAGCTTTGGCACAGACTTGGCGCTGATTATTCCGGTAGCCACCCAATTGGCATAATCTGGCTCACTGAATTTTGGAGGACGCACTTTACTGAAAAGTTTCGGTAGCCTGAGAACCTTGATGTTGCTGAAAGTTTCTTCCAGCTCATTGGCGGGCACGTAGCGACGCACAATCCAGCACCCAGTGTGATTTTCTCTCTCATCAACTAGTATTGGTTCACGTCGTCTAGAGTCCTTTACACCGGCAAAAGTGTGAATACGACAGTTCAATAGATCGCTTTTATGTCGGACTTTCTGTTCCTCTGCTTTGCGCACGTTGGCAAAATTGTCTGCGAAATATGACGTGGTATTTCCAGCGTGCGGGGCTTCAACAGGCACGTCACCGGTGGCACCAAGATCAAACTTGTTGAAGCTGCTTTCTGCTTCAGTCCGTTTGAGGCTAGTCCCACCCACTGCGGGCAGAGCCCGTTTTTTTTGCGGGGAAGCAGGAATTTCCACTTTTGTTCTGACAAGCTGACTCAAGCTCTTACGTTGTTGTGCCTTGAGTCGCAAACGTTCCTGGAGATCCTTTCTTTGTTTTTCCAATTCTTCCAATTGACAGTGAACTTTCCGCCTTTGTTAACAAACTGATCGCATACTAGATCTCTCGAAGCCGGTGTTCGATGCTTCCACCTTTTTAAACATACTTTTCGAGTCTTCTTCCTCATCAGAAGTCACCACCTCATTAGGATCGAAACTCCTGATCTCTCGAGGATCCTCTGTAGCTCCTGCCATTGTTTGGTCAATTACGCTGTGACAACGAATGGTTCGTGTTCCTCGAGAGATGCGATGCCCATTATGATAAGTGCTCTAATCTCGCAGAGCTGGCCTTTGATTGAAATAGTCACGTGCTAGGTTTACCACACATCAAGCCATAAAAAGCTGTCAAAGCCATTCGTTCAGTCAGTTGAGATCACTGAGTTGGCATTATCTCATGCCGAGAAATGGAAATTCTTGATGTGCTTTATGATGATGATGATGATGATGATGAACATGGTATTCATATTTTTTGAGACTCTTGTGTTCTTTGGATTTTCGGTTTTTCCATCTTTGGTGTCGTCTTGAACTGAACTGACATCTTTCCTTCCGTGACGTAGTCGAGAATAAGATTCTCTTGGATACTCTGAGTGTTCTCTGTTGGAGTTTTGTGAGAAAACAGGAATTTTGTAGGAGTCGAAATATCAATGTTGGCGTATTCTTGTTGTCTGGCTGAGATTCTGGGGAGGCAGGTGTGCATATTTCACTGGCACGACTGTTATCGATAACCATCGCTCTGGAAAAGCCAGTGCTGTATTCTATGCCCTTGAAGTTTCCGTATCATTTGTAGTTTCCGTTCCAATTTTGAAGCTCTTCAAACTCGTTCATCCAATGGGTCAAAAGAGCATGGGAAAAGGGTGACATTGTACGCCTGCTGCTAATAATCAGGGTAGTCTGTCAGTAAACTCAAAACTTAGAATGTACAGCCTTGTGTTTATGCATTTCTTTTGATCAATAGGCGACAGGAAAAGTAGGAAAGTCAACAGAAAACAACTCGTTGCATCCTGGACAGCCCCTAGTTGTAGTTCAATACTTCGAGGGTCTTTCTCACTTCGAACACTGTATTTGAAGAGCGATTTACTTCAACCATAGTTTGGGATATCTTAATCTTACTTCAAGGCTGGCGGCTGCGGCTGCGATAAAGAACGGGAACGAGGCCCAGCAAAGTTCACCTACCATCGGTTTCTTTATAGTGTACGCTGAAATCATAACTCAGTTTGAAAATATAGCTTCCCGAAGTCTCAAACCCAAAATGTCAGGTTTTCTATGAACTTTGAGTTGTGACAGTAATTGTATAAGAAGCAGGAGAAACCCAATTTTTTGGCATTCTTGAGTCCTATATAACGTCAAATTATATATAAGAACCACACCAGGTATATCAAGCCGACGGTGGTGCCAAATGGCAGTTTGGGGCTAGCACGATGCTCGAATCGCTAACATGGCATCACCTTATTTATTTGACAGGATCAGAATCATAATGTACAATAATAACATGCTTTTTACAGAACTTGTATTAAAATTACAACTGTGAGCATACGGCTGACAGATCTCCTCAGGACTCCCCTTCAGGTTTATTTTTCTTTGATTCAGGACCGCCCTCCAGCTGGTGATCCTCACTTGGCCTCTTGGACGGACTTTGAGGGGAAACTACCCCAGAGTCATCTAGTTTTAATCCTTCGGCGCTTTGCAACAACACCGGTGGTTCATTGGGTACCGTAGAACCTACAGCGGCTTTTGCGTCTTGGTGCTCATTTGTCGGAGACATGACTAGTGGTGCAGTTTGAATCGGAACTAGAGACCGCTCGCTTTCGGTTTTCAAAGCTTCTGTAGACCCCTTTGCGGCAGGAGAAATCTCTGTGATGCGAGCCGGCTTTTCTATTTGAGAAACATCTCCATCTGCTGCGCTGCTTGGAGCGCTGGATACTGCTGTTCCCACGCCTGCCGACTTCAATTGAGCCTCTAGTTTCGCAATTTTCCGTTCGAGCAGCGTAGACTTCATACTGGCCTTCTGTTGACCCTCGTTGAAGGCCTTCTGTTTCAATTGCGCCATTTCTTCATCCATCTGCTTCTTCAGTGTCGCTTTCATTATGTCGAGCTCTTGTTGATGTCTTTCCGACACCTGGGCTGAATCAATTCCTTGGTCATTCCGGCTTTGCGCTGAAATCTCCAATGCTCGATCCTGGACTCTTTTTTCGAATTCGCGCTCCAAATCTGTTTTCCGGCTTTCTATAATCTTGTTTATTCTTTCTTCCGTGGGCAAACGAATACGTTTTCTTAACAATTCATTGGCCTCGTCGATTCTCTTTTGCGTTTCCTGTTCGTGCTCCGCCTCCCATTCTTTCCGCAAAGCACCTATGTCGGGAACCTGTTGATTCGAAGCTTCTTGAATTTTTCCCTCGAAAAGTCTTTGCTGCTCTGCATGCATCTCTTCAAACTTACTTCTGATCTCAGCTTCCTTTTCTAAAATGAATTTCTCACTCTGGATGGTCAATTCTTTCCTAGTCTTTTCAATTTCAGCAGAGTGATCCTCAGTGGAGGCCTTCACGTCTTTGAGCTGTGCTAGTTCAATTCGGGAGTTTTCAAGCAAAGACTCTAATTCGCTGATCCTTTGCTTCAGTTGTGTGTGTTCAGAGTGGAGTTTGCTGACATCTGAGCTTTCGGAAGATATTTTCTGCAATTCTTCCACTTTGGCCTCGGCAGCCGTCAATTTTTGAACTAAACTCTCAAGTTCACTCTCTGATGGGCGCTCATTGCTTTCATTTGATTCAAGATTAGCAATCTTCTCGTTTAATTTTTCGATATCTTCTCTCTCTCTTTTTAAAGCGGTCTCGAGTTCTTGTTTTTCGCTTCTTTGTGCATTAAGATCAGCAGTTAAAGTAGTCTGTAAAGTCTTTGCGGCATCGAGTCTCTCACGGGCTTGCTTCTTCAACCTTTGGAATCGGGCTTCTATTTCTGTGTTCAGTTCAATTTTCGAAGCTAGCTCAGCTTTGGCCTGTGTCAGCTCTTCAATTAGCTTCCGATGTTCCTCGGGATCCACTCGTTCGTAAGTGTGCAGAATATCTTGAGTTCTTGTCTTCCACCGGTCGACCTCTTCAGAGGCTAACTCGATTTGTTTATCCTTGGCAGCTATGGAGTGCTTCAAGGAAGAAAGCTCATTTTCAGTCGGCCCGATCGACGCTTGAAGTTCTTCTACCTTCTTTTCGAGTTCACTATTTTGCTCAGACTTCGTCTGCAAATTGCTTCTCAAGGTTATATTGCTTTCTCGCAATAAATTGAGCTGATTCAACTCTTCTAGAACTTTTTCGTGCTCCTCGGTCATTATAGATTGACGAGCTGCAGTAGATTCGTAGCTGTTCAATTCTTCTTTTGCTGTGAGAAGCTCGCTTTCAGATATTCGTAATTTCCGTTGCAGCTTTTTTCTCTCCCCATCCACAACTTCAAGTTTGGCCCGACAGATGTCACATTCTCTTCTCAAGCTCAAAATCAAGTCTCGGCTTTGGCTATCATTATTTTCAGTATAAGTGCCCGAACTCTGCTCTGAGAACTTGAATTCTACTTGGTTGAACAAGAGTCTGTTTTGAGTCAGAAGATCCTCAATACGATGGTTGGCAGCATCAAGCTGAGATTCTAGGTCTCTCTTCTTTGTAACCCACTCCTCTTCCCTGCTCTCCAAGGTCTTCTGCAGATCTTTATGCGCGGTGATCGCTGTTTGCAGTTGATGTTTGATAGTTTCAGATTCTTCTCTAAAGCGATTCATGACCCTTGAAGCATCTGCATGTCTTTGCAGCTCTTCCTCGTATTTTTTATGAGTTTGACTGGTGAGCGCACTTTGTTCCTTCAAATCAAAGGTTAGCTGATCTAACTGCTTTTGATAATGTTCTTTTAGTGTATCGATTGATTGCTGGCTTTCTTTGAAGGCACTCATACGATTAGTGATATCATCATTCTTCGAAGTGAGCTGCTCTCTTTCATCTTTGAGTTTAGAGGCAAGACTAGACAGACTAGTTGTCAAGGTTGAAATCTCTTCTTTCAAAACTTTTTCCTGTTCCTTCGCATTGGCACTTTCGCGAGAATGATCCGACTTTAGTTGCTCATATGCCTCGGTGACGCTGGAAAGACACTCTTCGGTGGAGGCGTTCATCGATTTGTACTCGTCGACCTGCGAGTAAGCTTCTTGTAAATGTAGTTTTAATTTTCCGATTTCAATCCTCAAACTTGGAGTTTGTTCGTTTCCTGTTTGATTGTCATATGATTGCAAAGTACTTGGTACCTGAGCACTTGGCTCTGATGAGGCACTCTGAGCTTTCAGATGGTGCAAAGCGTCCATCTGCAAATTGAGTTTCGCAGTCGTCTCACTCAAAGACTCGTTCAATGAATCAATCTTATTTTGATACCACTGAGACTTAGAGTCGGTAGCTGAAACAAAAGCCTCGAGATCCTGTGCTTTGGAAACCAACTGAGACCGAAGCTGCCTGATCTCCTGATTCAATATTTCAATTTTACCTTCGAAAGAAGATTCCGTGCCATGTATCAAAGCTTCTCGTTCTTTTTGTAAAGTTTGCAACTGAGCGACAAGTACAGAAAGCTCGCTTTTTTCTGAAGTGAGCTGTTCAATGGTTCTTCGGTCCTTTTCGTGCGATGCACGCAGAAGTTCAGAATTGGCAATTGAATTTTTCAATTCTGAGCTCAAGCGCGCAATATGTGATTTGCAATCGATGATATCGGTGACCGTTTCCTGCGTCCTTGCATCTTGTCTGATCAAAGTATCTTGGAGTTTGTCGCATTTTGATGCTACTTCTTTGCTTTCACGCTTAGCAAGCTTCAAAGTTTCATTTGCCAGCCTGAGCCTCTCGTCAGCCAGCGTCCTCGAGGACCTTTCTCTTTCAACTTCCAACAGCAGATCCGCTCTCGTTTTAAGCAGGTCGTTTACCTGTGTGTTCAAAATCTTCAAGTTGGTTTCTGCTTCCCGCCTAGCTATCTGCAGCTGCTCCTCCATTTGCTCTAGCTTCTTGGCATTACTCGCGTCTGACGCGTGATTGTTTGATGACCCGTCACGAGGACCGGCGTTTAGCCTGATTGTTCTCAAGGCGTCCCGTTCCTTAGATATTATTTCAATCTTCAATTCCAGGTCTTGTACATGCTCTTGGAGCCTTGTAATTGCTTCTTTTGCATCGCTGATTACTTCTTTATCGACAACGTCTTCCCTACCATTGGCGTCCCGTTCTTCCCTTTCCAATTTATCAGCCAGACCTCTAACAGTAACCAAGAGCTCAGAGTTCTTTGTTTGGAGCTCCACAATATCTTGAAAAACAACTAGTCGCTGCGATATAACCGCTTGAGTGTCATGATTTGTGGGCTGTTTCTCAGAATTCAATATCTTTTGAACGAATGCAGTTTCCTCATCTGTGAGAGGGCCCTTGGAATCGCCTTTCACCGACGCCTGGATGAGTAAGAACTGAATTTGGCGTGCCAGATCTGTACGCTGCTTCGTCAATTCAGATATCTGAGCTTCGTAATCTCTCACCCGAACATCATTTCTACGGATATCATCGATAAATTCACTTCTGTCACGCGAAACTGATTCCAACATGTAACTGGTTTCAATTAGTTCTTTTTCGAGCATTTCGTTGCGATCTTTGAAGGAGCTGAGCATAGGAATTTTATTCTCAAGCTCTAATACAAAACCTTCCACTTGATTTTGTAGATGTTCTTTTTGACGCTTTTCGTGAATCAACTGCTTCTTGAGTACAGAGATGTCGCCATATAACTTAGGAATGGAGACGCTTTTGTTTGCAGATAAAGTTGGGCTTTGGTTACCGCCGTTGACCTCCTCGGCTTTACCATTATGATCAAGTAGTTCCTGAACTGTATTTTGTAGCTTCTCGATTTCCACTTCCTTCTCTGCCAGCTGAGTCCTGCATTGAGATAACTCGTCGATCAAAGTCGATGTGTCTGATTGGAGCTGTCCAGCCGGTCCTTTACGCCCTAGCTCGTCCTTCAAGGATTTGACCTGGCCCTCCAGTAAATCAGTGAGATGTTGCTTCAATGCCATCTCGCGCGTGAAGTCAGCTCTGTCACTGTTGGAAGTATCGGTCAATCTTTTGATCTCGCCAAGTCTAGCGTCAAGTTGTTCGGTTAAACTTGTGTTCTGTTCCCGCAACATGCCGATGGTTTGACGGGTGCTATGTAGTTCACTTGTATTGGCCTCTGTCTTTTCCAGTAGTTGTGAAGTTTCGTGTTGCGACTTTTGCCTATATTTGTTGAAATTGGCGGTCACTTCTGCAAGCTGGGACTCGAGCCATGAATTGTTAGACTGTGAAAGCCGCAATTCTTGCGCCAATTGCTGCAGCTCACCTCTGTCGCTCAGTTCTCGAGACTTGGCTTCGCGCAAGAACTTCTCAAGCTCCAGGTTTTTATCTCGAAGCTCGTGGGCCTCTTTTAGTAGATGGTCAGTTTCGCGCTGCAGCGTCATATTATCCTGGATTTTTTCATTCAAAAGTTTACCAAGGTCATTCTTGGTACTCTCAAGCATCTGTTTTTGTTCCACGAGGGACTGGTTTTGTAGCTGAGATGTTTCAAGACTAGTCTCGGCAGCTTGAAACTGCATTTCGAGCTTGCATCGAGCTTCTTCCAAAACAACAAATTCCGTACGTAGCTTCTGCACTTGCTGTTCGAGCTCTAGAGCTCTCGCGTTGCTGACCTCCAGTTTTTGACCCGATGCAGATTTCAGCTCGTCTATTACCACGCTGGATTCCAAAGTCTGCGCCTGCAATTGCCGGAACTCTTGGGCTTTGGCGGCAATGGCAGCAGTCACGGAGTGGTCGATGCCGTTCAAAGACCCGGAAGCAACCCCGAGAAATTCTGCTGTATCATCCAGACTTAATTGCGGCTCTTCGAAGGCAGAGGTCATTGTCAAAAGGTGCAAGCCAGCTCACAGATCTGCTAATTTCAAACTCGCACGAAACGATACACAGAAGGGCGCGCGACTCGCTGGTTTCGACCAGTTGTGCGTAACAATTGGAATGGTTTTCGTATCGCGCCACACAGACTTCTTAAGCGGGCCGTTGCTTGTTAGTTTGTGTTGTTTTGGGCTGATACTGTGGTTGTGTTGGCTCTTACTAGATGTCTTTTGACCTGCTATTAATTTACGGGAACTTTTGGAAGCCCTTTGAGTACCCACGAGTACTCTCCCAAACCTGTATTCACGTGATATCACATCGGGACTTAGCCGGGTAACAACGTTCCTTAAGTTTGGATTGGACTGTTTGAACACCCATACACCATAGAAAATACAACTTTTTCGCTAGACGAAAAAAATCTATATCGCGTCGGTACCAGTCAGTTTAATGACAGTTGCGTCCCCACCATCGACGGCAATACCGCACCACCGCTGTAACTCTCTCGAGAGCGTTAGTCCCATGGCTAGGCAGGCCGCCCCGTACAGTGTTTCGCCCAATGTTTCAGCAGTCTCTGCCTAGCTCCTGTCTGCCCAGCCCAGCCCAGCCTAACTTCCTTCTTGGTGTCTGCCTAGCGGTTTCCAGGCTCTCTGCCTGGACTGTTTCCAACCCACGGTAACGCTCCGAATCCTGTCAATATTATCAAGTGTCTATCAAGAGACGTACCATTTGGAACATTTCACATCTTTGACACCAGAAGCAGATCAAGACTCAAAGATGCAAATGTATGTGCAATAGCCATTAGAACCAGTGGAATCAAACTCATGAAAGAAATGCGGTCCGTCGGGTAGAAGAAAGTCATTTGCGAAGCGCCATGGCGAAAATCCAGACGAGATTAATGCTGCTGGTCTGTGTGAAGCCTTTTGGTAACAACAGTGGTAATCTCTAATACAAGAAACCACCCCACAGGAGCAAAGGCTGCGTGACAAGACGCCTATCTGCTGGCACGAATTACGGGGCTGAAGAATTTCAACCATGAATCAACTTTTGACTACCAGTCTTTACCCGCTGGATTCTGTTTTTCCACTCATCTCGTATCTCGTATCCTCCGTTACTAACAACATTTTGCGTACAGTTTTGTCAAGACCTTGACTGGTAAGACCATCACTTTGGAAGTTGAATCTTCGGACACCATTGACAATGTCAAGTCCAAGATTCAAGACAAGGAGGGTATTCCTCCTGACCAGCAGAGATTGATTTTCGCTGGTAAGCAGCTTGAAGACGGCAGAACCTTGTCCGACTACAACATCCAGAAGGAATCCACTTTGCACTTGGTCTTGAGATTGAGAGGTGGTATCATCGAGCCTTCCTTGAAGGCTTTGGCCTCCAAATTCAACTGCGACAAGTCTGTGTGCCGTAAGTGTTACGCCAGATTGCCTCCAAGAGCTACCAACTGCAGAAAGAGAAAGTGTGGCCACACCAACCAATTGCGTCCTAAGAAGAAGTTGAAATAGTCGGTTTCGCCCCCAACTATCATTCTTTCTTACATACGTGCGCTGGTTTGCCAATTGCATACCTCAGCTACATCTTTACGCCTTGTATTTCACCTAAGTACGTAATAAAAAAACTCTTCGGTTTCAGTCAACACACAGGGTTCAAGTTTTCGACATAGACCAACCTTTGATGCAGGAATTCTTTATTTCTATATAGTATTAGATTTCTTATTTGTTCGTTACTTGCGTTTCAAACCGGTTTGTATCGCTCAGTTCCCTTTATCCTTTTGACTATGTTGCGGGCAATACTCTTGCAAAATCGACTTGATTTTTGGTCTTTTGATAGGTTTTGACAAGAAGCCGTTCATACCTGCTTCCAAGCATTCTTCGATATTCTTATCGTCTGCGTATGCTGTTAATGCAACTATAGGATGATTGTAATTGAGATCCCCGCGTATCTTTCTCGTAGCTGAGAGTCCGTCCACACGGGGCATCTGAACATCCATGAATATTAAATCGTAATGTCTGCCGGCTTCATTTTGAGCCTGCACCTTCTCAATCGCATCTTGTCCATCGCATGCTAGATCCACATCATTCAAACCTTCCAGGTTGAGCATACGCCTAATCACCTCCTGGTTCACGTTGTTATCCTCCGCAACTAAAATTTTGCATTCATTAGTTTTCGCCGCTAGTGGGACTGTGTTGGACGATAAGGCTGTACCTGTACTTTGTAAAAAGGGCCGGTCAACACGTACGCTCCCCACGCTTGTTTCGCTCTCAGAAATGTTCGAGGTTTTTAAAGAACTGTCATTGGTGGACGAAGATGTTCCTGGTGCTTCTTGTTCTTTGGGTTTGCCAACCTTGAACTTCACCTTGCGATTTTTCTTACTTTTTGGATTGAATTCGTCTTCAAACGGATCCTTGACGCCTTCAAAAGATATTTCTTTAATCTGTGTCAAGGGTACAGAGAAAGTGAACTTACTTCCAACCCCTACTTTGGATTGCAACACCATCGTACCATGCATCATGGTTGCTAATTGTCTGCAAATAGACAGCCCTAGTCCAGTACCCCCGTATTGTCTAGATAATGTCTGATCACCCTGCACAAAGGGTTCGAAGACGCTTTCTTGCAGCGAGGTCTCAATGCCGGGTCCGGTATCAGTGACTTCCATCGAGATGGTCCACTTTTTAGGCTCTTTCAACTCTCGAACATCTTTGTAGTCATCGCCATTGTCGGCGTTATTGTCCTTGAAGAGTTGTGATTGAAAACGAGCGCCATCATAAGATCCGCTACTAGATTCTGTTTCTATCGACTTGGTATCATCTTCGTCTGCATTCTCGCAATCATCCTCTTCGACCGCCGCAGAATCGCCCTCCTTATCTCTAATTGAATTTCCGTCCTCGCTGGAGTGCTCATCCTTCTTGACTTCGTGCATGTCGCGAGAAGATGGAGAGGATGGCCAGCTGTCACTTGCAACCGATGTGTTGGCGATATTTTCGCGGACTTTGTTATTATCATCATCGTCTGCCTTCCCGCTAACTGGCAAGACGTAAACGTGCTTGTAATTGTCAGCCTTGCTTCTTTCCTCATCGTATTCGCCTATCAGTGTGAATTTCACGTCAACTTTACCATCAACAGGAGTAAACTTTAGTGCATTAGAGACCAAATTCATGATAATCTGTACAATTCTGTTAGAGTCTCCCCACAACATCATGGTTCTCAGTACATTGGGCACAATTGAAATAGTCAGTTTGACGTGTTGATCTTTTGCCAATTTCCCAAAGATAGATTCCACTTGCAAGGCGAGATCATGAATTGTGAAATCCCTTTCTTCAAGCTTGGTTCTCTTCAAAACATTTTTAGAAAAGGTCAAGAGTTCCGTCATAATATGCAAAAGCAGTTCTCCCGATCGGAAAATAAGCTTCAGACTGCTCTTAACCTTCGGCAGTTCTTCTTCCGCCATGGCGATAGCCGTCATACCTAAAATTCCGTTCAAAGGAGTCCGCAGTTCGTGTGATATGTTGGCAATGAAAACTGTTTTAGCTTCGTTAGCTTTTTCTGCCTCTATCTTAGCTGCTTCCAATTGACGCGTACGCGCTCTAACTCTATCTTCGAGAAGAGCATAATGGCGGTCAAGTTCGTCTGTCATTGCGTTGAACGTCTCGGTTAGTTCAGATAGCTCATCAGAAAAGTACCGTTTGTAGACCGGAACTCTAACTTCTACCAAGTGGGAAGTGTTGAACTGGTCTGCTCCAGTGAAGCGCGAATCACTGAGAATAGATCCGCTCGCCGCTGATCGAACATTTCGTAGCTCTGTGGGTGCCGGACCCTCGGGAGTCTTCTCTAAATCTCCTGGAGCATTCTTTCCGGGATATATTCCAGCCGCGGCACCAATTCCATCATGATCTGGTTGAAAACCAATGGAGCGGACTACCGAGCCTGAACGGCGGATTGAACCCGACCTGAAAAGCGAGTTGAAAGATTCCGCTGTGCTGGTACGTTTATGACTGTACAAAGTGCTACCATCGGACCTCAAGCCTCTTCCAGCTGTTATAACTTCTGTTGCCTTTTGAAGTCGTACAATGGGTTGCACAGCCCAGTGCGATAGAGGAAATGTTATCAGACACATAACCACAGCGATCCCAATCACGGTACCAGCAATGATTTTGGTGAGCTTCGTTGATGGGGAGAGAAACACGCTTTCCGGCTGCACTATCAAAGCGGCCCACGACCCGATTTCAAATCCACACGATGAGTATCCAATGGCCACATTTTTGTTAGTGAGGAACTTCCCGCTTTTGATGGAACCGTTCTTGTTTTCTAGTAGCGCATCTTTCAGAAAAGACGCTGACTCGAATGGGAAAAGAAAGTCAGTGACTTCTGAATCCAAGCCATAGGGAGGAAAGACCAAGTGGAATCCAGCCAAATCACTATTATTATAGACCGTGGAAACGATCACCACGGCCGCGTCGTCTAATGCGGCAGTGCTATTGTATACGGACTTCAAGTCGTCTGCTGACATCACTACTGTCAAATAACCGTAAATCATGTCTTGTGACAAGATAATAGATGGATTTGCTAAGATCGGCAAAGACATCGACATCAAATACGTGTCTGTGCCATTTAGCACAGGATCACTCAGATACCCAGTGCCTTGCAGTGAAGACGGCAGTGGCTCGTTTGTAGAGAGTGGAAAAAGCCTTGCGAGCACTTCCTCAGGTATAAGGTTTCCTGTTCCGTTATTAGTAGCATTCAACACGTCCTTGAAGCTCGAGTCGTAAACACGAGCTGCACTGAACAGATTGGAAGAGCTCAGAAATTTGTCTAGTGACGTTGATGCATCGTACCAGTTTTCCTCGCTGGTATTGCCGGCTAAATATTCTGTCAACGCATCCTGTAAAATATCTCTTGATGCCATCCAGTAGCTTTGGTAGTACAAAAAGTTGATATTCTGGTCGATCTGCGAGGATTTCAGTTGTGACGCCACTTGAAGTCGATCAGCTCTTAAAGATTTATAGGTAGATGTAAAATACACTCCTGTGATTACTGCAAGTATGATCAACGACAGTATGGCCACTAAACACACCAGTGCGGTTAGTTGCGCTCGAATGCTCACTGTGAATGGCGGTTGCGTTTTTTTTCGCAGAAAAGCCATGAGACCAGCTCTCTGATTCGAGAGCATGTTCGCAACGCTTTAACCGCTTGATGCAACGCTATTGTGCTTCTTTTTCCGTTTTTTGTGTTGTAAACTTTGAAATATATGTTGACCCAGATGACATGAACTTTAACTAAATTGAATTTCACTACATAACACATCACTTCCTAAGACAGCTTGAAGACATCTGCCGGAAGAGTCGAGTTTAACACCTCCAGTGACGTGCTAAACATCTCAAGCATTGTATAAGACGGCCGGTGTTTGAATTGAAGAGGCTTGGTGGCTCCTGCGCAACTTCAAAGCAGGACTTTTGATGTTTTAATGCTCTTTTTATGAACATGACGGGATAGCTTCCCATTGAATTAGTTGACCGCTTAGGCTAGCCGCGTAAATCGGTGATTTGGGCTTGCTCAACTTCTCATAGCGCATACGCTAACAAGAATTGTCTCTTTTATTCTTGTTCTTCTTTTGAAGCCGTCATTTCAACTCACATTAAAACCAGGTCTAGCGCTGCGACTCCCGGTAAAGAAGAATCAGGATCTTCAGACATCCACTCTTTGCCCATTCGTTGCATCCAGAGAACAAGCAGAGAATGGCCGTTCATATACTGCTTCACAGATACATTGAGCTGCTTAACGGCCCTTTTGCACGCCAGAACCAGCTGGCGAACGTAATTCTCAAAAGTATGCTCATGGGATGCGACCGAGACGTCTTCCAGGCCAGAAGCATCACTTGCGGAGGCCAGGGAGAGGGTGCCGTCTCGGAATGATATTGTGGATGACAAAACGCACGAAATGGAGTATCCGATCCCAACACCAACAGTCAACGATATGCTCCACATTATCCATCGGTTGACATTGAAATTACTGGATTTTCTTTTCTGTGATCTGCGCCGCTTTCGAATCTTGCGAGAGCCCACCTCAGTTTCATAGCCAGAGTCCGCATCGGAGCTCAAACTGTGCAGGTAACGAAGCAAACGATGAACATCTTGATGGTCAGACATTACTGTCAAGTGGTAGATCAAGCGAAGATCATATGAGCGAGAATAACCGCTAAGGAGTCCCGATATCTGCTGCTGCTGTCCACGCTGGCATACAGCAATAATGTTGATGTTTTGAGAAGCTACTTTTTCAAGAAGCGTCGTTTCGTTTTTGGGTTCGGTGAATATGATCATAACGGCACTGTACTGATTCAATTCGCGAGAGTCGAGGCTGTTGGCGTCACAGAAATCAAATAATTTACGGTACGACCGAGGAATATCGCGGTAAAATCGTTGAGCAGGCTTGCCAACGATTAGAATGCAGAACTTTTGGGGTGGTTTTACAACTGACAACTTGGGCATAACAAAGGAATTCGACGAGTTCATGAGACTCAAAGTCACCGTTTCATTGTCGATATCGTTGTCCTTGATGTGATCGTGGCCACTAAGACTTTGAGCACCTGCATTTGCAAAGTTGAGTCCCGATTCACGGTACGCAGCTAATGTGGGAGGATCCAGAGCGTGTGGTGGATCAGAAAATATAGCATTTGCAGCGCCACTGAAGCTGTACTGGTTTGGCGATGGGGACAAAAAATGGTCTGGTTCGTCCTCAGAGGTATCAGACGAAGAAAGAACACCCGCTAGCTGATGTTGCTGCTGTTGCTGTTCCTGTTGTTGCGCCTGTTGTTGTGCCTGTTGCTGTTGCTGTTGCTGTTGCTGGGTATTTCTTTGCTGTTCGGCAGAGGTGCAATCATTGAGAACATTGAGGATAGAGTAATCGGTGCGTCTGATGGACTGCCAGGAGTCGGAGATACTGCGATGCATTGCTTCCGAAGCACATTTTTTGGGAGGTGACGGAGATCGTATGAAATCTGGTCTCTTGAATTTAGCAATCTCGGCTTGAGAAGCTGGTGTATGCTGCTCAGCGCGTTCCAGAAGCTGCAATACCGAAAGATGCGGGTCCAAAATACTGTTTCGTTGGTTCAAGGACGCAGAGGGCAGTGCCGTGGATGCTTGGAGCGACGAATAGTCTGCTCGGTCTCTGGAAAGCTGTTCCCTGGGTGGTGTTGCATATTGACTCATGTTGAGGGGAATGAATGTAATCGAACGCTTAGCTGTTTGTCAAGCCTGGCTTCTTATATCAAACAGCCTAGCTATGAACCGACCAAGAGTTTTGATGCCTGTAAGCACGTCAACAAAAAAGCTACTGGAAAGCGGTATGAAACACGTCTAATGTTCCAGTAGACAAAGATGCCACTAACCTAGACTCAACGCTCCCCAATTCGATGCTTTAAAGATACACTCCAACAACTATCCGATAAAATTGAAAGTGGGTTTTACGCTTTAGTACAGCGTGAAAGCTCAAAAGCGACAGAGATGGATGGTTTTCTCTCTTTGTAGCCTTAAAATGCTGGAAAAAACTCCGGGTTTCGCGCTGTGTGAAATAGCAGCACCTGTGCTATGCCTGAAACCTCTCAAAAGATATAAAATGGTCCTCTCGATTACTTTTAGGGCCTATTACTACGAATCTTTATGTAGTTCTGTCTTTCAGAGACCTAGCTTCCTGATTTGCATCCCTTAGGACATCGGGGGGAAAGCACATCGAAGTGCCACGTGACTGGATGTCAGTAAAATCCAAGTAGTTTGATTTCAAGATTATGAAGCATCGGCGATGTCTATCGCGACTATAGAAGACCTGGATAAACAATGAGCTCTCAAGAGCAATGGTCTCTGCTTTTTTGTATTGAGTTTTGATCTTTTTGTCCAGATTTCCATACTTTTTGCATGAAAGTTTAAAAAGAGTAGTTAAAAATTGCAGAATTTCAAGTCAGAGAATCAGATGTGATAACAAGTGCAAGTCAGCGTTAGCCAGCGTGTGTGTCGAATATCAATGCAGCTGGTTCAAAATATTTTGCTGCTTTTGAGTGCGGTTTCCGATGAGATCACTTTGAACTATAATGTCGTCGAATGGACTAGAATGCAATTGCATGCCGATAAAACTCGTGAAACTTGTGCTTTACGGTATAGACGAATGGCCCAGTTATATGCGTGTATTAATCCGTGTTTGTATTGTCGTTGTATTTAACGTATCTTATCTTTATGCTAATCGAAGAATAGTAGAACAGAATCTGTCGTTCTAGGCTGTCGCGCTTTATCACTTTTGACTAGACTGACGCTGAATTAAGCTTGGCATCAGAAGCGCATCAAAACAACCCGGTCCATAATCATCACCGATTCAAGTAACGTACCGGGCCCGGGCGGCTGTTCGTTCTGTTCTGAATTATCCTTGATCCATACTATTAGTCTTATTTCCTCCTGTTTTTAAAATCTCAAATTTCTAGACCATGCGATTCTTCAAAGTCTCGTAGTTCTGCGACATTATGGCATCGATAACGTCCTCTCCTACGCACTCGCGGAACTCTTCGTCCGTCAGATTCGATTTTGGTCCCTTATAGAATTTCCGCTGCCATAAGAAATAGTAGATCAGACTGATGGCCCAGAATCCAGGACCAATGACGACAGTGTAGTTCATAGAATCCGGTGCGACGCCCTTGTCGGAAGGGAACATCATCATAATGATGATGAACGCTTGGGAGAGGACGGCAAACCAGTTCACGAGTGGAGACCAAAAATCGCCCAAGTAGAATGGACCAGGTGTAAAATCGTTTTTACCATATGTGAGACGCAACGTAATTGGGAAGATTAGAGCCATGTACATGCCTGCCACGGACAAACTGAATAGGGCGTCAGCGGCGGTATCTCCTGCAAAACACAAGCATCCCAAGGCCAAGGCAAGTCCACTGGATCCCCAAACAGCGTTGATGGGCACTGATGTTCTTTTGTCGACTTTCTTGAAAAATCCACTCATTGGGATAGCGTCATCACGGGCAAAAGCCCAGAACTGTCTGGAGTTGGCAACAACGGTCGAAGCGCCCATTAGGAATTGGCAAATGATGAGAAGTGCTAAAAATCCTAGCGTCCATCTTTTTCCCAGGGCATCGTAGAAGATTTGCGTGATACCTTGACCGTATGCAGAGTTGACGACGTTGTTGATGTCAGAATCCATACATGCCAAAAGAACGATGCAGACGAGCCATCCGAGAATCCAGCACACGGAAATGGAGCCCACAATCCCGATTGGGACGGATCTGGGTGCATCGCGCGCTTCTTCTGCCATGTGCAAACACGAATCGTAAGCTCCAATGGTCCAGATCGCAGGCATCATACCGGCAATGCACCAGTTCCACCCGGTGTTCCAGGTGCTGAGATTTTCGACTTTGCCGAAGATGAACTTGGCGTCGTTGAAGCTGTAGTCGAGCTTAGCGGACCGTTTCACGCCGATTGGCAGCACGATGAACAACAAGGCGATGACGAAGCAGTTGGCCACGATCGAAATTGTTTGCAGTTTGGACGTGAACTTGGAGGTCATTGAAGTCACCAGGGACATGACTATGATGCACGCGGCGAAAACACCGTAGCTGATTGGGTTGGTAACGTCGAAATCCGGGTTTGTCACCACGACCGCGGACAGAATCTGCTGTGCAAGACCGTACACGATGGAGCACACCGAGGCACTCAAAGCCAGGGTGTCGAGAAACCCGACGGAGTACGAGATGCATTTACGGACCCGTGCAGGAGCCCACTGGTAGCACGACACATAGACTGCGCCTGCAGTGGGGATCGACGACGATAGCTCTGCGAGGGCCACACCGATGGACAGAATCAAGATCCCTGCGACGAACCACCCCCAATTGAGCCCCACGGGGCCAGCCGTGAGGCCCCCGTCCAGCGTTGAGGCGATTGACGGCAGCAAGCCCATGATGGAAAACGCTACACCGAAGATCTGCAGCGGCGAAAACTCACGTTTAAGCTCTTCTTTGTATCCCAGTTCTGCCAGCACCTGCTGGTCCGACGTGGCGCTTTTGGCGTCCACGTACCGGATGGGAACGCCATGCGACGATACGATGGCACTTAGTTCCTGTATGTCGCCTTCTTCCACCTCTGCAACTCGAGAATGGTTCAATTTGATTGTGTTCTTGGCACTACTTGTGGTAGACATGGTTTGTGAACCTGAGAGTGGACACACTTGAGAAGTAACCAAGAAGGCTGTTAGTCTCTTGGATCCTTTCAGGTTTCGACCACTCCCGAGTTTTGCACTTTTCCACTGTGGTGACTACTACTACTTATACATCGAAGAGCTTTCAAGGTTTCCCATGCTAAGAGAAAAGATCGTCCTGGTTACTGATACAGAAAGAACGCTTAAGAACCGTGTCGCGCGCGCGCCAGTGGGATACGTTATCTAAACGCCAGAATAGCGGCACGCTTGGTCCTTCCAGACATGCTTAGATGAGTCTTGCTGGTAGCGTAAGAATCTTAGATCTATTGATGATCGTTATCTTCTAGTAGGAACAGCAGAGGGCTCGAAAAATCGCTTAAGAGATTAGGGCCACGTGACCGATGAATGATAGCTCGTGGAGAGTGAGAATGGGATAGGAATATCTTATCTATTGATTGATATCTGGAGCAGAAAGAGACGGAGAGGGTATTGCTCGAGCCATTTTGTAGCTTGATTCGGTGGGTATACGATGGTTTGCGTCATTGTCGGAGAAGTTACATTGATAGTGTGTTTTTGGTAGATAATAGTGGGGGCAAGAGGATGGTCACGTGACGAGATGAAAAGGTGATTGATACTTTATTTAGCACTACTTTACCAGATGAGAGAGGCAGAGAGAATGTCTATGTGTGTGTGTGTGTGTTGTTGCCTCCTCCTCTTCCTTTCTCCCACCGTTTTTACGCCGCAGCTCTATTACAACTCTCCGGTTAAATTGATCGACGTAGATTGGTCCGCTAACAAGACCCGAGTTTTAAAGACAATCGAAGACCAAAAAATATTTTTTTAACCTGGCACGAGGGGGCATATCACGAAGGGCATAGAACGAAGGGCGTAGCAAACAACAGTGCGTTGTTGGCTTGGCATCTTAAGCTTTTCGAGCCCTGTCTGTGGGAAATGGAACAATCTCTCTGGTATCGTAGTATTGCCGTATAACGTGACCGTATCTCGTGACCTTTGATAGATAAGCAAGATTGCAATCGCAATCTACGGCACGTAAGGATATGACTGTGTACGGCACGAGTACCACTCACAGGTACTTGCCCTCCTGTCCGGGTAAGGGAATGGTTTTGAAAGAAATTGGGAGTACGATACATTCAAGACACGAAAGACACTTGGTTCGGAAGGGGGGGAGAGGGAGCGCGGTTCAAACTGTCAAACTAATCATTTCGTGGCTAAAGCTAAAAGTTCGCACATTCAGACGCAATTGTGACGTTTACGAGGATTTCAGATCACTATGGACGGAAACGCCTTTTTCGTGAATAGTGCTAACCCAATTGGGATCCGTTTACCAACGGGTAGTAACAGGCATGACGACGCATATAGTGATGAAATAATACCTGCAGTGTACAAATAAACACACTCAGTCTATCCTCGCTGGTTTTCGAGCTGACTGGTCAGTCTAGATAGTGCCGGACCTCTGAAAATGGGCTTTCCATGTGATCATTGTCACTGTTCACGAGCTACACATTGTGCATGGGTGACAGTGACACATAAAAGCTCAGGAACGTCAAGAACTGGCAACCCCTTACGAACCTGTTTCCGTGCTTCAAATGACTATCTCTGCTTCTCGGAAGCTCCTCATTATCAAATTTGCCACTTGGTTAGACTCTCTTTAAGCTATCTTACTCCCAATGTCAGGATAATTGACGAAGACACATAAATCCAATTTCATCATGAATCCCGACCTCATATCCTCCACCAACCATTGACATGATGCTTACTTCCCCCACCCCGTCTCCTCTCTATTCAACTCAAGAATGTCTTACTATGTACATATCGATATGCCAAAAAAAAAAAAAAAAAGAAAAACACCCAACGGCAGAGGCCTAGTCGTCTCATCCCGTTGACTCTTCAACACCATCCTGGTTCACCTAAACTTCTTCTTCTTATGCGGCGGCCAAAACCACGTTGTCTATCAATCTCACCGTTGTTGTCTTGACCTCTTTGTCGGTCACATAGACCGCACAGCTCACAACAACATCTACAGCTCTGGACACTTCCTCCAGCTCTTGCAACGAGCCAGCATGTGCAACGGAAATGTAGTCCACTTTGAAGTCGCCAGAAGTCACATAAGGCTGCCATATCTCACGAACTCTGTTCAAAAGCTTCTCGCGTGAGACATGGCCACCATCCGGCAAGCTCTTGATGACAGAAGCGGCCGCGTCCAGACCCTGATAGATTGCTCTTGAAATGTGACGCGATTCTGCACACAAGTATCTGTTTCTGCTGCTCAGAGCCAAACCTTCAGAATCTCGAACAATGGGCATCATCTTGAGCTGCGTGTTTACAAAAAGTTCCTCCGTCATGACTTTCAGCACCGTGAACTGCTGGAAGTCTTTTTGTCCAAAATAGGCGCGAGTAGGGAATACTACATTCAACAGCTTGGTGACCACGGTAGCAACACCGCGGAAAAAATTGGGCCTGGTGCGACCCTCCAATTGCTCGCTAACTCCCAACACGCTTACAAATGGGCCACGCTGCTCTTCGACATTCAAAGGAATACCCTGAGGGTACAACTCTTTCACGCCTGGAACAAAGCACATATCGACTCCTTCGGCTTCCAACAGCGCCAGATCATTCTGCAACGTCCTGGGATACTTATCCAAGTCTTCTGTGGGTGCAAACTGCGATGGATTCACGAATATGCTTGCAATTGTGAAATCGTTTTCTTGCTTGGATGCTCGTATAAGCGTCAAATGACCTTCATGCAAGCATCCCATTGTTGGCACAAACCCGCTGGATTGAACCCGTCTATCAACATTGGCGGTTCTCCACTGAACCACCTCATCCACAGAGTGTAGCACCTTCATTTTAAGGCGACGTTTGAAGTGTTTGTCGAGCGAGCTTTTTGATCTTCGTAGATCAGTTAGTCTTATTCGCTATTATATTTGATGTCAAATTCAACATGGCCGATGAGCAGCTAACAGGTCATGTGGTGAGCTTTTTCAACCGTTGGCGGTGCGTGTGGGAAGAAGATAAATCGTATCGATGAGGACGTTTGAGCATTACGCACCATCCTCATTGATCTTGTCTGGTGTAGCAGTTTGAACAAGTGCATGTTGGCCATTCTTACCTCGAGAAATTGAAAAATTCGAGATTTTGCTGCGTTTTGTAGTCCAGCGTTCACCAAGGATGGAACAAGGAGATTGCCTGATCTTGTTATTGTGAAGCAGAGCGCTTAGTTCAGTATCCTGTCAGATACCATACAAATATCATTGTGTATCGTGTCCAAATTGGTGTGTGCGTTATGTCCCTACCAGTAAAAACATTTGGTTGATTTCTTTAAAACAGCTCCAGTTTATCATACATTCAGAATTCAAGTCCAGAGTCCACACTGCATTTAACAGCTCTCTGTGACAAAACATTTCGATCAATGCCCATGGTATTTCCTGATTATCGATTCTCGTCCTCACAAGAATCGAATGCTCTAAGATGCAAAAATCAAGCAAAAAAGTCGTCAAAACACTCTTAAGAAAGCCCACTATTACCAAAACCTTTAGAATCATTGACTCGAGTTTTCAAAACCCATCTTGGCTCGTCAAACCGTCAAACATTGTCCCAAAACGTTTATCGGCGATGTCATTGAATTCATATATAATATATCAATATTTAAATATTGTTTTGATTTCATCAAAATATCACAACATCAACAAGCAAGTACATACTGGGCCATTAGCACCCCATGGAAGGGTCCCACACGCGATTCTCAAGCGAATCTAGAGGTATACTCGATAATTTGGACCCCCAGCGCTTCTCTTCGCAGATTCCAGCTCCAATTTCCGGCCGAAGACGAAATAGTACAGCGTCAGCAGTTGGTGGCCCTGGACTAACAGATCTGATCAATAAAAGTCTGGCAAAAACAAGACCAGAAAACACTAGAAGACCATACACAGACTCGAGGAAAAGTTTGCTGCTAGATTCTCGGAAAAGTCTGCGGTCTTCGCAGCGAACGTCTCTATTACCCAATAATGCCATTAATAGCGGTGTTACCAATGCCACAAACACTAACAACAAGGATCCACGACCTTTGAGGGACAAAAACTTCCAGAGCTTAATCCAACAGGAAATATTCGACTATCTGCAGGCCCAGAAGTACGATGTGCAGGCCAATCATCCCATATCCCTCAAAGCTCTACGACAGCCCACTCAGAAGGATTTCGTTTTCTTGTTTCGATGGCTGTATCAAAGAATGGATCCAGGCTATAGTTTCACCAAATCTCTCGTGTATGACGTATATGCGATTCTGAAAACCATCCAGTATCCTTACTTGGAGACCATAAACAAGTCTCAAATATCCGCAGTTGGGGGATCGAGCTGGCCCAAATTCTTGGGGATGTTGCATTGGCTGGTGAACACTAACAAAAGGTTAGATGCGTACCTTCAAAAGGTGGATTTGTCTCTTGTCAGCCAGAACACACAAGACCTCACAGTTCTACGACAGCCTATCGGTACGGTAGACGAGCAGGAAGACAAACAAGAAAAATACGAACTCATAGTGGAGCGGCTCTTCATCGACTACATAGTCCAGTCTTACAAGAGCTTTTTGAATTTGGACGACGACTACACCACGTACATGAAGGAACTAGTTGTGGGATTCGAAAAGTTCACCCAGGTCATTGAGACCGATATCAGCAATATAGCCATGTCCAACAGTCATCTGTCCGTGCGATATCACGACTTGGTCGAAAAGGGCAAAGAGATGAAAGTCGCGAAGGACAAATTCAATGCTTTGCAAAGCGATCTGACAAAATTTCAGAATTACGTTAATGCAATGCAGCACAAGAGTCAAGAATGGCCGCGCAAATTGGAAAAGATGGAAGCAGCAAAGCACTCAAAAGCAGAAGAGTTGAAGAAGACCGAGAGAGATATCGCTCATTTACGTGAATTAATCAAGGGTAAGAGCATGGAAATTGCTGAAATCGACAAATATAATGGGGAGCGCGAAAGGTTGACAAAAGCTTTGGACACGATATCCAGCCAAATTGATCAGGCGGTAAGCTCTTTGAAGACTCAAAGACGAGACGCCGAAGGTGCGTATAAAACGTTGGTGGACGTGAGCGAACAATACGGAGTAGCAACAGATAGCCTCGCGATGGCCCGTTCAAATGTGGGTCATGACACCAGCGATATACAACAGAAATTCTCGCTTCCGCCTAATTACTTAGAAAAGTACGATCTCTCACAAGATGATTCACAATTCGAAAATCTAGTGGGATCAAGCTTACGTGAGACGATTATGCCCGTTCTTTTGCAGCTGAACGAAACAATACAAAGCAGAATTCAGAACTCATCGCAAGAGAATTCATCACATGAGGCCCAGCTGGAAACAATTCGTCTGGAAATCAATGAAAAGACTAAGGAGCTCGAATCACTAGAACAAGAGCTTTCCTTGGCTAAAGCTCGGTTTGATGGATTCAAGCAGGAGAGCCATGGCAGACTTTTGTCACAGCGCATTGAGATTGAAAAAATGGAAAGAAAACTCCAAAACGCAAAATATTCTTCTCATCAGAAGGTAGTACAAGCAGAGCAAGACGTTGAGAATACAAAACTTCGGTACGAAGAATTAAAACTGTCTTTGAATCGGGAGAAGAACAATCTGTATGCTAAAGTCATTAATGTCATTGACTTTGTCAGTACTTTCAAGATTAATGTCCAGTCGTCAGTTGAGAGTTTAGAACTTCTCGCAGCTGAAAAGCTTCGCGAAGTACAATCGGAATAAGGAACAGGAAAATGTTGTAATAATAAATAATATCACATTAACAGCAAATAGAATACTTGCCGCCTAACTGATAATCTAGTCGTAAGCCCTTCCGTATAAAACCTGTATACTCTATTTCTTCATATTTCTATAGTACATTTTGCGTATCAGAGGGTGATGATCCCTTAGGTCTTTATTTTTGTTTGAAGAATATTCCAAGTATGCCATGTCTTCACCACCGGCCAATCCAGATAGTGAGCCTTCCCCTCTAACAGCTTTTGATTTAGCTTTTTTGTTCCCTGGGCCACCGCGTCCGACACTGTTATCGGCGTCATCACCGATTTCAATTCCCGCTGCTTCTTCGTTTTTCAGCAAAACCTCTTGCAATAATTCTCTCCGCTCGCGTGCGGTTGAGTAAGCCAAATTTGGGAGCGTCTCCATACCGTGCAAATGTGTGATGACCTTGAAGGCATATCCTTGATCGACCAAGAATGCTTGCCTCTTAGTGGAGTAATACATTTCTTGAGTATCCTTAGACACTAGGGAATAGAAAAAGGCATTGAAACCTTCGTCGTTACGTCTCTTAGCTCTCAAAATTCTACCCAGTCGTTGAGCTTCTTGACGACGAGAACCGTAATGAGAGGATATCTGAATGAGACACGTAGCTTCTGGTAAGTCGATTGAAGTATCCCCGACTTTCGATAAGAATATAGTGTTGATCTGGTCGTTGAACTGGAAATTTTGCAAAATGTTCATCCGCTCCTGCTGCGGGGTCGAGCCGTAAATGAACGGTTTGCCTAACTTCAATGCATATTCCTGCAAAGCGTAAACATTGTCAGAGAAAACGATGATTTTGTCGCCTCTCTTCTCATGATACTGTATCAAAAACTGACAAGCCTGAAATTTAGTCGGATTCATGATGTATAAAAGCATCCTTTTTCTTGCGCTTTCTCTCAGATACTCTTGATAAAACTCTGCCGTCATGGGACACCAGACTTCAGCGCATTGAACATTTGCAATGTGACCCTTCTGGGAAAGTTCCATCCAGTTAGCTTCGTATAACTTGGGGCCAATCAAAAAATTCAGATCGCTAATCTTGTCATCTTCTCGAACCAATGTCGCTGTCAGACCCAATTTTGCATGTGCAGCAATTGTGGTGACAACTCTTCTAAACATGGCTGCTGGAACAACATGCACCTCATCTAAAATAATGAACCCCCATTCTCTGCCCGTGAGAAAGTCCATGACTTTCTGCGAGTCGTGAGACCTATTACGAGTATTCGCAACCATGGAATAAGTGGATACCACCAAACCCGACTCTGTTTGAAACATTTCTTTATTGTCCGAAGTGAAAACTGCCACATTTTCGGGCTGTAGTGTACACCACTGCAAGAATTGTTGCCGCCATTGCATTACCGACACTGATGAGGTACAAAGTACAATGACTGACTTTTTGATGGTGCAAGCAGCTGTAATACCGACTAGCGTTTTACCCGCACCACAGGGCAAAACGATGATCCCACTTCTGGCACGACCGTTACCAAACATTTTACTCAAAGACTTCTCTTGATAAGGTCTAATTTGAGTAGAAGGTTTGAGATCAATATCCAAATCTGGGTTTCTATGATCGTTTCTGAAGTCGTACTCTTCCAATACGGGATAGTCAATTTCCTGACATCTTTTTTTCACAATTTCCACAGATTCATTTGCAATCTCGAAGGCGTGAACGGCATCGATATCTTCATTGTCGTCATCCAATTGAATTTCGCCCACGACTGACGAAAAAACGGCTTCCACGTCGTTGGGATCAATTTTTGCAGTCTTTTGCTGTGCTTCTGCGCTATTCTCTTTAATGGTTTGACTTTGCAAGGCCGCAGAAGAGGCAGAAGCCTCAGAATCGATTCTCAAAGAGCCGATCACCGGGTCCTTTAGCAACATCTGCAAAATGTCAGCTTGCGAAGTCTCCACAAAATAACGGTTATGCTTAATGACAAGTTTGACTTTACCGTATGAAACAGTGGCACTTTTGATGAAATTTGTAATTGAATCTGCCACAGGTACTTTTGACAGCCTATCCAAAACGGCGATGATATCGTCAGTTTCCAAACCCACAGAAACCGCCGCGTACAGCGAATAAGCCGTGATTTTGTACTCGTGGATGTGTGATGGTCTACTGATGGGCTCGGCGATTGTTACCAGAAAATCCTGGGCTTGTTCAGCCAATGGCGAAAAGCTCTCCAAAATGACACGGGCGTCGCTTGGAGAAATCCATAGCGGTCTAGATGCATGGTCGGGTTTCAGTTTCAAGTAGCTGAAGTCTGAAGACCTGAAAAGCCCTGACACCACATCGGGCACGAAATCCGCTGGAGCGTCGTGCTGCAGTCCATGCAGAAAGTTTTGGTCCTTGGCGGCCAATTTGTTGAGTGTTTCGTTAGTAGCAGACACCTTAGCGCCACTGCCGCTTTTCGCACTGTTTTTCGTCCCATTTTTCTTTCCCCCTGCAGCAGATTTGCGACTGCCTGCTCTCGATTTCCCACTTTGACTGACTCCATATTCCGCCTCATCTTCGTCATCCACGAATTCATTACCGTAGTCCGAGTTGTCAGTAGCCACCGAGTCGTCCGAGAAGTCCAGGTCCCTGCCTCCCACCGTTGAGCCTTTGCTTCTGGTTTGATATTGGTGTTCACCACTCATTGTGCTTGAAAATCCACCAAAATTGGTACAAATTTCGCCCAAAAACCGGGAGAAAAAAGCTACGAAAGAGTCCTCTTCTGTGCAGCGGCAAATATACCACTTTGACACCAAAGAATGAGCTATTTGAGATGCTCAGAACTCAGCTTTTATGCCATTTCAATCTTGTTTTTGAAGGTAGTTTTAGACTTGAAATACGTTTATACAACTTTAATATATATAAATCTACATATTAAATCACTAATTATCAAATATCACTACGGACGAACATCAAAACCTCGAAAAACTTTTTTCAAGTCAAAAGTTTAACCAACTCATCGCATCAGCATTTTAACAAGCTTCAAGCGCGATCGCCAGCAAGATAGCAGTTTGTGGACAGATTAATCTCTTCGAGATGGGTTCCAAGAAATTGAGCAAACAAAATGAGCCAAAAAGCTCGAAGAACGAGCCTCCAACGCTTTCAGAAAAGGTGAAAAAAGTGGGGAAAACGAAAAAGATAGAGCTGAGCACAAGTGGGAGTGAAAGCGAGAGTGAAGACGAGAAAAAGTCACAAAAGAGACGGAAATCGGCTAAGGGGAAGAAGGATGTGAAAAGGCAGAAAACGGGGACGAAATCGGCAAGTTCTTCGTCAAGTTCGTCGTCGAGTTCTTCGTCAAGTTCGTCGTCGAGTTCTTCGTCAAGTTCGTCGTCAAGTTCTTCGTCAAGCTCTTCCTCTTCGGACGACGCATCGGATTCTTCTTCGTCATCATCATCGTCATCGTCATCATCATCGTCTAGCTCCTCAGACAGTGATTCGAGCTCATCTAGCTCTTCATCTAGCTCCTCAGACAGTGGTTCAAGCTCATCTAGCTCTTCAGACAGTGATTCTAGCTCATCGGACAGTGACTCGTCGAGCTCATCCTCTGACAGCTCCTCAAGTTCATCTAGCTCCTCAGACAGTGATTCGTCGAGCTCATCTAGCTCCTCAGACAGTGATTCGTCGAGCTCATCTAGCTCCTCAGACAGTGATTCGTCGAGCTCATCTAGCTCCTCAGACAGTGATTCGTCGAGCTCATCTAGCTCCTCAGACAGTGATTCGTCGAGCTCATCTAGCTCCTCAGACAGTGATTCGTCGAGCTCATCTAGCTCTTCAGACAGCTCTTCAGACAGCGATTCGACGAGCTCATCCTCCGACAGCTCCTCGGGCTCGTCAAGCTCCTCTGAAAGTGAAAGTTCTGAAGACGAATCTTCATCGTCTAGCTCGTCTTCAAGCTCGTCTTCATCCTCGAGCTCTTCGTCTTCGGACAGTGAGTCCTCTGATGACGAACCATCCCCCAGCGTCTCCAGTGAGAAACCCGGGCAATCAAGCTCTTCTTCCAAGACAGCGTCTCCAGAGACCCCTGCGCACAACCCTGGTCACATTTCAGCGGGTATCGATGAATTGCAACCTGGCCAACGCAAGCACTTTTCAAGAATTGAGAGATCTAAAATCAGTTTTGAAAACGGTGCTCTGACCGACAACACGTACAAAGGCGCAGCGGGTACTTGGGGTGAGATGGCAAACGAGAAACTGGGAAGAGTTAGAGGTAAGGACTTTACCAAGAACAAGAACAAAATGAAAAGAGGATCCTACAGGGGAGGTAGTATCAACTTGAGCACGGGTTCTTACAAATTCACCGATTAGCATTTTCGCTCATCTGATGGACCTGCTGCCACTAACAGCTGCGCTCAACATTCAATGCATATTCCAAACTATAAACTCCTCCCCAGGATTTGCAGTTTTGTATAATAAATAATGGCTCCAAAGCCCACCAATAGGTCAAAAAACATCTGTATTTTTCAAAGTTTCGGTGTACCTTTCAAAATACGTTGTTTCAAAAGACTTTTGTAGTCGCTTTCAAACTTGTTGCTCCGACCAGTGTCGTCCAGTTCCACCTTTGGAGTCAAATTCACAATTCGGCCTTCAACCTCCATGTTTATCCTAGCAATCAAGGGATCAGGAGCTTCGATGTTGATCAAATGTCCTCCGTCAACTTCAACTTCCTGATAATGCTGAATATGGCTTCGCAAGTAGTTCCTATTTTCTGGAGGACACCATTTGGACTTGTTCCCATAAATACAAAGAACTGGCGAGGTCAAAAACGGTAAAGAACTCATCAGCCATGTAGCAGTTGGATTCAAAGTGAGGTACGTCAGCATATGTTGCTTAGCACTCGTTTTGGTTCTGTAATGGCTATCCGGCTCTTCTATTAGCTCAAATTCTCGAATGAGCTTTCTGATCGCAGGTGTACTGTTGGCATACAGGCTGGACTGGTCAAAGAACTTGTTAAAGTCGTTCTCACTGGCAAACTCATCGGTCATGGATCGAGTCAAGGCCTGGTAGAAACTGGGTGAGATGGTGCTGATATTGTCATCTTTAGCATTTCGAATCCGCTTCATCCATACCACAGGCTCGATGCACTGAACAAAATCGAAAAGACCAGGGAACAGCACACCACAACTCAATGCTTGAAACCCACCCATCGAATGTCCTATAACCACATTGAAAACGTCACTTTTCCGAGATAAATTGTAAAACTCCTCCATGCAGACTTTACACACATCTCTTGCACCGTCACTCCAGTCGTAAATGGTACCTAACAAATTGGCATTAAGTACCGCGGAGTCACCGTGGTTTACTTGATCGATGAGGATTATCTTACCTATTTTACAGCCATTCTTGTTGTCTGGTAAAGTTAGTTTGTCGACGTAGTACTCCCATACTTTGCGACTCATCCCACTGCCATGTAAAAGGACGTAGTTGACCAAAGGATATCCAGTGTCTATCCACTGAGACTCATACACGTCGTAAACAACTTTCAAAACGTCTCTTACTGGATCTAAAGTCGACGATTTGGAGCTTCTGGGGAAAACAGCATCAACGGTGCAAGTCCTCTTTCTGTAGACACTAGCTTGAACCATCTCGCTGATCGTTAAAGATCAGTAGATAAGACTAGTAGAGGTGAAGGTACTACGATATTCTCATTTGAGGTGTGAGATTTACTCTTATTCTGAGCCCTTTATCTGTCAGCTGTCAAACAAGAGATCCAGGACTCAAATCTTGAAGATGACTCAAATCAACTAGTTCACTTCGGATCATGGTAGAATGTGGATTATAATGTTACAACAACTCATATATAAACCGATATATATATATTAGATTAAATGTTCCCCGTATACCCAAAGCCCTGGTGGTGTTGAGTCAATCCCCGTTACTTTCTTCAACGTCAGTCTCGACGTCAAGCAGGACCTGTGTGTTGGCACCACTGTTTCCTTTTAAAATGAAAGGTTCGGCCAACGTGTTGGGTATGGACGCCCCCGAGGAGGATGATCGTGATGACATGCCCACGATGGTAGGATCCTGCTGCGAAGCCGGCTGTTGATTTCGCGAAGCTGGTATCGGTGGAGGCGGGAGCGTGAAGTCTTGGCTTGAATGTTTAGAGGCCTTTTTAGGAGAGGATAAAGACATGAGAGTTTCAATGGCCTCGACTTCCGAGGGCGCGTCTTTAGACTTCTTTTCAGAGTCTTCAACAGCGGGTTCCGTGATGATAGGAGGTGGCCGTTGTCCTCTTCTAGGACTTGTGACCAGACCACTTGAAGAAGACGAGCCTGACCTTTGTTTCTTCCTCGGGCTCCCCAACGCGTTCATCAAGGCAGCATGGGCGGAGTTGTTTCCTGAGTCTTCTTCTTCCAAAAATCGATTGCTGTACGCTGTGGTGCCCAGCTTAGGCACTTCAAAAGTCTTGGTAGGTGCATCGCTTACCACAGACTCCAGTTGAGGCAGTGTTTTGTCGGTCCAACCGTTTTGAAGCTTGACAAATGCATAGTTGAGCCTGGTTTTCAGATTGTTGGAGAGCTCGCGAATGGGCCTTTCCGTGTCCTTTTGAATACCTGGCGATTTGAGTTTGGGCGAAGGAGACAAGAAAACCTCTTGGTTTCTCGATTTGGGCGTTGTTGGAGGCAAAAGCCGCGTTTTCACGCCCGGCGATTCTGGAACCACGAAATCCGTTTTATACGATGGCCTCGCCGTTGCTGTGCTCCCTGGTAAAGGTGACGCCAGAAACCCATGCGACACAGATGTTCTTCTATTGGAGTGGCCACCACTGCGGTTATAATTTGTAGGTGGTGACGGAGTTTGGGGCGACTTCGGACTTTCTTCATTTTCTTGTCCAAAAGACAGCCTTTTTGAACTTTCACGTTTAGGGGTTCTTTCTAGCCCTAGTGTATCCTTCATTATCTTTGTAGTTCTGTTCGCGCAATCAGTTCCAGTACCCTCTCTTGGTCTATCAGCTAATCGAAAAGGTTTTGATGAGAGTGAACCAGTCCTTGTTGTTTTGTAACGATACCAGTCAAAAATATGTTCAAAATGGTCCTTTTTAACCAGATGAAAAGATATTTTACAAATCTTGACGTCCTCTACTTTTTGCGTGCGACTGTTTTATGCGAAATCGCCTCTCTGTTGGCCGTTTTGGTTGAGTTTGTTTGGTTTGTTATGCTGGCTCCCTGTTTTTATTTCGAAAGTTTGAAAATTTCGCAACTAGTCCCTTTCGCGATCTTAAACAAAATAGTGGCCAAAATGACAGAGGGAAAGAACTCGAATAAGAAGCAAAACTTCATGAAAGAGAATACTCTGGTTAACACCAACGTGAACAGAGAAAGTAGAACTTCATTTGAGGCTTTTCAGCGGAAAAAAAGGACGCAAATTGCGTCTTTCGGGCTCTTGAAATAAGAACAGGAATAGCTCGGATGGGACAACGAGAATATGACGATAGGAGGATGTCCAACTAACATCAGATGATACCAGTAGCTTGGTCAATTTACTTTGGTGATTTACGTCCATAAACTTTCACGAGTTTTGGGATGATGGTGTGAGAGCAGAAGAGAAAAACAACAGGTATGGCAAAAAAGAGAAGACCTAGTGATGAATGGAAAGGTTTCATCGTAGACCATAAACGGATGCGCGGGCTCCAAGGTTTTCACCTCTCATTTGGCCATGACTATTGTTCTATTCCAAGTCAATTCTCTCCGCTGAAATTCACGATTCGCGTTCTTCTCTTGGAGATTGTAGTAGTATCTCCGAACTCGCTCAGTACTTCAAGTTTGAGAGCCTCGATGTCGTGGTTGTGACACAGCGGTAGCTCGTTGTTGAACAGGTAGTAATCCTCGTGAATAAATTCCCGACACTTGAAACATCTTAAGCATTCTACGTGAAAGCGTTCATCTCTATCGTTTTCTAGACACTCGCCCTCAATGAAATTGTAGCAGATCTGACAAATGCTGTTGTTCGCAGTGTGATAATGCAATTGGCAATACGGCTCGTCGTCCAAAATATAGCATGGAACATGTTTAGAGAATTTGACGTCGCACTTGATGCAGCGAAAGCATGGGCGATGCCACTGTCCAGATAGTTCGTTTTCTTTCTTTGAAAAGATACTTTTCGAGGTCACTTCCAAGCCGCATGCTCGGCAAGGACCCTGACCTGGTGGGAACTTGGGAGATTGTTTAGATACTTCATTTTCGCTCTCGGAGGCATTGGTATCTGGCTTATCTTTAGATCCAGGTCCAGTTACTTCTCTCTTTGTTGCGATCCCATCAAGCTGTTTGAGAGAGATAGGTGTCTGTAGGGACAGCTTGAGTCTTTCTGATGGTCTCAAGGCGTCAGCGTAACCATCTACAGCTTCGCCATCGCTAGAGGTATGTCGATGGGGACCCAGATCTTTTCGAAACTTGAAAAACATCGGCGACCCATCGGAGTCGGGTGGAGAATCGATTCTGTCGCGTGAAACAGCAGGTTCGGTTCGAACATGTATGGTTTGCGATTTGAAATCTGGAGCATTGTCAACTGAGGATTCTGCTCTAAGAACTTCTTGTTGCAGAATGGGATTGGGTTGCAATGCATCGTCAATGTCGACACTCGTTGGGGCCGGAACGAAGCCAGAGAGGTATGCACTGGATTTTTTGAAACGACTAGCAAGGTCAGGACGTGGACCGCCTACAGCGAGATTACGATTGGTTGAAGTGTCATCTAATTGGGCTAGTAGTTTTTCGACCTGCAAGGAGCTTTTAAGAGTCGATGAGGGATCAAAGTCTTCACCAGCTTCCTCTAACTCATCCTCTATTTCTTCTTTCATAGGTTCAGCTTCCTTTTCAGTAGACCTCGGTTGTCGTTGTTGTTGATGTTGTTGAACAAGCGAGGCCAACGGAAGCTCTGGTTCTAAGTTCAGTGATTTCAGTGAGCGCTCATCAGGACTGTCAATGTCATTCCCTTCAGAGTGAGACAACAATGTGTCTTTCCGATCTTCGTTTGTTATGTTGATCACGGGGAGTGAGCTCGGTGGGTCCTGAGTTGAGAGCCTAACATGCAATTCAGCGACTGGCGTAAAGCTTATACTGGATTCAGACACTCGTTTTGAATCTGGAGTAGCGTTCAAGTCGTAGTCTCCTGGAACTTCAGGATGCAACTGTTCATGTGTGGCTTCACTATAACGCATAATGGAGCGCCATTTCGCCATGCCTGGTACTTCATCAGCCGACGCGTGGTGGCTTTGGGCATCCTTAAATTCGTCATCGCTAACACCCGCAGAAGTAGTTGAATCCACTTCATAGGGTGTGAAGCCTCGTTCTTGTGAAGATCTGTCGCTTTCATTTGATGTCTGAGTCAATTGCAAAAAGCTTTTCTCTACGGGGTCGACAGATGTCCTTTTATTCTCAAAATCAAAAACAGAAGAGTCCCGTTGGTTTCTAGTGGCAGAATGTCCTGATGCTCGGGATCTGACGCTTCTGTTGGTGGAGAATCCTGGATCCTGATCAAGTTGATTGTTCCCGGTTGATCTTTTATCGGCTTCAGCACGACGCGACTGTAACGCCGATTCGCGGCCTGGAGACTCAACTCTTGCTGGAATATGTAATTGGGGACTTGAAAAATGCTCCCGGGGCAAATCTGGTGTTTTCCAGCCATATGGGATCTGTTGCGGCTCTCTTGCACTCACAGCCCTGTTCCCGTTATTTTGTTGCGTATGGACCAAACGCGGCTCGGAATGAGCCCCCAAAGAACGCCTACCACCTTCGCTGACGTGCCTCCCTTCTAAGTAGGGCCTACCAGGCTCTCTTTCGGGATGGGAATGGTTGTGGTAAACATCAAAGCCTGCTCTTTCCAAAGCAGTTTTATACCTCACTCGCGGATTCAGTGCTGGGAATGGCGAGCTGTAAATCGAACCTTGCATCTAAACCACTGCTCTTAATCTATAATGGAACTCACCGAACGGTCAAATCTTTGTAGAGATCGGGATCGACTGTTTTTCTTCGAAGTTTGTATTTTTTAACAGTTCATAGAGTTATTAAAACTGTACATAGAATTTCGAGATTTAAGAAATACCAGACGCGAAATAAACACGTAAATAACGAATTGACAAGAACTCACGATTGCAAGTGATTCTGACGTTCCAAGTAGTCTTGAATAGATGGTATATACAGAGACATACAGTCTGCAACTTTGCTCGAAATTTGGGCTCAAATTGGACTATGTAAAGTGCCGAAAGAATGATTTCACGGCGTCATTGAAAGAAAAAAAATGCTGTGACGCGTTATAGCAAGCATATTCAATGTTTGACGCGAGGATCACTCGGCCTTGCGTTCGCTGATGTAGTCGAGAGCCTCTAGACGCTCAGGAAGAGTGGGATGTGAATAGTGGTAGCTCGAAAACAATGGGTCGACATTCATGGTTGATAAATTCTTGACTTGCAAGTTGATCAGGGCACGACACAGATCCTTTGTGTAGCCTAGGTTCTTGGCGTAGGCATCAGCTTGGTACTCGTGTAGTCTGGACATCAAGTTTATGCCGAAATTCAAGCCGCATTCCAAAGGCTGCAAAAGATCGTTGAACAGCATGAAGCCGATCAATACAGGCAATTGTGGAGTAATAACGGTTGCGGCGTTGGCGGGAGCTCCCTGACCCAGGTAGAAGCCGAATGCCGCGTATAGAGACTTGTTTTGGTATGCTGCGGTGAACAGAGAAAACAAGAAAGCGATGTGGACCTCACTGAAGGCAAGCATACGCAAAATGTGGTTTTTCTGCCAATGCCCGATTTCGTGGGCTAGCACCGCGGTGATCTCATCCACAGAAGAATCCTTCACAAGCGTATCGTAGAGCACAATGCGCTTGCTGGTGAAGGGCAGTCCCGTGAAATAAGCGTTGGAATGGGAAGACCGTTTGGAACCATCCACGACAAAAATCTTGTCCAATGGGAAGTTGACGCGACGTGCAAGAGCCTCGATCGATTCCTTGAGTTCCCCGTCTTCCAAAGGTGTGAATTTGTTAAACAAGGGCATAATGAGCACAGGTACCAAAGTCATGGCCAGTATTTGGACCACAAGCACGAATCCACAGATGTATACAAGGAAATTGGTCTGGAAAGTTTCGAAAATCTTGAGAAACCCGTACGTTAGCGGCATACCCAATGCTGCACCCAAGAGAGAGCCCTTGATCTTGTCTGAGATCCACAATTTCACACTCAGTTTGTTGAAACCGTGCTTCTCCTCTAGAACAAAGTGTTCGTAGTAAGAAAAGGGCAATTGCACAATAGTAGACAGATTTGATAACACAGTGAAGAAAACCAGACTTTGAGCGATGGTAGACGACGTAAGCACTTGGAAGGGAAGTTTGCGAGCAATCGCAACGCCCAAATGCCACACACGAGGAAACAGATCGTACTTGATCACGGCCAAATTTTCCACCAAGCTGAAAGTGCTTGACAAGATACTGAACTTCATCTTGGAACGCGAGTACTCATTCGCCTTGCGCACGGTCTCTGCATCGATCTCAGCCTCTAAAGTCTTAGGAAGAGTCTTCTTGCCCAAAGTGCGGTACTGGCGATAGTTCAAATACGTTTCGAACGCAAATTGGCCCAAAGTGAAGGCAGTAATCACCGACTTCCATGGGATGTTGGGATTGTCGAGGAGACCTTGTAAGTGGTCCACAAATGACATTCTGAAGGCGTCGTTGTGGTCTTGTTGGCAGGGTTTGTAGTTGGTAGAGATGGGTATATGTGTGTGGGTAAAGGTTTATATATGTATTGTAGAAGCCAACGGTCGCTGTGTACGGAGGATGCGAGGTGAGAGCATGAAAGTAGCTTTAGAATGTCCCAGAAAAGCCATGTACCAGGCTGGAATACTTTGACAAAGAGACTTTCCATCCCCATTGTCTTTTATGATGTTTATCCAGTGATTCTGGGTTCTTTAGCGTTTATGGGAGCCCGATCGGACTTTTTCGCAAAAAGATGACAAGTTTATCGAAGGACGCGGTGCACATGGTTGAGATACAGCATTTTGTATAGCCCAGGCAGGTCCAAAACCCCACTGACTTTTTTTTTTGGCTGAGTGGTCTTTTCGCGGTTTGGAAATGTACAAGATATGCCCTTATCGAATTGACGATCTTGATCTTAGTGCCCGTAATCTCGAATAGGCATTATCAAAGTCATCAAAACCTACCCTCCAAACGGTGCATTGTTAAACAACCACGAGTTTAAACCTTCTTGCGACTCCGTGCAGCCATTTTTTTAGCAATACGGACCATCTTGTTCAACCACACCAAATTCAAACAATTTAGCGCAATGTTCAACGGCATCACCGTGATGGGAAGCCATACAGGCAACAAAGCACGCTCCTTCCATAGTTGACGCACCAGTATTATCACAGCGGAGAACCCCCATACAATACGCACGAGGAAAAACGTCAAGATCAACAAAGCTCCATTAAGGGCATTGAACCACAGCGGAACTGCAGGCGCGGTTCCAGCGGGTGAAGACCTTGCCAGCTGACTGACGTACCAGTTGATGTTCACAAATGGCGTGGAAGCTTCAAAAATCAAAAATTTCCCGATCCACGACTGGCAAAATGGACGCAACGACACCACGAAAACGTACAGCGAAGCCACCGCGTGGCCCAAGAAGCCGGCTCCAAACAGCGAGTAGTATTTCAAGCACACGTAAAGATCCCACATGAAATACCCGCAGGTCAGGGCCGCGACCATGGAATTGAAGGGGTCCTGGAACGTGGCAACGCTGGTGTTGAGCGGTTGCAACAGAATGGGCGCCGTGAGGGCCAAGCTGATCACGCATTGAACCATGGAAACCGTGTGGATATCATAATTTAGCCGCGTGTTACTATCGATGCCCTGCGTGTAATGTTTTTTGAAGACCCGTTTATTGATCGCTGGAGCCAGACGCCGTTCCACGATTAGCAAATACACCAGAAAAGAGGCCACTGCCTCCAAAGAGTGTCTCAGCAGCAAGTTTTCGCTATTTTTGAAAGGCGAAATCGCCAAAAATGGATCGATCATAGCTCTTTAAAAGTTAAGGACGTTAATGCTCGTTTTTTCGATCGTTTTTCAACCAAACGTCCACCGATATTCTTCGTTTTTTCGCGCAAATCGCCTGCAATTGCGTTCCACAGTCGATTATCGTCCTGAAAGCCTCGAAAAAAGTCTTCTAGCGACTCTTTGGTGCTAGATTTCTACCGACTTTGGATGTCAAAGTTCCTGATCTTTTTTCAAGATATTCAAATTATATATAATGTCTAATATATATATTAAAGTCGAGAAACTTAGATCTTTGAAAAACTATCTCAACCAAACCAACAATTTTACCAGAAAGAGGTCTCAAAACCTCTATTTACAGCAATTCTAACACCAGAATTCAATCCGTAGCATCTCGTAACCTATATATACCCACTTTTCACGTCTTTTTGCGACTCATTTTAAGTCTTTTGAACTCCATTTGACAGCTCAACATCCAACAAGTCAAACTTTCCAAAGAAACAGCTTTGAAAGGAAAAGTTGAGCTTCAAAAGCACCAAAATGACCGGACAAAACTGAACTAAACGACCAGGTAGCCAGCTCAGTTTCTCACACTCACGTGAAATTTCCATTCTCTGGTTTTGCCATGTGAATGACGAGAACCTGCGTTCAATCGTTCGTCGTCGTCGACCGATGCAAAATTTTGGCATTTGAAGAAGAAGAAGAAGCAGCAGAAGTTGAACAACAGCAACTTAACACAGTTCCCACGAGACTCTTGGTTTTTTTTTGAATCAGGCTTCTCGAAACAAACCACCTCTTCTTGCCTCGTTGTTCTATAATGTCCTCAACTACCACTCCCAACTTCCCAATCGTGTGTCTTGGAAACCCACTTTTGGACATCCAGGCCACTGTAGAAGACGAATATTTGGCTCGTTACGCTCTTAAACCCAACGATGCCGTGCTTCTAGATGCGTCAACCGAAGAACCACGCATGGCAATCTTCGACGAACTGGTGCAACACCCAGACGTCAAGTTCATTGCCGGTGGTGCAGCTCAAAACACAGCTCGTGGTGCAGCGTACGTGCTGGGCAAGAACCAGGTTGCGTATTTCGGCAGTGTGGGCAACGACAAGTTCTCCGCTCAATTGCAAGCCGAAAACGACGCAGCTGGCGTGGCTTCCTACTACCAACAACAGCCCAAAATCGGCACCGGTAAGTGTGCGGCTTTGATCACGGGCCACAACCGCTCGTTGGTCACTGACTTGGGTGCAGCCAACCATTTCACTCCTGACCATTTGGATCGCCACTGGGACGTTGTGGAGGCAGCTAAGCTGTTCTACGTTGGTGGATTCCATCTCACCGTGTCTCCAGAAGCGATCGTCAAGCTAGGCCAGCACGCGCAGGCCGCGGGCAAGCCCTTCGTGCTGAACTTGAGTGCGCCTTTCATTCCGCAATTCTTCAAGTCTGCGCTAGAACAGGTTTTACCATACACCACGTATGTGATTGCCAACGAATCCGAGGCTGCCTCTTACTGTGAAGCGTTTGGCGTGGAAGCCAAATCTGACGACTTGACTGCTATTGCCAAGCACATCGTGGGCGACAGCTCCAACCGCACCGTCATCTTCACCCATGGTCTTGAACCCACCGTTGTTGTGACCCCACAGGGCGTCCACACCCGTGCTGTCAAGCCATTGGCCAACGAAAAGATCGTCGACACCAACGGTGCCGGTGACGCCTTTGCTGCCGGTTTCATCGCTGCCCTTGCCCAAGGAAACGATCTCGACCGTGCTGTTGACGTGGGCCAGTGGCTCGCTGCTTTGTCTATCCAGCAAATCGGTGCTTCGTACCCATCCGAAAAGCTACAGTACGGCCAAGCTTGAACTTGTTGATCTTGTATATCTATTGCCTTTTTATATCAAGAAATAGAGTTGTAACCACTCACTCTCTTACTGTTAACAACTTCCTACAAGCACTATTTTGTTCTCCTTTCTTTACCCATTCATCTACACTTTTACTCTTGACACCCTCCATATAGCTGTGGTGCAGGCCACTGTTCATCGCTTTCGCTTTCCCATGATATCAGTCCTGCTTCACCCGACCAAGTTGTTTGCAAGCTCATCGCTCGACGTCCAGTTCGTGGTGCTGAGTCTAGCGTATGTTGTATTCTGCTTTATTCTTCTTGGAGTGTGTGCGTCGGACTATCTATGCCCCACGGTTTCGACGATAACTGGAGCCCAGTCTTCAACAGCTACCCGTTCTCGCGGTGTGCTTGCAGCAGTGCTTTTGGCCTGGTGCAACTCTTCACCAGACTTGATCACCAACTTCATGAGCTGGACGTCTTCCAACGCTCCAGCACTCTCCGTGGGCGAAGTTTTGGGCTCTTGTGGGTTTATCCTATGCGTTGTACAAGGTGCATTGTTCATAGTCATGAGCCCATTGGGAACTCAGCTTGAGCCCAACCACGCTCTACACTTGCGACACGATCTGGCATTTGTGCTTGCTGCTGCTGCAATGATGCTCTACGTTAGTTTCCGCAACGAAGTGACACTACTGAACTGTTTGGCTATGCTAGGACTATACTCGGGCTATATTGCGTCAAAAACCTGGGGCTGCAGTGACAGCAATGAGTTGTCGTTAGAGCTCTCAGCTCAGGCTCCAGTATCCGGCAGTAACAACGAGTTGGAACCATCAACGCTAAAATTCAGTGTTCTGAGCGCTCTGGATTACACGGCGCTGTACGCAGCGATGCAGCAACCTAAGGGACCATTGACTGACGATCTCGACGCTATAACACTACAAACGCTGGAAGCTCATCATTCCGATGCCCAGTATGTGGCTCCAAGATCCTTGAGTGAGCCTCCAAACGGTTCACCACATCTTGCGAAAAATGCTGATCTCAACACTGTAGTGGCTCACTCGTCACCATCCACATTCGAACGCTACCGGGATAATGAGGACATGGCTCCAGCAAATGACGCCTACTATGATGACAACGATGTTTCTCCCATTGCATACAGCGATACGTTGCGGTCAAGACTTTTACGATTACGCGAAGGAGCGCTATTCTTATTTGCACCACAACTTCTTAACTTCCGTGCACTACCGATGTATTCCAAAGTCCTGGCCATTGCAATGGTGCCCTTAACGGTGAACCTACGGTTGACCTGTCCACAATTTGATGTTCTGCTGCGAAGAAGTACCGTCTCTGCTAACAGGACCATTCTCGAGCCAAAAACTCTAGCACTACTGCTGGCACACTCTGTGTGTGTTCCTGCGTGCACACTCCTACTTGTGGGCGTTTTGGTCGATTCTCAGATACCTTGGTGGTCAATCCTGGTATGTGGTTTGGTCACTACTGGGCTGCTCTCATCAACAATTATGTTTCGCTGGCAAGTGGCCCAGGTTAACCGATTTTCGCTACATGATACCGAACTGCATGACAGCAGGGCAGCTTATAAGCTCGGGGTCCTGGAACAGTATTTCGTAACGGTGCTCAATAGCCTGGGGATCATTAATTGCGTGCTGTGGATAGCAGTTTTCGCCAACGCACTAGTGGAGGTGATGGTGACTTACCAGCATCTCACCAACATCTCTGAAGGCGTACTGGGCCTAACCATTTTCTCATGGGGCAACTCTGTCAGCGACCTTGTGTCAAACGTCGCAATGTGCAAGTTGCATCTCAAGATGGGTTCGCAGTCGCGGGACGAACAAGTACAACTAGCGTCCAGGTATTTTTTCATTGCGCTGAGCGCATGTCTCGGTGGCATTCTACTCAATATTCTCATCGGTGTAGGCTTGAGTGGCTTCATCTCGATGTCGATGAATGCTAATGGCAACGGTATGGATTCCACGAAAATATGGTTGTTCCGGTCAGTGTCTATACAGAGCCATGCCCCAGACTACAAGTTCATTATTTCTTCAGCATTCATTCTGGTACAGAATGTCGTGCTATTGGTGGTGTTTTCAGGCGCAGACGTGGTTTCGAAGTGGGTGACACGATATTCTCGCTATGTCGGGATAATGTTCTGTTCTTGGTGGGGGCTCGCAACTCTTGTAAGTGTTATCATTGAAGTTACAGCCAGTACAAGCAGCGCAATCAGATAGCTTCCATAGGGCTCTAAACAGGAGTGCGTGGCCTTTGAACCTGAAATTGAAGTTTTTTTGGCAAATTGTCGTGGCAGCGTCAGTATGTTTCACGCCAGAGAGAAACTTTATGGAAAACTATAAAAGAATACTAAAAACGTTCCTCTTCCGGTATGGCAGTGCACCACTTTCGACCCCACACTTTTTGCGAGTTCCGAATAGCGGATAACTCAGCTTTGAGACGACTGTGAAAAATCCTTGCTGCCGATGAAATTTGTCCCAAAACTCATCTTGAGCTTGTTCTTCTTTACATGGAAGGTAACGAATGTCGAGGCCAACATGAATAGTTCTGAAAACCCTACAGAGCTCCTGAGTTTTAGCGACATTGAGCTAAGCGACGAAAATGCCACTTTTTATGCTGACACAATCACAGTGTCGCGGCCAAAATCGCAGAATTACGAAGATGTGCAAATAACTCAGGAACTGTACGAACGGCTTGTTTATTTCAGCAAAATGTGTGCGTTGACCTATTGCATTGGATCAAATGAGCTTCTTGTTGGATCCACACTCTTGGACGGCGCATGCCCCGAAAGACTGAAATTTTGTTCCGATGAGTCCACCAACCCGACTGCAGGAAAAACAGTTGTAGAACTGGTACTATTAGCGGAGAGTGATGAGCTTGGGACCGGCTTTCTGGCAGTGGATCATGAAAAGCATGTTGTGGTGCTGTCATTCAGAGGTTCTTCCACGAATCAAGATTGGCTCAGTGATTTCGCAGTATACCCTACACCATACGAGCCAGTCTCCAAAGAATTCTATAAGGAGTGGGTCGAGTCTGGTCGCGTTTCGGATTGTACAGGTTGTCTTGTTCACAGAGGCTTCAATGTTTTTCTGAAAACACTGAGCTCCCAGTTCTTCGAGAGAATAGAAGCTATTTTCGACACATACCCCGATTACAGCCTCGTTGTAACCGGTCACTCACTGGGAGCTGCCGTGGCAAGCTTGGCCGGTATTGAACTTCGTTTGAGAGGCCATGATCCACTTGTGCTAACGTATGCCTCACCCAATATTTTTAACAACAAGTTGAGGGCCTGGGTTGATGAACTGTTTGAAACGGAGCGCATTCACAAGTGGTCATTGGACGAAGGTAAAGTCATGTTTCGAAAGGGATACTTCAGAGTCGTTCACGATGGAGATTACATCACCATGGTTCCGCCATTCTACGGTCCAGCTGGCCTGGAAATTTTTATAAACCAACAACAGCTTCCTCAAACTCTAGAAGATCTTGAGTATCATGGCCCGTCCATGACCGCAGCGCCATTACAAAATTCAGAAGCATGTTCGCCCATGGGCGCTGCTGGAAGGGGACAGGGCCACTGGTTTTTGGGACCTTTGGAAAAATGGCTTCATATGTATGAGCACCGCGCTTACTTTCTGCTCATCAACACCTGCGATAGATTTTAAGTACACTTTGTTTCGCATGCATCTGCCGGTATAAAATATAACATTACTTCTAAATGCGAGATTAGACGGAAACGCTTTCGTGATGTTGAATCACGATGGAATCAATGTATTTCGGTTTCACTCTCTTTTCGAGAGAAACATTGGTGTTGAAATTAAAGTCTTGTTAGTTATTATTCGAGAAACTACGATGGAACCAGTCCATGGAAATTGAAATTGTCATTAAGGTATGAGCAGGACTCGGTCTCGTACAGCTGTCGTCTTGTGCTTTATAGTTGCCTTGGCATCTCTTGTCGTCTTTACAATACACCCGAGTCTTTCAAGCTGTTCTCCAAAATAGTTTCTTTGATGGCAGCAAAGACTAGTTTGATGTTGGACGTATCAGTTGCCTGAGTAACATGTGGATAGATGTTAAGGTGGGCGCGGTTAAGTTGCACGAATCTCCATAAGATGTATTTGGCAGCCTTATTTATATCCTTCCCACCAGCATAATCTGAGAAATAGTTTTCTAAGGGCACATGCTGAACTTTTTCGGCGAAAACATCAATCTTATTCAAGAACAAAACGACGGACGCTCTGGCAAACCATCTGCTGTTGACCACGGAATCGAACAGGATCAGCGATTCTTCAAGTCTGTTTTGAGACTTGTCTTCCAAAAGAGTTTGATCGTATTCAGATAGGGATACGCAAAAAATAATCAAAGTGACATTGTCAAAACAATGAATCCATTTTTTACGTTCGCTTCTTTGACCGCCCACGTCATATATGTGCAGCTTAAGATTTGTGTCCATCTCAACAATTGTGTCGAAAATCCCCGACGTCTTTTTTCGAGACAGTAGTACGTCTCTAACGGTAGGTCTATACGTGGGTTCAGATATCCTTTGCAAGTCTTCCATAAAATAACGTGCTGAATCCATAAGGTAGAACGACGATCTTCGTTCACCGGTGATTAGATCCTGAGTGGAAGGTAGAGACCATACTTTGGCCAGTATGTCGGTCAATCGGGTTGGAAACTCAGCCAGCTGGGATCCCGGGGTGTTGTAGTTGACCACCTCTTGTAGGTCTTCTTCCTGGAGTCCCGAGTCAGCCTCCAGGGGCACCTCGAAACGAACGCGGGCGTTAATCAGGTCTTTGCCTGTTTCCACAATATTGTCGTAAATAAAAGGGCGGTATTCCGCCAGTTCCTCTGGGGAAAACCCGTTTTGATGAATGATTTTTAGTTGCTGGAGAACGGTGGATTTACCGGACTCACCGGATCCCAAAAGAAGAACTTTGAGAGCCTTGCTAGAATCCGTAGATCCGCCACCAGATTTCGAAAGCGATCCCAACGAGGGTCCAGTGGATTGTGCACTATTGGTCGAAACCACAGACTGCTGTCGTTTGCCAGCGGCCGGGGGCGCCGCTATGCTTTTGTTGTGATTTGGAATTTGCTTACCCGAGGCGCCCGAATTGGAACCTTTTTTCTGACCAGCAGCTGGTACCCCGTTATTGGTATCACCAGACTCTATTGGATCCTTTTCAGGTACACCATTGGAACCCCTGTTTTCCCTGGCTGAACGCATTCTTGACCCATTTCCCCTGGTGCTCTGCTCCTGGTCCTCCTCTGATTTTGATATGCAGCCACCCATTGCTTGTAGTTGGTGCTAGAATTGCAAATGTGAAGCGTAAACGATGGCGAGAGTACCTGTAGTTCAAACGACGCGTGATGCTCAGCAAATAAAATAAAGACACCTAACGCTTCCAAAGATTGAAAACAACGAAGGTCCGAGTATTCAAGCAAAAACCCTTGAGGTCTGACTTCTTTCTCTACGGTTTCCAAAAAGCGACAGAAACGGTTCCACTACAGTGTAGATAGTTTTCTTTCTGCTTCTTCGTCGAAATAGCCACTGATGCTCCCTTTTTTGACGACTAATCCAAATTAAGAAAAAAGGATATAATTGTCGAGTGCAAGATACTCAGTGAAAAGAATCTTGATTCTTGTTTGGGTGTGTGTGTGCGCCGGCGTTTGACACTTGAAATGATTTTTCGGGTTCTCTGTAGCCCTGCTAAACGAACGAACCAACTTAATCTACCAACCACTAAAACCCTGTGGAGCTCTTTCTTTTTGCCCCAGTTTTCCGGAAAAAGAGGTTTGTCTAGAACGTAGCCAATTGCGCAAAGCGAACTATCTCAAATGTAACACTTGAGTGCTAGTTTTGTCCTACAGCGTTTCTACTCAAAAATTCAAAGTTTTTGAACGTAGGTAGTGGGAAACACACCGGGATGTGCGCGAAACCAAATTGGTGCTAGGATTATATCTGTTTTTTTTTTTTTTTTTTTGGGATAGTCTTTATTGGCAAGTACCTTTCGTCATTGTTCAAAATTTCACCAAAACTTTTTTCTGTATGTTTTTGGGCAATAGGTGAAAAAATAACAAAAAAATTCGGGACTCCCCTATTATAAATCCTCGAGAGCCGGGTAAACCAGTGGACCTTTATGGTCATGTGAATTTGGTGTGAAAATCATGTGGTTTCCGTTTTTGTGGCAGTCATGTGGTATCGGCGGCTAGACCAGGTATTTTGGGTTGTTGAATGGCGGCATTTTTGCATACTATTTGGACGCTTGCACGGTCCTCAACGAGTAAAGTTGAGGTAGAAGCAAGCAAATAGGGTACTGTTGACCGTTTTCTTTCTTTCTTTCTTTCTTTTGCGTCATTAGCCTGAAAACGGCTTTTATACCGATCTCAACGAAATTGTCCTTTGACCATGCTACTCAGATCTTGGTCTTTTAGGGCAGGCATCACTAGCTACAGTGCTGCAAGCTTGGGGTTGGCACCACTCGCGTTTCGTCACATTGACTTCAGACTTCAAGGGCTCGAGTTCCGGTAAAGGCTCTGCCTGAGCACTGCGTTCGTATATGGCCTGGTTCCACAATTGAGATTGGCTTTCACGCTCAGTGGCGTTGTCCAGCTGCCATTCGAAAGGGTCGCTTTCGTCCATCTACTGGAGCTGCAGCTGTCTATCCGTGCTATTTTTCGCAGCGTTTGGTGCTTTCAAAAAGTGGTGGGCGGCAGGAAGAGTTGTATCGCAGATGTAAGGTAAAATTTATGAAGAAGAAAGATGACATATTCGTATGTAGTGATTGTACGATTTACTATCAAAAAGACAGCATGAGCGGACTTATCTGTTGCCATTTTAGCTGCTTCTTTCTTCTATGGTAAGTCCAGAACCAGGAGTTTTTGTTCAAGGCCAGTGTCTCGGGCTGTACATGTTGTCATAACCAATTTGTGTGTTTGAAAGACGGCGCTTACAATTACAGGAGGTGAAGAATACCTAGACCCTCTTAAGATACACCAGTTGAAAAGTGCAAATGGCAGGGCTCAGCCTTGATCGTGCAAAACAAGAAAATGCAAGCTTCTGGTGTGTCACGTGATACACGGAAGAATATGAACCAAAATGATCTTTGTTTTGGGCGTTAAGCAATCACGCATTTGTTTATGCTTTCACGAGCGGAGCACTCCTAACACTTGCTTCATATCACTTTGTGGAGCATCAAGATATTCTACCACCATTCAAGCCTCACACGTTAGTTGATCTTTTAGTTCAGCAATTTTCACGGCAATCTAATGACATGTTATAATAAAGTTACAGATTTAAACTTCGTTGATTACCGTTTTGAAATTCACACAAGTAAAAGGCTCTCTGGTCACTGTCACACTGTCGAAGTATCGCCGCTTGTATGTCGAAAATAATGTTGTTTTCACGGCAACGCTCAATTAATCATTGCTATGTAATTCACAACTAGTTGTCATCTATTAGTTTTCGAGAAAGAGACCAACGTTGTTCGAAGAATACTTCTAGTCTTTATTTAATTTGTTTTTCCGGTCTCAATGGCAGGGGACGGCTCAAGGCTTTGCTGGTGAGTTCATTGCCTGGACCAATCGTTACTACTTGATTTCCCATAGTTTCAAAAATTCATTTTATCTTGACTGTTGTCAAGAAAGACACTGCTTGCGAAAGAATATACCACTTCGAAATCAACAATTACATTCATGATAGCATCAATATTGACCCTTTGGCATTTATACATATATACAATTGGATCTTCATCTTAGAAAAAGAGACCAGCTCGTCTTTTCTAAACTTTTTCGAGAGTGACAACCATTGCCTTGTCCACGTCAGGAGTGGAGTTGTCAATATGAGCAGCAAATCCTTCAGAAGGAACAAAGTTCTTGGAGTGACGAGCACTTGGGCAAGTCTCGAACAATTCGTCAATCTGTTCTAGCGTGAGACCCTTGGTCTCGTAGATGAAAAAGTATACGAACAAGAAGCACAGGAATGTGCAACCGCCCCAGATGAAGAAAACTTTGGACTGTAGGTTTGCATGGTCGCTGTCCACCAAATATGGGGTAGCATATGCAATTGCAAAATTGAATAGCCAATTTGAGGCAGCACAAACGGCAACTGATTTGGCTCTGACTCTCAATGGAAAGATTTCACCAACGACAACCCAGGCAAGAGGGCCCCAGGTAGCTGCAAAAGACGCAATAAAGGTGCAGGAGAAAGCGATTAATGTCTTGTTGGCAGAAAAGCTATCTGGAAGGGCGGTGCCAACAGCTGCAACAATAAGTTCACTCACACACATTCCCACGGCACCATAAAGTAGAAGATTTCTTCTACCACTGATTTCCACCAAGGCAATACCAGGGACGGTCATAACAACGTTGACAACATTCATGATCAACTGAATAATGAATGGGTTTTTGATACCCGAATTTTGGAAAAACTGGGTACCGTAGTAGAAAATGAAGTTGATACCTGTGAGTTGTTGAAGCGCTTGGATGGCAATCCCGGTGAGAATACGTTTCAATTGGTGGTTTGCGGTCTTAAAGCAGTCGAGGAGCGAAGTAGAACCAAAGGAACTCTCGTAATTGTAGTTAGCGACGATTTCTTCAAGTTCCGCTTCCACGTATTCGTGATGCTCTGGTAAGCCCCTTAGTTTAGACAACGCGGTTCTGGCTTCAGCGACTTTGCCCTTCATGATGTAGAATCTGGGCGATTCGGGCAAAATGATCATACCAACGAACAAGATAATAGCCCATAAAAACTGGATTGCGATGGGAATTCTGTAAGAGCCAGAGTCGTTTCTTGCGTGAGTGCCTTGGTTCACACACGCTGCGAGTAGCAATCCGATCGTGATAGCCCACTGGTAGCAAGACGTGACAGCACCTCTGATCCATTTGGGAGAAGCCTCTGCTTGGTACAATGGCACGATAGCGGATAAAACACCAACACCAGCGCCTGCAATGACTCTTCCGACAATCAATAGCGTTTGACCAGAAGCTGCTACTTGGAGCACCACACCAATTGTGAAAATAATACACGAAACGATGAGCCCGTATCTGCGGCCCAAATTATCCGAAGCTAAGGGAGCAAGCATTGCACCACAGAAAGTACCAGCAGAAAGAATAGCCGTTATCAAAGACGTTTGGTTTGCTGAAAAATGGCCCGAGGACGTAAAGTGTTCTTTCACGTATCCCATCGCCAGCACACCGGAAATCGTACCAGTGTCGTATCCGAAGAGGATACCGCCAAAGGCGACGAATAGCCCGACGAAAATGGCCCGAAACTTCGAGCCCTGGATCTCGTCGTCGGCCTTGAAGACCGTTTGAAGAATACCCATTGTTTGAGCTTTTTTTTTTTGGGTTTCTAGAAGGGATATGTATGGAACCCTGCGATTAGTCGATTGTTTGTTTTTCTATGCGTCAGCCGGAAAAATAGATGTTCCGGAAAACCTGCAATTATTGGATTTGATTGCTTGATGAAGATTGAAAGAAAGAAAAGAGATTCAAAATATAATTGAACCACAAACTCATTCCAAGAGAACCAGATTCAAGCATCTTCTTTTATACATGAATTTTTCTCGATTCTGGCCTAATTCTAGTTTTGGATTTTACCTCCAAATCTTGGGCTTCTACCGACTTGTTTCCCCACAAAGTATGCTTTCGCATAGCAACTAGACAATACCTCCCCACATTTTTTTCCCGTTATGTTACGGCGGTGGTCGTGGCAACCGCCTGTAGGGCATTTTTTACTGCGGTTTGAGCCAAACTTCAAAGACCCTCCAAGAACTCAACGACAGTGTTTCTAGGGACAACTGGCGATTTTTTCCGGTTGAATTAATTTTTCCATCACAGGGTTCGGAAAATTATGAACAGAAAAAGCGGAAAAACAAGGAATTTTCTCCGGGACGACCGGCCTTGGACAAAAGTTGAATCTGGGCTTGCCAAAACATGTGAGTACAGGCGGGTTTTACAAGATTGTAAGTCAAAACGACACTAATCGGGAAACTAGACACCAGCTCGATTAATGTGGGGTGAAATGCAGCCAAGATGACTTTGAAAACTGGAACAATGGTGTGTTCATCGTTGTAAGTAGTCCGAGTTATGACTGGTCGCTCTTATGAAAAAAATTGTGGCATTATGCACGAGCCTGTATCCTAAGGTATAGTACACAACACACACACATAAACAACACGATCCTAAACCCAATGCCATCCCGGCATGTACATTACCAATTCTAAACAGACCTCTAACGTGTAGTCAAGAGGCCCTTAAATAGGCTCGAATATCTATCCTCTCTTATAATTACATATCAACATTTCGGAGTCAAAGACCGACCGACGCAACGCAGACCTTACATGGGTCTCTGGCCGATCCATTCGTGCCACGTTTGCACTTCAGGAGGCACAAGCACATCGGAGGACTCGAGCACCTTGAGTTTCTCGCCAACCTTTTGGGCGAGGGCTTTGGCGAACAGCAAAGCGGTCTGGGGCTCGTTGAATAGAGGAAGTGCGAAGTCAATGGCATTTCTTCTCATCACGTAGTCAACATCCTCCAAAGACTCGGCTCTCTTGGCAGCCAAGTTGAACACAGCCTTGATGTCGTACAGCTGGAATAGCTCACGCAACTTACGCTTGTCGTTCTTTGGGAACTCGATAATCATCACGTCGCAGCCACTGTGAACGAATTTTTGCAAGTACTCCTTGGTAGCCTCGTTGGTAACGTAGATCTTGAAGCCCAAACCCGCCACGACGGCAGCCACTTCTCCTAGCTGGTTCTTGCTCAAGTCACCACCAAACAACACACCGCTAGGTGGCAGAGGAACATGGAAGTTCATGGTACTCTGCATGGCGGTCCAGTAACTCTCCAACGCGTCTTTACCAAAAGAGGCAACTTCACCAGTCGAGGCCATTTCAACGCCCAAGAATGGGTCTGCACCGGCCAAACGTGTGAAAGAGAATTGTGGCACCTTGGTAGCGACATATGGGTACTTTTCGTCCATTAGGTTCACTGGCTTGGGTACATCTTCTCCAATGAAAGCCTTGACAGCTGCGTCGATGAAGTTGCAACCCAGCACCTTAGACACGAATGGGAACGATCTAGAGGCTCTGATGTTACATTCAATAACCTTTAGAGTTGTACCTTCGTTTCTGTCATCCTTGATAATTTGCATGTTGTAAGGACCTGTAATCTTCCAGGCCTTAGCAACCTTCTTGGCAATGTCGTAGAGTCTGTCCTTAATTTCCTGGCTCAAAGATTGAGGTGGCAAGATCAAAGTGGCGTCACCGGAATGCACACCAGCGTTCTCGACATGCTCTGAGATAGCGTGCACCAAGACTTCACCCTTGTAAGCCACAGCGTCGACATCAATCTCTTGTGCACCTTCAATGAACTTGGAAATCACCACGGGATGGTCTGGAGAAACGTCAGAGGCGTTGGTCAATTTCGTTAGTAGTTCATCTTCGGAATTCACAACACTCATAGCGGCACCAGACAAAACGTAGGAAGGACGAATCAAAACTGGGTATCCAACACGGTTGGAGAATTCTTCAGCTTCGACGACGGAAGACAGTTCGCTCCATTCTGGCTGATCGACACCGATGCTGTCAAGAATCGAAGAAAATTTGTGTCTGTTCTCAGCTCTGTCGATATCGACAGGGTCGGTACCCAAAATCTTGGCGCCGTTGTCTTGTAGCTTCAAAGCAATGTTTTGAGGCAGTTGTCCACCAACAGAAATGATACAGCCCTCAGAGTTCTCCAAGTCATAGATATCCATGACTCTTTCAAAGGATAGTTCTTCGAAGTATAGTCTGTCTACTTCATCGAAATCGGTAGACACAGTTTCTGGGTTGTAGTTGATCATCACTGTCTTCTTACCAGACTCTCTTAAGGCTCTGGCTGTGTTGACAGCACACCAGTCGAATTCGACGGAGGAGCCAATACGGTAAACACCGGACCCCAAAACCAACATACCCTTGTCGTTGAATTCAACGTCGTTCTTGGTGGCGTTGTAAGTGGTGTATAGATAGTTGGTGTTGGCAGGGAATTCTGCAGCCAAAGTGTCAATCTTCTTCACGAATGGGGTGATACCGAAAGACTTTCTGTGCTTTCTGACATCGAGCTCATGGACATTACTTCCGTTGTTTTTGTTGATCGAAATGGCAATCTGCTTGTCGGAGAAACCCATCTTCTTAGCTCTGGTCAACAGGTCCTTGTCCAAGGCCTCTAATGAATTAACAGCATCCAACTCTTTGTACATTTCTACCATGTTCATGCATTTGTGCAAGAACCAAGCATCAACCTTAGACAATTCGTGAACTTTCTCAACAGAGTAGCCCTCGTAGATCAAAGCTTGTCCAATGGCCAACCATCTTCTATCAGTTGGGTTGGCAAGAACTTCATCTAGGTCGTCACCGAATTCGTCAGAACCCTGGAAACCCAAGAACGAAGGGTCGATTTGTCTGATGGCTTTTTGGAAAGCCTCTTCAAAGTTTCTCCCGATAGCCATCACTTCACCCACGGACTTCATGGCAGAACCCACATTACGGTTGACGTGCTGGAACTTGGCCAAATCCCAACGAGGAATCTTAGCCACGATGTAGTCCAAAGATGGCTCGAAGTTGGCCACAGTGGTCTTGGTGACAGGATTTGGTAGTTCTGGCAAAGTGTATCCTAAGGCGATCTTAGCAGCAGTGTAGGCTAGAGGGTAGCCTGTAGCCTTAGAAGCCAAAGCAGACGAACGCGATAGACGGGCGTTGACCTCGATAACTCTGTAGTCCAAACCATCTGGTTGCAAAGCGTACTGAACGTTACACTCACCGATAACACCCAGGTGTCTGATGATCTTGATGGCAGCAGTTCTCAACATATGGAACTCTTCATCGGATAGGGTTTGAGAGGGTGCAAACACAATAGAATCACCGGTGTGCACTCCCAATGGGTCGAAGTTTTCCATGTTGCAGACCGTGATACAGTTACCAACTCTGTCACGGACCACTTCGTATTCCACTTCTTTCCAGCCCTTTAGGGATTTTTCGACCAAAATTTGTGGAGATAGCGATAGAGCTTGAGCTGCTAGTTGCTTCATTTCGGCCTCATTGTTGGCGAAACCAGATCCCAAACCTCCTAGGGCGTAGGCTGATCTGACAATGACCGGGTAGTTGACCCTTTCGGCGGCGATTAGCGCGTCGTCGATGGTTTCGCACGCAAACGACTCGGCGGTGGGGATGTTGATTTCCTTCAACGCTTGTGCGAAAAGGTCTCTGTCCTCGGAGGTTTCCAGAGTCTTGATGGGTGTACCTAGCACCTTGATGTTGTATTTTTCGAGAATGCCCATCTTGTCGAGAGCTACACCGCAGTTGAGACCGGTCTGGCCACCGAAAGTCAGCAAGATGGCATCTGGTCTTTCACGCTCGATGATGTAGGTGATGTACTCAGGTGTGACCGGCAGATAGTAGATTTCGTCCGCCAGCGAGTGCGAGGTCTGGTTGGTGGCGATGTTTGGGTTAATCAGGATTGTGCGTTTGTTGGCTTCTTTGAGGGCCTTGATGGCCTGCGATCCGGAATAGTCGAATTCACCGGCTTGTCCGATGGAAAGACCACCCGATCCGATCACCAGCACCGAGTCCACGCCTTTGACGAGCTGTGGACTGTAGTTTGCGGTGTTGAACGCAGAAGTTGTAGGGACTGTGGATTCGTAGATAGACATTATTATTGGTTCCCTGTAGCTTCTTGTCTAGTCTTTTCGCCGCGCAACCAAAATTTGAAAAACTTCGCAAACACACACTATTTGAAAACAACTAAAACTACGGCTAGCTACCCGCGACGTTAGAACTTTCTACACAGATATATATATTTGCAAAACGCTTTTGTGTTGTGTTGACTCATGTTGTAGTTTCTTAAAGGTTTTGATGAACTTTGATGATGCGATGAGATGAGCTGTGAAAAGATTTGAGTCTCCGTGCATGGTGACCACTCATTTTTTTTCACACTCAGAATTTCACGCACGGCAAAATTATAGTGCCTTGAACAGCTCGAGATTCCACTATCATAGAGAGAAGCTAGCTATCCACAGTCTATACAGAGAGAGATGCCAGGCCAGACTATTTTTTTGCCTTGCGAGGCGAGCCGAGAGAAATCACAGCAGCAACTACAACGACGACATAATTATGAGAAGATGATGATGTCAGTGTGGATGCAGGATGTACAGAAAAAGAGCGGAAAAAAAAACAAACTCTAGGTCTGGTCTATCTCAATCTCTCTTTTTTCTTTTTTGGGTTTGGATTTTTTTTACGGAGGAAAAGAGCCGGAGCCTGTGAAGAAGAGAGGTCATGCTTGAATTTGGAAAATTAGCTTGGACCGCTACCGGCGGTCGCAAAAGATTAGGATGGTCGTTGGCACTATGAGAGAGAGTTGTTTTTGGGACCTGGGGGTCCGAGATGAGCCGTGTGGAGTGATGAGTGGACTTTGAGGGAAAGAAGAAAGGTTTTATCAAGGTCTGAGGACGCTGGAGTGTAGAGATCCTTGCTAGGTCTTTATTGGGGTGAAAGTGGTGATGAGAGATGGGAAATAAGAGGTGGATTGTGTTTAAGTCACTATGTACGCGTGTGTCGCCGACTTGGTACTCTTGTACGAGAAATGAGTACGTTTTATAGGCTCCTGGGTATATCTTGGTAATCATACTACACTATCGTCATTGAAAGAAGTGACAACCTGTGTGACAACCAGGACTGGAGACGAATTTTTCGAAAGCAGTGGTCCAGTCCAGTCGTTCAAAATGCTTTGATAAAAGCAGATCTGACGATCACCTAATGACTCTCTCTCCACCGTTCAACGAGGCCATGTTCTTTACGAAAACCTTGTTTTCATCTGCTTTCGCATTCCAGACACAATGAGGATTGACAGATTGAGAGCTCTTTCTTAACTATGTTCGAATATATCAATCGTTGAAAGCTTTCCCATAGAGTGGACAAGTGAAGATACTGATCCGAGCTCATCTTGCACGTGACGTAGAGATGTTAGAAGGCAAATTCAGTGAAGAAAAGGGTATTGACTACGAGCTCTAATCCAAGGGAAAGATAGTGTTGCATTTTCTTCGAGTCAATGAAACTTCAAATGCTCCAATTCTTGGTCAGTGGCGGTTTCTGTTGTGACTCCAAGCGATGACTACGTTTATAGTGATTGATTCTTGTAAATTAGCTAAGACCCTGGACATGTGGTTAAAAAAAGCTACTCAACCCTGATTCGTCCCCAGTGCTGCTGACACCATCTAAAGCCCTAAAAGAGTCGAAAATGGTAGAAAACATAAAAAAGAACTGACCCAGCAAAGTCGGTAGATATATGGGTATCAATACTGGTGAATTGCGCAGAAAACACCTTTAGCAGCGTCACAGGAGGTTGTCAGAGAGGTCGGCCGAAAGCTTTGGTACAAGTAGTTTTGTACGAATCACGAAGCGCACGTCGCACGATCGGTGCTTTCGTACGACCAGGGTTTTCTTCTTACTCGCTCTTCCTACCTTCCCTACCTTCAACTACGTAAAGTCAGAGCCCTTCCACTCTCTGTTCCCGACTCAATGGCTTCCTGTGCTACTTTGCCAACAAGCACTCCCTATCAATTTTGTCGATCACCGCCTTCCAGATCACGTGACACGAGCCAGATTCTTTCCCAAGTGTGTTAATTTCTCACCCATCTCATCTCATCTCATCTCAATCTCAAGCGTTCGCCCTCTTTGACCGCGCACATCACCAACCACCACTCTCATGAGAAGCAGAAGACCACCCCACAACACCCTAGATCGCCCCGTCGTGATGCACGCCGGTCAACGCCAACACGTCTCCGAAGACGAGATTCTACAGTTTTTAGCCCAGTTCATCCAAGAGCGCGAGACTGACGGCGACGCAGATGCAACCGGCGCCGTCGCACAACTCCGCAGAATAGAACGCGATTTCAAAGGGCTGCCGCCCGCCGTGCTGGACACTCAATAGCCCTTTCTCCCTCCTTCTCAAGTGGTACACTAACCAAATCTGGACGCTACGCTACAGCTTTTATAACTACATATCTGGTTTTCAATGAAAGCCTCACTGCATACACCCTCATTTACTGCCCATCATCGACGTGAAACACAGCTAACGGCTACGCTACCTCGTAGCTTCAACTGTTAGTGCTCGTTATCGACCATTTTTTCATTTTACAGTGTGTATGACTGTTTACTTGAGTCCGTACAAAATATCGTCAAATACTTTTGACAAAATTTCATCAAAAGGCTCTATACACACTACTACTGATAGATAGACCTGTGATCAATATACAACATTAGTTCTAGATCTAACTAGTAGAATTGGTAATTCTTATTCACATCCGCTACTAGTTCTTCAATTCCCAACATGTGTGCTAAAAAAATCGTTGGTGTCTTGGGTGCCACTGGTTCCGTTGGACAAAGATTCATCCTGCTGCTGGCAGACCATCCCGATTTCGAGCTTAAAGTGCTAGGAGCGTCGCCCAGATCTGCTGGTAAGAAATACGCGGATGCTGTTAACTGGAAACAAACGGAGCTACTACCGGAATTTGCCAAAAACATCATCGTGACGGAATGTAAGGCAGAGGCTTTCAAAGACTGTGCAGTGGTTTTCTCCGGACTGGACGCCGATTATGCCGGATCCATCGAGAAGGAGTTCAAAGAAGCCGGCCTAGCTGTGGTTTCGAACGCCAAAAACTACCGTCGTGAAGTGGACGTTCCTCTAGTCGTGCCTATCGTCAACCCTGAGCATTTGGACCTAGTGGGCCAAAAGCTCGACGCCGCGAAAAAGGCGGGCGCCGGTAGACCAGGATTCATCGTGTGCATATCCAATTGTTCCACGGCCGGTCTTCTCGCCCCACTCAAGCCCTTGGTCGACAGCTTTGGTCCCATCGAGCTTTTGACTGCCACTACATTGCAAGCCATTTCCGGTGCCGGTTTCTCCCCAGGTGTTTCCGGTATCGACGTTCTGGACAACATCGTGCCTTACATTGGCGGCGAAGAGGACAAGATGGAGTGGGAAACCAGAAAAATTTTGGGCTCCCTATCCAAAGACAACAGCACCGTGGTGAACTTGCCCGACGAAGAAATGAGAGTCTCTGCTCAATGCAACAGAGTTGCAGTTTCCGACGGACACACCGAATGCATCTCATTCAAGTTCAAGAATCAGCCTCCACCATCGCTCGAGCAGTTGAAAAAGTCGATGAGCGACTACGTCTGTGTTGCTGCTAAACTGGGTTGCCACTCTGCTCCAAAACAGACCGTCCACGTCTTGGAACAGAACGATAGACCTCAGCCAAGATTGGACAGAAACCGTGACAGTGGCTACGGTGTCAGTGTCGGCAGAGTCAGAGAAGACCCTGTGCTGGACTTCAAGATGGTTGTGTTGTCCCACAACACCGTTATTGGTGCCGCCGGTGCTGGTATCTTGATTGCCGAGATTTTGCTCGCCAAGAACTACATCTGAAGCGTATGTACGTATACATGTACTGTTTTGAAGTTTTTAATGTAGTTAATGCAACCTTACTGAGTCGTAGTAACAACTGTAATAATTATTCACCATATCTACTTCAAAATACAACCTCAGCGCATCAAACTGATGAAGATGAAGCCGGGAATTGACATAACTATATTCTAGACTTCAACTATTCTATCCCAAGGTACTCAGCCATACCGATGAAGGCTGGCAGGCTAGTGCTTTTAGATGAGTATTCAGCTTTCGAGCATGTATTCGAGAGATACACTAATTTGCAGAAAAACGCCGAAAAGCTGAGCCAAGATCTTGGCATAGTATCAAGGTCGGCTGCTTCAGTGGATCTCGAAATCGGCCCAAAAGATGGGGCACATTGTCCGAGAAAAGAGCGGTTCAGTTTTGAGATTTCTCAATCTCTGTCGTCCCTGAACTCTTCACAGGATAACAACAATTCTACAACAGGCTATGTGGTGTGGTCTACAACCCCGTTTTTCTTGCAGTGGCTTTTATATTCCGAGACAGGCCAGATTTTCACCAATGGTGGGTCAATCGAGTGCGAAGCAGAGACTGGTTCAAAAACGTGTACCATTCCTGCAATTTTTAGCGATTTTGCATTAGAGGCCGAGGAACAGCCATTGAGGCAGATTGTCGAGCTAGGATGTGGGGTAGGTGGCATCTCGGGAATAGCCTTGGCTAATTACGTCGACAAATACGTATACACGGAACAAAAAGCGCTTTTGGATCGACTCAAGCACAACGTGGCAGCGAACATAGACGAACTGAGACTCCGGGGCATGGAATCGTCTACTCTGGGGTTCGAGCTGCACCGCAAAACCCCGCTCAGGACCCAGATGGACGTTCTCCCACTTGATTGGGAAAAACTGGATCCCAGACCTGCAAAGCTGCATCCGCTGCTCAAACCACACAGAACAGCTATTGTGACTATTCTGTCCTTGGATGTGGTCTACAACGAGTATCTTATAGATCCGTTTCTACGCTCTTTGCAGGGACTCCTAAGAGCTTACAATACAATGGGCCATGTTGCTTCTGCACTCATTGGCATACAACTACGAGACCAAGAAATAATCCAAAGCTTTCTTGAATGTGCCATTCTGGAGTTCGAACTACAGGTCTACGCTATCACTGACCCCGAGATAGAATCCACGAGGTTTGGCCTTTACTACATCAAGCTGAAGGATTGAAAGAGAAAGACATTTGGAAGACCACAAAGTGTCTGGATCCTGAGATCCCGCACATCAGACAAATAATCCTGTGTAAGAGAGAGCACTTAGCAGACGCAGCACAAGAAGAGTCATCCTCACACGATTAATAGTGCGCTCGCGAGGGTTCGAACGGCCCTTTCAATACAGAGGTGTCAAATCGTCGATGGCCGTATAGAAGCATGCTTATATTTAATGATATTGTTGATGAAGATGGACGGCCAAAGGCCCTGATGATTCAAATCCTTTCAAGTTGATAGACTTCAAGCCAGGATTGCCACATTGAACTTTTGCAAGCTCATTTCATTCAATGAGCTTTGCAGTCGGAGCAACGGGCCCATCGTCGAGTTTCCAGTTTTTCGGCAACGGCAAATCCAATGGTGAAAAGGGCTTCTCCCGTTCTTCAAGGACAAAGAGACGCGACAAAAGCCAACAACGACCACCGCAAGTTGGAAAAAGAACATTTCATGAAGGAAACACGATAAAATTGGAGCAGACGCGTTCAGACGGACCGTTACATAGGCCATGGCTATCTGTTTCACAGCAGCAGCAGCAGCAGCAGCAGCAGTCAGCACTGTTCAAGAGAGACTCAATACAAAATACGTCTAAAGCTTTTATGCTTCCGGCTCCTGAGGAGCTTGGATTCAAAAGAGTTTTACATAAGCCCCGGGAGACTCCAAAGTATCTGATCGAACAGAAAGCCAGTCTCAAGCCGCGCCCGTTTGTTCAGGACCCGTGGGACTATGAGAACCAACAAAAAATGCTAGCTATTGAAAAGAGAGTTTCCGACACCACTGAACTATGGGAAACGTTCAAAAAGATGCGAGAGACTGAAAGGCGCGTCATGGAAGACAAAAAGCTTGTGGATCGCGCTGATTCGGCCAAAGACTTGAACGACGCGATTATTTTCCAAGGTACCTGTCAGGATATGTGCCCCATATTTGAGCGGGCACGAAGAAGTGTGGAAAACAATGTGGTGCGATACGAAAGAGAAGATGAAAATTCCAAGGCAATTTCCAGGTTGAAAGCACTCAAAGTCTTTGCAAGACCAGCTGCCGCTGCAGCCCCACCTCTTCCCTCAGATGTAAGACCTCCAAAAGTTCTCATCACTACTTTGGACTACATCGTGGATAATATTGTGGGAAAGCTGCCCGATTGCGAAGGGTTTCTTTGGGATCGTATGCGTTCCATCCGGCAAGATTTCACGTATCAAAATTACAGCGGTCCTGAAGCAGTAGACTGTAATGAAAGAATTGTTCGCATACACTTGCTCATATTACATGTTATGGCAACGAGTGAAGTTGAATATAGTCGACAACAAGAATTAGAACAATTGCACAAGGCTCTTATCACGCTATCCGAAATTTACGATGAGGTTCGCGCTAGTGACGGCCAATGTCCCAATGAAGCTGAATTCCGCGCTTATTCCTTGTTGAGTAGAATAAGGGATCCGGAATACGATAAGATGGCACAGTCTCTGCCACAATCGGTCTTTGATGACAGACTGGTTCAAATTGCATTATGTTTTCGCAGAATTCTCTCCAACTCGACATTCTCAGAACGGGGTCATGTCAAAACCGAAAACGGACTCAATTTATACAAGAGATTTTTCGAGCTAATAAAGTCAGATCATGTTCCGTTCTTGATGGCTTCTTTCTTAGAAGTTCACCTTAATGAGATTCGATTTTATGCTGTCAAGTCTCTTTCTCATTCAATCAACAAAAAGCACAAACCTTTTCCATTGGAGTTCCTGGAATCAGAGCTAATGTTTAACAACATTGATGAGCTATTGAAATTCTGCGATCATTACTCGATCGAAGTGGACGCAGAGGGCGTCAAACTGACTTCATTATCTCACCACTCGCACGTAATCTCAGAGGCAACTCCACTCAAGCAGAGCTATCTTAAGGTAGTGGATGAAAAATTAGCCAGGTCCAATGCAAAAGATTTGATTAACTGCGGAACGCGCAACTTGGATACCATCCCACTGCATAGTACACATGTTTCGAACGATAATCAAACTCCGGACAACCAATTCCCGGAGGCAACTTTTACTCGTTCAGAAGATCCATTAAAATCGAAGGTTGAATGGCCTGCTGCTGTCAAGACTGCACAGTTTGCTTTTCAAGCAGAACCTAAAAATGATAGGACTGATATTTCAACAGGTCCAAACAAGACTTCAACGAATCCTTTTACTTTAGCCCACAATGTAGAGGCACCAAAAGAAAAATTACAAAGTTCCAAAAGTTCCGAGGTAAATGATAATCAAAAGGTATTATTTGGTATTGATAATAACCAGATCAATAACGAAAATACGCCGCGACAAAGTGGTAATATGCAACTAGTGGAGGGAGCAAGAGAGGTAACAACATTTCCGCAACTGAAACCCCAGCAAAATAATGTTGGCCTAACGAACGGGGAAAGACGACGGAACGAAAACCGTGTTGGATCACAGTTGGAAGCATCAAGATTGGTCGCAGAAAGTCTGATTCAAAACGTTGTGCGTGACGAGGTCTCGGCGATTGTGAATAAGTCCCTGGCCTCAAGTTCCAAAAAAAAAAGGATCATTCGAGTTCTTGCCGAAGATCTTTTCCATGCGTTTTTGCATGAGAAAATATATCTTACGACGCTTGAAGCTAGAGCGGAGCAATTTCACAGTAGGACCTCTTTGAAGCAAGCGATGAAAATTTGGGAGGGCATTCGAAATAAGAGGTGCGAGCAGAGAAAATTGGAAAGAAAGAGACGCGAAGAACTACTCCAGGTCAGCAGATGTCTTGGTGTTCCATTGAGCAAAAGGCATCGCGTTGATGCAACGCCGACTTCAACTCTGTCATTCTCGCCTTCACTTTCCATTCATAATCAAGTGATTCATACACCTGTGGCCAACCAGGTGAGCCAATTCAAAACACCAGTACATGAGAACAACGCCATCTGGAAGCCTATCGATTTTAAATCTCTGTATCTGAGCGTCATAGAAGGCAATCTCAAAGAGATGTGCACTGAGCACGAAAGTATCCTACGGAAGCCTATTTTGGTGGAAGTATCGATTTTCGCAAGAAATTGGGATAGCATATCATCAAGATGGTTGTTGGCGAAATTTGGTTTAGAAAAACGCCGCAAAACGATGCTACGATCTAACAATAGCATTGTGGATCTCACTGTGAGTGCTTTGAGTGCAGACGCCTCGAGCAGAGAATTTGAGAATCTGCAGTTACTTGTGTTCAATAGCGGGGTGACAGAGAATGATATTTTCGACCTGGAGGTAAAATTGAAGCAGGATGGCGAAAAGCTTATTGAGCTTACACATGCCGCTGCACTCCACACCAATTACACGCTCTCGATTGAGATTCTGTATTGGGAGTCCACCGAAAACCCACTTTCTGATAAGCAGATTGCGAAACTGCTAAAAATTGACAAAATATCCGAGACTTTCGCGGCTGCACTGAAGGATGTACAGATTGTGAAGCTGGCAGGTGATAGCCCCCATCAAATTTTGGAAGACAGCTTGGCTAAGATCGCAGGGTCTTCTTGTCTCGAACTAACCGAGCGGGGCAGGTATAATCTATTATTGCGCAGCAGGAGCTTGCAGGCAAGCTCTTCAACCCCGGGGAACTATCGAACCGCTCGGGAGATTGACTCTAAGCTTTCGAAGGCCCTAGAGAAAGAAATCCATCGATACCAGCAAGAGAGAGACCGCAACAACACATATGCGCATTTGCAGTCTCATGTAGCCGCATCTCCACGATCGCGTCACAGAAAGCTGGCTGTGCTGCTGTCCGATCGCCATCGGAATCGATTCAAGACACCATTGGCTGTCCGGCCGTTTTTCAAGCGCACTTCGTCGACGTCTTCTACTTCGTCTGTCCTTTCCTCCGAGCCCTCACACTTGGCAGCTAAAATCAGAGCGGAAAGGCCTCGACACGAGAACACCACGTCTAATTTTGCATCCCCAGTTCCTTCGAGAACGCAGCCAGAAGGCGCGACTGCGGTAACTCCTTCTATTTCCATGCCCATCGCGAACACAAGCGGGATTTCGAACGTCACTTTCGATTCCCCATTCGCTACGCCAACTCTAAAAATGGCTCCACCGTCATCAACTGATCTACAAGACACCAATACCAGTGTCTTGGAATTGCGAGACCTGGTGGCATCCGTCAAAAAGAGTTTAAATCGACAATAAATTATAGAAACTGATTACTGGTCAAAGGACAAAGACATTGCAACATCTTGCTTCATTCATGTCTTTACTGTCGCTGTCATCGCCAGCACTGTCACTATGCCATTTATCGTAAACGTTAAATTGTCCTTTACACCCACACACCCAGATCTGACGTTGATCACGTGCTTATCAAGGGTCCTATCTCACGTGACCCAATATATTTTTGTTGCCCGGGGCAAAATAAAGCAAATGAGCCTGGCTATGATAATCTTCAAAACTCATCACTTCAAGAGACAAATCGATTCTGAGAAAGGTATAAGTAGCTTTCAAGATCAGCTCGAAAAAGGTCTAAAGTAGCTGGCACTTTGAGAAATGGCCGTGTGGGATCAGCTGGAAGTATGTATGACGGTGGTCAAGACGCGGGAAGCCCAGGGCTTCTGGTTGTTGAGAAAAATGCATTTTGTGTCTTCGCTGGCACAAGTTGCTATGAATGTCAGAAACTCTGATACTAACTTCTTACCCTCTTATTGGAACAGGTCACCAGTGCACATGTGGCGTATGCGTGTGTGGGTATCTTCTCAGCAATTTTCATGCTGGTATCGCTGTTTGCGAAGGAGAAACTTTACATCGGTGAGTCGACCGTGGCAGTGATTTTCGGGCTTATTGTAGGCCCACACTGTCTGAACTGGTTCAACCCATTGACATGGGGTAACTCAGACTCGATTACGCTCGAAATTACGCGGATCGTGCTGTGTTTGCAAATTTTTGCGGTCGCCGTTGAACTTCCCAAAAAATATATGCTGAAACACTGGGCGTCCGTAACGATGTTACTGTTGCCTGTGATGACCGCCGGATGGCTGATTATTGCGCTGTTTGTGTGGATTGTTATCCCCAACTTGAACTTTCCAGAGGCGCTACTCGTGGCGTCGTGCATTACGGCAACAGACCCCATTTTAGCGCAGTCTGTGGTTTCGGGTAAGTTTGCACAGCGTGTTCCGGGGCATTTGAGAAACCTGCTATCCGCCGAAAGTGGTTGCAATGACGGTATGGCATTTCCCTTCATTTTTCTGTCACTAAACTTGCTTGTACACTCGGGTCATGGCGGTGAGATCGTTAAAGACTGGATCTGCAAAACCGTTCTATACGAGTGCGTATTTGGGTGCATACTGGGTGCGGTGATAGGCTACGCTGGTAGAAGTGCCATCAAGTTTGCAGAAAGTCGCAAGCTGATTGATCGAGAATCGTTTTTGGCGTTTTATGTTTGTTTAGCCTTCATGTGTGCAGGCTTTGGGTCTCTCCTTGGGGCAGACGACCTTCTAGTTTCGTTTGCCGCAGGAACTGCATTTTCCTGGGACGGTTGGTTTTCCACCAAGACGAAAGAAAGTGAAATTTCCACCATTATTGACTTATTATTGAATTTGGCGTATTTCGTTTATTTTGGAGCTATCATTCCTTGGCAACAATTCAACGATGCCAAACTCGGTTTGGATGCCTGGAGACTTGTTATCCTGGGAATTGTGGTTATCACATTGCGTCGGATACCTGCCGTGCTTATCTTCAAAACCATGATTCCAGATATCAAATCCTGGAGAGAAGCAGTTTTTGTTGGTCACTTTGGACCGATTGGTGTAGGTGCAATTTTCGCAGCTATCCTGGCGCGTTCTGAACTCGAAAGCTATGCTACTGGCGAGGAAACACCTCTCAGACATATTCCCGAGGAAGGAACCAAATTTTGGCGATTGATCGCCATTATTTGGCCCATTACTTGTTTTTTCATTATTGTATCCATCATTGTCCATGGGTCATCGGTTGCTGTCATCACACTGGGCCGTCACTTGAACACGATTACTCTGACCAGGTCCTTCACAGTGCAAACAACGAATGGTAAGGGCGCTTCTTGGATGCAAAGACTACCTACTCTTGATAAGTCTGGGCGTTCCTTTTCTTTACAGAGGATAGATACCAAAGCGCCGCCTGATAGTCTCAGCCGCCAAGAGACAGCTGTTGAAACGAGCGGAGTGCCCGCAAAACCTGTTGGCGGAATGAAGAGAAAGCGCAGAAGCTTAAGGAATAGGCTCAAAAAATTGAAATCGAGAGGCGATCCTACCGCAGGTGGATCTGAAAGTCCCGACTCTGCTGGAAATGAAAGGCTACAACGTGAAAAAGAAGCTCAGGCTGCTGCTTTTGCTTTGAGCTCTCAACTTCGTCCGCATGACAGTGTGCCTTACGAAGATTCTAACATTGACGAAGATGACGATCCCGACGATACTCTGGACTCTATCGACGTATTGAATCCCGCTGAAGCGTCTCAGGCCATAAGCAGGTTAGATGCGATTTCTGGCCAGCGCCCTGACGCTGAAGCTGAGCATATCGAAGACGACCTAAATCGTATGCAACACACGAAACAAGAATCAAGCTTTCCCGAGGACAATGTTCCATTACCAGAAGGCGTTACCAGCTCTTCTTCAAATTTTGATGAAGAAAAACTTGAAAGATCATCGCGAACCGCTTCTGTTGATAGCTACTCTAGAGATTTCGAGAAGCTAAGAAGAGAAATGGAACAAAAAGCGGAAGAAGAAGAGGGTGCTGTTGCATATGCTGAAGGCAATAAAATCATTGTCGAGAATAGTCAAGGTGAAATTATCGATCAGGCGGAACTGAATAGAAAGCCCAGAGACGAAGAAGAGGGTGCTGCGTCATCTCCGCAACGCACTTTAAGTCAAGGCTCTTCTAAAATGGAGGCTTTGAAGCGGGCTGTTACACCGCCAAGAATGAGAAGGCAAACTCTGATAGACGAGAAATCTAATACGAGATATTTTGCCTATAAGATTGACGACCAGTTGATTATTGAAAACGACGACGGTGATGTTCTTCGAAGATATAAAATCAATCCTCACGAGCTCGACGGTCAACGGAGCAGAAGCAGCAGCAACAGAACAAGGACAGGTAGTGTAATGGCTAAGGCCCTTTCTGCTGTGGGTCTTTCCAAAACCGCCAATTCACAATCGAGCACACAAGCATCAAAAAATCAAAATTTAGAGCCAGCTGCCAAAATCAAGGGACGTCGTCTAACTCCTGTACCAACTTCCGGTGCTATTGACGACCCATCTGAGGACGAGGAGGAGGATCAAGAAACCGACGAGGACAATTACGATTGTGATAGTGACGAAACTGAAGGTTCGGACCAAGCAGACGATTACGACACTGACGACGATCAAGGCTCCGATGCGGAATCCTCTGATAATAACGGTCAAAGTGACGATGAATCAGAGACCGCCATCGAGCGTGCTCGGAGGCTTACTGCGTTCGGCCGCGCCTCTGCTCCCAGACATGAAGACGACGAGGAAGAAGCGGTCGATGCTGCTGCCGTCACATTTGAAGCGCCCAAGAAGAAACAAAAGGTGAAGACTGCTTTCCAACGCACTTTGGGCAAGTAAGAGACATTAATTGCATGATATAGAGTTGACATATAAACTATTTGGGTTTTTAACTTAATTTTAATCTTTGTTTTTGAAGTAAGCTATAGATATGTTCATGAACTAAGCTCTATAATGCAACTTCAAAAGAACCTGAGCTCTTGATTCTACCGAACAAGCACGCTGTAGATGACCAAAAGCCTCCCGTCTGAATAGTTCCAGTGCTATTGAAGAAGTTGGTGAATGCTATGAGCGATCGAAGCGGCCTTTTAGGGCTCTTTCCTGCTCTTGAGCGCAGGCAGAGCACACAACAATCGGACAACTCTAGTGCCCTAGGTTATAACGAAGAAAAGAGCCCAGGGGTCCATGGATTCGAAAGTGCTGAAAGTCTCGACAAACAGTTTCTGCGAGAACTGCTCTCTGAATTCGACAAACATGATTCTCTAGACTATAGAGACCAAGCCAAGGAACACAACTTCTATCTGAGTGAGCTATTCGCCAAGAAAACCGGGAACTTGGGAGCAGAAGTGCTAGGCAGCGATGAAGTTGAAGATTTTAAAACATATAATAGAAAGGTTCAGCGGGAGTATGCGTTGAGAAGAAAGATGGATGACATTCTGTTGCAACGTAACCTGCAGGAACCGTTAGAAGTTCTAAGCTCAGATATTTTGAGCGCCAAGTTTACAGCCGGCGAAGAAAGTAGTGGTTCAGATTTCGGCATCATAAGGAAAGGTCAGGAAATGGCTAATTTTCTGTTGTCTCCGTCGAAACCTGCGAAAACGGCTTATAGATCGCGACCTTTCAGAGTACAGTCTAATGACACGCAAGTTATTGATCTAGAACACAACGACATTGGTGGAATTGACAAGCAGCCGAGCTTACGATTTCCAGAGTTCAGCAGATCGCTTCCGACTTCAACTAACAGCTCAGAATCGAGATCCTCTACAAGCTGGTGGAGCAAGATCGTTTCCGCTTGGAACAATTCCGAAAATAACTATTCATTGCAAAGAAAACTTGAGAGGCGGCATTTACAGGCCCTAGCCATTGGTGCGACTATGGGGGTGGGGCTTTTCTTGAATTCTGGCAAAGCACTATCTATAGGCGGACCATTCGGCTCAATCATTGGCTTTTGTCTTTGTGGAAGTATCGTGCTGGCCACGATGCTTTCTTTTACAGAATTGGCAACATTAATTCCAACCTCCTCTGGTGTTTCTGGCTTAGCATCCAGATTCGTGGAGGACGCCTTTGGATTTGCACTCGGCTGGATTTATTGGCTCACCTATGCGCTCACTTTTGCAAACCAAATTGTAGCCAGCAATTACATGCTGAGTTACTACAAGAGTACTCCATTAACATCAGGCGCTATGGTGGGATTCATAACTTTATTCCTGAGCATAGCCATTGCAGTAAACTTACTTGACGCTCGACTTATGAGTGAAATCACATATGGATTCACGTTCTTCAAGATATTGGTGACCTCCATGATGATTTTTGTGATGGCGATCTTGAACGCTGGTGCAGGACATCAGACACATCCACGAGTGGGGTTCAGATATTGGGATGCATCGAAATCACAAGGCAATTTAACGTTCGGTTTATTCCGACCGACATTTGACCTTCGAGACTTGGGTACTGGTAGTCTTAATGGAATTGGTGATGCAAAGGGGCGGCTACTTTCGGTGCTGGTGGTGCTTACAATATCTTCTTTCTCCTACAGTGGAGTTGAAGTGGGTTTCGTCGCATGCGGCGAAGCCATGAACCCTAGACGGTCTTTGCCCTCCGCGACCAAGCGAACATTTGTTACAATTCTTGCCCTTTACCTGATCTCTATTTTTGTTATCAGCCTGAACATATACAGTGGCGATTCGGGTCTTTTACGTTACTACACATCTGCGACTGAAATGCCTGATAAAAGTTTGGTTTCTGAGTTCAACACATCTTGGCAAATCTCTCAACGGTGCTCGGGCAAAAAGGAATTGGTGAGCAGTGATTACAGCAATGGCAGCCAGAGTCCCTGGGTATTGGCTTTGAAAAGTTTTGGACTGTGTACCTTTTCGTCCATTTTCAATGCGTTTCTGGTCATTTTTGGTGTGTCCTCTGCGTTTTCTTCACTTTATGCATCTAGCAGAACGCTTTATGCCATGGCAACACAGGAAAAGGCCCCTACTAGCTTTAGGCGCTGTTCTCGTCGCGGTGTGCCTTATGCTGCTGTGCTTTGTTCCGGTCTGTTTGGTACTTTGGCATACCTGGCTTTGAACTCGCGGTCATTGGAGATATTTCAGGTACTGGCCAACATTTCAGGAGCTACCATCTCGATTATATGGCTGGGACTCAACGTTTCGTTCTTACGCTTCTACTACGCATTGAAGAAACGACCGGACATTATTTCTCGTGCAGATCCGTCGTACCCATACCGGTCGCCCTTCCAACCTTTCACTGCATGTTACGGACTTTTTGGATCCGTGGTGATTGTACTGCTGATGGGTTTTGTCAACTTTTTGCATGGGTTTTGGAGCACCAAGATGTTCTTCTCGTCTTACGGCGGGCTACTATTCTTCGGTGTTACATACGTTGGCTATAAACTGCTTAAAAGCTCTAAAATCCAAAGACTCGATCAATTGGATTTGGACACAGGACGTCGCGAGATGGATCGAATGCGTTGGATAGAGCATCGGGAGTATACTGGATCCTGGAGAGAACGGATCAAGAAAATGGTGTCATGGCTCTTTTGAAGAGACTGATCAGGTGACCCAGAAGACGCTGTCACAATTAACGACACAGATCACGTTCTCATTCAGTCATGTGACTTTTTGATCATTTTCTACTCTGTTCCTTTTTTTCAATCACTTTTTTCAGGATGGCCTCGATGAGCTTCAATGAAATCAAAATCCAGCGATGAGCTAAGAACTAAACCTAACCAAACCAGCGAAATATCACTGAAATAGACCCAATGAGCGCACCACTAGACGATGCTATAAAGCAGGCCAAACAGTTTGTTTCACAGAATAATGCTGACGCGGCTTTGCGGGTTCTTAAGCCGTTCCGGAAGTCTTTGAAGGGCGCGAACTCATCGCACATCGAGCTGCACCAGGCCTTTGTGGAAACGTATCTCGAGAAAGGTGAGCTAGAAAAAGCCTACCCGTTGCTGGTTAGAGTCTGCGAGCTGGATCCGCAGGGTCAGATAGGTGGTTCGGACAAGTTTTTCACATTGGGCCAAATTGCAGGAGGCAGCGATGGGCTTGGTTTGATTACACAGGGCATAGAAAACTTATCAAGACAAGCTGGGGAGTTTTTGCAGCAGGAACAGGCCGAAAAAGTGGTGGCAGGGCTGTTGTCGATGGTAGAAATCTGGATGACCGATCTGTGCATGGAGCCGGGCGCAGAAGAACAATGCGAAGAACTTGTCAACAAAGCAATGGAAGTTTCCGAAGAACAATCAGCAGAGACGTGGGCTGCACTCGGCTCCATGAGAATATCCCAGCAACGATTCCCGGAAGCTGCAGAAGCGTTCGGGCGTTCGTGGCATTTCTTCCAGGCCAAAAAAGCGGCATTTGATAATGAAGAGCAGCAAAGTACCAGTAATATTCATGCAGAATTTGCGAATATGCTACAGCCGTTGCTGAATCTCGCTAAAATGTGCATTGAGCTGGGATTATATGACATGGCCCTGGAGATGGAGGCGGCCATCAGAGACATAGACGAGGACAACCTCGAAGGCCTGTATTTGGAGGCCTTCACGCATTATCTTATTTGCAAATTGGAGCTTTTCAAGATTCAAAATCCTCAAGTGGAAGTTAACCCAGGAAATGTTTTCGAATTCAACCAGCATTTCCAAGAGCTGCCTTTTGTGGATGCGAATGATTTGATCAAAGAACATGGCTGGGAAGCTCGAATTTTGTTGACGTACATGGTCAAACTGGCTGAAAATAATGACCAAAACGACGAGATTAAGAAGGAGTTGGTCAATGGCGCCACAGAAGTCGTTTCCGAATTGGGAGGATTTGCAGATATCAAGGACGTTATTCGCTACAAAAAGGGCGAAGACGTTGGTGACGAAGAGGAGTTAGAACTCAACGAACTCGACCGTACAGCATAATTAGTGGTTGTAAGCATAGTAAGTAAATACTACAATGAATTGAATGGGAGTAGTGTTAGCTACGCAAAAGAGATTATCAGAGCGATGTATGACGAAATGCACATGCTGTTTCATTGGTAATATACAAACTTTAAATTAACACTTGAGAGAGCGTTTCCATTCTTTATCGCTGAAAAAGCCTTTTGACCCACTAATGACTGACCTCTGGTCATGTCACGAATCGGATAGCCTCAGATTCTCCTTCAGTGATGATTCGACATCATCGATGTCTTCCCATTCTTGATCCGGTTCATCATTGACAGCAGGGGATGCCATGGACTGTGCAATCATGTGGGTCAGATAGAAGGGGCGCGGTTTCCCATCCTTGTCATCATCATCATCGTCATCATCATCATCAGCATCGTCGTCGTCGTTGTAGTTGTGCTTGTGATTGTGATTGTGGTTGTTATTGGCATCATCATTTTCCTCAGTTGTGTAGGAGTCATTATCAGTGGCGTTTTCCGGCGTTTCTATCAAAGTTACGTATTCTTCAGGTACCAGACCCGTACGCGTGCGTTCTTCGTTTTCAGCCACTAGCCATCCTTGACCATGTCTGTAGCCTATGAATAGTATGTCTCCTTCGTGCAACTCTAGTTCATTATCGTTTTCGGGGGCAAAGTCATAAAGCGCAATTGCTTCGCTGTTGACTATCTGATTAGAGGGCAGAACAATGCTTTGTCGTTTTGTCATGACATCTTCGAACTCGTTTTCAGCATCACCAATGTCATCATGTGCATCTTTTTTGCCACGAAGGGTAGAAGGATCTCGCAATTGTGACCCAATTTTCTGAGATTCAAATGATTTGGTGTTGTGGTCTAGTTCACCGGAAGATTCATCACTGCCTTGTACTTGATGGTCCGGATCTTCATCTGTATCTTCTTCATAGTGATCGCCATAATATCCGTAGTGAAGAGCGTCCGACTTATCGTACGCGAAATCTTTTATGGAAACTATTCCAGCATCCTCAGCATCGATCAGACCATTACTTTTCTCGCTACCGCGATCCATGTCTGGGGGGCTGACTACTTCACAAACTATTGGTGTTGGACAGGTCAAAAATTATCCAAAAATTCCCTAGAAAGAAGCGGTATAGCCAGAATTTTCCAGCGCTCTTAATAAGATTAAGCTAATGTGGTCTCAGAGAATACCCAAAAGAGTTTCTTGGTTGGTTAAGTCAATGGTCTCGATAGTTGAATGGTAGATGTAATGGGTATTTTAAGCTGAAAATTATCAACCTCTTCACGTACATGATGATTCGCTAAATTTAAATTTGGTTTCGGGTTGAATTTTGGGTTTTTGAGCAAGTGGGCCAGTGATCTCAAAACCTCGAAGAACAAACAGTAAAGACATCAAAACAATTACATTTCTGAAGTACTCAGGTCCGTAGGAAAAGATTGAGTATAATTAGTCAATGGTTTGCAAACAATAAGTTTATAATGGCCCAAAAATCCCTAAAGATCACTATTCACGAAGATGGCTACAATTTCCAATTGATCAATATATAACGGAAATTCGACAAGATCTTGATGAACATCCAGCTCATCGCCAGCTAGTCTTCCAAGATATGACCACCTCACATAGACCACAACTTGAGGCTCGCAACGGTGCAAAGGGAAGTTACGTTCCGACCAGTATTCAGCATGCCAGGTTGCTTCCGGGACATACGAAGCTGAAGTATAGAAAACGCAAGCTCGAGAATGACGATGAGGTGTTAGGATCCAAGAAGCTTGGGAAAAGTGCGATGGGACAGCCTGAAGATGAAAGAGCTAAGACGGGAGAGGAAGAAAATTCAAAAATCGCTGAATCTTCGAAGAAATTTGATGATGGGTTGGATGATGAAGGCCAGAGGCCAGAAACAGAAGAAGAAGACCAGGAAGAAGAAGACCAGGAAGAAGAAGACCAGGAAGAAGAAGAGGAAGAGGAAGAGGAAGAGGAAGAGGAAGAGGAAGAAGAAGAAGAAGATCAGGAAGCTCTTCTTGAAGAGCTGCATAAAATACGACAGGAAAGAATGGTGAAAAAACTGAAAGAGGACCGTGAGCGACAAGACGAAAACCCTGAAATTCATGCTGTTGAAAACAATCCAACTGGTCGCAAAAGCTGGCGTTCACAAACTGTTTTCGGTCGGCAAAAATCCGAAAGACCGTCTAAACAGTCCAGTGATGACTCCAAGCTTAACTACACCAACGATATGACTCGAAGTAGTTTTCATCATGACTTTATGCGCAAATACGTCAGATAGTATGGCAGCGTGTCTCTTGCCACATCAAATAGCTGGTTCTCAGCAGGCTAGGACCAGCGTACTCAGTCGATCAGAGTACAATAATAAGGTTTTTCATTTCTATCAAGGCGAACAGAAGGTTTTGATAGGTGCTTCAAGGATGCTTGCGTTTATCTTTACATGTGTCGTTACGTACACCTTAGAAGACTAGCTGTACTTACGCACAATCAAATGACGATGACTTTTCCAGGGCTTACAACACGTTAAAATCGAATGGACTTGCCTTGCATTCATCTATCCTCTTCGTCGTCCACGCCAAGATGAAATCACTCGTATTGAAATTCGTGTTGGATCGCTTCCGGAATGGTTGCTTCATCCAAACGATCATCACAAACATTCAGCGCTAATGGTTGCGTGGGCTTGTTCTTCCCTTGCATAAAAACAAGAAGTGCGTGTTGGTATTGCTTTGAAAGATGAATATCATGCTGTTCTAGCTTGAATAATTCTAAATCACAGAGCTTTTGCTCGAGAGGGTTATTGATTTGGTCGAATTTGTCTTCAGGAATAAAGCTTTGTTCGTCCTTCCTTTTGCTGTTTAACTGGAAAAGCTTCTGATGAATATGGGCGAATATTTCGGGGTGCGGTTCTTCTTTTAGCTTTTGTTCTTTCCTTGAGTTTTCTAAATCGTGAACAGCTTCAGCGTGCGCCAAAATTCGAGGTACCACACCCATGGCTGTTCGATGAGTCTTGAAAATTCGCCCCTCTTTATGCTTTAATTTGAACTTTCTCAATGTGGTGAGTACGCTTTCTGCCAGACTGGGAGCTGCCAAACCTTCTTGTCGCATCGTGGCCAGTCCTTTCCAAACATCCTCCTCTGAAACAACGTGCGGGAAAGCTGATTGAAACTCACCTGTCACTACGAGTTCGTCTGGTTCTTCTGGGTGCTTTGAGTGACGGAATGGCTTGTCTTTCAACAAGTTGCTCCTAGGAACGTGCTTTCGATCTAGATTAGGTAAAACGGTGTAAAGTAAGATCCTGCGCAGTTGAAGCTCGACGCATTTTTCCAGGAAAAGCAGAGATTCAGAAGAGAAGGGAAGAGCTGTTTTCGGTGCAGGTTGAAGCTCTTCCACGCCTGTCTTTGAATATATGGGGTTCCAACGCTTGGACCAGTTTTCCAGATCGATGAGCTGGTCAGGTAAATCAGAGCCAGCATTCTCTTCCGCCGCCCGCTGTTGTTCTTGTTGTAACTCTTTGTCTACCTGTTGGCCGACGTCTTCCTCCAGCGCGACAAAAAACTCATCCATCTCGTATGCTATAGGAAATTCCATTTTTGTCAAAATGCCACCATGACGCTTACTATTGAGACCCTTTAGCTCTTCCAAATTCCTTCTAAGCACTTCGTAGTAAGCCATGATCTCGAATTTAGACTTGCGCGGCAGAAAATGAGCCCAATTCTCGAGTCCATGAATCGAAGCGCGCGACAAGTAATGGAAAAACACCTCTTTCTCTTCACAACTCCAAAAAACTCCTTGGTAATTGCCTTCCACTTTCCCAAATTCCTCCTCCTCCTCCTCCTCCTCATCGTCATTATTCTCCACATCACTGAAATCCGCGCTTTCACGCTCAGTAACACCCATACTCAACCATTTAACCTTACTGTTTACGTGCACATATGAGCTAGAAAGCTGCGATTTGCACCATAAAGGATCCAAAAAACGTCGTATTTCGTTGTTGAAAACGAGAAAATAATCTGCCACTACATTTTGTGATTCAATTGACGTCTTTAAGGCCATATTTAGCCGCCCATCTCCATAGTTTTCATCCAAAACATTAACACCAAATAGTGTTGTTCTTTGATCAAAAGGTGCTTAGATCTTGAGCTTCTTATACTTATTGATTTTCTAGACGCTAATTTGTTGATCACATGGTGAAAAAATTTAAAGCTCATCGCTTGAAATTTGACATGTTAAAGCGGTAAGAATCAAAACTTTAACACACCATCAAGACTCATAAGAATCCTTCCAAAAGTTTATTGGAACACTGCTGCTGATTATGCGCCTTTTTTCGTTTGGGACAGCGAAATCTGGTTTCCGATGTAGTACGCCAATATGCTGTTCAAGACGACTTTTGACAACTTCCAAGCTCATGTACCAGAGGGAAGCCACTACAGCGACTGCAAATGTGATTAGCACCAGAGGTAAGAAGTTGAAACCGCAAAAAGCACAGATTGTAATTCTGGGACCCCGGGAAGCGGGTCTTGTGAGAAAACGTAAAAAAACTCCTGCATATTTCCAACGCACAGAGGGCTCAAGATCTCGAGAACGTCTCAGCGCGCTACAAGGCGTGGAATTCGATGAAAGTAGGCTGCAGCGGAGGAATTCGGGATCTTCAGATGCGTCGCCGGCGGACGTGCTGCAGGAAATCGAATCCCAGCGTTTGAAACTGCTGGTTTTCAAAAATAATGTGCCCAAAGAACAGGTCATTAAATCGATCCACGACCTGAAGCCGGGATCCAACTCACAAGTCATGTCCGAAAAACGCTACAAACAGCTGAAATCGCTGCTGGAAGTTGCATACACGCTCCCTCAGCTGAAAGAATACGCAAAGCAATATCATCAATTGTCCATGGCGAAGTCTACGACCAAGAAGGCAATCATCTCGATTGTACTCAATCAACTTTGGCGGTGCCAAATCAGCGAGTCAAAAAGTGAGAGTGAGGACCTCATAGTGGAGCGGATCGTCGACGTACAAACGAGAGATATCTATCTGTTGCTGTTGACCAACAATGGTAAGATTCTTCAAAATTTCGCGCGTCTTGGAGCGACCGTGGCAGTGGCTCTAGGTGAAAACAAGATCATTGTTCGGGCCACTAAAGCGCTGGTCAAGTACGTTGAAGTCTCGTTGCGGAAAATTCTCGATAATGTGCAGCGCGAAATCATATCTGTAGACGATTTGATACAAGATCACAGCTATTCAAGCAAAGAAGTAATTTCTCCAAGCGCACTCGTAAGCCTTGTGCAGAAAGAGAGTGCAACATTTTTCGAAGAGTTGCCCGACGAAAATCCTAGTACTTACGCTATCACAAGTTTCGGTACCAAGCGCATAAGACGTGCGAAAAACCTACTTTTATGGGCATTGGACTATAATCCGCAAGTGTCGGAGACTGTGAAGTTTGTCGGCGAGCAGGACCGCTCTCACTACATGGCTTTCCCGTTCACAGAGATCGACGGATTGGATTGGATACGAAGAAAAAGCGATTGGTTTCGCCTACAGAAACTCATCAAGAAAGGATTATCTCCGATTGTGGAGAGTGCTTTGGGCTCCTCGGTGCTCACCGAAAACAAAATAGACGAGCTGTTCAAAGATATGACTGAAAGAACGACGACCAATGGTGTCCCAGAGTTGAAAGATGCTGCGGCCACTCCGGGGGTAAAAACGTGGAGCGTTACTTTGGGCCATATTTTGACCAACGAATCACAAACATCCACTATTTTCCAGTCGAAAGTGGGTGGAATTGTTCCAAAGCTGATGCAGCTACCACTTTACGATGGTTTGGCCACACAGGACGAATTATACACTGTTGATCAACACGAGTATTACGTTCAAATGAAGCTAATCCCCAAGATCGACAGCTCGGTGCATGCTCGAAACATTCCGCCATTGGAACTGTGGTTCGAGCTCGACGACAACGATAAAGCTATTAACAGTTCGTTACGGTGCCTCTTGCACACTGAGGAGAGAAATCTGCTTTTGGAGACGCCCCATTTATCGCATGATATGAAAGTTACAATGGATCGCACTGTAGAAGTGACCAGACCGTATGACGAAGCTCCGCACAGCTGGCTCGAAGAGCAACCTGGGTTGAAAGAATTTCTCCTGCGGGCTCGTCTCACGTTCCAAGAGGGCGAAAAGCTGTCGGTACCCAAGCAGCTGACATTCAACCTGCATTTCAAAGACCGTGACGCACCTGAGCCCGTTGTTTTCGAATACGTGAATGTCAGATATCATCGCATTTTGAAATTGAGACTTGACGACGAATACCTGGTGCAGTTTTCGGACATCAACGGTGGGTCTCGCGGGGGCCGGTTTAAACAAGTGGATTTCGTCAAGCCTGATGGCGGAGAAATCACTCGCCAAGAGTTTGGACAACTAATCTCCCGAGTGGCGGACTTTATGGTTCAACCTGTAGATAAACATAACGCATAATGAGCCTGTAGATAAACACAATGCATGAAGTAACAATGACAAGTACAGAGGAATAAAGCTGGTTGTTCTTTTACTGTCGCTGACACCACTGCTACCTCGGACTTCGATTTCCGAGCGCTAGCGACATACCCGTATAGTGCGATCGAGTTTTATGGAATCCATGAACTAACGATTCTTTACGCATGAAAGCGGACCGAACCTTGCATAGCGAAGTGTCAAGCCATTAAAAAAAAGCCTTTCAAAGGGGTATATAATGGTTTGAATATCCCGTTTTTTTGCTTCAAATTCAGAAACTTATGTTATTCGAAAAAATATTCAAAAAATTCGGAGTTTCAGCGCGAAAACAAACACTGGAATTATGACAAAAGTCTCTTTCCAACTAGCGACTGTTGTTTCCAAAGAAATAGCACCTCACCGGTTCCAATCATTGCCCTAAAATCCGATTAAACTTGCAAAACGAGCTCCGTCATCTCTCTATCACGTGACCCGGACCTGGGTTTCCGATCTTTTAATTATTGGCTCATCTGCTGCCTCAGATACCGATACCAGTTCTTCAATGATAAACCCAGTTCACTTACCATGGCGAGCGATGTAAGACCACATTTGTGCGATAAAACCCGTAAACCTGTTTATCTATCTTCAAGTTCTTGTGGGGTTGGTGAAATGTATATAAACAGCGGTTTTACCGGTAGATTTTAGAACTTTCCTTCTTGAAATAAAGTCAACATCATAAGAGTAGTTGGAACACCAATCAGTCATTGTAGTATCAGCACTAGTTTGACAGAGGTTTGAAGACTACCTATTTGTAGACGTTTTGAAAATATGCTGAACACCAAACATTTGATTAGAGGAGTTACCAGAAGTGGCCGCTTCTTGGGTGTAAAGCCCGCTCCTGCGATGAGATACATGGCAAATACATCAATGAACAAAAAATCGGCAGACGCAGCACCAGCCAGTCCGTTTTTGGCCGAGATTGAAGCTGTGACGCCTTCCAATAGTGCACATCTCAGCCAGCTCTCGGTAAAAGAGCTTATTTCGCTTGGTGTCATTGGATTTGCAACTATCAGTAAGCCCATGTTAAACCTGGTGTTGAAGATATTCCCATTTGTGCCGATCTGGGCCATGAAACTGCTAGTTTCGTCGTTGTATTGCGGCGGTGACAATTTCCAAGAGGTGTGGGAAACAGGTAAAAGACTTCAGGACAGAGGCATCAACAACATGATGCTGTCGTTGACTATCGAGGACGCAGAAGGCACCAAAAACATCGATATCAACCATATTGTGTCCGAGACCATTGGATCGATCCACGAGATCCTCAAGCCCCATTTGGTTGAGCAGCTAGCCAAAGCTTCGGATGTCAACAGTATCCCACCGGGATACATCGCTTTGAAGCCTTCGGCTCTTGTCTCCAACCCATACCAGACGTTATTGAACTTCAACGACCCAGAATGGCAAGAACAACGCAACTCGCTTATCAATAACTGTACCAAGATCACCCAAGAGGTGTTCAATTTGAACCAGCAGCTTGCCAAGCAGTATCCAGAACGCAAAACGCCATTTTTCGTCTCTGTCATCGACGCTGAGAAGTACGCATTGCAGAAAAGCGGTGTTTACGAACTGCAACGCATCCTCTTCCAGAAGTTCAACCCCAAGTCCTCCAGCATGGTGTCCTGTGTAGGAACGTGGCAATTGTACTTGCAAGATTCCGGTGCTGATCTCCAAAAAGACTATGCGCTTGCCGAAAAGGAAGGTTACAAACTAGGTTTGAAAATCGTTCGTGGCGCGTACATCCACTCTGAGCCAGACCGTGCTTCTATCATTTTCCCTGACCAAGCCGGTACCGACAAAAATTTCAACACCATCATGTCCAATGTTATCAACGATCTGTTAGCCAAGGGCCAAGACTCAACTTATGGCCACCTTGTGGTCGCTTCTCACAACTACAAGTCACAGAAGCTTGCAACTCACATTCTCAACGGACAAGACGGTAAAATTGGCAAGGCCAACGTAGTGTTGGGTCAATTGCTCGGTATGTCAGACAATGTCACTAACGACCTGATTGTCAACCATAAGGCTAAGAACTTGATCAAGTATGTTCCTTGGGGTCCTCCTGCGGAAACCAAGGACTACCTACTGAGAAGACTCCAGGAAAATGGTGACGCGGTGAGAGCAGACAACGGGTTCCCTCTAGTTATTGCTGTGGCGAAAACTCTATGGCAGTCGCTTTTGGGCAAACCAAAAACTGCTTGAGACCTGAGCTTTTGGAGCACGACTTTAAAAGATGTTCATTTTGAAAGAAGATGCGAGACCTGTAAACAGCAGTATTCAGGATGACCCATCATTCGAGTTAAGATCTATGAGGTTGATGGCCTTGAAAGTCAAGCACTGCACACAGCTCTCTCAATTCTATCTGATTTCAACAAACAAACGAAACATCGAAAACTGGCTCGAAAGAGCCCGGATCAGCATACGATATATGTACAGTAACGAATATAGACTACTCAAGAATAAGATAAACAAGGATTAGAAAACTACGCATTGATTTCTTTCACTGACTTAGTTGATCTACAAGCGATATTCTCGAGAGTCTTTTAAGCATCTCAGTAATAATTAGAACTCATCATCAAATAATCCGAGCAAGACAACAATCGCATGAAGTTCATCGCGCTGGTTTCGGGAGGCAAGGACTCCTGCTACAGTATTCTTCACAGCATCAAACAAGGTCATGAACTTGTGGCTTTGGGTAACCTATATCCCTGTGATGAAGACCAACAAGAGTTGAATAGCTTCATGTTCCAAACAGTGGGACATGATCTTGTGAAATGGTACCAACAATGCACTCAACTTCCATTGATACGTCGAGCTATACAGCCAGAAACATCGAGAAATGTCTCTTTAAACTACTACCCTACGGATGCTGATGAAATCGAAGATCTACTAGAACTGTTGGTCATCGCCAAAAGACAGATACCTGGTCTTGAAGCTGTCAATGCTGGCGCAATTTTATCATCATATCAAAGAACCAGAGTGGAAGATGTATGCTCCCGTTTGGGTCTCATTTCTTTGAGCTACCTGTGGCAGCGGGATCAGAAAGAATTGATGAGTGAAATGTGCCTAATGTCCAAACAGCACGACGAAAATGCCTATCCCAAAATGGATGCCAGATTGATCAAAACCGCCGCTATTGGGCTTGATGGATCATCTCTTGGAAAATCTCTACCACAAGTCTTCCCTCTACTGCAAAGACTGAATGAAAGGTTTGAAGTGCATATCTGCGGCGAAGGAGGAGAGTTCGAGACTATGGTATTTGACGCTCCCTTCTTCAGGTATGGATATCTGGAACCGCATCTTTTGAGCATTGAGGGCACTGAAAATTCCGACGGCGTATATAGCGCCAGAATGGGGGTGAAGTTTGTGAAGCGCGAATGCCTGAAGACGACAGAGGACTTACTTTCAGACCTGCCAATTCCTCCTGTGTTAGAAGCTCGCTGGTTAGAGTTGGCGGAAAGCGTTGGTGTTTTAGAAAGGCCAGAATTGAAGTCTACACCACAATCGATCTCATCTCACTCACCACAAACCTCCGTCAACAGAATTGGGCATCTACTATTTGTGTCAAATTTAACTCCACAAGCTGGAGAAACGGTGGAATCTAAAACGCAGGATGTTCTCAAACAGCTGAGAGAAATTTTGAAGGAAAATGGACTGTTTGCAAGTCAAATCATGTCCTCGTCTCTTCTTTTGGAGCAAATGACAGATTTTTCAGCTGTGAACTTACTCTACAATGAGTTCTTCCGGGTACGAGACAATGGTCCACTGCCACCGTCAAGGGCATGTGTTGGTAGTGAGCTCATCGGTAAAGACAGAACTCTTCAGCTTTCAGTGGTGATTGACACAGAAGCTGCAATTGAAAAACACAATGGTATGGCTTTGAACCAAAGTAAAGATGGCTTGCACGTACAGGGACGTTCCTACTGGGCTCCATGCAACATAGGACCTTATTCGCAAGCGATTTGGAAAAAAGAAGATCTCAATCGGGTGTGCTTTATCAGTGGGCAAATAGCATTGGTACCTGCCACAATGGAGATGGCGCGATCGCTGGGTCCCAAGCTAGAAGAAAATCTTTCACAGGCGGTTCTTGCTTTGCGCCATTTCGATACGCTGAAAAGAACCATCGGTGCCGAAAGGCAAATAAGTGCAGTTTGCTACGTTTCCGAGAGCGGAATGGTGCCCATTGTTGCGAGAGTATGGTCGCTGTATTGCAAGGAAATGGCGAATATCTCAGAGGCTTGGTTTGACAAGACTACAGAAGATCCTCAAACTTTGATCATAGTGCAAGTGACTGAGCTTCCGAAGCAGGCCAAATGCGAATGGGGTGGGATTGCCTGCCACGATTCATATGCAATGGGTGACGACCAAGACGACTCAGACTCGGACATTTGTCAAGGTAAAGTAGACACCATAGACAATGATGCTCTTCTCCGCAGCATTTCAACGTCCTACGAGCTCAATGTGAAAAATCCAAGCAGTGCAAGGCGATACATCTCAGGATGTGTGGATTCGCAAGAGGACTTCGAGAGAATCGTGAGCGCGTATCCGCAATCTCAGACCACCTTATTCTACTCACCCAGGTCTATCCTTTCTATCGGTAAAGGTCTGTCTGGAATTGAACTTTATCCAGTTGAGAGAGTCTACGACTACGAGGGAAAAGAGAGACTCGCTGGATTCCAATTGACAGTGCAAAGCCAATGGTTTCCATGAAGCAAATGCACAAATTAAACAACTCGCCTGAAATCTCAGCACTGTCTCGGGAACCATTGAAATATATCCTAATGACACTTTCCCACCATCGCCGTCTAGTAGTATCAGTTCGTTAGAACTCATATTCTTGGACCCGATTCGAAGAATACTCCTACTTCTCACGATTTATAGACTAGTACATGTACCTTCTACATTGAATAAAGTCAAGTGCTCGCTGCTAGTAACAGCTTTTATAGTCAAAGGTCAAAGTTTCCAAACTTAAGAGTATCCAAGATCTTGTCAAAAGCATTTCGACATGGCAATGAGCTCAGAACTAGATCAAAGTACTTGGAACTCAGAAGCTGACAAGCTTCTTAAGTTTCGAGATGAGATAGTTGACAACCTGGATAAAGAGGATCTGAGCTTGAAGAGGCTAGTCATCGAAAGACGAATCAAGAAAGCAGCTAAAGATTATCTACATGACGAAAGTGCTTTCGCTAAAGGGAGAATCGATCTGGTGAGTGAACGGTATTTGGAGGCAATCAGCATGGATTATGATGAATTAAAGACAGCCGGTGTTGCTTACAAGGCAGAAAGTGAAATAACAGATGTGCTGGAAGCAGATCAAGACATTGAGGGCGAAAAGGACGAAAAGGACGAAAGTCCCGAACGTCAGGACACGACGATGGATCATTTGATATCCAACGAGCTGAACAACGACAGGAGTAGCAACATAGTCAGCCACCTTCGCAAAGAAAACAGGCTGGTAAGCAGTGCTCGCAAGAACACAGAATTAGTGAAAACAATGCTGAGTGAGTCAGAATCAGCTATTGGAAACACCAGAAAAAGGCATTTGACAGATCAAGATGATAATTGGGGTCCCATTGTTCCCAAACGTGGCGATCATGAGCACCATCACAGATATCCGCAAGTTACGAACCAATTCTCAGACCATCCAGAAACTTTGGAAAATCTGAATTCACAAGCATCTATTTACAATCACCATAATGGGATAATCGGTGAAGGAAATAACGTTGTGCCTCTTAGTCAAAATCAATGGGCCTTCAATTCTACGCAATCGTCACTTCCTTTCCAACAATTTCCTTCTCTTCCCAAAAAGACATCTACCAGTGGAATCAAGAAAACCAGATCGGGCACTCTATCACCGCGCAATCCACGAGCATCATCTCCTCCACAGCAGGAAAGTCGAGGAAAGGTTCCCAAAGCTTTACGCAAAATGGAGCACATAGCGCGAAAACACAGTCTTTAACTACATAACTTGCACAACCAGTGTACCGATATGATACGAAAGCACGACTACGAATCAATGGCTACAGGAACTATCTTCTCATTCGATATGGTTACTTTGATCTCAGAAACTTTGAAAGTTTCGAGCGTTTTTTCTCCTGTGGAGGTGGTGCGGGCATCACAGGCTGTGCATCCGCAGTGGATCGCTGATTCGAGCTTTTATGGAGATGCTGGGCAGCAACTGGTGGTGCAATTGCTCTATCAAACAGAAAGCTGGGAGCAGTTTCGTTCTCCTTGCGGTCAAAGCTCAAATTGAGATATTCCCTTGGTTCACTCAGCTTTTCGATGCTTTGCATCACGTCAAGAGGCGATAAAATGGCATCGCTACCAATGTAAATGTCTTTGTTTTTCAACTGAGATTGAAGGTAGGCGGATCTCAGTTCGGCGTGAGTCAATCCACCGATGCTATAATAGAAGAACCTCTGTCTTGGCGCTCTATTTTGAGAGTTTTTCCGAGTCCATGAGGCCTTATGCCGAGGGTTTCTCAGGGAAGTTGACGAATAGCTGTACGTACCATCATCGACCGTATCCTCTTCCAGAGCTTCGATAGGTTTGTCTTTCACGTAAGGAAAGGCCTGCTCACTTAATAGGAGTTGGTTTGTAATTACCTTTGACAGATTGTTACTCACCACGTTCACGAAACGAGATGTGTTGTAAGTATTAGGGTCGTTGAGAATGGTTTCGTGAAACCATTCTTTCTTGAAGGGTTTATCCGCCGCTTTTTCCTTTACCAGCTTGAAACCCAGATACTGGAAGTTAACGAAGAGTGTCATAAAATGCTTGTAAAATGAGTGGCCAGATGAGATGCCTATGAAAGATAAAAGCTTGATAAAGTCTTCCGCAATCAGTCCTCCTCGGTAGAGAGCATAAATGAGAATATACCGAATTTTGTCAGTTATGTTTGCAGTTTTACTCAATAGGTTTTCGAGAAGAGCTTCAGCGGGCGCTTTAAACTTGTGACCTTCTGCATCCAGTCCTAAACCGGCCATAGCTTGTTCGAAATCAGCAAGCTCTGCTAGCCTTCGTTCCTCATTTACCTTTAGGCACTGATCAATCAATGTTCTATGCAATGTAATACGTCTTCTGTCCTCATCAAAGTCTTTTAGATGAGCCACAACGCTGAGTAGGTCTGTTGTAGTCTTGACATTGGCACGATCGACCAACAAGGGATTTTTAGCAATAAGCTCATTGACCTTAGCATTGAGATATTCTGTGGCATCCATAATGTGTTGGTGTCTCAACTCCACCCAGTCGGGGTCGTCAAGATCGCGTAGCTTTGCAAACTTCTCTTCTTTCTCGCCCTTTTCATTCTCTGCAAAGTAATGGAAGACGTCTGTTTTCGTGTCAACCTCAGGCACCAAGTCGTATGCCATCGCTTGATATGAAAAATCGTGTAAGAAAAGAGAGAAGGGGTCAAGAGAACGCTCGGTTATGACAAGTACAGCACGAGGCCTTGGTGAAGGCGGAGGAAAACTTTCGTCCTTTCTGGCATAGTCGTCAATTGCCTCTTGAAACTCGAAAGCTAGCTTTTTGGCAAGCATTGTGGAGGGACTACTAGCAAAAGTCTCTGAAGATGGTTGTGAATAGCGCACTGTTGGGTATTCACCCGTGATGATGCAAAGATTTAACAGTGCATTTACCGTCTTCGTAATGCTCCTCTCTACCAGGTCCGTGCAAGCATTATTATAAAACACTTGAAGTGACTGATCAATGCCCATTGTCTGGAAAAATATTGATTCTTTGGGCAGAAAAGAGCACTGCACTTCTGCCAAGGTGCCGATGTACTGAGGGAGATATCTTTTTGAATCGTAAAACCGCACCAGATGATCGTTGAACCCCGGCAAAAATCTGACATGAGCTCTCTTGTATTTGGCCGGTCTATTGCTGAAATCTGCATCCATACAATTGATGTTGAATTTCGTGGGCTCAAGTAAATATATCGCTTCCACAGACGGTTGACCTTTCCTTTTAGACGAGTTGATTTTGTCGACAGCTGTCACTACACGGAGCAGTGTACTCCTGTCAGCGAAAAGAGTATCAAGCAAGGCATCAACAGTGTCATCGATGATGAGGAATTTCAAATTATGTTCCGTTTGAATTTCATTGATGAACGATAAAAGATCTGGAGAGAGTTAGTTCTGATCGAGCTCTATCTTGAAGTCTCAAAATGCAATTCTTGGTGACGATTCACATACAGTTCCGTTGTAGTTCAATAAGGTCTGACATTGGCTCCCAGACCCGGCTACAATGGTGTCATTGTGGAAATCTTTAAAGGTTGAACAAAGTTTGGCCCGTTAGTTTAAAGTTAAATAAACGTCTTATTTCAAAGATCATCATATACGAAAGTCTTGGTAGAAAAGATGTAAAAGGTAAAGTTGAGTAACATTTTAGGTTTAGTGGGCTTTAACTTCAACTTTTGGCTTTTTTGGCACTCTTTTTAAGCTGTTTTGAGTCTAGATATCTTTTCTCTTTGCCTTGTTATGTTCTGTCAACATTTTGATGATCAATTCTCGTCAGGTTGAAATAATAAGTAGTAGTGCCAGCGACAGATGACAGCGAAAATAAATCGGAAAGCTCGATAAAACTACAACGGCTTACACAGATCTATATACAGCAATGTTCAGCGGCATCCTTGATTTGATTCAAATGGTCAGTCGAGATATTCATATGAAGGCACCTGAATAAGTCAATGACCAAGTCTTACTTTGTCCGTTATCCAAATAGTTATTAGAAAAGGAAGAGCTTGCAAAGAAAGAATAAGAGGAACGAGGGTCTGATAAAGCCAAGTTCAGCATAAGGATACCTCTCCAACCGTCCTGTACGTTGTTCACAATATTGGCAAGTTTTTCGTTCCATTCTTGTTGAACAAACGTGGGTGAGCGTATAAAACTCGATATCGGCGTAATGGGAATGGCGTGGATCATCTGAATGTATTGTATCTCAGTTCCAAAATAGGTGGTATGGTCAATCTTGTTCTCAAACAGAATCCCGCTAACTTTGTTGGGAATGAACTGAGCAGGTTGAACAGTATTGTTGTCGAGGTACAGAAAATAGCTGTTTAGGGAACCTTGCATAATACCAAGTTCGAGGTTACCAATATTTTCCAAGTTCCGATTTCCAGTGACATTACCCCACAGCTTGACGGCGTAGGCGGCGTTGACATCCTCAGAGCTGGACTCCTCATCTTTACCGTCTCCGCTGGGGAAAAGACCTTTTGCCCAAGAGTGGCCTGCAAACCAGTCAAAAGATCTGAAAACGGGGAAGTATTGGTCTGCAGAGTTTGTGTTCGAATAATCTCTCAACAGGTTTTCTACCCACGACCTATTCTGACTCAGCCAGTTACCCCCATTGTCGCGGTCAACTTTGGCAACTATGGCAGCCGCAATGACATGGTATCCATAGTGGAAGTGGTGGTCATTGTAGTAGGAGTTCCCGAAATCTTGAGAAGAGCTACCAGATGAAATGATTCCACCCCATGTAGTATCGTACCGTAGTGGCAAGATCTGCGAATTGTTTGTGAATCTTGAAAACGCAGATTTCAAGTTTGCCAAAAGGGTATGTACTAAGTTTGAGTCTTTTAGAACGTACTGACAGCTGTAAAGTGTCCAAGCATACTTTGCAAGGACTTTGCCACCAAAGTACATCGAGTCAACGTTGGACTCATTGACCACATTTCCGTTTGCTTCGGATTGTGCAGCAGCTCTGATAGCGTTCAAAACGTCGGCAGAATAATTGGGACCAGACTTACCCGATATGGTGGAGAATGGATCGAAACCGACCTGCGATGGGACATTGACTTGCAACTCAAAACTATTGGTCAAATAACCAGTCATTCTGCCCATCGTCACAGAATCAAGATTTGAATTGATTCTTCTGCTTGCCATAGCTGATGTAAAAGACGAAACATGGTGAGGACATGCATACATCAAGGTCTTTCCGCCGTTGCTCGAGCCACTTAAGCCATATGATATGGTGTACTGGCCAGTGGTGCCAGACACAGAGCCAGATAAAGTCCCACTATTTGGATAGCAGCCGGCAGCTGCATCAATGGCATTGTTGGTGTCAGGCACAAGCTGGAATATACACCCGTTAACACTTTTGTTGCCCACAATTTGATTTCCGTTGGCCAACGCCAAGGCAAGGGATTGGCCTGAGGGAACAGTAACGTAAAGAGACCAAGTGACGTTGTTCTCTAATACGATCTTGTACTTTTGGATTCCAGAACGAGGTGACGTTACACCAACAACGCTTTTGTAACCTATTGGCGAAAAAAGCTTTGGAATCATGTTGTAGTACACTGCTGTGGCAAAGCCCATACCTTGAACAAGCGGAACCAGGATAAACTGGTTTTGATTTTTCGTCACTTTGACGTGAGCTTGCAAATGCGTCAAGTTCGTGAAGCCCAACGACATCTGGTTAGCAGATGAAAAATCAACCGCGCCGTACACAAAAGATCTTATGCCGGCGGGACCGAAAAAGTATTCAGGTGGGTTGCCACCGCCAAAGACTCGTTGAGAAGCGCTGACGTATGACACAGCCATACCAAGGTAGGCATCCTTCGACCAATAAAACGAATAAGGATGAGTCCATGCAGGGTTCGTCTGATCGCCGATTAGCATGTTACCGTAAAACTTATTAGTTTCAGTAGCCTTGCCGTTGGTAGCCGTATTAGCGGGTAATGGAACTGGATGTGAGACCTTCGAAAAGGTCCCGAGAGGAGCATCGGTGGAGATAGGTGTTTGGAAGATGTTGTCGGCTTGAGTTGAAGCTGACATTTCACTTGTAATTAGTCTGGAAGGACAAAGAGGATCTGAGTTAGTTGTAAGTCCCAGGGATCTAGGTGGTAGAGCGGGTGGTCGTCTGGCGGGCACTGAAGGACCCATCAAGTCGGGCAATTCGTGCGATGCATGTGGTGTTATGTTGCTGATATGCAAAGACTCAAATTCCTCAGGCAAAGGCATAGGAGGTCTCCGGTATGACATACTAAGTGTAATAGCTGAGGTAGCTTATTTTTTTTGGTTTTGGATATTATTCTTTGGTTATGATAATCGCCTGGATCGAGCAGATTTATGGTAGATCTAAAACAGAAGTGGGAAGATGTTAAACGTACTTCCTGGAAAAAGGTCTCTCTTTTATAGTTTTCCGAATGATACAATGGTGCAAAAACGAGTAGGATCACAAAAAGAATAGCTGGCTACAACGACAGCGACAGCCCAAACATAAACACTAACAGAAATCTTTATGGCTCGAAAGAACCCCCTCAATTCATCTCAGGACGACGTTTAGCGACAGAATAGTAAGAAGATCCAAAGTCTTTGAAGGATGAAACACCTATTGACCTGAAAAGAAAGCTTTTGACGCTGTTTTCTGTTAGGTTTTTTTGTTGACAGAAGTGAGATATGTTTAAGAACTTATGTTTATTAGTTTAATTTAAAGCTCATCTCATCGCCTACAGCACCACCCGTAAGACAAAAACTTAAAAACCTGTGAAAATGGTTTCTAAAGACCTCAATTTAGTTCACCAGCTTCATCAGGAGCTTCGGTATATAATTTTGATCTATCATAGAAACAAGAACCAGCATAGAATGGCTATTTGGTGGAGACATTTCAACGAACTGAAGCGAAGTGCTGGACAGGTGCTGACACTGATTCAGAAGGACAAGTTGAAAAAGCCTCAAGCGATCATGCTGTGGAGTCTACTAGAAAAACTGCGAAAACGTCAATTGCCTCGTATGTACTATAGTTTCAACGGTGTGGTTGGACTAGGTCAATTTGTCACATTGGGAGTAGTGCTTATTGGAATACTGGCTAAGATCAACGCACTCTACAATGACATTTTCGAGAATTACAAACCAGACTTCGAATCCGCCGGACTGCTCAAAAAAACTTCTGCTGCGATACCACCGAAAATTTCCAGCACTCAAATGGGATTAATGGCGGACGAGGAACTAGGCGAAGAGATCGAAATTCAAGAACAGGTATCACATACGGAACAACCAGAGCATATATCGCTAATGCCACCAGACCATTCGGTGCGAACGCCGGACGTTGAGAAAAAGACCAAAAACAAGAAGAGCAAAAAGAAGAAGAAATCGAGTGCTATGGATGCCATCTTTGGATAGATACATTCGAATAATTCGGTATTGATCTATGGGTTACGTGATCTATGAACTTGGCGGTGAGCCCAGGTGGGCAACACAAATGATGCTGAGTGCATCAGTGCGTTGTAGTAACGCATCTGAGACTGCTCTTTTTTGGATGGCTGACGAATTGCGTGCTTCAAGTCTGTGGTGCCATTTTTGGCACAAACTATCAGACCCAGCTGGCCTGACGTGTATGTGGGGACCGTAGTATAACAGTAGTCGACCTGTGCAAAAACAGAGTTTGCACTCGCTACAAGATCGCAAATATAGTCCAGGTTTAGCCACATGTTTTCTGAGGCCTGAGCTATCACGATACCGTTTTCATTTAGCACACTGTGCAGAAGCTGAAAATAGTCCTTTTGGAAAAACGCGCCTGCGGGACCCTCCGGATCTGAAGAGTCAGTGATGATAACGTCGTATCGCTGCTCGGTCTGTGCCATGTCTCGGAGATATTGGAACCCGTCCTGCAATTTTACATTGACCTTTTCGTTGTCAAATGCACATGCCATTCCTGGAAGGTATCTTTTGGCTAGTTTTATTACCGATTCGTCTATCTCCACCAAAGTCACAGTATCGACACACTCGTGTTTGACAACCTCCCGAAGCACACCGCCATCACCGCCGCCAACTACCAAGATGTTTTTCGGATTTTTATGTGCATAAAGAGGAATGTGCGATATCATCTCTTGATACGCAAATTCGTCCCGTTCTGTGGCCTGTATGATTCCATCCAGAACCAAAACATTGCCGTAACTGGCACTTTGAAATACCAAAATGTCTTGGAATTCACTTTTCGAATGATACAATATCTTCTCAACTTTGAGCTCCAATCCCTGTCCTGGAAAGCTTGTTTCGTGGATTTCACGAAACCATCCATCTTTAATGTACTCGATCTGTTCACGAGTCATGTTACAGTCTTCCACAATTCACTTGACGGCTTATTTCCTCGACCAGATGTCAGCTCATCGCGCCTGTTGAACTCATCTCGAGAAGCATGCGAGGTATATTTTTCTCCGGAGATGCTGAAAAATTTCAGCGTCAGTGAAGACTGGAAGTGAAGTAGGAAAAAAGTGACGAACACTGTCATCCAAGGTAAGCTCATAGTATTGGCTTTCAAGTGGTTGAAATACGGCCTTAACTTTTTTCAGCTAGTTGTGGTGATTATTGGCTTGCTGAAATTCAAATTTTGTGTTTCCTAGTTGTTGAAAGTGGCAACTGGCGCCATCTTGAAATGAGTCTCGGTTTTCCAAGTAGTTTGGACATCCAAGCTTGAACTGCGGACGAGTGAGATTTGACCCCACAATTCCTCTTTTAAAGCTTTGTTTATCGAAGCGGGGAAGTCCTTTTGATTTAGCAACTCTAGCTCAATGGGCAAGACCAAATAAATGTGCTGTATTTTGGCCATTGAAAACCGCAACGAACGTTCTATCAGAAGCTCTTCTCCTTTTCTTGAAGACAGGAAAAACAGTCGAAAGGAGAATTGAATTTTACTTCTCCGTCCAAAATATCGTCTTCAAGAATCACAGCGTCAGTGTATTAAATGGGACCACAACAATTTTGGAACAAACAAATTCTTCAAGAACTCGATGCCCGCAGTGGCACTAAATCACAGCATATTTCTCAGTGGCCCTTCCAAGTCAGAGCAATTGATAAAATCATTTCTACTGAGAAACTGGTGCCACATTATCGGACCAACAAAGCAATTCGAAAAACATTCAAAAAACAAAGGCAGCTTGAAAGAAAAGCTTCAGTCAAAGCTGGTTGGATTGTTCAAGTGAAGAGAAAGCTCAAGGTCTTCGAAAATGGCTCTTAACTCGACATCTACTTCGCTGTCGTCACTCGTCTTCGGCGATCTAAAATTTTCTGACATTACTGGTGCTTATAAGAGCTAAATTGAAGAAAGTTAGGCGATGAGATGAGCTTGAATTCTGAAAACAAACATCTCGAAAAGCTCAATTCGACACTGTTGTTTCCGCTAGGGTTCCACTAGGCTCTTTGATCCAATAAGGATGCTGCACCCAATCCAGTCCACCGCCATGAGCCGTGACGGCTCGGTCGTGTTTTGCATCATAAAGAACATGATCCAGGTATTTCGTTGGGACTCAACGATGAGCGAGTTTCTGGCCATAGGTCAATGGCAAGACGATCAGGATAAGACATTGACTATCAAAAAAACGGTTTCGGAAGAGCAGCAACGTCAAATAGCCGAAAACGAAGCCAAAAGACGTAAACTTGACAACGAAGATGCAGCAGCGTCAGCCGAAAAAAGTGACAAAACCTCCAGCAAACCCAAAGAAGCAAAAGTGCCAGTTCCCGGAGCTGGAGCTCCCCGTGTGTATAACCATATTCGCAACCTGGCGTTATCAACGGATGAGAAACTTCTTTTCGCCTGTGCAGACTCTGACAAAGCTCTTGTCATTTTTGAACTTGACTATGAAAAGGATAACTGTTTAGCACTCAGAAAACGCCAACCACTACCGAAAAGACCTAATGCGCTCACTACTTCTGCTGACGACAAAGATGTGCTTGTTGCAGACAAGTTTGGAGACGTATACGCTGTTGATGCTCACAGCACAGAAGTCATCGACCCTTCCAACGGTGGTCTGGAGCCAATTCTGGGCCACGTTTCGCTACTCACAGCTGTGGCAATTGTCAAGGACGCAGAGGGGAAACAACTGCTTGTTACCGCCGACAGGGACGAACACATTAGAATAACGCGCTATCCTCAAACTTACATTATCGACAAATGGCTTTTTGGCTCTAAACAATTCATTTCCACATTGTGCGTCCCAGAATGGGCGAATAATCTTCTTTTCAGCGCTGGCGGTGACACTTTTGTAAGTGCGTGGAATTGGCAAACAGGCGAGCTGATGGATAAACTAGAGATTGGTGAACTGTTAGAACCTTACCTAGGAGATGCTCAGCTGGCACCCAGCAAGTTCCAAGACGAGTCCAATTCCATTGTTGAGTACGCTGTGTCAAAGCTGGTGACATTTTCGAACCTTCCCTACGTGGCATTTTTTGTCGAGCAAACCAAAGCATTATTCATTTGCAAAGTTGATCCATTGGTTGGTAACTTGACTCTCGTGCAGACAATCGAAATGTCGCTCAACATAGTATCACTATCCAGCGCGCTTTCGGCTAACACGCTAATGGTTACACTTGACCACAGTGAAGCAGAGGACGAGCAACTCGCTGCGTATATCACTTGGGATGGTTCTGAGTTCTCTGTGGACGGGAAGAGAAACATAAGCTTTCACAATTACATTATTGACAACCTCGTGGAAAACCCATTGGCAAACACGGAAGCCGAAGACATTTTCCCTCTGTACAACGTTGGATCCCTGAGGAAGCGTGCTGAGAATTGATGAAGGCTACGAAAGCTCAAGGCCTCAACGAACTCATCGTTGAAGATCAACTGAGCCTTTCCTAAGCAGACAGCATCATTATAAACGTATCTTCTAGGTAATCTTTAGTTCAATTCACTTTAGACACCACTCATCATCACCTTTCTTGACTTATCTTGCGAAGCTTCCGGAAGAAACTCATGGCTGATTCAAGCTCGCAGCTCTCGAGCCCGCTTCAAACAAAACTTGATCGAGTTCCGCTATTTGACTCACAAGCAAAGACCGTTTCGCCGCTAAAGGAGTTGTTGAGCGAGATTTTAGGTCTTCAAGATGAAATTTTGAGTCTTCACAGGAAGCTAAAGACCGAAAACGCACAGATTAGAAGAGACGTGGAAGAGTTTTGCTCAATTGGTAATGATGATGTTTACGCGTCCAACGAGCCTGGTCTTGAAGGTGCGTGATGTGGGAATTTAGCCGAAGATTAAGTTTGGAGTGTTAAGGCTCGTTAAGTACAGCTACGCTGTTGCATTTATGACATTAGGATCATATTCACCGAGTCTGTTTGAATTATACAACCACTAATCACTGTATCACTTGAAAGCTGCAAACTGTGCACTTGTTTTCGTTAAGTTGGCGGAAACGATGGGCTCAGTTTCATCGATACACCTCTGCAGCCTGCTATTGTCATTTTGAAAGCAATTGTGAAGACAGGCGAGTAAAGTCACCTCGGTTTCCTTCTCAAGTAGCGTGCCAAGCATTCTTAGAAGAAACTGCACGTCGATCACAATTTGCAGAAGTGCATCTGAGGAAAGGTTTCCTATGTATCGCTTGAGGGCCTCAAACAAATACTTGGAAATGAAAATTTGAGACTCCTTGAGTATGCGACCTATCAACTGGGGACCTATGCGGAAACACTCACTATGAATACTCACTAAATCCATCAAAGTCTCTATCATGTAGTCACTCACGCGAAATGAATTGGAGCTGTAAGTTGCCCAGTTAATTTCGTAAAACCGTTTTTCCAAAATATCTCGAATGCTGACTTTCAAGTCCGATAAGTAGTTTCCAAAAATCGACGACTCCATTTTTGACAGCAAAGTGAATATTTCGAGGTTCTTCTTGCCCAGCTGAGTTTCAAAGCTTTCATCAAAGTACTGGAGAATTTTGGGGAATATTTGTTCCCGCATGTACTGCAGATTTGTCAAAGTGAGAATAGTTTTCGACGTCCTTGGGTTTTCCTTTTCTTTGGCGGCGTCTTTTAGCACCGACTCCAAAACCGCCTCCATTGACACTATTTGCTGCACTTCTATCCCGGAAAGCAGTTGACGCGAGGGGTGTGAAACGACGTATATTCCGTTGAAGACCGGAAGCTTTTCATAGGAAAACAGAATGTTCCTGATGGTGGAAATGCTCAACACTTGAAACATATGAATAATCTCGGGGAAGCGTGTTATTCCGTAATCCTGGGCATCAAAAGTCCGGTACATGGGCTCTTCTTCAAAAGTATGAAACGCAGAAAGATCTCTTAATCTAGTGGCTGATATAGCAGCAACAGTTCTATTGAGAATGAGAGAGTCGGTCTTTCTCAAAGTGTCAATACAATTAGATGATATGCTCAACTGTGCAATTTCTGTTGTGAATTTGAATATGGGGTCAACGATTTGAGGCAGATACCTTAAACAGCCCAGGCAATTGGCTTTGGGGGGAATAAAACCATAGTCGCTAGGTTCTCCTGTTTCTTTGACATTTTGGTTCTCACCAAAAAGTGATGCCTGGGATGAATTGAAAAGCCTGCCAAGGCCGTTGCACAGTATGTTGACACAGTCTTCTCCCCTCTTTCTGATAACCTGTACATCACTGTCTTTGAAGATAAGGAAGTTTTTGTAACTACCATGACTTTCAAAGTAAGTGCCTAAAATGTCATCCTTCTTTTTGTCATTGAGTAAAGATGTGCGATAGGTGCCATCCATAAACTTCTCGACGTGTTCCCAAAACTCGACGAATGAATCAGACTCGGAGCTCAGCAGACTGGCGTACTTTTTGATTAGAAGCCACATCTCGATAATAACGACAGAATCGCATAATGTCATATTTGCTTGCGCTAATTTTGCTGCTGGGGGCAATTGAGCGACCTCAGCTAAAGCTGGGTCGACAAAACGCTCGATGGAAAGATAGTAGCTAAGATCTTCGCTTTCGTCTGACACGGTCTTGACAACTTTCTGTTGCGCGGCAACGATGGCAGTGAACATCTTCGAGATGAGATCCTTAAGCTTGAACTCAAAATTCGTTAGTTTCTTGTTGATCCATTCTAAAATCGGACTTTCGCTAGAATCTAAATCAAGAAGCTTTGACACAAGTGGTAGGAGCCTATCATTCGTTTCGCCATATTGTAGATTCATAAGCGACTCCCACATAACGTTCCGATAACTGTTCATTGTAAATTCGATTTGCTCCCAGACCTTCACTAAAACAGGCGATTTATGGCCATTGGCTGAAAGTTCTTGATAATTTGAACGAGCCTCTTGATAGTGAATCATTAATTGTGGAAAGTTTCGATCTAGTAGGCATTGCTTAAGTTTTTTCGGTATATCAAACAGCTTCTTGTTCTCTTGGACAAATGCTATTGTTGCTTGAATATTTTGCAGCTTGGAACTTGTATCAAGAATGGGCTTAACTTTTAGGGCTACTTCTTGGACCGTATCGTCGACTGCCAGCCCTAATTTGCCCGTTCCCAACTCTTGATCATCTTCCAATGAAAACCGCTGAAATTGGTCATAAATCCTATCCAAGTTGTTTTTGGATCTTACGTATTTTGAGAAGTTATTCTGGACCAAGGCCTTGAGATCGTTACTTTGTGACTGCAATGAGCGATCCAGAAGGTCCAAAGATGAGCTCAGGTCATTGAAACTATCTTGAGCGTGCAACCCTCGTAAATAAAGTTTGGAATTGAACTTTTTAGAGTTGATGTAGTACCGGTAGCGCTCTGCTGGAGGAATTTGTGAGCTTTTCAGAAGATCGTCTAATCGTAATTTTGGGTTCAAAGGGTCCTGGAGATCTGCCGTTTCGATAGCACTATTCCTTCCTGCGCTATGCTCGTGTTCTTGTCGAAGTAGCTCATTCAATACAGCATACGATGAGTCCACAGACTCCAGAGCCTGTGGTTCTCGCAGAGTGTAAACGACGCTGGAATCTTCTAACCAGGAAGTTTGAGGGTCGAGATGTTTCAATTGATACACATCGCACAGATCCTGATCTGAAACGGAAAAAGGCTGGTTCACCATGGCTACAAAAGCTTTCGGGTAGCTGTATGAACGGAGCTTTCAAAAGTGAACGCTGTGGACTTGGAATATGTAAGGTTAATGAAGACCTGATGTCAGGGAAAGGTAAATAAATCGATCACGTGATCTCAGTTGTTGCTGGATTTAATGTGCGTTGCTAAGTGATGATCTAGTTAGGCAAGCCGGCATGTTACAGACATGAGCTGTAGGACTCAGCTTTCTTCTGGTGCCCGTCACTGCTCTGTCCTACACTCTGAAAGACTCAGAGTGTTTTACACGTTTTTGATGACTGAAAAAAACATGGCTCATCCTTTTGAGCAGAAATATACAGAGCAAGACTCCTTCTAGCCTATATGAACGTCGTGGCAAGGTCAAAGGCTGATCAACGTAAATGCAAAGGTGGTGGGTAGTCATGTTCAAAATGAGATCTTGATAATTGTCGCGTATATAGTGATGTTGCCTGGCTTATTATCGTAGTTGACGGAAGCTTATAATCATTATTGAATGAAGGCCTATTAAGCTCAGCCAGAGGCTGTTTAGCCATCAGATCAGCGAAACTCTAGGTAATGCAATGCTTGAACAGTTTGAAAATGTGCCGCAATATATACCAAGTTTCTTCATGATCTCATGACAGGAGAGACATGTATCATTATACCAGTTCTGCGCTAATAGCATAAGCAACGAAATCAAGCATCGTATCTCATCTCTTCTTAACAGAGTACTTAGAATTGTAGAAGATCCCAAAGCATACAGTTTGATTCAGTACTTTTAGGAGATTATGGGAGGCTAGAGGCTGTTTACTGAGAACAAAATCGGTACTATCTAGTCGTTCCAAAAATTCCTGTAGCTGTAGTCAAAAAAAGATTTAAGGCATTAGCAGATATGTGACTTCTGGAGGAGAACAGATACTTCAAGGGCACTACACTAGCGTTCACCATGCTAAACGTATCACGATATTTCCTTTCTGCCAATTAATCGTAGCCCTGAGTGAAATGCATCAATTAAAAGTTCCTATCAAAATCGTCTATCTGGACTATGGAACAATATCGATGACCTGAGCTTTGACTTCCAGTCGCAAACCTTAAAGCGAAACATTCAAGTATCTGTCATCGCCCTTGTATCCAAGTGTGTCGAGACTTCTCTAGTAATGGAAAGTAATGCATCGCTAAAGCTTGTAGCATGAACAGTATATTCTATTACAACTTGGAAAAGGCTGTCACCGCGAAGCTTCCAAAAAATCATCAGTTCTTGTCTTACTATACAGTATTTGTGCCGTGCACGTATTTGACGTAGTCGGTGCTACTATTTATCTCCTTTTGGGACCCCTGATCGGAGGCGGAGGTTTGGAAACAGGGCCCTGCTTAAACATGGGAGCATTTTTTAAGATATCGGGAAGCACGAAAAAGCGTATATTAGAGCCACGAACAAATACGTGGTCCATTCTTGTCACGCTACCGTCTCTGGCAGTTGCCGTAACGTCTCGCAGCTGTGCATTCATGTTGTCCTCGCTATCAACCAGTTTACCACGATAAAGCTCACCAGTGGTTAGCTCCAGCGATACTATATGTCCCTGGGATTCTGTCAAAAGTTTAATGGGTATTCCGCTCACACTCATCGTTTCAGAATTCCGAAAACAATCGTCTTGCCAGCGGTGGACCTCTGTAAGAATGGGCTTTCGAGGTGATTTTTCGATGCCATGTCAAAATATTGTAACTAGTATAATCCATATATTACATCTAATTACCATCTTAGAAGTTAAGCCTTAGATCATAAGAACTTCGAAACTACAAGAAGTTCAAGAAACAAGCACACCTGGTGGAATGAAAGCGATAGTGGAACATGTCCAGCTACAATTCATTCCGGAGATTGACAATAACATTGCTTCACTCTGTGTTGAGCAGAATGTAATGTGTTTTGCACTGAAAACAGGATACTTGTTCGTTATAGACCTAGCCACACCTTCCAAAGTTGCGAAATTTCGTTTCCCGCTGCTGGCAGCACCTCAGGAGAAAGTTCTGAAAGTTTGGATGAATTCTAAGGCCTCGATGCTATTTTTGAAAACTAACTTTGCCAAATACTACAGTCTTTCACGAGCGAGTTTAGCAGCAAACAGCTCAGATGGTATAGTACATTTGAGAAAACTCTCGAAGAAGAGCACTGATATCCTAGCGGTTGCCTGGGTGGATGAAACACACATCTTGTGTGGCACCAAAGAGGGAAGTGTTCATTGGGTCGATCTCGAGCATGAAAACACAACTTCAAGGGTGTTCAGGTCCAAGGCATCAATAGATGGGATTATCTACTCAGAGGAAAAAGGTGCATTTTTGAGCAGCAAAGACAAAATCTGGTTTTGGAGCAAAGCTGATGGACCCACAAAGACCTTCGCTGGGGGTAGTGTACCTGAAATAGAAGAGTTCGAGCAAATGGATACCGCGGCAGGAACGAGATCGACCCTTTTCAACGACACATTCGCCTGGATCGGTGGTCCGGGCGTTATTTTCGGAAGTGTTGCAAGGAAGACTGATGTTTTGAGCAGTGCTACTGTTTTGCTGGCTGCTGAACTACCCGCTTCGACGCACAAGATCAGAGACATTTTCTTGACCAAATATCACGTACTAATTCTGAGAGGAAACGAGATTACCATCGTCAATAGACTCAACAACTCAGTGGTTGGACAAAAGACTATTTGGACCAATGGGCCTGAAAAGATCTTAGAGCTGACCGCAGATTATTCTCAAAATCCGCCCACCTTTTGGTGTCTTTCGGTCAGCAACATCTACGAAATCATTGTACAGGATGAAGCAGAAGGCATTTGGAGAGTTTTTTCCAACCAGGGACGCTTTGACGAGGCTTTACAACTTGATAATTTGAACATTGAGGAGAGAAATCAGTTACACCTTCGTAAGGCGGATCATCTTTTTGCACAAGGCCACTTAAATGAGGCTGCGGAAAGTTACGGCAGGTGTACAAGCATTGGCACGGGGGAAGTTGCTTTGAAATTCATGAAAGACCCGACAGCAATGAAATCACTGCAGACCTATCTCCTCACAAAGTTGGAAAATGCAAAAGCAAAATCAAACAATGAAGTTCAGCTCATTCTTCTTACCAACTGGATAGTATGGAACTTTGTACAAATGTTGAACGCGATCGATGATTTGATATCATCAGAACAGAATGTTCAAAATTTGGAACCTTTGAACGTCGAGAAAAACGAGTTAAGATCTGACTTTACTAGTTTCCTTGAAAACAATGTCTCAATCCTTGACAAACAAACAATCTACCAAATAATGTCCCATCAAAATCGAAAATTAGAGGTTTTGGCGTTTGCAAGACTTATCAATGATTTCAAATATGTGCTATCTTTCTGGATAAGATCGAAAAATTGGTACGAGTCCTTGAAGGTTCTCATTACAACGCAAGATCTTCAATGCATATACAAATATGCCACGACCTTGATCATAAACTCACCTGATGCAACCGTGAACGCATGGATGCAGATTCCATCAATAAACCCATCGGAGCTTGTGAATCCACTACTCACCTATTATGCGAGATATCAAAAGTTAGGACCACAAATGAGCTCCTTGCATACCAACACAAACTACGCATTAAAATACCTTATGTGGTGTTTCAAAAAGCTTGAATACCAACATTCGCTCGACCCGGTAGTTTACAACGCAGCATTGTACATGATGGTTGCATCTCATAATGCCAAAAATACTGAGGACGACATAATAGCATTTATTGAACATAACATGGGGCGGTTTGACAGCGATTTTGTTTTACGATTGAGTAACAAGTTTTCGAAAAATAGAGTTTCCGTGTACTTGTTTTCTCAGCTAAAGCAATTTGAAGAGGCAGTGAACCTTGCGGTAAAGAAAGGGTTACTAGAGGATGCAAAGTTGGTCGTTGCAAGCCTGGAAATGGACGCCAATTTTCGTCTGCGGCGTAAGTTGTGGTTGACGATTGCAAAGTCCATGATGCACGATCAAACTGATATCAAAAGCACAATCAAGTCTATTTTGCGAGATTCCAATGACACGCTGACGATGAAAGATCTATTGCCGCTATTTGACGAAATCACAACAATCGCTAATGTGAAGGACGAGCTCATTCGAAATTTGGAAGAGCATAGTTCGGCTATGACCCAGGTTACCCAGGGGATCAAAGAATCAATTAAAATTAAGAAGGAAATTGTGGAGGATATCGAACTCCTCAAAACACGCTACCAGACTCTGAAACCCGGTGCATCTTGTGGCGTGTGCTGCAAAGTCCTTCAAACACGCAAGTTTTACGTCTTTCCCTGTGGACATTCATTCCATACAGACTGTTTGATGAAAGAAATTTTGAATTCGTCCGACTACGCACTCCGTAACAAGATTGAAGCATTCCAACGTGCTGCAATGAAAAATCGAGTCAAGGAAACCGTTGGCCTCGAGGAGCTCGACAAATTGTTATCCACGAAGTGTTGTTTTTGCAGTGACATCAGGATAAACAGTATTGATGAACCACTGGAAATAAATGAAACAGAGCGTGAAGCATGGCGCATATGAAAGCAGAGTTGAATATTATACAAAGTCAAGACGGGAGTTCCTTTGCAGTGACCAAAATGGGAGAACCAAGGCGGTTCACGAAAACCTTCAACGTACAATGTGATACTTTCAAAACTAAGTTCAATTTATCAAACTAACAGCATATGATTTGAAAGTTTGACCAGCACTAGCGATCAGTGGTAAGCATCCGTTAGCATCGTTCCACTGCACTGCTTCTTACGTGGCGACGTCTCATATAAATCACAGAATGACGGAGCAAGATCCGATGGGCGACGAACTGAATGTCGATGAGGAAATGAACGAGTTTGATGACAATGAAGAAGCACCAATAGACAATGCAGCGCTATTCCCTGGCAATGACGATGATGAGGCCGAGCAAGAACCGAAGTTAGAAAACGGGGCTGGTAACCTATTCGAGATCCCGGAATTCACTCGAAAGGATAAAACTTTGAATGAAATACTTGACATGATGGAGGACAATCCGCCAATTATTCCAGATGCAGTTATCGATTACTACCTTATGAAAAACGGATTTGATTGTGCGGATGTGAGAGTGAAAAGACTTCTGGCGTTGGCCACGCAGAAATTTGTTAGTGACATTGCCACGGATGCCTATGAATACTCCCGCATTAGATCTGCCATTACAGTGCATAACTCCAACAACGGCCAGGCCAGAGCCAGACAGCTAATTTTGGGCCAGCAACAACCAGGACAGCTCACTCAGCAGCAGCAGCAGCAAAATGAGAAAACAAAAGCCAACAAAGTGGTTTTGACCGTAAATGATCTCAGCAGCGCTGTTTCGGAATACGGGCTAAACGTCGCGAGACCAGATTTTTATCGCTAGCAAGGCTGTTAGAGAGTTTCGTCCTTGGAACGGTCGGTAATCGTTACTGAGGTAAAATCGACCTTTATGCGAGATGGCACGAATTAATTTGGCACGAGCTAAGCGCGAGGGTCTGGGAGCCCGTCAAGATGCTTCAATTGGTCTTATTTTAAAGTTATCAGGTTCGCTAATGGCTTCCGTCTAAAAGCTGTTTTCAGCTGAACACACCATCTCAACGTTGATTGATCAGAAGCTGAAATAACATTTGTCGATTGAAAAACATAGACAACACGGAGCAGCTGACAAAGTTGGCAAAGAGATCACTATGGATTTCCCGGCCTTCCCAAATCTGAAGAAAGGATTCCATGGCTAGATCAGCAATCGGTTGATTCTTTACCTGTAATGCGGTAGGCGTAAATAATGACTTATGTTATGGTGATTATATTGGAATTGAAGTTGCATGCTGATTCCTTTCAAAGTTTCCACCTTTAAGATCACCAAACACCACCGATTTACACCTATTATTTGCCTCAATTGATTCAAAATGCCTATTGACTACTCTAAGTGGGACAAGATACAACTTTCTGATGACTCTGACATCGAAGTTCATCCTAATGTCGATAAAAGGTCATTCATTAGGTGGAAGCAGCAAAGTATCCATGAAGAAAGAGCTAAGAGGAACCAGGATATCAAGAACCTGGAGTTCCAACTTGAGATGAACTCCAGACTCAATCAGAGGGTCGACAAGATGTTGAGACAATTGAATGATCAAGATCTGTTGAACAGAGATACTATACAAAAGTTTCTGAATGCCAATTTCGACAAAAATGAACGTGGTGAAGGTGACAATGTCGATCCCGATATGCCACCCTACAACGAGATGGTGGAGGATTTGTTCGACCAATTGGAAACCAACGCCAAGAGGGCTAACAAAGACCCCAAAAACGGAGCCGTTATTCGCGAGATGATCTTGGAACACCGTAAGAAGATCGATGCAGTGAGCCAACAGGCCCAGGAGAAATTGAAACAGCTATACAAGGAAAGAACATCGCTCATATCTTCTGATGATATTCATACCGGTTTTGATAAAGGGTTCATCAACAAAAAATCGGAAAAGGACGAGGAAGCGAGCAAATACTTGCCTGCAGGCAAGAGTACAGAAGTCTCACTTCCTCCTCCACGTCTCGAATTTGTTAACTACGAAGACGACGTTATGAAGCTTGCGCCAGAAACTATCGAATTCGGGAATATATCGGTCAAAGATGTCAAAAAATCAGAGCAGTTTCTACTTAATAACTTACAGATCATATCAGAGCAACAGAAAGACGCTTTGATGATGTCAGCGTTCGAATATCAGATGGAAGGCAGAAGTGACAAGACTTATCAAGTAATCCACCAGTCAGAACTTCTGGGCTACGTCAGGGAAATGTACGATATGAAAAAAATTCCTCATTTGCAGGCTGAAGAACTGATCGGTGTAATAAAGCTATTTTTCCAAAGAGTGTTCTTTAACAAAGCAAGTGACCAGGGTAAAAAAGGATTTCTGGACTCTGTGCAAGTGAAGTTTGAGCACATCAAAAATCGTGTCAAAGTCATGCAAGAAGAAGAGTCACAAGAGGGTGTAGAGACCATCCAGCTGAAATCTCTAGATGAGTCCACAGAGCTTCAGGTCAATCTACCGCACTTTGGATCAAAGGATCCTGAGGAAATGAAGAGGATAGCTGCATTCGAAAAATTACCTTTAACAATGCAAAATGCGATCAAGACCCAAAGTCTGGACAAAATTAACGAAGTTTTTGCCGAGATGCCAGTTGAAGAAGCGGAAGCCATTTTGGAAATATTTAACGAGGGAGGAATCATCGGAGTAAATGCCTTATTGGAAGATGAAAGCGAATTTAGAGAATTGCAAGCACAATATCGCGACCATCCTTCGGCCGAGGAGAGTGACCAGGGTAGCGTTTTAGAGCACAATAATGAGGTTAACGCGGACTTCAGTACTTCTGATGTCGTTGATTGATATAACTTTTGAATAAATGCTATTTGCTCTGTACCTGACCTAAAAAACAAATAATTGTGTGAAATAGTGTTAACAGAAGTCGTAGCTTGGGAACGACCTGCGAGCCCAAGAATTGATCTTCCATTTGATTATGCCATAGTCTGTACCGATGACTAGAGAGCTGCCATCTTCATCCTCCATCCAATCGATTCCCGAGATATTATTCTCGTCATGGGAATTAGCAGATAAGTCGCTTCCGCGTGAGTATTGAAGCGCCGTGGGTGAGGCTCTACTTGCATTAGGACGGGATCGCGACGTTAGCGTATGAAATAACGGATCACTGGCGTCGCTGTATGCGTCCACCACCTCGACGTCATTTTCGAGAAAAACGTCATCACTTTGAACAGCAGTTGTAGTGCCCGTAATGCCATTGTTCGCCCCAGCCCGTATATTCTCCCCAACGTAGTTGTAATTATCAACCGCTCGATAATTTTGAGCTGAATATCGCGACTCTAGAATTGACGGATCAATCGATTCCAAAGACACATGGGGAGTATTAGAAGAGGTCGAAAATCTCCTAACTCTGAAAGAAGATGACCTCCTACTTCGGCGTCCAGTATTTTCAGGTTCTGGAATCGCCTCATTCGCGCTACCAACATCTGAGCCATTGCTAGCGCAATTCATTGCTTTCGGATACGGAACTAATTGCGGCTGCAGTTCCTTGACAGGTATGTTTGAAGCAAATGTGGTATGCGGATCATTCAATTGCGCAGGCAAAGAGCTTCGACGAGAAGGCAAAAGTGGTTCCCTGTCTCCTTTCGGGGCAATAGTACTCTCTGGTATCATGATGACCTGATGATTCATGAAATTGCGAGTATCGACTACATGCACACGTCCGTGATGTTCAGAGACAAAGAGCAAGTCATCCATCCCCTCACTGAATTTACAAACCCGGAATGCGCCATTTTGAGTGTACTTGCGTGTTGAATTGATCTCAGCAACTGGAGATTCCATCTTTCTCGCATCATAGACCCAACAGGTTCCGTTTTGAAAAACCGTTGCGAAAAGCATGTCGTTTTCACTAAAGCTTGTATAAAATCCGTGATCTCCTCCAGGAACTTCATATATGTTGTCCACGAATCCAGACCTGTCGGGCATTGCATAGCGCGGAATGCGTTTGATTCTGATAAAAGAGCTACCCCACTGGGGCTGAGAATCGTATCTCAGTGAAAAGAATCCACTTAATTCGTTCTGATGATAGATCGCAAATTTGCTGGAGTCCCCAGACGTAATCAGAGTCTTGCCGTCATGAGATAAAGCAGCGTTATTAAGCGAAAACTTGAGATCGGAGTATCTTCTCGTCAGTTCGATGCCTCTATTGCTCACATCGCACTGGTACAAATGTGCATCGTTATTACATGCAAAAAGATCGTACTGTTGAGTAGTTCTTGGATGTAAGAGAACGCAATTGTTGATGTATTGACCTAATCGATATGTCAAGCTCGTTCCACTTTCCTCATTGTACAGAGACAGAAGACCTTTCCAAGTCTCACAATTACTGTAGGTATTGTGGTCAGAAAGCACTGAAGTGCTTCCGATTCTAATGGGCTCGACCCCTGAATTCCCAGTAGTCTGACCAGTAGCCCTGCTTGATGTTGAAGACGTATTACGGAAAAACTGGCCCCAATTGCCGTTGTCCTCAGGTCCCATCAAACCACCAGAAATAAGAAGCCCGTTTCTTTCCTGAAAACAGCGAGACTTGAAATCGAACTCGACGAGTTTACGTGACGGCGATTGCAGTTGCTCCTTGGAAGGTCGCTTGGGCGAAGAACTCCTTCTTTTCCGGTTGCGAATGGATACCTTCTGGGTTCGAAGTCTGGTCCCGGAATTACTGACCGCTGTGTCGAGAACACGAATAGAATGGTCGTAAATGTAATAAATTTTACCTGGATTACTGGTCGAGTGCTTGACACAATCTCTTAGCTGCCAGTGGTTGATGGAAACGCGAGTATCGTACAATTTCAAAGATGGCATCAAATAGTTTTGGAAAACTTTACTGGAACCCCAGCGGTTGTCGTCCGAAAGACCAGTACTTTCAAGCTCTTCTTGTATGGTCATGACTTGGCTTTAATTGAGATAATATTTGTACCTGTCGGGCTCAGAATGACAGTGACCTTACAATAAGAACACTATGTATACTGAAAACCCCTGAAGCCTGTTCAAACGCCTCTCTATTGAAGCGCAAGTTCCTTGGATGGAAAAGAGCCAAAACTTGTTGTTGCAAGGTCGTTTTCGTATTCCAAAGATGACCACAGTTCAAATCAAAAAAAGGGTAAATTGTGGGAATTAAGACCCGCTTTCTCGAAATTTTGCGACGACAAAAGTATCAAAGCCAGACTTTCGCGCCGCCCGCACAGCAGTTCCTCAACCGACGCCCTAAACTCCTTCTCTTGAAGTATCAAGGGATGTATTTCCTCCCTAGATCAGTAACCTTAACAAAATTTAACAGACCAATGTTGAGAACAACCCACCTTGATCAAAAAAACTCGAAAATTTCAATGGTGGGAACCAAAGTTAGTGTAAATCGCTCTTTGATGTTCAAAAAAGCTGTTTTAATGGTTTTCAAAATGGTATGTCTGTTCGTTAAAGGGGGGACTCTTGAAAAGCCCAATAGTAACCGGATGTTTTTTTCCATTTAAGTTTCCATGCCATCCACCCACCCCAGGGAAATTGAAGATAAATTGGCTGAGATAATCAGTCATGAGCCCTGTTTCGTGTAGAGTTACCTCGGGGTTGAATCTTCGTCACGTGCCGAAGCTTTCCAAATTGTACTACTCCAGGGTAGACTTGCCATTCATAACCGTATCATATCCACATCTACTGGTCTTCCTCATGGCACAACAGCTATCATTGTTTTTTCCTATATGAATCTCTTATTTTTTTTTCGTTTCTTTCGTTTCTTCAATATTCTTCACGACTTCAAACTCATCAGTAGAAATGCAGCGTCTTGGGTCTCTGCCTGAGGCTCTTGCCTGTTTGAACTAGCCGAGGATTGAGTTTTGGGTATTGATTCCGAGCCGTCCAGCAGCACGGGTGGGCTTAGCGACAAATGAGATGGCTGGCGTTCCAAAGCAGGCCGGTTGACAGCTAGCGAGTGTGGCGATGTTACTTGTGGCGGTGATCGTATCTGTGACGGGGCACGACTATTTCTCAATGACTCGGCTCCGATATGTTTCCAGTCTTCTTCGTCCGTGTCGTCGAAACGGTCAAGATCCTCGTCTTCTTCAATCGCAGCACTGTCGTCTTCGCCATTCGAGCTGGCTAACGCATTGATTCCTGAAGACGGGCTATTCAGACGGTAGTACGACAGATCCTTATTCTGACTGGAATCGATTGCGCGCTGGAGGGGACTTGATCTAAGGTTTGCATGCGAAAGTAGTGTGGAGCGCAAACTGGATTCTTTGGAAAACGACAACCGTGGCTCTCTTCCGCGGGTCTCTGGGTCTTTGGTAGTTGCAGGCCCTGAGGGCCCTGTTGCTGTCTTTGTAGATTGCTTTTCAATTACGGTAGCGGGCGATGAAAGCCGCCTCGTGATGGCTTCAAGACTAGCATTGGATCCTCGGAAAGAGCTGCGCTTGCTTACCGATGGCGACCGTATTTTCGACGAGGAGCGACGATGACTCTTGAGTGAGGGTCTTGGGTTTGCAGACCCGTGTATTGCAGCGGCGTCATGGTCCGGCTCGCCCGGGGGTGAGTTTTCCGCGTACACCACCACGCTGGATTTGCGTTTTTTGAAAAAATCGTAGCCATTATCATGAAAGTCGTTGTCTTCATCTATTTCGTCGCGATTGCCACCCAAATCGCCCACATTGCCGTCGTAATCCTCGTCATCGGACGCAAGTGCATTTTCGTCCAGAAACACAGCCGCTCGACTGCCACCAGGCATTTCCAGCTCACGTTTGAACCCTGCTGCGATTGGTTTTTTCGTCTGAGAGACGGAACTGCTTTTGCGGCGTTCTTGGGACACCATATCTTTGATTTTACTATTGGCAATATTAGTGGCTTCGCGTTCTTTTTCGAAATCGGCCGGATCTTCGACCTTTGTGGCCGACCAATGGCCCCAGCCGATCTTGGTGAATACCACACAGCTTGCTCTGTCGCCCATTTCAAGTGCCGCCATGATGAGTCTCCTCTGTTTGGACGCCGATAGCTCCGCAAAACCCGGCATTTGCTTGCAGAGCGCTTTCGTGATAAATCGAATGGCCAGCGGTCCTTCAGACAGCAAAAGCTCCGAGACTTTCGCTGGCGATACTTGTAGGTTGTTCGTCACACTGTGAACATTGGTTGCTGCTGCGATACCCGCTTCTTTCTCATGTTTCACGCCAGCAATGCCACCATTGTTGGGACAAAGGTCAATTTTGTCGTCTCCTGCTGTCATTTCAAGAAATATGTCAAAAATGCAGCGATTGAGACCCGGAAAAAAGCTTCAGGTTATTCAAACGTATTTTTCTACGTTAGGAAGTGCTTTCCCAGCGTCTAAAACACCTTTCTCGATGTCGTTTTGGGCAATAGTTGTTGCAGTCGAAGTTGTCTGACCGTTGTTGAAATTAATCTCAGATATTACTTACACTCATGTTACTCATAAAGCTGATACATGGGGGGGAGAGAGTGGTGTCTAATATAAAGAGTCACGTGCTTTAACAGATAATGAAGTCCGTTAATAATGTTATACGAAGAAGAGAACAACAAACACAAAAAAGAAAAACAAGCTATAGTCAGCTAGACCAATTTCTTTCTCAGCTTTAACAGATATCAGCTACTCTAACTACTATGTTCTTCTTGTTTTATTTTTACTTGATTATATCCAAATCCAGAGTTGTATCGTTTACATCATCTTATACGTATGCCGTCGATTGCGATGTTTCCATTTGTTTCTCATTTGTTTCCAGTTCCAGATGTTTCCCGAATGTGCTTCCTGCCATAGGTTTCCAGTTTGGACGCCGTGACAACAGTGTCATTTTCTTCTTCTGAAATTTTCATCTCAATTTTTGGAGGGTGGTTCCCGTGTTCGAACCCTCAAGGCAGCAGTAATTCATCATATTTTAGACGTCTGGAAAATATATTAGTGTCCCCTAAAGACCACGATTTGCGCAGGCAGCCTGAAGTTTGCGCACCCCATGACGCAACTTTTTTAGCAGGAGCCACAGGCAGCTCCCCCTGAGCAACAATTTTTCACCACTGGAAAACCCACCCATGCCAAACCTTTGGGAAAAACTAGCGCATCTAGAAACCCTTTCAAAGGTCTAGTCTTAGTTAGATTTAGGAAGTTCTGGTTCATCTACGCTTGAGTTGAGCTTATTGATCAGGAATCAATAGATTATGTCTGTACGTATCCAATCTGTGCTCTTTTCCTTGGATTCTTTTGGGACGTTTTAGCCCGGTGCCACGATTGTCTTGGATAACAGTGTTTTCGAGATACTGCAATTGAGGACAACATGGGCCACAACCAGTCTTCAGCATTGGGCTAGGCCAGCTTGCGAGTCTTGCCTTTGCACCTCGTCTACTGCGCCTTCCGTCATGTCCCAATTTTCCACTTTCAACACCGTTCCATACTAACACGAACGCTCTCGTTCTCGCAGAACCCATTCGATTTGCTAGGCAACGACATCGAGGACCCCTCCGCGGCGGCTCCGCTACCTCCAAAGGAGCTTGTCAAGAAGACCACGTCGTCCAAGAAGGCCGATGTGCCTCCTCCATCTGCTGACCCATCCAGAGCCAACAAGAACAGACCAAAGCCAACCGGCAACGAAGCTGCTTTCAAAGACAAGAACGGCGGCAGAAAGAACAACAGATCTAGAGGCGCTCCTGCAGACACCACCAACTCCAAGAGAAGCACCCACGCTGCCAGAAGATCTTCCGACCGTCAAAACAGAACCGGTAAGGTCGACACTGACAAGAGAGTCAGACAAGGCTGGGGTGACAACAAAAACGAGGTTACCGAAGAGGCTGCCGCTGAAGTGGACGCCCAGGCTGAAATCGAAGCTGACAAGGCCAACGAGGACGCCCCAGTTTCCAACAAGAAGTCTTTGCAAGACTACTTGGAGGAAACCAACAACCAAGGTCTAAACAAGAGCCCAGTCTCCAAGAAGACCGTCGACCAATTGGAAGACGCCGAGTTGTTGGTCAAGAAGGAAGAAGTGTACGCTGAACCAACCAAGGTCAAGAACTTGAAGTCCAAGCAATTCAAGTCCAAGCAGTACGTTGACTTTGACGTTAACTTCGCCGACACCTCTGCCTCCACCAAGCCAAGAAAGGTTGACAACAACAGAGGTTCTGGCCCAAGACGTGGTGGCAAGCCAAAGACCACCAAGCCTCAAGGTGAGCAGAAGCCTGCTGTCAACGCCAAGAACTTCCCTTCTTTGGCCTAAGCTCCCTTGCAGCTCCTCCCCTCCAGACCGTTTTGACGAGACGTCTTTGAAACTGGAATTGTCCGGTCTAGCACAACGACAAATACACGCATGCGCACGTCTTCTACCTACACTCTTTTTAGGTAAAGCTGTGTTTTGTAACATCTAATATCGTTTCTACCAAAAACAATGCTTTGTTAAACAATTACCATGGGATAGGTGACTCACTACATCTGCAAGCCTATTTCTACTTTGCGTGTCTCCTACAAACAAGTTAGCCGAGTGCTAGCTTGCGGGGATTCACTTTTTAGTGTCGTAAATTCAAAACTCCAAGACTGAGAGATCTTCTAGATGTTCTTTTGGAAGAACATCGCTGTAGTTTACCCCGCGCTGGCTACTGATCATGGCCGTTTCCCACTGGGAGCGTTGGCGCTCCTGTAGCTGGCCACCAAACTCGTGAAGTGCGTAGATCAGCTCTTCGTGGCCCGTGGTCTTAAGTGCACCGTAATCTCCATGCGCAACGTCGCTCATTTCTTGTAGTATTTTGGCCGTTAAACCCCAAACGTCCTTGCACGGTATACCTTCGGCTTCTTCGTCACCAGAACTAGTGTCAATGATGTCGTTGAGCCATTTGGTGTCCTTGATGTTCTCATTAGGGTAGAAGTAATGCTGGATTATCCATGTCAAACCACCCCATTTGGCTCTATACAGCTTCCTGTACACATATTCCGGGTGGAAGTTGGCTTGAGTATGCCTGCAAGCAGTGAAGTCCGCTAATGGGACGGAAAACAGTGATGTTGTCTCGCCAGGGTTGAGTTTACCGAAGAATTGGGAACCGTCCAATGGCTGCTTGTAACGACTGTCCAAAGGTGTTCCAGCATTGTAAAGAAACGATACGATGGGTTTTACACTCAAGAAGGTTCGTGACAGGAAATGTGGGAACTTGGTAGTCATCGTTTCCATCTTCATGTTGAAATCTCTAAGTAGCACCTCTTCTTTCCTAGGAAGCCCTATTTCTTCTTCGGCCTCCCTTCTTGCCACCATCATAGGCGATTCTTCTGGAAAATCGGCTTTACCACCAGGCAGCGATACATGTCCCGAGAAGCTTCTCAGGTTTCTACATCTCTTGGTGAGCAACACTCTTAGTTCACCAAACCTTCCAACAAATAGTAAGACCAGCACTGCACTTCTCCTGTGCACTGGCCAAGTGCTTGATAAAGGCAATGCTCGCTGAGCCGTAAATCTAGCAAGATTGGTAAGAAGCTGAGCATTTTCCATCTTTGATCTTGTACTTGATCTTTCTTTATGTTATAGGAGTGTAAGACTACTTGGTAGAATTTGTATAAAAGAACAAGACATTTCGAAGAATGATATACAATTGATATTTAGCATTATAATGATTTGACTGTACACTGGATTTGCATCAATTAGTCGATCAAACTTTGAGATCGGCCTTCAAAGCGTAACTTACAACCACCGACAGTGTGATAAATAAGACTCCGTACTGGCTCAGAAAAAGAATCGACAAACAATCCATTTGGACATGGCTTCCCTCCAAAGGAGTGTAGAATGCGGTGAAGTAAACTTGAGCTGTAGCGCTTGGCATGGCCCAAGTGAGAATCACAACGAACTTGGCTATGTCGCTGTCCAGCCAATTGATGTCATACAGTTTATTAGCCCATGCTATGCCAATGATGGGTAGAACGACCAACCGGAAAATCGTAAACACCACGGTGGTCTTCCAAAACCCGGGCGGTAGGCTTTGGACCTCTAGTCGAGCCAAGGTACCTCCAAGCAATAGTAGCCCCATCGGTACGCACGCGTTTCCAATGTATCCGGTGAAATCCATTAAAAAGTTCAGTACGGGCTGGCCATCTGGCGCCTGATGCATGGGCACATATGTGTGAACGAATAGAGCTTTGACCCAAGGGATCATGGAGCAGATGATTCCCAAAAGTGCTCCAAGCGATGCAGGACGGCAGAAATTGATCGCAATGTAGACCAGCCATCCGATCTTGTATTTCTGCACAAACTTGTTAAATTTCGAGCTCTTTTCGACCCTGGAGCTGATAGATGTACGTCTGGACCGTTGTGAGTGGTGTGCAGTGTCGATTTTTGATAAGTGGGTTGGAGAACGCTGAAATTGGGCATCGTCTGCGGCTTCTTCGCCGTCACTTTCTGCGTCAAGAAAGGCATTGTCTTCACCGACTTCTTGCGTTAGCGACAAGGGTCTGTTAAGATCCATTTCACCACTTTTGATTCGGCTGGCAGCACTGTACTCGTTGATAACGCCCTGTATGGTCTGCGATGAACGTCTTCTTCTTCCACTTGTCCTGCTGCGGGAGCCAGCTGAACCAGAGCTAAACACCGATTTCACAGAGCCTGTCTTGTACAAAGGAGTGGATATAGGGACAGGAGCTTCGACCTGACGTCTAAACTGTGAATTGTTGGAGTGCCGACGCCGTGAACCGTTGATAAAGCTGTTATTTCTGATATTGTCACCGTCGGTATTGTGATCATTGATTTTATCTTCATCGCCCTCATTGTTAACACCATCGCCATCATCATAGGTGAAATCAGATCCCGAATTCAAACTGCTGATTGCATTGGAAACAATACCAATGGAATGGGCGCTTCCATCGTTCGTGGCTTCGTGATGGACGTCCTTGCTATCTTTTTTTTCCGTCATTTCTGAGCTTGGATAAGCCTTTGGAAAGTCGCTGCTGTCACGACGTGCGTCTTGTTCTGAATGCATAGAGTGAGCATCCCAGCTGCGACAGCTGGAGCTTGTGGCCAAATCTGTATTTTTTTGTTCCGGCTTGGTCTCCTGATCTGAGCTTTCGTTATCCAGGCCTTGTTCGACATCCTTTTCAGGTTCTCTGAAATCTAGCCCTACCAGTCTGAACATCCCAAAATTCATCAGCATGAAGCTTTGAGTGCACAGGAAAATGCAGCAATATGCCACCCCGCGATCCACCTGCGATGCGGTGAAAACCGTTCCGTTGCTCATACTCTGCACATACGCAATGGGCAAATCGGAGATATTTGGGAATATTCCTGCAAACAGCAATCCCCAGAACCACTGTTTGGGTGACTTGGTCATCCATTTCGTAAGATATGCACACGCACCGCCGGTGACAAACATCACCACTGCTGTGAGCACCAAAACGCCCACTTCTTTGATATCTTTGGCTGAAATGCTGCCCACGATCTTGTTGAAGGTCAGACACGGCAAGATTGCGTTGACCACCATGTTCGACACTCCTCTAGAGGTTTCCACCGTGGCAAGGTTGTATTTGGCCAGCAAAAAGCCCACAAGCAGAATCACATAAATTTTCAAAACTGGCTTCACGGCAGCGTATATAGCCACCCCAAGTCCGATGCTCATTGTGAGGACGGGGTCAAAAGGGCTTGCTTGGTCCAGAAAAAAGATTGAAAAATATTCGACTAGTTCAGCACATAAGACTTTTTGACTGCAATTAAGAAGATAGGTGACGCAAGAACTCAAAAGTCAACTCACTAGTATCTTCAAAAAAGCGAAAGTTTCTATCTCACAAGTAACTTTCTCAAGAATACAGTTAGTCAACACAGGATCAAAAAATAGCTGAAGTCAAACAACCATGGGTTCTGATTATTCAAAGCACTTTAGCTTGGAAAACTGACGTACATAATGGAATCAAAAAGCGAGTAGCTTTGGAGTCAAAATAAGCCTTCCAGGTATCGGTTTCTTTCCAAAAAAATTGCTGTAGATTGTTTTGAGGTCATGATCCGTTGGTTGCGCAGCCTTTCATGACGGAAAAGTCTCGAAAATGATACTTACTTTGACGTTTGTATTTGGCTTGTTCTTAAATGTATTTTCCACAATTGTTCTTTTAAAGGATAAGTTCAGAAACTTTGACCAACTTATTATCAGCGATAACACAGCATACATGAACTAAAAGAGTTTATCTATGAGAGGTTCGGGAAAGGCTTTGAGAAAGGCCTAACGTTTAATGAAAAAGACTGTGGTGAAGCGATTTTTGAGACAGCAACAGCGGGGCAAACAATGCTAGCTCGAACCATTAAATCTGTGTTTTGATTATATGTATGAATTTATAGGCGTTTATCGTCCTGACTGAGATAGATAGATAGGTAGAAGAAAGAAGATTGGGCAATGGGAATTCGCTTCAAAGCCTATTTCTTCTTCTGGGCCAAGAACTGGTTCTCAACGGCGGAAATGATGGATGGAACGCAATCGGCGTTGGCCAAAGTAGACATATCGCCTAGTTGATCTGCTTCGTTAGAGGCAACTTTTCTCAACACTCTTCTCATGATCTTACCGGATCTAGTCTTGGGCAAATCGTTAACCACCACAACGGACTTGGGCGACGCAAATGGGCCGATCTCGCCTCTCACCTGTAGGATCAATTCGCGACGTAGGTTCTCAGGCGTGATGTGGGCTGCGTCTCCGGCAGAGGCGTTTTCCTGTAAATATCCATCTTTCAAAGACACAAAGGCAATGACGGCTTGACCAGTCAACTCATCGGTAATTCCAACCACAGCAGACTCGGAAACACCGTCGTGCTCGACCAAAGCGGCCTCGATCTCTGCGGTGGAAAGTCTGTGGCCGGAAACGTTGACGACATCGTCGACTCTGCCTCTGATCCAGTAGTAGCCGTCGTGGTCTCTTCCGGCACCGTCACCGGTGAAGTAGTAGCCAGGGTAGGGCTTGAGGTAGGTCTCGATGTAACGGGAATGGTTGTTCCACACAGATCTGGCCATTGATGGCCACGAGTCCTTGACGGCCAACACACCTTCCACATCGTTACCCTTGAGCTCCTCGCCAGAGACCGGATCGATCAAACAAGCGTTGATACCGAAAAATGGGACGGTTGCAGAGCCAGGTTTGGTGTGAACGGCACCAGCCAATGGGGCGATCAAATGAGAACCGGATTCGGTTTGCCACATGGTGTCGCAAATGACACAATTTTTGTTACCGACTTTTTCGTGGTACCATTCCCACAAGTCTGGGGAGATTGGTTCACCAACAGAACCCAGGACTCTTAGAGAAGAAGTGTCGTATTTGGCAATTTCTGCTTCACCAACACGTTTGATTAGTCTCATTGCAGTTGGAGCCACGTAGAAGTGAGTAGCTTTGTGACGCTCAATGATTCTCCAGTATCTGCCGTAATCTGGATAAGCAGGTGTGGATTCGAAAATGATGGAAGCGGTACCCAAGGCCAAAGGACCGTAAAGCGCATACGTGTGGCCGGTGATCCAGCCCACATCTCCTGCGGTGAAAAGCACGTCTTCAGGGTGGATGTCAAACACGTATTTGGTAGTCAATGCAGCGCCTAGCAAGTAGCCGGCAGTGGTGTGTACCACACCCTTGGGGGAGCCGGTGGAACCGGAAGTGTACAATAAGAACAATGGGTCCTCGGAGTTGACAGGGGTGGGTGGCAGATAACCGCCGTGTTTGGCGGTTTCTTCGTGCCACCAATAGTCACGGCCGGGCTTCATGGGGATGCCAGCGGAGCCGGTTCTTTGGAACACGAGGATCTTAGAAACGAGATCGACGCCAGCCAAACCCTCGTCGACGATTTTCTTGGTGTGGACGGTTTTACCGCCTCTGCGGCCCTCGTCACAGGTAATGACGACTTTGCAGCCCGCGTCCACGACTCTTTCCTTCAACGAGCCAGCGGAAAACCCGGCAAAGATGACAGAGTGGATAGCTCCGAGTCTGGCCACGGCCAGCATGGCCACAACGGCCTCTGCAATCATGGGCAAATACACGGCGACGGTGTCGCCCTTTTTCACGCCCCAGCTCTTTAGCACGCCTGCCACTTCGGAGACCTGGCGCAAAAGCTCGCCAAAGGTGATGACGCGGTTTTCGGATTCGTCGTCGGCCTCGCAGATCAGCGCCGGTTTGGAAGGATTGGCAAACGCGTGGCGGTCCACGCAGTTGTAGGACGCGTTCAGCTCTCCGTTGAGAAACCAGGCCGAGTCTCCGTGCTGGAGCGACCCGGCACGCACCTGCGTGAAGGGACGGTCCCAGTGGAGATGTTCACGGGCCATGGGTCCGAAAAACCCGGCTGGGTCCTCAATGGACTGCTTGTACATTTCCAGGTACTGGTTGACGTCCTTGACGTGACCTGCGCGGGGCTGGGACTTGTAGAAATGGTGTGGAGGCTCGCGGGCCGCCACGTTTTGTGCTTCGTGCACAACGGTGTGTTCTGGCATTTCAACGGTGAATAACACTATTTGTGAGCGATTCGAGCGAGATGAGCAAAAGCTAGCGGTTTGTGCGGTTTGTGCGGTTTGGGCGATTTGTGCGTTTTGTGAGCGCTACAGACCTGCTAGAAAGCTCGTTTTTTGTTCCCCAAAGAGCTTAAAACTTGGACAATAAACACAACGGTTCGTAACGAGCGGGTTACGGTTATTGTTTGGGATGTGATGGCCTGAGACGAAGCGAGCGGGTAGAAACAGCCTCTGTTTCGATTTTGTTATTCCTATACCGGGGGATTTCACGTCTTTTAGGTTTTCTAAAAACTGACCTTTTTATAGATAAAGTTGTGGTCCCTTGGGTTAAATGGGTTTAGGATCGATGGATTTTTTAATTTATGTGGAAGAGCGTGACAAACGGGCGAGCGAGCGCGATTGAGCGGGAAATGAGCGAGGGTCGTTGAGAATGAGGAGGGACTGAATCCAACAGAAAGAGGAAAAAAAAAAAAAATTTTGAAGGGGAGGGTACTCGAGTACGAGAGTCCTTGAGAGTACTCTTGAGTACTCGAGTACGAGGGTCGGACGAATTGCAGATGCGTGATACGGAGAGTACTCACGTGCCCGCGAGTACAAGGGTGTGGTACTCTTGAGCTCGTGACTCTCAAGCTAGCACGTGAATACCACTGTCACGTGCGTGCGAGTACGTTAAGGTACTCTCTTTCTACACCCAGACACCCGTTTCCTTTTCTTTCCATCACTTCGTACTCCATATCGTTTTCAACGGCGCATACTTTTTTTTTACACGTCTCTCTTTCTCTCTCTCTCTCACCACTCCCTCTCTTTCTCTCCCAACGGCCGATCAACCGTTTTGAAAACACCCACCCTTCACCACACCACCACCCGTTTACCCCAGATTTAAACCGTTCTTCCTCTTCTTCTTCTGGCCGTTCCCAACCCAACCTTTTATCCCATTGTCTGTTCCAACCACCTCCTACCACTAATACTACTACAGGCTCAACCCTTTCTATGTCGGCTGTCGCCTACCCAACCGGTTTTTTCGTCATAGGGCAGCCGGTAGCCGGATCCTCTTTGTACACCGGAAAAATACATACCCTTGCTTGCTGCAACCCCGGATTTTTTTATTTTTCCCAGTTTTTCCACATCTCTACGGTGTGTGTCTCCTGCCCCACCCTGCTCTTGCGGCTTCTGCATCTGTCCCGGATCATTCCGGACATACAACTTCCGTGAGCTCACCGGCCATTTTTCCGGGCATGATATGGGCTGCTGCGCAAGTTTCTGGGTTTTGACCCCGGATTATTGCGTGCCGAGAAGCGGGGGACGTTCTCCGCGGGGTGGCGGCGGGTCCCTCGACACGGGTCTAGATCGAGATCGAGTGGTGGCTTCCCAGAAACACACGTACAACTCGGTGCGGGAGTTGCTCCGAGAAACCTCGCTCTCGCGAGGTTTTCTAGGAGCCGCGCCAAGCAGAACCCCCACACCATCACGACATTTTCTAAGGGCTGGGCCCACTTGGCGATTCCTAATGCCGCCAAGGAGCCACCCCACGTAGAAAATCGAAAAATGTTCAAAATGCGAGGAAAAAAATAGTATAAAAGGCCATCAAAATAATAATACCTTTTCCCCAGATAAGATCTTTCTCATACACTTCATTACAAAAACACCAGTAATTCATCTCATTACACTGTAATACATCCAAGATAAAAAGGTCATTGGTTCTGACCCTTTCACTAATACTACTACTACAACAACAACAACAATGAGTTCCTCGACGCCTTCCGGCAGTCTGGAATTGCATTCCTTCAACGTCTCCAAAGACGAAATCAAACCGGCTGCGCTTCACAAGGAAGACGTTTATGAGGACCCAGGCCAACCCAAATACGATTTGGAGCTCGAAGGACCCCGCACCCACGCTCTACTAGAAGACAGACTCGCTCTAGACCAAGAAATCGAACAGCTCGACCAGCTCGGCGACTCCTTCAAGCGCGAACGCTCCATATGGCAAACAATAGGCACTCTGGATATGGGCGTCGACTTCAAAGACAAAAAATACATGGTGTACATGCTGGGTGCGTTTGCGTCCGCCGCCGGAATCTTGTCAGGAATCGACCAGTCCATCATTTCGGGCGCCTCGTTCGGCATGAACGATATGCTCAAACTTACGGAACACCAGTCCTCGTTGATCTCAAGTCTGATGCCTCTCGGCGCCATGGCAGGCTCCATCCTGATGTCCCCCCTTAACGAATGGTTCGGCCGTAAATCCTCCATCATCATCTCCTGTGTCTGGTACACAGTGGGCGCCATTCTGTGCGCAGCAGCCACCAACCACCACATCATGTACGCAGGTCGTTTCATTCTCGGTGTCGGTGTCGGTATCGAAGGTGGTTGCGTTGGTATTTACATTTCCGAATCCGTTCCTGCAAACGTTCGTGGTAACCTGGTGTCCATGTATCAATTCAACATTGCTCTCGGGGAACTTTTCGGATATATCATTGGTGTCATTTTCTTCGATGTCCATGGCGGCTGGCGTTTCATGGTCGGGTCGTCTTTGGTTTTCTCCACCGCTCTGTTCATTGGTTTGTTCTTCTTGCCCGAATCTCCACGTTGGCTACTTCACAAAGGTCGTGTTGGCGAAGCCTGGAATGTTTGGAAACGTCTCAGAGATGCATCCGATGACTCCAACAAAGTGGAATTTCTCGAATCCCGTCAAGCTGCGCAACAAGACGAAGAGCTTCGCAAGGGTGAATCTCGTTTCCAAAACTGGTTCGATTTGGTTCGCATTCCTCGTAACAGACGTGCTCTAGTTTACGCCATAATGATGGTCTCCCTGGGTCAATTGACAGGTATCAATGCGGTCATGTACTACATGTCTACTTTGATGCACGAAATCGGGTTCAGCCACAAGAGATCGGTTGCTATGTCTATGGTTGGTGGTGCTGCTTTGCTGATTGGTACCATCCCAGCTATCCTGTGGATGGATCGTTTCGGAAGACGTGTGTGGTCGATGAACCTGGTTCTATTTGCCGTTGGCCTGGTACTAGTCGGTGTTGGATATAAAATTAACCGTGAAACGAATTTGCAAGCTGCTGAGGGTGTTTACTTGACCGGACAGATTCTTTACAACATGGCATTTGGTTCTTATTCTGCTTTGACATGGGTTTTGCCATCGGAATCGTTCTCTTTGGCTACCAGATCTGTCGGTATGACCGTGTGCTCCACTATGCTGTACCTCTGGAGTTTCACCGTCACTTACAACTTTGAGCGTATGCAACACGTTATGACATACACCGGTTTGACTTTAGGTTTCTATGGAGGTATTGCCATTGTCATTGGTATTCCATACCAATTGTTATGCATGCCAGAAACCAAAAACAAGACTTTGGAAGAAATCGACGATATCTTCTCGATGCCTACAAGATCTCTAATGAAGGAGAACGTCGTTAATATGAAGAGAACTTTTAGAAGATTGACTTCTAGATCTTGAGTGCAAGGCAAAACAAAAGCTTATATAGAAATAAACAGATATTATAGTTGAGCTTTTATAACGTGAAATGATTTCTTAATTTATTGACTTGAGGCCATTGCCTTAGCTTGATTAGAAAGCTCACAATTGAGCAAGTCTTTACGGCAGTTTACATGCATTTTTAGATGGTTGGATGATAGAGTTAGTTAAGAGTGTCACGAAAAAAAAAAGTTTCAAATTGAGACGCTCAATTGTTCGCTCCATGGTTTTTAGTTGTTAGGAATATACAATTTGTAGTGAATAAGCTCCACGAATTTTGCCGCCATCGTGCTTTGTCGGCAAAGATAAGTTTAAACACCTCGTGCAGAGCTTTTTTAATGTTTTTACAAGAAAATTCAACTTTCAGTAACGGGATATTGAAGGAACATACCAAGGAATTAAGCTCAACCATTGGTAAAAGAGACACACACCTTGGAAAAGACTGGAAAAAGTGAGGATTTAGGACCAACGGCACCTATGTCGATATTAAGATCTTCTCGGGTACACTGTCGAAGTCCTTAAACTAGCATTAGGAAAAAAAAAGCTCATAGATGTTGAAATGGAACAAAGAAAGCTCAGAAAATGGTATGTCAATCAGAGTGCTGACCAAAGGCTTCTTTACATTGTCAGTGGTCTTTAACTGGTGCTGCAAGACTCATACTGGTGCGTTTCCGGCTGATCCACGTGATCGAGATAGGTGAAGAGTAAAGTGATAAAAGGTGAATAAGAAGATCGATATTCAGATGCTATAACCAAACCTGGAACGAACAAAGCACTTTGAGAGCAGTTGTAAGTGTGAAAATTCACATAGGTGCCAAAATTTTGATTTGCCACTGATCAGTGTAACTCAACTATTTCCAGCCTAGTTCTGGCACTACTAGTATCACATCTTACGGGTGGGCACCAATTCAACGACAGGACGATTGTAAGTGACACTGATGTTAGCCAGGAAAAGTCGTCCAATGCTTTACCGATGTCTGTGATCGTAAAACGAGCTTTCTTCTCTACAGAGAGCACCTCTACATGGTAAAATATTCGGACTGGTAAGGCAATAGACGGCTTCAAGCTATTGTTCGCTATCTTTAAAATGTTATAAACTACTGGTCAAAACGCGTTCTTTCGAAAACATCAAAAAGACAGTTGGTGACGCTAGCTGGTGCCAACATTCCCAGACGCCTTGGAAATTCGGTGTTCAAACTAAGCTACATAAACGCGCATCTTTCCGTGGCTTCGCATGAAATTGCATACATAGATATAATATTAATGGCTCTTGGCTAAACTCTCTTTTTATGTATAGCGTCAAGTACATCATCCATCGACGACAGCAAGAGAGTTCAGAAACAATAGAAATTCGAGCGGCAACACAATTGCAGGTTGACAAAAGTCAGTGATGGCACCATATTTAGTTACTGCAATGTAAAATGAAATTTGTATGCTGTTTCTGCCAGAACCGAAGAGACTAGTCGGTCATTTACAAACTGTAAGCACTTTCCCGAGTAAAACATACTGACCTGTGCAATTATCATGTCCTGACAAACAGGAGACTGAATCTCAGTGTCAAGTTGAGTATAAGCGTTTATAGATGGCTAAAAATCACGCTTCCAGATCACCGTTGGGTTAAATTTCCAAGCTCCATTTTTAGCATAAAAGAAGCTATAGAAGCTGACTGATGACCGATGGCAAGATGTTCCATTCTCTGGCAGGCCCTGTGCATAGGGCAGCTAAGTGAATGATGTCACAATAGTATAGAATGATGTTCTCGAGATGGCTTTGACGTTTGGCTTTATTGTCACTATTTGATAAGTTGCGTACCGCATTGCGTACCGCATTGCGAAGCAGCTCGGCCTAAACCTGTCATGAATTAGAAAGTCTGGTCAAATTGGGCCACACAGCAAGCTCTATTCGAGAATCATACGACTTCCAGCTTGTAAAAAGTACCTCTCGAGATATAAGATTTGAGTCACGCGACCGCTGTTTCTTTCGTATATTTCTTGGAATCTGTCATTCTCATCGTCTTCTGGGCATTGGTTTTGGACAGTTGGCTATGAAACCTTCAAAAAATTGTCATCGTGCTCGAACTTGGCGCTTACGAACTCTTGAACAAATTGTTCAGCAGCATGTTTTTTGGTATTTCCACTTCTGATCTACAACTCTGATTCACAATTCTTTAAACAAGCTAATTATCTACTCGTCACCACAATCTTGGGCGAAGTTGACTTTAAGCACTGAGACAGGTCGCTTTGAGTGCAAAGTTGAATTGAGGTTGTGGATCAAGCTATGCGTATACCGTAGTGAGCGAATACACGATTACAATCAAGTCTTCGTTTATGCTCATTGCATTGTTGAGAAACTCAACGAGGAAACTTAGATTTTGCTCTCTCAAGGTAATGTTGAAGTGTTCTAGAGTTTGCTTAGAACGGTTGGAAATCGCAGGCGGTTTATAACGTGATACATACCATGGGGGAAGTAGAATGTATCTTGTTTTCTGGCCCTTCCAAACCGCCCTACAGGAGAAGATAAAAAACTGCTAGTTGCGACGTTTATTGAATTGTTCATAACGTGAATTTTCAAGACCAAATTGGTGTTTGGTGAAGGTAAAAAAGACAGTAAGGATGTTGAAAATCTCCCATGATCGAAGCGGATGGAAACTTGTGCGGGATTATGTTGAAAATGGCGAATTAGGGCCTGCTGCCTGTAATTGATTTATGGTGTGTTGGTGAAAATAAGAACTTTATACCGGACAAGTACACCAACTCGAGTTGGATGCACTCAAGTGGTAAAGACAGGTTTCGAAGTGACACTGAAGGGGATCCAAAACTTGCTGGAGTGATTTGAACTTGACTCTCTTTTCTTGATTATGATTATGACGCTGTCACGATGAGGGGGGACGTCCACGTGACCCAACAACATAGCACTCGCGACGAGATAAAAGGCAGTTCCCACGACAAGAACGATACTTTTTCATAATCTTGTTCAATGAGGTCTGTGCATCTTCGGGCGTACTTGTGTGGTGTCGTCATTTAAGATAGCCCTTTATCGAACAACATTGTGGATCTTTGCAAATTTCCATGCTCTTTCCCAAAGATAAAGGCATTTCCCTTTCTGTTTCCGTAGCCTATTGAAGTGGGACACACCGTACAAAGCGATACCATTACATTTTCCTGTTCAATGACATTTCTGCACCTTCAGGCGTGTGGGTCGAGTGTCCTCATTTTGAATGGGAAACCTTTTTTCGAACAACATTTTCGATTGTCGCAATATACCTGCTCTTTCCCAAAGATAAAGACATTTCCCTTTCTGATTCCGTAGCCTATAAAAGTGTTATTCCCGTACAAAGCGATACATTCACATTCTCCTGTTCAATGACACATCAAAGCTAACATACCAATTGACACAGGGTCCCCAACGTCATTCATACACACCAAGTTCGTAAGGAAGTTACACTTGAACGTATATGGAGCACCACCACTTCGTTTCAAGCGGGCAGTATCAAAAGAACGTCTATTACAGAGCATGCTGTAACAGTCAAGTTCACTTATCAAAACGAACAGAATGAGATCGAAGCATATATCACCAAAGATATATCTCCCAAAGTCATCATAGGTGATCCGATACTAGAAGATCAGCCGAAGCTGCTCACCGGATTTACAGAACAGCTAAGAGAAACCGACCCAATCGAGATAGAGTTCATTGAAACAGTACGTGTTGAAGGAAAGATTGACGAAGAAAAGGAACTATTCATAGTTAGAATAGAAGAAACAAAAGAAGGCGAGATCAATGATACATTCCAACGATTACCAGAATGGCTGAAGACTAAGTATCATAGTACTGTGAGGAACGATTTACCACAGAAAAGATAAGGAGATAATTTAGTTGAGCACGAAATCGATATCAAGCCGCATGAGAAATTACCACGCATGCAATCATATCGGTTTACTCCTAAGATAAAAGGTGTAGTACAAGAGCTGATTGAGGATCTATTGGAAAAAGGGTTCGTCACCCCTTCAAGAGCACCATGCAGATCACCTATTGTGTTGGTCAAAATGAAAGATGATACGTATCGAATGTGCGTCGATTATCGAAGACTAAATGAAGTTACGGTAAAGGATCCATTTCTCTTACCGCATATTGAAACACTATTGACTAAGATTGATGATGCACAAATCTCTTCCATGCTTGATTTGCATAGAGCTCACCACCAAATTCCAATGAGAAAGGAAGATCAGCAAAAGACAGCATTTGTTACACCAACAGGTAAAAAAGAATACACTGTTATGCCTTTCGGTCTAGTGAATGCACCGAGTACATTTGCAAGATATATGGCTGACTTATTCCGAGACTTGAAATTTGTATGCGTCTATCTGGAAGACATACTTATAGTCTCTCGTTCTAGGCAAGAACATTGGAAACACTTAGATGAAGTGTAAGGAAGGCTTCAGAAAGAACAGCTTATTGCTAAGCTGAAAAAATGTCAATTTTTACAGAAGAAGGTAGAGTTTCTTGGCTACATCATTGGACCAAATACCATTGAACCCATTCAAGGTAAATGCGAGGTCATAGCCAAGTTTTTATCGCCAAAAACCGTAAAAGAAGCTCAAAGATTCTTGGGAATGATAAACTATTACCCAAAGTTTATACCTCATTGCTCAAAACTATCCCGACCGGTCATTGATTTCATAACGGGAAAGGAGGCGTGGAAGGAACCACAGGAAGAATCGTAAGAAGCACTTAAGACACATTTGATGGAAAGGCTAATTACAGGCTCACGCGACGGACGCGTCGAAAGACGGTATTGGAGCTGTACTAGAGAAGTAACGGTTGAATCAGGATCCGACGTTATATTATATCCGACTCGATATAATACAAGTTATAGCTAAGTATTGTACTATTTCGGATCGATTATTTAAGACCGTAGCATAACATTTGGTATCTGCATCTTTGAGCGTTCTGATCCAGTGTCCTCGTAGAGGTGTCACACTCGTATAAAGCGATACCTTCACATTTTCCTGTTAAATGGCATTTCTGCATCTTTAGGCGTGCTTGTCTAGTGTCCTCATTTTGGATAGGAACATTTTCGATTGTCGCCATATACCATGCTCTCTCCCAAAGACATTTCCCTTTCTGATACTGTAGCCTCATAGAGGTGTCACACTCGTACAAAACGATACAATCTCACAATCTCGTTAAGTGGCATTTCTGCTTCTTCAGGCGTGTGGGTTTAATGTCCTCTTTTAGGCACTCTTCCCAGACTAAAACACTACTACTCATTACTGTTAACACCCAAATTTGATTTCCACCTCCCAATCACTCCGCACGAAGCTCTTCCCGATTTCAATTTTCATAAACTCAAACCCTCTTAGCCATTCATTCCTCTTCCCATATCACACTTCTACTATCTTTGAAGACACACAAGACAACACAACACAAGACAATACAAGACAACACAACACAACACGACACAACACACATGGCTTTACAAACCTACTGGCACTTTCCACTCACCTAGTCTCTCAACAAACCTTCTTTCCCACCACGAGTCCCTTCTCTCGCCCTCTTTTCCCACCTCTTATTTAATTCTCATTGTATCTCATCGTTTTTCACTCCTCCTCTTCTCTTCTCTTTTCTTGCTTGTTTCTACACATTTCACCCCATCTTATTCGCTCACTGATGTCCCCCGTCTCCTTTCTCTTTATTAGACCACCACTGTTACCACCACTGTTACCACCACTGTTAACCACCACTGTTACCACCATCATTTCGGAAGAGTTGTCTCCCCTCTCTTTGTATAAAATTTTTTTATCATCCCTAGCGTGTATGTCTTTCCACTAAGCTTGTCTCATCTGCCTTTGCACGCTACTTTTGTTGCGTGGCTTGCCGTAACGGTTGTGATCACATCAGGACCACAAATAAAATAATAATTAGGAGTTCGACAAACCTAGCCTGACAAAGTTTGGTTGGTAACGCAAGACACACTCAAGTCAGTCAACTTAGTCAACTTTTGCAGTAGTAACAGCTCTTACTGGCGTGGGATAGCGTGAAAAGGGAAAATTTTCTGCAACTAGGTAGTGGAGGAAGACTACAAGTTGATTCGAGACCATTGAACGGAACCAAAGTGTTCCAGTGGATCGGAAAAGATCGAAAACCTTGCCACACAGTGGTCACTGGTCATAGAGATAGACGAGAATGTCTTTGACAGCTTTGTTGAATGAAGACCAGAGAAAGGACGGGGGTCCTTCAAAGGCGAAGAATAGCAGCAGTAACAGTAATAGTAACAAAACCAGCAGCAATGGAAACGTCAGTAATGGCAGTGGTATGGGTGATGAGCTGCGAAACCGGTTTGTGCAACATATGAACGCCCAGTTCAGAGACCTAGGCGCAAGAGATCTGCGAGAACAAAGATCTCAAGATTGGCGTATGTTGAGCTACCAGGAATTCGAACTAGTGACAGAATGGAACAACCAATCCAGAGATCTGGGATCAAACGGGTGCGAAAAACTGTTGGCCAACATGGACTCCACATTGCAGGAATGGGATCACTTCCAAGACTACGCCAGACACAGAGACGAAGTGGTGCGACAACAGCGGGAGCTGCGGGAACGCAAACGTCGCCAGCAAGAACAAGAACGGTTGCAAGAGCTCAAAGAGCGGGAAAAGTCCCAGGAGCAACAACAGCGGGCCAAAGCGGCTGCGGTAGCAGCCACCACCACCACCACAACAACAACTGCAGCAGAAGCGAAAAAACCGCATCAAGCTAACGGCAAAGACCACCACCATCAGCATTCACAAACCCAGGATTCCGCTCCTGAGAAAAAAGAGACCCATAAACCGCGCAGCACCAACAGCAAGGCAAAGACCAAGGCCAATGGTCGTTCCAACAACGGGAACGGCGGTGCTTGGAACACCGAACAAAACCTCCACCACCACCACCCTGACAGCGACCACAACGACCACGATGGCGAATCAGACCATCAAAACCATCTTCGCGACGAGGATAACGATGAAGATGACGACATCGAGGACGACGATGAAGACGACCAAGACGTGGACCTGGACGACCTCAACGATGTCGCCATTCCGGAAGAAGACGACGACGACAACGACGAAGACTTTCTGCTGGAAGATGACAAACTGGACGCCCACGAAAAAGCTGGCAAAAAAGTGGATCTCAGCTCGGAGCACACCAAGATTCGTCGCGAAATCGCACGCATGGTCAACAAAAACAAGAACGTCAAGGCCAAGAAACGTCGTTTCACCAATTCCACTATTGTCGAACACATCCAGAGCGAAAAACTAGAAGTGAAAATCACGCTCAAGCAGTACCATGTACGACAGCTCAAGCGTCTCATAGCAGAAAAACAACGGGCTCAAGAAGAAGAGGCTATGGGCCCCGCGGAACCGGCTCCCAAGAAGCGCAAACCAGCCCCAAGTAACGAAGAGGTGGTCATACCCGCTTCCATCGATGGCCTGCCTACATACGGCCTCAAAATGACCATCAAAGAAGCCCGTGGTATCCAAAGACACTACGACAACACCTATTTCACCATCTGGAAAGACATGGCTCGTAAGGATTCTGCCAAAGTGGCACGGCTGGTCCAACAAGCTCAAACAAGCAGAAACGTTAATTTTAAGAAAACTTGCACTTTGGTGTGTCGAGAAGCTCGCAAATGGCAACTCCGGAATTTCCGTCAGGCCAAAGATTTCCAGTCTCGAGCTCGTAGAGGTGTCAGGGAGATGTCCAGCTTCTGGAAAAAGAATGAGCGAGATGAAAGAGATCTGAAGAAAAAGGCCGAGAAAGAAGCTTTGGATCAAGCCAAGAAGGAGGAAGAAGAACGTGAGAATAAGAGGCAGGCTAGAAAGCTCAACTTTTTGATCACGCAAACCGAGCTGTACTCGCACTTTATCGGTCGTAAGATCAAAACCGATGAGATCGAAGGAACCATGGCAGACGCTTCACTTTCGTCACAAACCGGTGCCAAAGCTGACATTGACCTCTCCACAACCGAAGCTTCAAAAACTGATTTCAATTCCATCGATTTTGATAATGAGGACGACGAAATGTTGAGGATGAAAGCTGCTCAAAATGCTTCCAGTGCTCTTCTCGCCAGCCAAACTAAGGCCAAAGAGTTTGACGCAAATCCGGATGAAGACGATGAACTCAACTTTCAAAATCCAACCTCCCTGGGTGACATCACAATTGACCAACCAAAACTGCTCACTTGCACATTGAAAGAATATCAATTGAAGGGTCTCAACTGGCTTGCCAATCTTTACGATCAAGGAATCAACGGTATCTTAGCAGATGAAATGGGTTTAGGTAAAACCGTGCAGTCCATCTCTGTTTTAGCACATTTGGCAGAGCATCATAACATTTGGGGTCCATTCATTGTGGTAACGCCTGCCTCCACTTTGCATAATTGGGTCAACGAGATATCCAAGTTTGTCCCGGAATTCAAGATCTTGCCCTACTGGGGTAATGGTAACGATCGTAAAATACTGAGAAGATTTTGGGATAGAAAACAGTTTAGATATGGAAAGGACGCTCCCTTCCACGTTCTTATCACATCTTATCAGATGGTTGTGTCGGACGCTGCCTACATCCAGAAAATGAAATGGCAATACATGATTTTGGATGAAGCTCAGGCTATCAAATCATCTCAGTCTTCAAGATGGAAAAATCTGCTCAGCTTTCATTGCAGGAACCGACTACTACTTACTGGTACACCTATTCAAAACAATATGCAAGAACTTTGGGCCCTGCTTCATTTCATTATGCCGTCGTTGTTCGACTCGCATGATGAGTTCAGCGACTGGTTTTCAAAAGATATCGAGTCGCACGCGCAATCAAACACGAAATTGAATCAGCAACAGCTGCGCCGTCTTCATATGATCTTGAAACCTTTTATGTTGCGGCGTATTAAGAAAAATGTTCAATCTGAGTTGGGTGAGAAGATTGAGATAGATGTTATGTGTGATCTGACAAGAAGACAGCATAAACTCTACCAAGTCTTGAAGTCTCAGATGTCGGCAGCCTATGACGCCATTGAAAATGCAGCTGGCAATGACGAAGCTATTTCTGACCAAAATATCGTGAACACTGTAATGCAGTTCAGAAAAGTCTGCAACCATCCCGATCTTTTTGAAAGAGAAGATGTGAGCTCTCCATTTTCATTTACTGACTTTGGCCGAAGTGGATCGCTGGCACGGGACAGTAACCTTCTTGATGTCAAGTACTCGTCAAGAAATTGCATTGGTTACAAAGTGCCTCGTCTCATCTTTAATGAACTCGTACTTCCACAGTTCGATAACGCGATTGGTAACAGGAATAAGCTGCTGCATCATACGCTTAACATTTTGCATCCATCCAACTCTGAAGAGATGTGCTCCAAACTTTCTTCTTTAAGCGGGCAAAGTTCAGGAAAATTTTACGAGCTGTCCAACCAAGATCTTGTTCAAAGAGCATTGGGTCTGAAAGCGCCTGCGTCAGCTTCTCGCTTGAATTCAGTTTACGGTAGCGATGAACTCAAGGCGGTTAGCCAACGCAAATTTACCATCGAGGATCAACAACAATCGTTGTCAGATCTCAGCAAGGGCACAGTTGACAAAGTCCTATCCAGTTTGGTCGATGTTCAACAAAACGTCTATGAAAGGGAATACATGAATGTTTTGCGTCCAGCATATCATCACACTGCTAGTGCGCCACCTGTCGACGTTGACGTCAGCGGATCGTCTCGTTTCTCTCTCATGAAAAATCTCGAGCTGTTTGATCCCTCTTTGAGCCAAGCGCTGAGCGCTGTGCCTCCCGAAATTCAATGTGAACTCCGTACAAAGTATAAACTGCCGATTTCACAATTTCCAGTTTCAGAGCTTTACCCACAGACTTTGAACAAGAACTTCACATCCGAGATATCCATGCCTTCCATGGATAAATTTATCATGGACTCTACCAAGCTCAGAAAACTAGACGAACTTCTAATCGATCTCAAAAAGGACGACCATCGTGTTTTGATTTACTTTCAGATGACTAAGATGATGGATCTTATGGAAGAGTACCTCACGTATCGTCAGTACAAACACATTCGTTTGGATGGCTCTTCAAAGCTAGAAGACCGTAGAGATCTAGTTCACGATTGGCAGACCAAGCCTGATATCTTCATTTTCTTGCTCAGCACAAGAGCTGGTGGTTTGGGTATCAATCTCACGGCAGCTGATACTGTCATTTTCTATGATTCCGATTGGAATCCTACCATTGACTCTCAAGCAATGGATAGAGCTCATAGACTGGGCCAAACTAGGCAAGTGACTGTGTACAGGTTATTGATCCGCGGAACGATTGAAGAACGCATGCGCGACAGGGCCAAACAGAAAGAGCACGTACAGCAGGTGGTTATGGAAGGTAAAACGCAGGACAAGAAAATTCAAGAAATCAATGCCGCTTAACGACACTCAGGCACACGTTAGTCAAAAGTCTATCATTCTAATTACACAATAATGAGACACGCCATTTAGCATTTTGTTAGTTTTTACACAGCATCTGACCGTAGAATTTCAACGTACTTTTCATGAAGAAACTTTAGCTCTTCATATTCTTCTTTAGCGGAGGAAGTCAATTTTAAAAGCGCTCCTTTGTCTGATAGCAAGTCGCAAAGCACAATAGCGAACGATGGGCCCAAAAATAAAGACGCTCTAGACGCGGCCTTATCGTTCGTTTTTGCATCGTTCATTGCAACATCAGTTTCATTCCCAGGAGCACTGGTATCCTCGCCAAAAAGCATATCGAAATCTTCATCAGAGTGCTGTTCAACTTTCGTGTGTGAGTTTTGTTCAATAACTGGCTTTCCAACGCTAGGACCACTTTCCTGCGAAGAAGTCATGTAGTTTAGCAGTTCGTTTTTGTCCGAAACTCTTCTCAAATCGTGCGTCACCAGAAAATGGAAGAAATAATCCAAAGGTGCTGAACTTTCACCATCGGTACTTTTGAAGCGATTGCTCGAGCGTGTGGATTCGAAGGTTTTAGATCGGAGAGAGGAAAGTGTGGCCTCGAAAAAGCTGAACGGCGTCATAATGTCAATAAACGCAAATAGGTAATCAAGGTTGTAGTACGTGCTGCTATGCATGTTCCAGAATGAGTTGATTTGGTTGTGCAGAATCCCATTAATTGAATGTTCTGCTGTTATGGAAAAAGAAGACAGCGGTAGCTCTTTTCTTGGATAGCCATTCTCTGAACTCAAGCTTCCAGAATCAATGTTGTAAAGATTGGCAGTAGAGCACGTACGTTCCAGGTGAGAAATCAGTGACTCCAGCTTAGGACCGCCCGCGGAATCTGAAGAATATATCCCATAGTTTGATGCGGACTGGTTAAGGAAGGCCCTGGTAGCCTTCAGCAGCGGAACAGCATTTAGTCTCAAAATAAGCGTATGCAAAGGCCGTGCTTCTTCATTCAAAGTTGAAGGGTTGAGTAGAGAGCTGAACATCTCAAAGATTGGATCCAACAACTCCTTTGAACCATTTTTACTTTTTAGGCCAGTTAGATAGTAGTCTGACCAAAAGACTATTCCTATAAGACCCACAATTAGAAAAGGTTGCAAGAAGTACTCGAAGCCGCCGGTAAGGGTGGAAACATCGCGTATTGCGCCTACTTCAACACCGAGGATGCTCTGCTTGAAAATAAAAGGAATCAACTTGGTTATATCCTTAGCATCTGCAAATTTTATGAGAGAATCCGACAAACTCCCATTCACGAACAAATCACGTACCCAGTTCTCCAGTGTCACATTTGAATTCTCCATTGAGAACAAATCCAACTGAGGCGCTATGGTCCCTAAGTCAGAGAGAAACTTAACAGTAAAGGATTTCGATGAAAGCTGGAAATTCGAGGGTATAGAACCAACAAATGGAACACCGTAGACTCTCGTGATGTTGATGATAAGTATCAGACAGTATGTGAAGCAAACAAATTCGGTGTTGGGCTCAAAGTCGTCATTGGCCCCGTTTGATTGCTTCATATATGTGTCCCAGGTTTCATCAACAAATTCTGCCGCGACGGCCACAAATCGGGCTGGAGCTATGAACGTTAATATGGTTGTCAACGAATGTGAGAGGTTGAAACACATCAGACAACATATTTTGGAAACGGTCTTACAGTCGAAGTTTCTAGCGGACTCACAGAACACTTCATGGAACACTTCTGATAGCTCCCTTTGCTTCGTAGCTGCTAATGTGTCAAACTTGCGGAGGACTTGAACTATGTCACTATCATTGCTGTTCATGGGATCTTCAACAATACTGAACATGGACTCTACATCTAGTTCGTTGATTTTTTCTTTTATGAAGCGAGGAAAATCGCTAATGCTTTCTTTCACACCTTGTGTATTTCGTATCACAACTGTGTCATTAGAAAGTAACGACTTTGTGTCGACGACATGGTCTTCTCGCAGATAGTCATTGAGAACCGAAGGTGGTTGACAGCCCAACAAAATTAGGTTTTTTAGGAATTCATGCCTAATGTCCATGTTTTTATTGGGAACTTCCTCGAACAAATCACTACCACCGCTTTTCGCATCGTCTTTGTCTGAGGCGTATGACTTGAGAACCTTTATCACCTTGTGGTCGACATTCTCAAGTGCGGTAATTACAGCATCTGGGGCTTTAGGAATGCATTCCATTATATGAAGTGGGAGCTGTTTGGTGATGAAGATCGCCCACTGCCTCTCCAAAAGATTGAGATTGAAGTTCGGCTGGTGATATTGCTTGTTGCTAACAAATTGAGCGAAAGAAGTGAAGGAGGTTTCGATTAAATCGGTCATAATTTTCTCGACGCTTGTTGAACCCGTCAACCCATCGGCTAGTACATTGGCCTCAATTGCACCATAGTCAGAAACGAAATCTCGGGCATTTGTTGACCAGTTGAGAATCTTATTGTTCAGCCATAAATTCTTGCAATATCGCACGAGCTTGCCATTTCGGAATTTTGATGAAGTCGTTACGGCGTGAAGAGAGCTCCTCGTACTGGCTAATGGAATTCCTTTATATTTTGGTGATACAGCCGATGGTGAGGCAAGGCCGTTGGGTGAACATTCATTCTTTATAGCCGAGACACCCTCAATTTTGAAAAGGGACTCGAAATCATGGTGCAGTTTTCGATAAAGAAGTTTATTTGTCTTGGAAAGTTGTGACATGAAATTGTCGATTTTGTCTTTAGTACTGATCTCTGTGACTAGAATTGGATTAGTAGAGATATGTGAGATGTTCCGCACAAACTTGGCAACAGACAGAACTATCTGGTTACTTTGTGCACCAAAATCAACGGCAAAAATGCAAGGTATTATGAGATCACTCAGATCGTCGCATATCTGGTCAATGAGTAATTTATCATTCAAGTCTAGAAAGAAAGCGCTAGCTTTTGACAGAAGGACAGCCAAAACAGAGAGATCTTTAATTGTGTAAAGTTGAGGAAACATTTTATGCGCTAGTTCTGTATTGTAATTGACAAACAAGACCTCATTGACGTAATCTGAGAGAAGCATGCTGGGTTGTGATTCCAGAACTCTCAGCAAGCAAATTGAGAGCTCCTCGTAGACATCCACATCGATATCAGACTTGGCGTCCTCGGACCTGTTGATAATTGATCCATACAATTCGTTGACAAGCTCATTGTAGAAATTGACAAATTGAGCAGGAGGTAGATGTCGTTTCGCGCAGTTAAGAGCTAAGGCGTGGATGGAGTCACGCTTCTCTTCCATTGAATCAGTTGATGTCCAGCACTGCAGTGCAAAACCACCGGCGATGATATATAGATATGGATTCTTTCAGACTCATCGCTTCCTAACTTTCGATGTGACATTCAAATAAGTAAATACTAATAGCGATATTTTCGTATAAACAGACATCAACACATTACTGGTCAAGAACATGAAAAATCGAGCTTATTCAGGATTCGACTTCTGGGCTCGGAGATTCCGCATTGAGCATTGCTTTCTGCCACTCGGGAATAGGTGCCGATGTATTTTCTGCAGTTGTTTTTTGCCATTCTGGTATATTTTTGTCGTTTGTCTTTGCTGCTGCGTCGCGAGCTTTCTTCCAGGCAGGCTGATCAGCGACCTCGCCTCTCTTAGGCAAATTCATCTTGGCTAAGATTTCAGACGCGGAAGGAATCACCTCTGCACCAGGCAGCGGCGATTTGTTGTGATCTGAAGGAGTCTCAGACACTTTCATAAAATCACTCGTTTTGAGAAGCGTTTTCAGCGATAAGATTTCTTCGTTGAGTTTGCGAACAGCAGGGTTACTAGAGTTCTCAGTGATAAAAGTATCGACGTTTTTCTGAATACCCTCGATCTCAAGTCGCATAATCCGGACGTCGTCTTCTAGCTTGTCACGTGCCCTGGTCGAGCTTTCTACTGCTGTTTGCAACTCGACAACTACCTGATCGAGCTCTTGAAACTTGTCATTTTCTTTTTTCACTGACGCATTGTGCTCAGTCTCGATTGTATCGAGCAACTGCTCCATGCGATCGAATTGTTCCAGAATCTGTTTTTTGTCCTGTTCCAGCTTTGAGTGAGACTCCGGTAGTAGATTTGGGACCACGTACCTTTTGGCCAGCTGATATACACCGTAGCAAAGTCCTACGCTGGCCGTGGCCATCACGAAATAGTCTTTCCAGTCCCTTTGCGGCAGTGGTGGAGGCAGTGCCTCGTACTGCAGATGGTGGTGTTCATTTGCACGTTCATAAGTCTCCTCAGGCTTCACTTTCACACCAGGAGACTCACTAGAGCTCTCACGAGGCCTTTCTTTGGCTTCTTTCAGTGCTTTATCAATCTCATCTTGGGTTAACCCTTTGCTTTGTAGAAACTCTATTTTCTTTGTTAAAGGCGCATCTGACACGCTTGTATCGACCAGAAAAGCTACTGCAGATTTGTAAAGCTCGCTGCGATCTTGAGATTCAGTTTGAGACATTGAGAATGCCCTCTTGGAGTCACTTTTCAAGCCTTTTAGTTCTTTGATGTGAGTATGTGAGATGATATCAATGATCTGAGATCTTAATTTAATGGATATTTCAGATGCCCTTAGACATGTGAGATGAAATGAGCGCGTCTTGTCTTTCTGTTAAGCTGAATGGCTCAAGACTCGAGGCCGAATGCTGGTTCAGGAAAGACGTAATGAGCCTTTGATTCTGGTGTGCGATAGCCGTGACACTTTTTTGGACGATGACTTTCAATTTGAGGCTCTTTTGAGACTCTTGTCTTTACAGACTCAACGTCGAATTTTGAACCGAAAAAATCCCAGCTTGAGGAAAACAGCGCTATGCAACCAGCTTTTGCAACTGTTTGGGATCTCAATAACTACGGGTTTGCCTTTCCACTCGTTGAGTCTGGAAATCGCAACGCTTGGAAAACCAACATGTGCAGCGATGACAGGATTGGCATTTAATATGTCAAATTGCGACGGAAGAACTGCCATGTACATCGATGCCGCTACAAATGTAGGCATAGATCTGGCTTGCGTCAGTGACTGTCACGGCTTTGGCGATGACTATTTAGGCACTTTCAAAAGTATCTTCTCCTGCCAAGAATACCATACTTTGAACCAAATGGCGCCTGGTGCTTTGCGAGATCGAAAATTTACACATTATTGGTCTCTAAAAGAAGCCTACACAAAATTCACTGGAACGGGACTCAATTGTGACTTATCCAAAACCGATATGGGCACTCTTGAAGCCTGGAGTCCCGCAGACCAAATCTTCACCATATTTCGTGACATCGACGGTAAACGCATGTTTTTCCAGTCGAAATGGCTGGATAGCAACGTTGTCGTCTCGATATGCAAGCAGGCCAGTATTCAGGATGACAACAGTGAACAAATACTGAATGGCATCACCAACCTCACAGTAGCGGAAATGGCAGCGTTTTTGCATAGTACGAAGTGATCTTTAAAGGAAGCCATCGTTAATTCCTTGACTTCGTCTAGAACACATCATGTAAAGGGAAGACTCACAACAGGGTGCCATAAGACCTATCTTCTGGATTCCAATAGTGTACACATAGTGTACTGATAGCACAAATAGTGCTTTGCTGTCGATGTCCGAAAAACCCAAGAAAACATCCCATCTTATAGGTGGGTTTGTAGGTGGGTTGACTTCTGCCGTTATTCTACAGCCTTTTGACCTGCTGAAAACCAGACTGCAACAAAACAAGAATACATCACTGTCCAATGCGATAAAGGTGATTGGCTCTCCTTCTCAGCTGTGGAAAGGAACAGTGCCGTCGGCTCTTCGAACGTCAGTGGGAAGTGCCCTATTTCTTTCGACTTTGAATGTGGTTAGGTCCACGATTGCGGAGAGAAAAGTATTTGGGGCTAACAAGCAGAATGCAGATAGCAGCTTCTTGCCTCAATTGACCATGTATGAGAACCTGATTTCTGGCGGTGTGACCAGAGCCGTGGTAGGAGTAGCAACAATGCCCATCACGATATTGAAGGTGAGATTCGAGTCTACAATGTACAACTATCGAAGTATGAGTGAGGCTGCAAGACATATATACTACTCGGAAGGTATTCGTGGGTTTTTCAGCGGATGCAATGCTACTATTCTGAGGGACGCACCTTATGCTGGACTCTACGTTCTTTTTTACGAGCAGTTCAAACTGCAGTTACCACGTTTTCTGCCCTCCCAAATGCTCAAGAAAGATGAGAACGGCATGTATTCCACTAAGACCTCGACCGTTGTGAATTGTCTCGCCGCTTTTGGTTCAGCAAGTCTGGCAACTACTGTGACCGCACCATTCGACACCATTAAGACAAGAATGCAGCTCAATCCATCCCATTACTCTGGTTTTCTGCGAACATTTACTTCCATTGTCCTACATGAACGACCTAAGACTTTGTTTGATGGCTTAAGCCTCAGACTCGCCCGGAAAGCTCTCAGCGCCGGAATCGCATGGGGCATTTACGAGGAGTTGATCAAAAAGTTCTCGTAAATAAGATAGCAGTACCCTACACCATTATCATTACTATTCTATCGTTACGAATTTATAATAGACTTTTATTTTCCCCACTATTCTTTCACCTTGATACGCCGGGAGAGGCTATCTGGCAAAAACAGTGTACCGTTAAATTCTTCTGAGTTCATAGCAAGAGCTGCCAATCCTAGGCAGCTATGGTAAAGATCAGGATCGCTCTCGCTGTTCTTGGCAAAACCTCCCAATAGTTTGCTCTGTGTCGTCTCTAATAAGTAATCTACGAGGGCATCGCTACAATCAAGTTTCGACTTGGTTTGTTTCTGGAGGATACTCAAGGAATTTAAGCACCAGAAGCAATAGCATGTATCTGCAAATTTGTTTTCCCTGCCCTGAAACCCACCGTGATCATCGATATCGTAGCATTCATTACTATCAGTCATTAACGTCATACTGCCCTGACTTGAGACCTGGCGATGTAGCAACCACTCTATGGTTTGCTCGAGGAATTGGGACGGCAGTATGCTCCATTGATCGTCTAACAAATCTAGGATAGAAAGCGCACAAGAAGTTAGCCCTGCATGGGCTTCACCGTATTGGCCAAATCCACTTCCACACATCTGCCCTTTTATAAAGGTCAAAAGGTCTTCCACAGAGATATAGCAATCAAAATCTTCCGAGTTGCGACACCCTAAGAGATACAGGATCGTTACAGCAGCGTACGCATATCTGAGATCCGTTGGATCAATTGACGATCGGGAAATTTCGTTAAAAGCTAAGGTATCGAAGCTCGAAACGAAAGAACCGTTTTTACACTGGCATTTTGAAACAAACCGACGTATTCCCTCAAGGTCCAATCCTTCAAACGCATTGGATCCATTTTCCTCAAGACATATCAGGCCCCAAAGGCCGAACAAAGTACTCATTAGACTCAACGATGGACATTCTTCAATGTCAATCGAAAGGCTAGGTATGAAGCCGGAAACTGACAATTCACCGCTCAATATACTTCTTTGATGCTTCAAAAGCCATGATTTGCTGTTCTGGTACTTCTTTGACGTATCAACGCCCAGAATGCTTAATCCTATCAATGAATATGCCACTATTGCAAGTTTGTTAGGCTCATTGTCTTGATACTTGGAAGGAAGAATCAAGAGATGTCGTTCAAAATATCGTTGGTGTTTCTGAACTGGGAATGACTTAGTATCAATGCTGGCGAGTTCCATTTGTCTGCCATGAACAAGTACTATTGGTTAAGTTGAATTTCAATGATGACTGTTATAAAAAGTAGCATAGCGATCTTATCATATACTTCATAAATTATTCCAAAAGTTCCTATAGTGAGAGCGTCATAAAAAACCATTTTAATCAAAGACAAACCTGTAGGTGCTTATTTCGAATGGTCTGAGCTTTATTTTAACTTCATTTTGTGGCACGCTGGTTTTAGGTATTTTGCCGGTCTTGAACTCTACCTCCAGTTTTGATTCGAGTTCCAAGTTGTCAATCTTGGTGACGCTTTTGACCGGTAGGCTAGTTGACAGCGTGGCAGAGGCCTCACCACCCAGTGATTCATAGACTCTTACAATGAGCGACTTCTGGTCCCAGGATTTGATCGTGTACTCAGAGGCCAGCTCCTTGTCATCTTCTCCACGCTTGATGTTGCTCAAGATCACATTAGGGTCACCCTTGATCCGTATGACGCCGTCAAACTCGCGAGAAACACTTTCTGGAATATCGTATCTGTGATTATAATTGAATTGTAATGCCTTATGGACGGTTTCATGCGATAATGCTCCCTTATGTGCGAAAATGGCATACCTCATAGTATGGGTTCCGATGTCGGCATTGGCATCGGGTTCCTTAGGCGCGCGAAGTAGTGACAAACGCATTAGATTGCCGTGAGTAGAAAAACCGTATTTGCAGTCATTTATGACAGAAACACCTTTGCTAAATTCGGAATAGTCTGCGAACTTATGGTGACACACTTCGAACTTGGCAACATCCCAGGAAGTGTTGTAATGGGTGGGTCTTTTAGTGATGCCAAATTGGGTTTCATACGAAGCATAGTCGTTGCGGACGTTCACAGGAAATTCGACTTTGAGAAATTTGTTTGTTGGCCCCCAGTTGTTGACCGTGGTTTCGATCTCGATAAGGCCTCCATTTTGCTCTCCCGTTTGCTGCCGAACAGTGATTGATGTGACAATCTTGCAGTCATCCTTGACCTTGAAAACAGCCTCAACCGTGCATTTTTCGCGAGATGTCTCAGTAACGTGAAGCTTTTCCAAAGTCGTAATGTAATCGTATTGATTTGTAGAGTACAATTCGGTATCCCAGGCCTGCCAGCCGAGAGGTTTGTCATCAAATAGAACAAATTGGTTGGCGCCCAGCGTGTTTCGCCCACTCTCCAAATCCAGAAATTCTGTGTCCCGCGTAGAGTCTCTGATTGAAGATATGACACCTTTTGCTTTATCTAAAACAACTTCCAGCTCTCCGCTGATTAATTTGATATGATTGTCAGTTTCTTCTACGAAAACGGAGGAAGGTGATTTGGGAGCAGCGCCGGTGTCATCGAATGGCTGGAGAGTACCGACAGCGACAGAATTTTTGCCCTTTTCCTTCAGGACTTTCAATACGTGGTCCAAAAGCTCGTCCGTCTTCTCGATCACCTTCCGCAACATTGGCCGCGCCTCATATTTGTAGACAATTTCGATACAGGAACCAGGTAAAACATCATGAAACTGGCATAGAAGTATGTCTTCCCATAAGTCGTTTATTTTATTGATTGGGTACTTGTAATCGTCTGGATAGAGTAAGGACGCTTTTGTCGCAAGCCATTCAAGGTCGTGAATTTTAATTTCGCTGGTTCTCATCAATCGTTTGACTTGTGCCTGTGTCGTGTAAGTTCCCCTATGAAACTCAAAATAGAGTTCTCCGACCCATGTTGGCAGCTTCTTACCATTGTTTGTTTTCTTTAGAATGTCCTGATAGAATTCGTCAATAGTTGAGCCAACATGCAATTTGGGAACCACATTTCCATTGCGATTGCTCATAGATCTTATACGGCGCATCTTTTCAATCATTTCACTTGTAGGACCTCCACCGCCATCACCTTTACCATAAAGCATGAGACCCGAGCCGTATACATCGGAGTTTTTGTTGCCTTTTGCAGTGCGCAACACGTCCCCAAAATGAGATTGTGCTGTATAAGTGTTTCCTGGTGGCATATGCGATAACAGTTGAGACCCATCAATACCTACCCAATTGAAAGTAGAGTGCGGGAAGTTATTTATGTTGTTCCAGGACAACTTTTGTGTCAAAAACTTGTCGATGCCCGAAATCCTTGCGATTTGTGGAATTTGCGAAGAATATCCAAACGTGTCAGGAAGCCAAAACACGTCTGATTTCGAACCGAAATGCTTCAAAAAGAACCTCTGGCCAAAGAAAAACTGGCGACACAGAGATTCACCGGATGGGATGTTGGTATCGTTTTCGACCCAGGATCCACCAATGGGGAAAAACTGAGACTGTTGGATCTTAGGGATCAAAACGTCATTGAAAAAATTTCGATGTTCTTTCAAAAGCCACTTGAACTGTTGCGCTTGAGAGGCTACGAATTGATATTCCGGATATTTGTCCATCAAGGTGCATTGCGAGGTCCACGACCGTACAATTTTTCGATGTGTTTCTGCAAAGGGCCACAGCCACGCCGTGTCAATGTGACAGTTGCCCATTGCATACACATCGTTCACAAGGCTTGTATCCCCATTCTGATAAACTTCAGAACTATGCGGAAACTTATCGAAATACTCCTTGTGAAGTAGCTCTAGACAGTTCTTGACACTTTTTGAGTCTTCTGGGTCGAACAAATCCATGACGGCGTTTCCAATTTGACGAGCCTTATGTTTTTGCCACGAATCACCGGGAAGCTCGCGGGCGGCGTCCGTCAGCATCCAGAAATCGATCCGAAGGGCGCGTGCGTCCCAATTGGGCCACACCAGATCCGCCTTGTCGAGATGGAAATACCGGTTGTCGTCAGGTGGTGAGGACCCGAAACCACAACCGAACATGCCGTTGTTACCGCACTCGATGTAGAACGCATGCTTTTTCTGGCCCTTAGGCAACAGATACTCTGTTCTCTCATTCCCACCCGAAAACGCCGTCTTGGGTATAAGCGTTTCTGGGTCGATTACGATGCCCTCATTGTTGCAGTCCCATTCGAACACCAGCTGTTCTTCGCTGTCTAGCCACTTGTCAGGCACTTCCAATTGCACTTTAAACCATGTTGTAGACCAACTGGGACCAAAAGGCTGGCCCTTCCAGACATCTCGAAACTCCAGCTCGTGATTCTTGTCACGACGAACGATCTCATCCCACGGAGGTCTCTTGTCAGATGACACCGGCGATGAGCCCTTTTTGAACTCAACCTGATACCATTGCACTTTGACGTGGTCCTGGTCGAGCGAAATACGTTGTTTATCGTAGAAACGGGGCAAATTGAGCTTTTTGTAGTTGCCACCATCGTCAATGAATTGGCGAAGCCGCCCTTCGTAGATACTTTGGACGGGCTTGAAACCCGGATCGCCAGACCGCTGCACGTATCCCATGGTGGGCAAATGGTGACACAACAAATCAAACTACAGAACTGAAAAAAAATGCTCTCAAATTGTGAGAATGTTCTAAAAGCCGGGATTGTTACCCTTGAGACGAGACCCGAGTTGATATCCTCGACTTGGTCAACGATGGGGATGCAGATTTTGTCGCTACGCTGTGTTTGAGTATGAGGTAAATAGTTGTGTGTCAGTAAGTGAATACACGTCTTCTTATATAGTGCGGGGTTGAGGTAAGGGGTTGGGGTAGGGGAGGGGAGGTTTCAGGCTCGATCCCTAAGGTTACCCTCCCGGTCCCCTAAAATTCGTACAGAGCTACCAAAGTGGTGATAGCACTTTCCACGGACCAATTTATGATATTTCTCAAAACTTACCAGGAGGCGGGGAAGGTGAAATCGGATACCCGATTTCGTCAAACGGCAAACCATCAGGGGGGTGGGGGATGTTGCGAAATGAAGAAAAAACACACAAAAGATAAGGTTTCGTCGAGCTCAGATCAACCCGAAAAATATGAATATAAAAAACCCTTACTTTTCGCTTCCTCAAGCTTGCGTGTGCACTTCCTGGTCCTCTTCGATGTTGGCGATGTTGTTACCGTGCTTCTGCTTGATGCTGTCAATGCCGATCTCTGGCACCTTGACTGTGAAGCCCTTGATCAGCGAAAATTCGTGGGTGATTTCGCCACCGAGTTTCGCGAACGACTCCTTGATCGACGACACGTCTGGATCGGCAACATGGTCTTTGAGCGTCACAATAAAGGTCTTGGCTGTCATCTTTGGTATGTGTATGTGTGGTAATAGCTTGGGTTTACGTGTGTTTACGTGTGTTTACGTGTTTTTGCCCATTCTTTTGTTCATTGAAATGGTTACCGGGTCTGTAGTTTTTGATGCTCGGTATTTATACCCTCACGATCAAAGCCTTTTCCCACCCCCCCTTCTTGGCACAGCAATTTTATTTTCGATCCCCCTGCCTTATTAGCCACAGGGGCCATGAAAATCAAAACTTTGAAGGACCCAACACCAACTCGTGTTTTGTGACGATCTGAACCCAGCATTGTCACATCTGTTTCACTCGTCAAGTTCCAGATTCACAGGCTCAGGAAATACCTGACTCAGTTCTTGATTCAGTACTTGTAGAAGATCTTGTCCGTCGCGTAGAGAAACCCACCGGTCGCGGAAGAGATCGAACCGGTTGGGTCCTGAAACCGGCGACGAAAGCCAGATCTGCTTGTTTGGAGGCTGTTTGTTCAGAACGTAGGTGCCCACAGAGGGTACCACAACGGTCATGACACCCTGAGTAAGCTCAATGTCCGGCATAAGCTGTGGATGGTCATCGCTGAGAATTTCGAGCTGGTCCTGAAGAGACTCGAGAAACAGATCGGAACGAGTGTGGTAAACGTCCATGCTGAGCGATAGTACCTCTGCCGGCACGACCTGGCCATTTGTAGATCCTGGTCCACCTGTAGCAGCAACACCAGGCGATGAAGTATCGTTGGATTTGGACGCTAACGTGCGATGCAGTGGCATACGCCACTGCATCGTCGTTATAACTGGTCCTCGCAACAAGAAACGACGCTGTGTTGCCAAACCTCTCCTTACTGCTTGCATTTTGAATGTTGTTCTAGTGCTACGCCGATGCTAATGCTACACTTATCGTTGAATTCTTTGTCTTCGACAAGCAAGCCATCTCTACTGAAAAGTTTAGTTTCTTCAAATTTCCAGCTCAGCTGTGGTGAAATTTCATCATCGCCAACCACACACAGCACTTAGCCGAAAAACACCTCATATATACATACATTCGGACATTGTTGCAGTCTGTATTAACCACTCTATATCGTCATGGATCTCTACGCATACTTGGTAGTACTGGTCGTGGTCTTGGTCTTCGTGTTGGTGCTCCCATTGGTGTCAGGAACTTTTTCCTACAAGCTGGCCTCATCTGGTGTGAAAAAAGGCTTTGGCAAGACATCATCATCGTCTTCCAAATCGAAAACTGGTGCCCGTTTCAAGATCCAACTGAACCACGATGGTCCCAATTCAGTCGCTGAGTCTCGCTCAAGCACTCTACGGAAACGCCAGGGCTTCGCAATCGATAACGATCCTAACACTTTTGACTACGATCTTACAGAACTGATAGAGGAGGATCAACGCCAGGAACAGCGTGAACAGGAACTACGGTTCCAAAGACTAGCAGGTCATGAACAACAAAATAGCGAGTTATTGGTGTAAAACCCTGGAATCTGCTAATGCAAGTGTCTTTGATTCGTGCTAGGTTTCGTTACCAACCTTAAGGCAGAAAAAAAATACAGGCAGCTTTTATACGCTATTTACGTACACGTTTCCGGTCCCTTGGTTTCCAATCCCTAGATGGAATTCTGTCTGGTAGCTATACCGGAACAAAAACAATTTATATATGGTTTACTGGAGCTTTTTTTAACCTGTAGGCTCGTGTTTCTCGTTCTCGTTCTCGTCCTCTGTATCCTCCCATGGCAGGTCGTCGTTCATCCTGCCGGCGTCCTCGTTGTAGTCGTACTCATAGAACATCATAAACACGCCTGGCGTGGACAGAACCTCTGCTTCTTCCACAACATACACACTTTCGTCTGAAATTCTCCACCATAGGCCCCTAAACTTCCGGAAGGCAATGTAGTGGCCGTAGTTGTGTGAGCCATAGTGCACAATGACGGACCGCAGTGCATACGTAAGTGGGCCCGCCGGCACCGTAGAAGCCGTGAGTGGTGTTGCAGTAGGAACACCACCATTGGAATCAGCAACAGTAGCAGCAACAGGAGGTTCATTGTCGTCCACTTCACGGTCTGAGTTTTCCTCCTCCACTTCCTCTTCAGAAGAACTTGGATGCTCGTCGACACTGGATTCTGGATCGCCAGCAACTTCGCCCGCATTTTCCGCGTGGTATGCGTCTGGACTACTTATGCTCGAGGCAGCTTTCTGACGTGGCCTGTAAACGCTGTTACCAAGATTGTCCACTTCATATTCGCCATCCTCTGATTCTTCCTCTTCGTCGCTTGACGTTACTAGTTCTCCTTTCAAGGGATCGTAATCCGATACATCACGATCCTGATGTTGATAAGTGCCTTCTTCCTCGTCGCTGTCGTCGAACTCTTCCTCATAACGGCGGTGCAATTGAGCAAAAAACTCACCACCTACAGCTTCGTCTTCAGACGACTCCATCTGTCGTTGGTCCTTTTTCGACATCGGAAGACGGGCATCCAGATTAATTTCTCCAATATCGCAGCACCATGGCGCAAGGTTGAGCTTAGATTTGAAAAGAACTCTTGAGTTATTTTTCCTTATCATGTAAGTGCGCACATCAAAGACGGACCTGTTGATATGAATACACAAAAGAGGCGGAGGCCTTGAAATCAAAATTTGTTTCGATTTTGACGTTTTTTGCACCATATTTTCGGTATGCAGTTTCTTGTAGTCATCATCTGCCACTACAGGTTTGGCCAGGATCTCTCTGAGTTGCTGGACCCTGGAATTTACGGCGCTAAGAAGTTTTTCAGAGACGGTTTCAGCGGCCTGGTATTGCGCTAAAGTTCCCTCTAGATGTTGCAAAACAGCGCTTAATGCACATCTATTACATTCCACACCTTCAATGATCTCAGGTTTCGACCACTCATGCAACAGCCCGGACAATTTCAAACTCGTACCCATGTTGTCGCTAGGCAAATTCAAACTCAAGCCTGAGAAGACAGAGTAACGTATACCACCATTTTCACCACATTGCAGACAGCCAATACGTTCGGCGGTGATACCATCAAGCGGTGTCATCAATTTAAAAGGTGTATAACATTGTTCAGAATCCTGAGCCAAAACAGAGTTGGGCTCAATTTGTTCTGTGGGCAAATACACAGTCCCAATATTTCCCAAATGCTGCTGACCCACAACTGCATCTTCTGAAAGTCGGGTTGCTGGAACAGGTTCACTGTCCGCTGGGGTGGGTTTGCCATATAGAGACTTGACATTTTTTTCAAGTTCCGACAAAATAGTCTGGAAAAATTCCTGCGCATCTTCTTGATCGTAACCTAAAAGTAAACTTTTATTGGGAGCCTTGGACATAGTTTTAAGAAGTTTGTTAGTCCTGAAAAAGGGTCTCTCTCTACCATGTTTTTCATTGAGCTTGTCTAGGAGCTCTTTCAAAGTTGTACTGAAGACTAAATCTACAGCGTCTCCGTCTCCTTCTGACTCTGCGAGCTCCTTTTCTGTTACTCTGCTCTGTCTTTTCTTGCGTTTACCATATGTTTTCTTTTTCGGTCCCTTTGCCTTGACAGCCTCTTTAACAGTAGCAGTATCTTCCTTGGATTGTTCATCTGTGGTCGATTCTCCGGCAGCAGTTTCTTCAGCTTCTCGATGAGCCTCGAGCACTTCTTCGTCCAAAAATCGAAGCAAAGCTTTCGACGACGCCAAGTTCTGCAAAACCGAGTTCATGAAACATGTATTGCCATCATTCACAAGACCACCAACGTACCCACCACGCTCGTACATCTTCTGTTCCTGCGCAGAGTTTTTCGAACCCCATCTGTTGAAGGTGCGATTGCCATAACCGTTTCGAAGCCCACGCGCCAGGTCGCCACCAGCCATACCGAAAGACTCCATTGTTTTCCAAAGTCGTTTCCGATTCTTATACAGCAGCAGAGCAGTAGTAGCGATAAGCACTAGAGCTGTGGATTTTTTGTGATCGATCTGGTTCAAACTGGTAATCAAAGCGTGCCAACTAGCAGAAAGTACACACAGCCTTTGCAGCACAAAGTCCATAAAACTGAATCCTTAGTATTCAGTCTAAGTGCTGCCACGTTCTCACACTTGACTTATTCCTAAGACTGTTGAATCGAATGCTAGATGCTTTCAAGCTTTTCATAATTATATTAGCAGAGACGATCTCGATCGAAAAGCATCGGAGATCACGTGCTCCCAAAAAATCGAGACGGTTAAAACGATGGGACCAGACAATAATAACCAGTCTTGCTGTTTCGAATGCTTTGATTGCCTATTCCACAGTGTTTGCGCTCTTCCCAGATTATTCAAGAGACGCCCGTCAATTTTTTCCCGTCACAATTGCAAAAATATCGGTAGGCTCGAGTAATCTTAAAAAAAAACGGTGTTTTTGGGTACTAGAATGGTGCAAAGTTAGCCAGAACGATACTATCATGAATTCTGAATTTGGCTTCGAGACTCTGTAAGTCTACTCGTATGAGTCTTCCACTTTTTGCTTGTGGTTAGGTCTTCAGTGCAACGAAGACCACCTTGATGTAGTTTTTAGTCCATGAATTTGGTAACTATCTTTGCCAATTATTACTCAATGAATATGGCTTGCCGGGATTTTTAACTTTGGGCGGGGGTTCAGTGCCCTGAAAACCACCTAGATGTAGTTTTCAGTCCGTAACTCAAAAATTACAGAAACTATCGTCTTGAGTTCCGAGGCTATAATTATATCTGACGGGCATTGCGACAATACCAAAGTGGACATGTAGGGCTAAAATGAGCTTTGATTTCCTTATTAGATTGTAGTGTGAAGCTCTAATGAAAGCGTTGTTTACAGCGACTTTCAATGTTCCTAGCGTCTGTTGGGCTCTTTCAATAGTCCTTTCAGTGTGTAGCCTTAAAGAACCAAAGTTTCTCTCAGAACCTCATTGCTTAACTTGGAGTCCGCCTTTTCGTGCTCGGCAAACCTTGCTAATTCATGAGCTCGTGAACGTGCTGAGGATCCACAAGTTTTTATTGTCCAGCTCATGCAGCGCGGTTGAAAGTACTACGCAATTAGTTTAGCAGCCATAAGGTGACGGAAAAGCCTCTATCCGTACAATTTCAAATCGTTTTGATAACAAGCCCTTTTTGCCCATCCCACTAACATATAAGTGACTACTGAGGTGAAAGACGTAGATTGCAAAGCTGATGATTGGTTTACAGCTTGAGCAGTCATCACAGTGCTTGCCAACAGTGAGGAAGCGCTCAATCACTCCATAAAAGGGCTCAGTTCACCTTTGTTCGTTCTTGAAATGTGTCAATGAATTGAAATGAACTTATATGCAAGAAGATATCTAAAATTCTATGCAGAGCATGCTATCAAAAGACGCTTTTACTGCATCACACAAGAGATATAAGTGGTCTCAAAGCCGTAGTTTAACAAGGTCGTCGCCAGTAAAGACCAAAAGATCGGCCCCCAGTAGTTCCCCTAAATTTGAACCTTATTCTCGAATATTTAATGTTAAAACGACACACATATCGTAATGACTAGAGTTGGAATATCTTTCATGCCAACCTTCAGTTTAAACATCTTAAAATTCCATTTTGACCTGAACCGAAGGTTTATTATACAAGCAGCTAATGCATCGCACATGTATACATTTATTTATGAAAATATATGTATATCACTGAAACTCGTTCTGATCTTCTCCTGGAATTATGCTCATTGGTTGCGCTGAGGACTGGAAAGTACTTTCTTGTTCCATAGGCATTGGTTGTCCAACAGCGTATCCCATTGCCTCAGGTCTGGGCTGGGCAACGTACGTGGGCTTTTCTTTGCCCCAACCAGTTCTCAGGTTTCTGCCCTGGAAGGGAAAGTTACCCAAAGATAATATGCATACTGCTGCCTGTTCGTGGGTTCCGTATTTTACAAAACAGCAACCTCTATCGGCGTAGTGCTTGAAGTCCACAATGAACCCGAAATTCTGTAGCAAAGGAATTAAATCTTGTTCAGACGCAAAGTGGGAGATATTTCCGATGTACACGGTTGTGATTCTGACTGGAGCACTGGAAACCATTGCTTCTACAGCTTGAGGTGGTAGTTGAGGAAGCATCACGGGCCCTTGAGGCTGAGGCATCGCGTTGGGTGGCATCCCCATGGCGCCCATGGGGCCGCCATGAGGAGCACCTGGGACGCCAACTGGAACCATGGGTCCCCTGTATTGATTGCCACCACGATGACCGCCACGACGAGGTCCAAACCCCCTGCTATTCAGTGGGTAACCATTGTTGTGGCTATTGTGATTACTGTTGTGACTGTTGATATTTTGCTCACGTTTGGAGGCCCAGTTCACGCGAATGGCCCTTCCGTTTACAACAGCGCCCTGGTTGTGCTCCATGGCCTTTTGAGCTTGACTCTGTTCGCCAAAGGAGACAAATCCGTAGCCTCTGGATCTGCCAGTTTGCATATCCCACATTACATGAGCTTGGATGAAGCTTGGGAAGCTTTTGAAAGTGTTGGCAAGGGTCTCGTCATCGACATCGACACTGAGATCCCCGACAAACAAGTTGTAAGTGTCGTCTGATGAAACTTGTTGCGACTGGAATGCCCAATTGATCTTGACCACGTTGTTCTCGATCTGTCTTCCGTCTAGAGTCTCAAACGCAACGCTGGCGTCGTGGGGCTTTTCGAACTCGACAAAGGCGTAGTTTGCAGATTTGTTGTTTTTATCCATTAATATTTTCACATTAGAGATTGGACCACCAACCTGGAAATACTGTCTTAGCATGCCGTCGGTCACTGACAGGTCTAGATTTCCGACATAAAGTATTCTGTCGGAAGTTTCTCTGCCGCCTCTGGTGGCATTTGCCGGTGTGATGGCAGCTTCGTTATTTTCCGAGTTTTCCGTTTGTTGTTGGGTTTCCGAACTTGTAGCAGAAGGATTTTGGAGCTCTGATGACACAGACTGCTGCTCTGAGCTCTCTATCGGACTCTGCTGTAGGGTTTGCTGAGAAGCTTCATTTTGGGCAGTGACCGGTTCGGCCGTTGTGGTTTGCACAGTTTGTTGTTGAGTTTGGCTTTCCGTCATTAATTGGGATTTATAACTTATGCTAGGAGAGCGTTTTTGCAGTGTACTGGTACGGATCGGGATATCAGGTTATAACTCCAACGAAGAGACGATGGGAAATGCTGAAAGGATCGATGTTTTTTTTCGAAGCGGATCTTACCAGTTATTGATAACGGGTGAGGTCAAGTTCAAGTGTGCTTAATCACTCGTTTTGAAAGAAGAACGTATCGTATCGATTCAATTCCACGCGTATGAATGGTTCTTGAGTGGATATACCCAGTGTTGAAGTAGGAGCAAGAAAGGAGACTCACGAACGCGGTATTATTCTTGATTTTGGGTAATCTCTTAAGAACACAAGATCTCTCTGCCATTTTTCGTATTTTTTTCTCTCTGGCCTCTGTGACTATATATTTAACTGTCGCGAGTATAACAGACATGGGCATTATAGACGATACATCGATTTGAGCGCGATTTGTTCGAAATTTGAAGCAGAAACCAAGCGGTAATCGCCCAATGCGAATATGTAGCTGTTGAGGGTTTTTGGAGTTTTAACGGTACTGTTTTCCAAGCAAAATTTCGAGTCGTTTTTAGATTCTAAATACGATGCACATTTGCAATTATGACTTTATCAAGAAACAACGATTCACGGATCTCTATTTTGATTTCAATGTGATTTCAATGTCACGCAGAGAAGCTGAATAGACTATCTACTTGGAATGTGTGCGTTGTCTTAGCTATGATGCTTGATTGACTGCGGTTTGATATCAATGAGTATATATATATAAGGTTAAAAAAAATGAATTACCGACGTAAAAAAATTAAATGGTCTCTAGCGGGATCGAACCGCTGATCCCCGCGTTATTAGCACGGTGCCTTAACCAACTGGGCCAAGAGACCGGATTATGAGAAAACAGATTGATACTACAGTACATATAAGTGTACAGCGGTCATATGCTGGCATAGATGTCACGAAATTATCAAACACGAACTATAGCACAGCATGTTGTAATGGGAAAGACCTCAATGAGTTTCTCAAGCAAAGGTATCTAAACTAACCCAGATAAGACCAGTTACTCTGTATCCCAAGTTGGTATATCACACACCTTATGAATTGATGTCTCTATCATATAGTTTGGATCAAAAAATAATCAAAATCGACATATAAAAGAGCACTTCTGTAGGGCATGAAAGAGAGCAGAGAAATACTACGACTAGAAATATAAATACCAGGGAATGAAAGACTATTGGTAGAGTTCCAGCAGCTCTTAAAGGTGACGAAGGTCACCGGGAATAGTTTTCGAACTCAATGAACTCTGCGGCTCTCAAAACCATTTTTCAAATCCGACATCTCCGGGAAATACATGTCACTATTTATAATAGCCGCATCCTGAACAGTTGATCTTTGCTGATCTCTCCAAAATAAGGCACTGAGTATTTCGTACCCCGGGGAACGCATCTTTGCAGCCCCATAAAGCAAGTGTGGTCTCGTCCTACCCACGACAGTGCATGGACCAGAATAATTTCAAAAACAAGGCCTTGGACGAAACGATCACTCACAGCTTTACGGAATAATTCAACAGACTTGATTGTTGTCCCTCTTTTCACGCCATTTCAAGCAGGAAACGCTATCCCAGTTGTTACGCACAGCTCAATTGTCGATGTCGATATCAATGTCAATTGCCGGCGCAACTAGCTTTTCAGGACAAAATAAAGCATAAAGCACAAACTAGAAGTTTCGACCAGCAAGATCGCAAGCTCATCGACCCACAACAATGTCATTGTGAGATGAAGCTTCTTCAAATATCAGCGACACTACCATAGACAATGATCATCTGTCACGTAACTACATCTTAGCCATATCGTACACACATCAAGTACGCTTATTGAATCCCACAAGAGACACGGACTTTTAGTTCACCAAATTGAATCCACGACTTCAAGAGTACCCAAATTTCTGTGCCATTTTAGCGCTTCTAATAGCTGTTAAACAATGCCTATCCACACGTCTACCACCGAGATCGATCGGGCAATTGACAGAACCTTTGATGTCGACGCTTTTCCACCTGCTGAAAACGTAGACGAGGAGAAGTTTTTCCTCACAAATCCCAAACCTGCATATCTCAACGACCTCGTATCACAAGCCAATGACTTTATCCAGCTGCAGCTTTCTAAGGGCCGCAAACGGATAGTTTTGGTCACCTCTGGTGGTACCACAGTGCCCTTGGAAAACAATACGGTGAGATTCATCGACAATTTCTCTGCTGGAACAAGAGGAGCATCAAGCGCAGAACAATTTCTGTACCAAGGCTATTCTGTGATATTTCTTCATCGAGAGTTCTCCTTGACACCATTCAATCGGAACTTCACGCATAACAGCGATGTCTGTTTTCTGGATTATTACGACGAAAACGGTGAGCTCAATCCTACTTACAAAGACAAGCTTCTAAACAGCAAAAGACTCTTTGACAAGTATATGCATAAGGAGCAGAAACTATTACTGCTTCCTTTCACCACTGTCAATCAGTATCTTTGGTCTCTGAAAGGTGTTGGGAAACTGCTAAACAGTAGCGAAAGCTTATTTTATCTGGCCGCTGCCGTCAGCGATTTCTTCGTGCCACATTCAAGACTACCGGAGCACAAAATTCAATCTCGCGAACCTGCTCATTCTGGAACTCACGAATCTACCAAACGTCACGGTCCAGGAGACGGGAAATTGGTCATCGATCTGGATCCTGTTCCAAAATTCCTCAGAAGGCTGGTTGCATCATGGGCGGACGAAGCTATGATTGTTTCGTTCAAGCTTGAAACGGATCAGAAGCTCTTGATAAATAAGGCCACACAGGCACTCGATCGCTACCACCATCAGCTTGTCATAGGGAACTTACTACAAACTAGAAACAAAGAGGTTGTGTTTGTTTCTGAGCAGAACAGGAGTGGTTCATGGATCAAGCTCGACGAAAGTTCGGGTGTTATCGAAGAGCTCATAATACCAGAAGTAATCAAACATCATAATGGCTGGGTCGCACGGCAATGAACCGGATTGCCGATGCTTAAATAAGTCTAACCACAGAATTATAGCGCTAGATATTATAGAAACGAAAGCCCTATTCCATATTGGAACCCTTTGCGAACCGAGTCACCGGCATGTGCCGTGAGTGGGATTGAGAAGTTCAATTCAAATCTGGCAATAGAATGCCCGAACACAAGACCGAAGCCTGTCGACATAGAGTGCTCTTGCGCAAGAGCTTGAAGACAAGATCTTGCTGAACATCCATTAGAGTTAATTAGCCTGCCACCGTTGAAAAATGTGTGCAACCTGAAGTTTGATTCAGACCAACGAGCGACCGGTAGACGACTGAAAGCACTTATCCCGTATGTCACAAAAGCGTCACCTCCGATTGAGTCAAAGAGATCTTTGGGTCCCAAGCCCATAAGGTTGAAGCTTCGCACATCGTTACTACCACCGCAATGAAATTTGTCACTCAAATGTATGGCCTTAGTCCGAGGGTGGAAATTGTTGATATACCCAGCCTTCAAAGACCCACTGACTGTTAGAAAATCATTCTCGAGCCAGCTTTTAGCTGCGCCAGTTTCGAGCCCAACTTTCCAAAAGCTGCTGAGTGCCAACTCATTGGATAGCTTAACATATTTTCCAGATGATGCTAAGACTGGCTGATCGCGAGAATCCCAAAAAAGTGAGTATCCGAATGCAGTTTTGATGTCGTCTCCACAGCTTAACAGGAGAGAGTTTGACGAGTGATTCCCATTAGCAATGGTGCTTCGCCAGGCGTGCTCATATTGGAACTCGTGGTTGACGTTCTTATGTTTCTCGAAAGTCGACTTTAAAGAGGCACGGATTCCCCTCAGCAGAAGTTCTGAGTTCCCTAGAGCCCTTGAGTTTTTGTATACAGCAGAATCCCACGACCAAAAAGGCGATAACGGCTGAGAATAGTCCATCAGGTAAGACGAGTGCGTTTTGGTACCTTTGGTGGCATCAAATGTAAGCTTTTCGCCCCCATTGAAGGCATTGCGCCACTGGAACTGAAGATAACCATCACCTTCACCATTTCCGACATTAGTCCCAGTCTTTGCCGTGAATTTTTTCAGTGGTTGAAGGTCAAGAATAGAGACCACATCTAGTACGGACAGTATGTTCTGTCCACCTATGGGCGAGGCATAGCTTGATTTGGGATGAGATGCATTCAAATCGTAATGCAGTATCCCTCTACTATCGAGTGTTTGTGTGCTGTTTTCCACCAATCCATTCGATATGAGCTTCATGTTCAAAACATCAGATTCTTCGCACAACTCTTCCAAGTTGGTAGCTTTGCCCAACGTCTGATCGACATATTTTTGTAAAACATCAGGGCGTACACATCCTGAGTTGTTGACTATGATATTTGAAACTTGAACAGGAGTGTGAGAATGCTGTGAGAATAAGCTCGATGCATACCTGATTTGTTGATTTTGTAGTAATTGCTGGTGTTTAACTTCGATATTATCAAGGTCTTCTAAAGACTCTTTGGACTCCAGTAATCTGGATTCAAGGGGCTCATCATTAGGTTCCGCAAAGCCCATGCTTTCTCGAACCTTGTTGTTTTCAATCTGAATGCCCGATGAGCTTGGTGAAATGTCAAATGAGTTTAAATAAAAGCTGTCATTATCGTAGCGATTGACTCTAAAACCAGCATAGCCAGCCAGAACGCTTGAAACATCGAATTATTGACCTATGATCCATACACAGAGCATTATTTGAACTAAAAATCCATCTATAGTTTTTCTGCACCTTTCAGAGTATTATAATGTTACAAGCAGAGACGGGGAATATGTGGTGAATTAAGCAAATCGCTGCTTTCAAAAGTCAATGGGTAGATCAAAATCAGCTTTTCGCCCTGCAGCTCTTTCCCGAGTTACCTCTTCGTACAACGGCGCGATGCACCGCTTCCCACCTTCGGTTTTCAAATGTCGTCCTAAGGCATCGCTTCTGGCAAACTTCTTCCCGCACCCCCACTGAGAGCCGTTTTTCAGCTTTCCCTGACACACGTATCTCTTTTTGCCTGTGTGTAAATCTTCGTGACGCTTGCGGTCGTGTTGTCGTGCAAAAGCCTTGCCACAAATACTACACACAAATGGTCTTTCGTCAGTGTGTGTGCGTAAATGCGACTTCAAGTTGTAAGGCCTGGTAAACTTTTTGTCGCAGACATGGCATGCGTATATGGCTAGATTTTTTTGATTTCTCTTGCGTTCACTGGACTCAATGGGGTCGTCGTCGTCCAGGTTAGATGGGTCAAAGTCCCCATTGTAATCAGCATAGTCGTTCTGAGATTTGCTTGGCTTCAATGCTGCCAGCTCCAATAGTTTTTCTCTATCTTCGCTCAGGGAACGCGCTTTTTCATCGACGGATAACCTTCGTCTTGATGAGGTGGATCGACCACCAACTTGTATCGATTGACGTCGGATTTTGCGGCCTTGTCGCATGAGCGTGTGAGTGTCCGAATTCTCCTCACTGAACGCTGCTCCTTCGTCGGTTTGAACGGAAAGGAAATCAGTGTTCTGACGAGCAGTATGGAAAGAGACCGGAGACGATGTACTGCTCAAGACTTTATTGTGCAGAAGATCATTCGGCGAAAAGGATTTAAACTCCTCAATGGATATGTGCGGCTTCAAAAACTCAGCGTTACTAAAGTCTGATCTTATTGCTGCAGGGCTGTCCCGTTCCAGTTGTAGTTGAGAATCTCCAAAGACATCGTCTATCGAACCTGAGAAGGCCTCTACTTGTTGTGTTGAGTGACTATCCACGATGGGATCGAAGTCAGCGTCGTAGAAGGGTTCATTAGCAGAGTTAACGCTCAAAATTTCGTCCAACTCATCGTCACCTGTGGTGAGCCTCGACGACGCAGGAGAAAGTGCCACGTTGTGAGGCAACCATTCACTAGTCAAATGGTCACTGAATGAGCTTGGAGAGTGAGCGGAGTGCAGAGAGCTCGAATGTGTGGAAATGGAGTCGTCAAAGGCATTTGGGGATAGCAAGGCCGATGGCTTTTGATAGCTCGTGGAAGGCCCGTAGTCCATATGATATGCTGACGGCAGATGCTGCTGCTGCTGTTGCTGCTGTGACGCCAGAAAAGGCCTGTGGATTGGATCTTCAAAGCCACTACCCATGCTAGGGTGTGTTTCGGTGGATGGTGGTAGCTCGAAGTTTGTATGGTCGTCGAAGGGTTGTTCTATTTTTATGGTCGGGGTTGTCATATTTGAGCTTAGAGGGTACCCATCGGGTATTTCATCACTCACCGGTGAGAAAAAAAGATTCTCTAGCTCCCCGGGAGTGCCTTGGACAGGTCTGGGAGGCTTTTTGAGCTCTGTGTTCACGCTCAACGGCGAGTTTCTGCCACGAGATGCCCTGTTGTCAACTGAGCCTCCATACGATATTTCATCACTCGTTGTCTGCTGGAACTTGTCGGTTTCGCCTCCAGGTTTTTGCTGGAAGCTCATAAACTGATCAAAGTCCATCTTGGTGCTCTTAATGCGCTTGCAAGCAGCGCTATTGTATGTGTTTGTGCTCCGTACATGTAACTTTTCTAAGTTTGAAGGTTGTATTTTTCAATATTTCCAACCTAATAATATCGGGGCCAAGAGCTATGACAGTTTCTTGAAGAAAGAAGGAGATGGATAAACAAAGACAAGGCCTTGGTCTTTGACGCTAGAAATCTGTATTCCTGATTGAGCTTTTTTTGGCGTCTTCAAAGATGCTCTTTTTGTAAATTTTGGTGCACATCGAGATGACTTGGTATCCGACAAATACTACACCTAAAACGGGGCAGAGCGGCTTGGTTCTAATCAGTCATCTGTCCCATAGTGCGTATACTTGTAAGATCAACGTCCAAGACGCAGTGCCACACGTCCGGCGCGAATGTTTTGACTTTCTCGAGATGTGTCGATGTGTAATGAAAATCCGGTTCAATATCGTGCAATAAGCTCAGTGTGTCACGGACGAACACACCGCTGGCAATATCTTCGATGTGAATATTCTCGTGAATGTGTAGCGTGGTTTTAGGAGTAGAGCCGTATTTTTTAGCGATCTGCAGAGCCCAGGGATACCCTTGTCGACTGCTGGGCAGAAGTCCTAAGTTAATATGGCGAACTCGCACAGCTTGAAAAAGCTTTAGTCGCTCCAAACAATTCTCGTTAGACTCCTGAAACACATGGCATTGGCCAGCAAATTTGTTGAGGGCTACGCCGCGCTTGAGACCCTCTGTGCTCCACGGATTGAGCTCAAAACAAAATACGCGGCGTGCACCACGCTTTAGATAGCTCAGCGTGAAGTAGCCGATCCCGGCGTACATATCTACCACGTCGTTGTCCGCAACGTCTGGGTACGCAGCAGGATCCAAGATCCTTTTTTTTTCCTTGATATTACCGCGACTAAACATGGTGAACACTGGAGACCATACTTGATGGATGCCATTTTGAACAACATGGCACCAAATAGAAGCGTCAAAGTCGCGGGAAGTTGGGGAATCCTGGACGTGGGGCTCGATTTTACCCCGGAACAGATCTCCCTCGAGCGAAAATATGTGAAACGGACGACGCATCTCGTCGTAATCTACAATAGGCTGATTCGTGGCTACATGTGTGAAATGTGGAAACAAAACCTGTAGCATCTGATGCATAAATTCCGCGTTCTCAGGTCTAGTGAGAGCCTCTTGCCACGCATTATGCAGAAAACTGCGCTCTGAAGAATTATTAAAAAGAACCAAAGGCTTGTAGAGCGAGTATCGCAGCGGGAGATGTTCTAACAGTGATTTGATCTCATCAGATGAAGTTCCTGAATTTCTCAAAAAAGCGCTTGCAAATTCAGAAAGTCGATCATTGGGCCCGTCAGAAGCCTCTAAACAGCTGACACTATCTCTGATGCTTAGTTTATGTTTGAATGCTGAGAGAAGTTCCTGAACAAGCGTGTCTTCTTCAATCAATCTTGTTTTCACCACTTTGTACCCGTTTTCGCTCACAATTGGCTTGACAAAGGCGTTTTCTTGCTCCAGTTTGGTCTTGATCTGTTTTAAACAGGCCACATCTGTCACCAGGAGCTCAATGGTAGCCATGACAGTATCTTAAGTGTGAGCTTTTGATATCAACTGTGTTCAATTGATAAGTTCGTTGTAAATATATAAACTCTAACAACTTTGGTATACAGATCCTTAGCACACATCTGAACGGAAACGCTGAAAAAGATCATCTTTGACTTGTTTAAAAGATGGCAAATAGTTCAGGCCAGTTCGAAAGTATGTTTTCATGAGTTTCAGAATCTTTCAGCGGCTCTTTACGTTTACTCAGTGTCAACTTAGCGAAAGTTGTTCATAGAGACGAATAGCCTGAACCTTTAACTAACTACTCTTCACCATTGAAGATATCTCTAGAAAAGATAAAAGACGGCACAACTTCGAATCGCGTGTCAACAAGATAGTACAAAACTTTTCGGCTGATAAAGATGTACATTACCGTGATCGTCTCACTACTCTACAGACGACTTTAACCACACTTCATCAGGGCAACAATGGCCAGTTTTTACGTAAAGTACGAGACTTGGAAGAAGAAAGAGACTTAGAGCTGGTACGGCTACGATTGTTTGAGGAATATCGTGTCGATCGGTCGCGCATTGAGTTTCAGGAAGACATAGAGAAGACAAAGGTCGAACATGAAAAGATCATCAAGCTATGCAAGGAGAAATTGTACGAGTCTTTGGAGTCCAAGATCAAAAAACTACAGGAAGAACGTCTGCTCATGGACGTGGCCAATGCACACTCATATTCCATGGACTATTCGCGCTCCAAGTTTCAAAAAACGACGCGCAGTGCTACAGCTACTGCATGGGACTCCTCACCGAACGAATTTGGCAAGGAAGCATCCGCAAACGAAAGTGCCACAGATACGGGTACTGAAAGACGGTCATTGAGACGTCGGTTGGCCACTACCGTTACGTCACGGGCCATGAGTGACGAGCCGGACCTGGCATCTGCCAAGGAATCGTCAGCTCCCCCCAACTATGCGAGTGAAAACTCAGACTCTTTCTTCTTACAAGGCTTGAGTGATTCGTCTGAGCTTCATGTGCTTCTTTTTGGTGATAAAGAGAGAGAGAAGAAGAAGACCAGAGGAACTAACAGACTCTCCACGAAAGCTGCTCCTCCATTGATGTCTCTGAAGCCAGAAGAAGTCACTGAAGATATTGCCCTGATAAGAACGCTTTCGGGACAACCACCAGCACCATTCAAGAATTGAGAAATATACGGTACTCACATCGACAGCGTCAAAGGTCTTGAGCTTTCGTCTTGCATAACGTTTGACAAGTTTGCGATTATCATTGAAACGATATTTAACATCTACTGTTGACCTTTTTCGCGTTAAAGGTCGATGGGACCATTAAAGCCTTACAATATGTTGATTGCAAGTCAGTGACGGGCTTCTTATAATATGCTGATGAGAGCCAAAAGCTTTGTTTGCAAGCAGCTTCAAAGACAGATGCTGGCTTATTTATCTTTCATGGCAATCTGGGGACTGGTATCAAGATGGGTGACCAGATCTTGAAAAACAAATAGACCCGGCGACTCGAAAATCAACGATGGCTGAGATTCTGTTTTCGTAGACGGATATGTGGGCCCCCTGCTTATATCTTATAGACCGCTTTCTCGAAACTCACCCGACATGACGAGATTGAAGGCGTTCTAAATAACATGTGGCAAACTGAGCAACACTTTAATTCAATTGTATCAGTACCCACATCTTGATCTCGATTACGAACCATTTGATTGAGTTCTATGCAGCTCGTTACTGCCGTGAACGGAACGAAAATGCGGCCTGGTGTATTAAGGGAGCTTGGATGGGAACTACCTCCCAAAGTTCGCACTCAACTTACCTCCAGGTAAAACATAAAGGAGCAAGGAAGACATGAGATATTACACGGTGATCTGAAGCCTTACCGCAAGACGTGTCGATTTCATTAAAAGGGCCTTATACGGGCGCCCTGGGGTTTCTCGAAACAAATGATAAAGGAGGACCAAACCGGACGTGAAGCTTTTTCGCAACTTGACGAATGATTCAATTTACGAGATGAGCCGACGCGAGAGGAACTACAGACTCAGGGTCTTCATCGTGAAGTTCTAGTGAACAACTCCTACCGTGAAGCGATTCACTCTGACTTATATTAGATAGCACAGAGTCAAAATGGCAATTTGACACGCTTGATGGTTCAAAGTTCAATAACGGACTCCAAAGACAACGAAGTTTTGGGGAAATTCATCAGCGTTCACAAGGGCATTGAATAACAGCTTTTTACATGGACGGAAGAATAGGTACTTGCTGAAGGATCTCACAGACACCGAAACACATAAAACTACTTGGGAAATTCTCAAATTTGGTTTTGAACGAGCTTTGAAGACAAATATGAGAATCATGGATTGAAGCTTTGTGAATTCCAGAGCAGTTTTGGAAATTATATACGTGGATTTGTTGAGCACGGATTTGTGTGCTTACTACTACTTTGCGTCTTTGGAGAAAAGCGGTGGCTCTGGGGCTAAAAGTTAGGGAAATCCCCAGGTTCTCACTCAGGAGCTGAACATGATGCTAAGCCTCGACGTGGTGCTGTCCGTTATTGGTAAGACCTGGTGAAAGACGCACTAAAGAGCAACAACATATCTAAATTAATGTTTACGGGGAATAAACAACTAGGAGCCAGAATTTGGTCTAGAGTTTTTGAACGTCTAGGGTTCAAAGAAATGGCTTTTTAAACCAAGTTCGAAAACGCCCTCCAACATCCCATTGCCGTCTTTGAATGATACTCTTCTTTCTTTCTGAACGATATTTTTCATTAACATATATAATACAAAGTATAGCCTTACACAACCATCACTGGAAAACAATCCAGCTTTTTCAACCACCGAAACCGTACAAGGTTCTGCCTTGTCTCTTCAACGCGTATACCACGTCCAAAGATGTCACAGTCTTTCTCTTGGCGTGTTCTGTGTAAGTGACGGCGTCTCTGATGACCGATTCCAAAAATGACTTTAGAACGGCTCTGACTTCTTCGTAGATCAAACCGGAAATACGCTTGACACCACCTCTTCTGGCCAGTCTTCTGATGGCAGGCTTGGTAATACCTTGGATGTTGTCTCTCAGAATCTTTCTGTGACGCTTGGCACCACCTTTACCTAGACCTTTACCACCTTTTCCTCTACCAGACATTGTATATGTGTTGTATTATGTGTTGTTGTAGTTAGAGTAGAAAGAGAAAGAATATACAAATAGGCTCTATAGCTCTATCTTTAAGTGAGTTATGTCTCTCTTTTATACTTTGTCAGCTATTTCCCAGCACGCTGCAAAACCCACGCTTTTTCGCGCCAATCAAGCGCAATTTCGAGTGTCCCCCTCACTATGGTGAAATAGTGAGCGTCTCCGCGCACCTCGTACGAGTTCCGCGAAAACTGCAAATAAATTGAATTGCAAACATCCGGCGTATAATCTGGTCCGCTTCGCCACCAAAGCGTCCGAAACTACTGCGAGCAAACTGGTCCACTATTCCTAATCAAGTAATTTCGCCATTTTTTTCATACTTTAATTTGCCTACGAAAAACCATGTCCGGCTTCCGGACCCAAATGTTCACGCCTTAAGACCAAACTAATCTCTTTTATTACCCGATTCGCGAAAGCCCAGAATGTGCCCACCAAAACCACAGTAATAGAGCGCGTTACCGAACGGGTGGAAGTCGTAGCGCATTGCGAGCGACGAAAAGTAAGGGGCGAGAAGAAGGGCCAAAAGAAAAAAATAATAATTGCTACACGAAAACAATATCTAAGGATACGAGACTGAAATCCGTTTGTTTCCTTAGTTTGTTGTATATAAAGGGCAGAAGTATTGTACTTATCCCAGATTCTCACTACTTCTATCTCTCAGTCTCCAGTCCAAAACACATACACACACCATACCAAAATGGCCAGAACAAAGCAAACCGCAAGAAAATCCACTGGTGGTAAAGCCCCAAGAAAACAACTAGCCTCCAAGGCCGCCAGAAAATCTGCCCCATCCACCGGTGGTGTCAAGAAGCCTCACAGATATAAGCCAGGTACCGTTGCCCTAAGAGAAATCAGAAGATTCCAAAAATCCACTGAACTTTTGATCAGAAAGCTACCTTTCCAAAGATTGGTGCGTGAAATCGCCCAGGATTTCAAGACCGACTTGAGATTCCAGTCTTCTGCCATCGGTGCTCTTCAGGAATCCGTCGAAGCCTACTTGGTCTCGCTTTTCGAAGACACCAACTTGGCTGCTATCCACGCCAAGCGTGTCACCATCCAAAAGAAGGACATCAAATTGGCCAGAAGATTGAGAGGCGAAAGATCTTAGAGCAGGTCTCTGCAGTTGGTGGACGCATAAGTGTAGTATAGTTTAGTTTCAGTATAGTATGATTGGTTCATATTTGTTAAAATAATTTTGGTCCACCGGAGTTTATCTAGTTTTACCTCACTACCAAATAGCAAGTTACGAGCTCTGAGGAAGTATAAGAATTGTCAAGAAGATCAAGTTTTGGTCAAATTGAGTCAAACCAAAGGTTCTAAATTGTTTTTGGGTTTAAAGACGCCATGGACGTTTTAAAAGATTTAAGTTCTACACCTCATCTGGCAGCTGCCAACTCACTCATGCTACTGGCAACACCTGTGGTGTCGCCAGCGGTGGCATCTCCGGTGGCCTCCAAAACCGGTACATCTGGTATTTTCCAGCTGTGGTCTCGTCCCAAGTTTGTTGGGCCTTCTACTAAGACAAGTTTGCTTTTTGGCGCGGCACAAGCTTTGGGATCTTGGATTATCTACGATGGAGACCTTGAAAGCGGGTCTGGGTTCCTGGGAGCGTGGTCAGCTTTGTACTTGATCGTGGGTGGTCGTGGTTCAGTCAAGGCCCTTAGGTACGGAAGGGTCTGGCCCTTGACTCTTTCAGCATTGGCCGCTACTAGCACAGCCCTTTACACCAAGAGGTTCGTGTCTGGTGGGTTTACGTAGAAGTTAAAGTGTAAGAAATAAGTAGCTGGGTAGTTGTTATGAACGTATCGTCGTTTCTTGTCGTCATTTCTGTCAGTTGCAGTTCACCATTTGATCGGCAGCCAGTTGTTTTCGGCCGCTATCTGTTTGATCTTTTCGTCGTCGTACATTTCGATGAATTGCTGGTCCAACGCTCTTGCCTTGGGAAAAGCAAACCGACGATACTCGTCGAAAATCATCGTCAAGGACCATTTCTGCAATCGTCGGATGCACCCAACCAAACAGCCGGTGCGGTGTTTGCCCCGGTTGCAATGTATCAGAATCGGGTGATTCGCAGGGTTGATAGCGATCTCCAGTGCACTTGTCAACAGATTCGACGGGATATTCACAAACGGCTCTTTGTTCCCGCTCATGCCGATCTGGAAGAGCCTGATTCCTGCCTTGGACATAAAATCCAAATTTTCCTGCGGGTACTCTTCGGGGAAAAGCACCATTATGGATTTCAGCTTGATACTCGACTGCAGAAACGAAAAGTTCTCCGGTCGCGGAAAACTCGATCTGTAGATTTCTCCTGCTATGTGGCTGAAGTTTTCGGGCGGTATCACCTCTTTCACAGAAACCGCGTCCTTTTCCCTTTTCTTCACGGCTTCCGATTTCTCCCGGTGCTCTTCTGCGTCATAAACATCATCCACGTCTTCTTCGGCAAATAACGGTCTATCATCATTATCTTCATTTTGTCCTTTATCCGACTTTTCGCACGGGTAAAACTTGTTCAAAATTGCACTCACCCGTTTCTTTAGTCCTGGATGTTCATTCATGACCCGGTGTACGTCCACAATCCCACTATCTAGTCCCAGTTTGGCTTCCAGCTCTTCATCTTCTTGTTTTAACAATTGTACCACGTCCAATGGGTTTAAAGAGCCCAGGTGTTCTAGTCTGCCATAAACGCTATCGGCGCTGCTCATCCTCTACTGATCAGAGGCTTTTAAAGCCAGCAACGTGTTGTTATAGGAGAGGATTTGACATAGATAGGTTAAAATCTTCAAATATTCGAATTTCTGTCTATAATCTTGATCAATTATTGAAATTTGGTTATTTAAATATTTACCTTTATAGATTATCAAATATCAAATATTATATATATATATTCAAATCAAGAAATAGATAATGAAATAGTCCATCCAACTGACGAAAAACCAGCTAACAATCAGATCAAGATTGATCGTTCAGTTCAGAAGCGTTTTTTAGCATTTGCAAAGCTCTTATTGGACTATTTGTACTGAAAAACCGCTGGGTTTTTAACGGTCATTACAATTCAATGGAACCCAATGCCTCTGCCTTCTTCTCGACTATCAATTTGGTGAAAACCATCGTTGGTGCAGGAATGCTAGCCGTTCCGTACGCGTTTCGCAGTGATGGCATTCTTGTAGGTGCTGTTTTGGTATTCATCGGTGCGATCACATCTGGATTCGGACTGTTTTTGCTTGCCAAATGCTCCAAGGCCCTCAAAGAGCCCAGAACATCGTCGTTTTTCACGCTCTGCTCAATAACGTATCCATCTCTTTCGCTGCTATTCGACTTTTCTATGTTCGTGCAGTGCTACGGTGTGGGCTTGAGCTATTTGGTGCTGGTGGGTGACCTTTTACCCGGGATTTTGGGAGGTACGCGCAACGGCTGGATTTTGGGCAGCGCAGTAGTCATTGTTCCCCTGGTGCTTCTCAAAAAACTCGATAGTCTCAAATACTCTAGTGTTTTGGGACTTTTCGCCATCGCATACCTGGTGTGTCTTATCTTGGGCTCATTTGTGGAAAATACGCTTCTCACTGACAATTATAAACAAATTAGAGGTGATGTTTCGTGGATTGACGTATACGATCTAAAGGGCATGATCAGCACATTCACAATCGTGATATTTGCGTTCACTGGATCCATGAATATGTTCAGCATCGTCAATGAATTAAAGGACAATAGTTTGTCCAATATCAATAAAGTGGTATCCACATCCATGATAATCTCATGTGTTTTGTTTCTCAGTGTAGGGGTTTGCGGATATCTCACTTTTGGAAGCAATGTGTCCGGAAACATCATGCTAGATTACAATCCCGAATCGCACTGGACCGTGATAGGGAAAATGTGTCTAGGTGCGGTTGTCATACTTTCATTTCCTCTTCTTTTCTACCCCTGTCGAATTGCAGCAAACAACATGGTCCACTGGATTCGCATCACTTACGTTGAGTTTGAGGAAGAACCGATTGACGACGGTGAAAACAATGACCCAACGGCCCCAATAACCATGGTCATAGAAGATGAAGAAGATAGGCTATTGTTGGGTGCCGATAACTCTTACCAGGCTACATCGTGTCAAGATACTTCACACGATTTGGAGGAAAATGCTCTGAATGTTCCAAAGCCTACAGACACCGTTCCTTTTTCTGATAAATCCTTCTATATCACAACTGCTATTTTGATTACTTCGCTGTATTTGTTGGCTCTCAAAGTGACATCTTTCGCGCTCGTGCTTGGGTTGGTTGGTGCGACTGGCTCGACCTCCATCTCTTTCACCCTTCCAGGACTTTTCGGCTACAAATTAATTGGAGCGGAGGCTGCAAAGCATGGTCAACTGATGTCTAAAGCAGATCGGATCACCAAACACTGCAGCCTGCTACTAACAGTATTTGGACTCGCAGTTACGTGCTTGTCCCTGTACGTGACCTTGTTTTTCGGAGTGTAATCATGGGAATTATCGATAGAAAGGGCTAATTCACCGGTAAAGACGATTTGGTTTATTTGACCTCAGTCTCGGTTTTGTACTTATATAAATGCAAATGAAAATTTTACACGCTGTTATTCCAGAGAGTAAATAAGCAGGCTCTTGTCTTGCCCTATTCTCGGTTTTCCATCAGCCTTATTAAACTCATGTGTCATGCTAATCCATAAAAATTAATCGGTATCATCCTCGTCACTGCGAACATCCTCAGCAGAGCCACCTCTGATGATCTTAATCAACACCTTCACGATTAAGAACATCCATATGATTGTAATCACTTGCAGGCCCCCAAGCAGCCATAGAAACACATCGATAATAAACGGCGTCCAACATCTTTTTTGAGTTTCGGAGATTCCGCACTGACCGTTAGCCATTAGTCCTGGAGCTTTCGTACCGGCATGGTAAAAAATGTAGTTGTATGCAATATGCCTCAGTAGAACCCAGAACACTAGAAAAACGGCAAACATGTAGTCACAAGCCGTGGAGAACCCACAATATTTGAGCATTTTGGCACTGGACAGCAAAATGTCTACCACGTCCATAATTATCAAAATCAGATGCCCGATGCGAGTGAAATAGTAATAGTAGGAGCCCATTGAAAGCAGACAGGTGATGATATGATGAGCAAACATTTGCCAGTAATCTTTCCGTTTCTCCTCCGCATTGAGCACCAAAATTTGTTGCATCCAGGAGGCCATTTGAAGTAGATAGTATAGTTTGAACGTACCAGAAAGATAGTCGTGGGGCCACTCCAGGTATATGTGATCACAGTTGAGGAAATATGGCGAGTTATAGTAGAGATAAAACCCGTACACCCAAGAAAACGTGTAGTATACCAGAGACCAGCCTTGTTCCGCGTAACGCTGCTGTGACTTGTGGGACCGAACATTGAAGCGGTTCAGCGCGATGGGTTTCAGTACGAACTCTAACAAAAACGAACGCACCAATACCAGAACCACAATGCATGTGACAACAACGTATGCATCGTCAAACCCGATATCATAAGCGTCAATCGTTCCTGGATATTTGTACTGCAGAGTGACGAACTTGCGTGCCCAGTCCGGGAATACCAGGCCAACTGCGTACAGTACAACAAAGAATGTACACGATAGTATGATCGAGTAGCGATCGACTTTCGAAACGACCTTTTTCGTCTGGCGACGCTTTTGTTGTGATTCTTTTGATCCCCGTTTCTCACTTATGGATTTTTTTTCAGCATTCATGCTGCTCGAGTCGTTTGACCCGTTTGAAGCACGTACTTGACGCTGTCTCACCGTACTGTTCATCTTCCAAACGTCTATCAGTTCTTCAACTTGCTTGTTTTTGACGGTTTTTTTTTGAGAAAGTTCAAAACAGCTTCTTGTTAGAAACCAAAGCCTGCCCCCCAACGAACTAAAACGAAAGATAGCTTGCCTGGAGTCGCAGAGATCCACGATGACCGATACGCCTGCTCGAATGTGGTGCCAGATCTCATCGATGAGCTTATTTTTTTTCATCATTTTCACAGTACATGAAAACACCGCCAATTTTGACCACGCTCGTAGGTAGCGAGAACACCACGAGAATCGTGGAAGCTCGCGACGCTGGCCAGCCAACGAGCAAAAGCTTGAGTTTTCGACAAATAGAATAAGACATGATGCGTAGTTGAGAAGAATAGAATTCAGAATGCCTTCTCTCCGATTTTCCATAATGTGCACTTGTGTTGTTTTCTTTCTCTCTTTTTCTGTATCAATTTTTTTTGGTTAAGCTCTGCGTAGATACAGAGAATGCAACAGGAATTTGATCCACAGTTCGTTGTATTTATCCCAGCAGTCATACAACGCAATCAGATCCTGTATGGTGTTCATCACTTCGGCCAAATCGACCTGCGACTCGGCCATGAATTTGTTAAAGGTTTCTTGGTATTTTGTCCGGTTTGATTTTTGTAGACATATGATGACGAAAAAACAGGCCATCGCTATCACATGCGGTGGATATATCAGATGCACGTCTGTGATATAGCTGTCGTTGATCAGCGACCAAGTGTTCTGCAGATCCTCTGCAGAAAGCGCCAGCGCGTAGGGTTCGAGTCGCAGCGCCTCGACGATCTGCTCCATCGACCGGTACGGGTTGTGAACAACTAAGTAGCTCTGCAGCTCTTCGAGCAAATAGAACTCGAACTCTGTTACTTTGGTGGGATCGGGGGGCACAAACTCGGGCCACAGCGAGCGCGCTTCGTTGACGAGCGACCGAATGTGTTGCGGGCACTCTTCTACTTTGCACGCCAGATAGATGCATGTGGTGACCAGTAGGTACAGGTTGCACTCCCGAACCGAAGCACGAAGCAGAAAGCGCGACAAATACACATGTGCTGTAGCCAGAGCGTATTGTCTTATATTGAGCCTCCGGCCCAGCTTCATGATCAGAAAGTAGCAGTAAATCCGCAGATTGTAGTCCTTGTCGTAGTGCATGTCATAATTTGTGATAGGAATTGTTCTTGTAACCGGCTGGCCCGATCCTTTGGTATTTTCCATGGTCACCGTCAGTCCTTGTGGGAACAATTGGCACTCTAATAGCCATAGCTGGTGTCTCTCAGCTGACAAACTTTCTCGCGTGTGCTGCCATTTCAAACGCTGGGTTGACTCCCAGTAGCTAGCGGACATGAGTCCAGCGATTTGCTTATATTTGGATAAAGCGGGTGAGCTAAGAGTTATGAACCAAGATGACTTTAGCGTGCTTGAACTTCCTTAGAAATTGCAAGAATTACCAATAAAGCTTGCAGCGCCCGACGTCACCTGATAGCGAAGAATAAACAAGACAAGGCTATAACGGCGTGTCGGAGAGTGTTAATAAGTAGATTTTGAAAGCGTTAACAATGCAGATTCTTTCTTCTTCAAGTTGTGGTGATGCTATGTCTTGATAGTTTTCGAAGCTTTGGTTTAAAAGACATTTGAAAGTTTGAAAGACACGGACGTACATAGTGATGTGTTGAGTTCGGACTTCTATCAACTGAGCTAGCATAGACAGTTAGCGGACCTGATGTGGCAGAGTAGCTCGATTTGTGCCTATTAGTTTGTTTTTAATTTTAGTAGCAGGATGTTTTTCTCTTGAGGTTTGTATATGTGAAATTATTGCGAAGAGAGGACAATGAATGAAATCAACTAGTCGTCAACAAACTGTTTCTTTTATGCGTTTTGAGGAAGCCAGAAATCATATAAATTTGATTAGTGCGAGATAACCGAGGTCTTGAAGTATCGAGTTTGTAAACCTAAGTGATGATAAGATGAGGTCAGAGATCAAGCATAAATTTATGATGGGATTGAGATTCAGATTTTAAAGTGTCTTGATATTATTCCATTTATGACTATTTCTTTAGAAAATGAGCGTACATAGGTCAATCATACAACCAAGCTGACTTCTGGCCGATTACAATATGTGTGTTATAGCAGTATCCACTGCTCCTGTTCACGGTTATAACGGTTTCTTTACCAATACTGGCGCTGTCGTTAAGTCACGTGACGCATATTATTAACCAGTTATTTTGACTCTACGGCCACGAAAGTGTTTTCTACAGAGTAACACCGTGATTCGAGATATATACTGATAAACAACCCACAAACGCCTCCCCGTCATAAAGGAAATGAGATTCCAACAGCAGGGGAAACCTATTAATCGCTGTGAAGTTTTGAATTTATCGGCTTTTCATCGCTGTATACGGCTAATGCCCTCTAGGCTCGAAAAAGTCAATAGTCCGGGTAACGTATTCTCTTTGTATATAAACCGATGAAATTTTCCCAATAGACCATAAACCCAGTGATCTTTCTTCTTACCATTCAAAAGTAGTTGCGGATCCATGGTCGAAGAATCGTCACCGTTCGAAGCTTGCACAATGGACACTGTTCCAGGTACTTAATTGTCCACCAAGCTTTGGGTAGAAAGTCTCCCACCAGACCGTATGCGGAAAACGCGATGAGATTTAAAAATTTTTTATAAATCCTTTAAATCAACTCATCAGAAACAGAGGACGGGCAGCAGACTTCGGTAGGCTCCCTCTCTTCTATTTCTCCTGTCCCTCGAGGCCTTTGGTTCTTGAGGTGTCTTCGGTAATGAGACCCCACAATGGGTTTCAAACCATAGTTATGACGATTGTGGCGATGGCCTTACAGGCCTCGCGATAACCCAATGGAGCTTACTGTTCTCGGCTCATGGATCCGCCACTTTCCTTTATTTTTTCAACAGTTTGAAGCCAGGACCCATAAATTTCGTCTCAGAAGGCTTTCGCATAGTCAAATATGCCAAACTGATCTTTCTTTTTTATCTTTGCATCGCGCTCAGGAGAGCACGGTAAGTGTTAGTGAGATGTTCTTGAACACACCGAGTTTTTGGTTTTGATTATTCCACCTTTGTGAGAGCACTTTTGGATTTCTACAGGATGATTAATATATGCAACATTGAGTCAAGCTCTGAGTTCCATTAAATGGACGTGGACGAGAACTGCTTAACAGTCTGATATGGAAATCGAATTGTGTTCTTTTTTTTATTGCAAAGCGGAAATCAAATCATCGTTTTCAAGGACATGACATTAAAACTTCCAAAAGATTCTTAGCTAGAAGAGCCTTCTTTCTTCTCGTAACACCGATAATATCTTGAACTCTATAATACTATTAACACCTCTAGACCTGCTTACCGAATGCAGTTTGGTTGTAGACCACTAATTTTTGTCCCAGAGCTCCGATGCGTATATCGCCATGGTGCAGAAAATATTGCACCAATTCCAAAACCCCCATGAATCGGCCACAATCTTTGTGCTGCCTTCATGAGACCATGGAAAGCAGCCCCACAGACAAAGGTCATTACTCATCTGGCCAGAGTACTGCAAAATTAGATGGGTGTACATTGCAATGACAATGCAAGGGCTGTATAAATACAACAGACGCATGAATCGACGCGACCGACGCTTATGCTTTTTCTGCAATGCCGGTATTATTCTGGTGGCAGAATAGAAAATCAGGATGCGAAAGCACAAATTCATAACCACGGCAGGCGCAATAGCTTCTTTGGCCATACTCCAAGTCAAAATGAACAATTCCTGAATCGAGCTCGGTACACTTGAAGTGAAGTATTTTAGAAACCTCCACGCGGGCTTCAGATGACGCCAGAGGCGCTGCAGGCCCAATAGAGCTGAATCAGACGCAGACCTGCCGGTGACGTGGGTGGTTCTTTCCAAAATGCTGTCCCAAATCATTTCTCCGTTAGTCAAGATGCGATCGCGGAAAAAGGCCAGGCTATCGGGAGACTTGAATGTGTGGTTTTGGTTTTGCCACGTTTGTTTGACCAAGCTAAAAATCTCATCCATCGCACTGGTGGCTAATTGTGGAGAAATTTCGTACAGGCAGCGAACGATATATGCGAAGAAAAGTGATGATTCTATGGTCGAGCCTCGTCCTGAGACGATCCCAAAGACCCCAAGCCCACAGACGATAGAAAATGTGAATCCAAGTAATGAAGCAGTCTTTGCATCCAGCTCCCAAATGGGCGTAACATAAATTCTGTAGAGGTAATACAGTGAAGCAGTGATTACGCCGCCTGAGGTCATGAGCCCTGTGATTACCCACCAGTTGGAACCATGTTGCGTGCGGGAAAGCCAGCGGTTCGTTTCACCTACCGCTTGAATTCCTAGAACGGTGAAAAAGCCCTCCAAAAGAGTGAAATACGGCGTCGACCGCACCAGCATGTATTGCCAAGGTCTGACCACATACTGGTAGTAATAATAATAGAAAATCCAAGATTGGTTCTTTGGAGATCTGCGTAAAACGTTTATGAGGGATTCGTCCGGTCTTGTATTGGCGTCGATTTGCTCCTTCAGTTCATCGTGTGAAAAGCCGAGCAGAAACAGAAACAGCAGCGATGGGATAAAAAAATGTTGAGCGTAATACGCCACAGACGTCAGTTTTGCAATCCCACGCGTCCCAGACATAATTTTCAGAGTTGTGGTCACCAAATACAGGTTGAACAGTGTGACCGTGAAAGACAGTCCGCAGTACAGTCCTCCTACTTGAAATGAGATGGGGATTGTTATGATGATCAGAAGCAGGTAAAATGTGGTCAGTACGACCCGTCCACCTTGTAAAAGGCTATTGGGTATCATTGTGGTGATTAAAGACTGATTGTTAAAGCCGTAAAAACGCCCGTCGTCACCCAAACTTCAATAGGTGTCTTTTTTGGTAACGATCCCAAGTGAAACCGTACTGCACTACTTGCCGGTTTTTCAGCGCTGAAACCTGCAACGAAAAGCACCCAACTGGAAGCTAAAGAGTCAGTTCAGTTCAAACTAAATCTGCTCAGCTGATTAACAGTAACGGCCTGGTGTTTTTGTCAATGCCTTTGTTGCGATAAATGCAGGTTTGTTCGATAAGTTTACCGTTGTATCAAGGTTGGTTTATATTTCTTCAACATCGGAGTGTTATGAAGGTAGTCACTATGTACGTAATGTAACCTTGGAAAGTCCAAGCTTGAGAGGACTCAGGTGACTCATGAAGTACTGTGAGTTAAGGAAAGCTAGCTTTTAGAAAGTAGATAAATGTGATAGAATGTTGGTGTTTCATTTATCGGTGCTTTTGTTTTGGTTTCAATTTTTTAATAATTTGGGTTCGACGATTTTTCTGGGCAGCTTTTTTGGCGCTGAAAAGTATCTCATTGACGATTTTGGAAGGACATCGTACCTGATACTGATTTTATATAGCTGACGAGCATGCTGGATGACGCTACACTACGAGTTTCAAGAAACAAGATGCTTTTAGTTAGACTAGTCACAATCTACGATCCCGTCGTTGCCAAAATATATATAATTAAGAGTGTCAGCGATGTACCAGAACAGGTTTCGATAAACCAGTTTAAACAATGCACTGACGTTTGGGTGTGAGAGTTTGTTCTACGCTGAGTAAGTCTGGTGTTATCACGACTGGATGCAAGTGCTTATGTTTGTGGCTCGAAAAACCTACATCTAACGGTAATTTTAACTCTATATTAGCTGCAATGAACCGCGCGGGATGTCTATTTGATTTCTACGTATCGCCACTCAATTTGTGGTCTCAGAACTGGTTGGTGAAGAGAGCTAGTGGAACACAGGCAATTCGTTCAGCATGTGTCTAGTCCAAAAACTTATTGTCGCGTTTTTCGATATTCATATCGTAACGAGTTATTTCAGCACTGCTGCCCTCGAGCTCTATCACTGAATTTTAGGTTCACTCAATGGAAGCTTATGCTTTTTGAAAAGTGTCCATACTTCGAACCTCAGTGTGATTTGTGCGGGTGTTCCACTTTTCTCTTGGTTTAAGAATTGATACTGATATATCAGACATGAGGTTTTACACCAACGCTTACGACAATAAAGACCGATTTGACATTGATCATTATGATCGCCCTTTTCAAAGAGATACTCTGGCTTTTGCATTTTTTTTCACCCCATGTGTATTTTGGAGTGGCACTCTGATCGCTCTTTCACCAATTTTCAAATTTCAGTTCAACAGAAACAGCGTTTGTTTGATCTTGCTCTCGACACTTTATAAAGATGAGAATTGGTTTTTCTTGATGCATCTACCATCGTCTCCTTTCCGCGGGGGGATCCTGGACAGGTTTTCAAATATTGGAGAATTGATTTTGAGCTTGAAACATATTGTAGAGTGTACGAAGTTGCAATTCAAAAGCTGTACTAGATGAGCTAAAAGCCCAGAATCAAAATATTCAGTCCAGAATGGCTCGACCTGAACCCGAACCTGAACCTGGACCAGTTTACTCGATTCACATCAAATGGTGAAGATCACGTGTAAACGCTCGATTATCAAGCTCATCGCATGCTAAATGAAAATATGCTTGATGGAAAAGATCCAAAAGTCAAACCCATCAAGTAAACCAGGTCAGACATCAAATATCGAGGTATGAAAGGTTTAAAACGATCCTCGAATCATGAAGATGATCCACATTTTCAAAAGACGCCCAAAAGCGGCCGAAAACAGATGAGAACTATAAGGAAGGCTGCACCTCATAGGAAAAATGAAAATAAGTCGCAGGAGACAATGGACGCTACTTCGAGCGAGCCCGGTCTTCAGCCCGTGATGCAAGCAGAAGGTTTAGATGGTACGGAAAGCTTGAACGACTCTGATCAAACAGAAGCTTACGCTGCTCTTTTGACATTGTTGAAGGCCGAACATGGCAAGGAGAAGAAGACTACAAAGAAGCAACATAAAGAGGTTGTTGATGCGGAAGCCGCACATAGCCAGCAAAATGCTGAGGAGAGCGGGAGTGAGAATGAAGAAACTGAAGAAACTGCTATTGAGAGTGCTCTTGTGGACGAACAGGACGATGACGAAGAAGCAGATGTGGCAGATGAGGCCATTGACAATGAAGACAACAGTGACGACGAGAATCAAACAGACTCTTTAGAAAATCATTTCAACTCAGTTCCACAAAAAGTCATTGACGATTTTGATGCAGGTTTCAAATCCAAAAAGGTACGTTATCGCTCAACTAAGGTGGCCACCGATTCGGCTTCGGAAGAATTTATCTATTCCAAGCCTGTCTTGTCTGATGATCCTTCTGCTCGCATATCTGCTCCTTCGTTAGCACATTCGTTGCGTCCTCACTTCATCAAGCAAAAATTGAGAATTCACAACAATTTGATGGAATCGGACGATGAACGTCTAACGCCTCTTCAGAAAAAAATAGTTGACCCAATTTTTCAATATCAAGACTTGCGATACGAGTACGACGATTACAACTTGGAACCCGAATACCGCGATCTTTACACTCTGCACATTTTGAATCACATCTACAAGACCAGAGACCGCATTTTGAAAAACAATCAACGGTTACAAGAAAACCCTGACCTTGAACTTCTCGATCAAGGTTTCACGAGACCCAAGGTTTTGATTGTGGTACCAACTAGAGACACTGCATATCGGATAATCACCAAAATCATAGAGAAATCCGGCATAGACCAAGTTGACAAAAAGGGAAAATTCCGCGATCAATTTTACCAGTCCTCCTCTGCACCTGAGTACAAGGCAAAATCCTTCCAGCATGTTTTCAATGGTAACACCAACGATTTTTTTGTTCTAGGCGTTAAATTTACCAGAAAAGCGATCAAACTTTACAGTAACTTTTATCAGTCGGACATCATCATCTGCTCTCCGCTGGGTTTACAACTCATTATCGAGAACACAGACAAGAAGAAGCGACAGGACGATTTTCTCTCGTCCATAGAGCTATTGGTGATTGACCAGCTGCATAGCATCGAGTTCCAGAATGTTTTACATCTGTCGTCCATCTTTGAGCACATCAACAAGATTCCACAACAACAACACGATGCTGATTTCAGCAGAATCAAGATGTGGTATATCAATGACCAAGCCAAACTACTACGTCAGTCGCTGATTTTCACACGTTTTTCTTCTCCTTTCTCTGATTCGCTCGTCAACGGAAAGTGTAGGAACTACTCTGGTAGATGGAAAAATCATTTGACCGTGAGTCCAGAAAAATCAAGCCTCGGTCAATTAGGTATGCGAACCCGTTTGATTTTCCAGAGGTTTGACCTTGCTTCGGGAAACAGTGCAATTGAAGAGCCTGACTATCGCTTCAAGTTTTTCTGTAGTGTTGTGGTTGCAAACATTGTGAAGTCTACGGGATACGAAGATGGAATTTTGCTGTACATTCCCGATTACACCGATTTTATTCGGGTCCGGAATTATCTGCGAGAAAAAACAAGCATCTTGTTTGGCGATATCAATGAATATTCTGAGCCGCGCCAAGTGAACGCTAATAGAAGTTTGTTTCAGCAGGGACGAACCAAGGTGTTGTTGTACACCGAAAGATTGCATCATTTTCGCAGATACGACATTAAGGGTGTTAAGACAGTGATTTTCTACAAGCCTCCCTCGAATCCTGAGTTTTTTGAAGAGGTTGTGAGATTTTTAGGGAAGAGTGCCTTCTTGGGAGTAGCTGATTTGAATATTTCAGTAGTGAGATGTCTCTACTCCAAGCTGGACGGTTTGGCTTTAGAAAAAATAGTGGGAACAGAGCGAGCAGCTGTACTGACGCGCGGGCCAAATGACTCTTACGAATTCAAATAAAATCCTGTGTAAGTAAATTGAATTTCAAAGCCTAGTGTCTGGGTTCAAAATTACACATATTCCTTTCATTATCTACCTGTGTATCATGCCTGAAACTGATTAACGGCCATGACTATACATGCTATACTTACGTATGGACTAGCCCTTTCGCCAATACGGGCGCATTTCCAGAATGCCCCCAACATGCTGTGATCTTTGTATCTATCCAATAGAGATGGCCATTGCGAGTGTATGTATGTACAGGAGCAAACCAGCAAAAGCAGAACTTGTAAAAGCGCCTGGAAATTGAAAAGGGCACTCATCGCGATAATGTGTAGAGAATATCGAATCAACCGATGTAAAGCTGGGATCCTAGATCAATATTACTTGGAGGGTCTTTTGCCTTGGAAGTTGTCGAAGAGCTGTAGTGATGAAGCTATTCTAATTTAAATATGATGGTCCATCATGGGTCACGTGTTAGAAGTGTCAGCGAGTTTATTCATGGCAATTCCATGGCAATCGCATGGTTTTTGACCTCTTTTGAAGTACCAGAACTTTACAAACTGAGTTTTCTGCCTTTTGGAGTGGTTTTTTTTGAGTTTACGAGGGCCGTTTGCTGAAGTTACTTTTAAAAACTTTAATAATGTTGTGAACATTTACGATTACTTAGAAAATTCGGAATTTTATTCTCAAGCTCATACTCAATGCGAGAATTTTCCAGTTCCTGCTAGAAACTCTTCAATAATCGTCCAAATATGCTCGTATTGCAGACTATCATCAAAGAATTCAGCTTCTCTTTCATCCCAACATTTTCAAAAACCTAATTCAGCGCCCAAATCTATGATGAGTTTCCAGCGTGGTAATCAACGAGATCAGAACTGAAATCCCAACCTCAATACCTGTCCACTGTGTCCGACAGTTAAAGACCAGTTCCACTTACATTCTACCATCTGGTCAGTCATCTACCCAGTCATCTACCCATTCCTCTAATCACTTTCAATTTTCTCTACTCGTTTTCTGAAAAATTTCAGAATTCATCATACTAGTAAGGAAGACTACGATCAACGATCAACTCAACCAACACTTCTTCAACAGCATCGCCTAGCCGCACTGGACGCTGCTCATCTTAACATGAAGCTCCAACAGAATGCAGTGAATGTGCTCGAGCGAACTTCTTCCTATTTGAAAGCAGGTCTTTTGACGAAAACTCCAGCTTGGTACGATGTTGTGGCCCGTGTCCCACCGTCCAAAAGATTTGTTCGTGAGCCTCGCCTGGTGAATCCCGCTACTGAAGGGCCAACCTCACAGTTACCAGAACACGAAGAAGTGTACGACCCTGCGTTAGGAATCCATAAAACAAGAGCTAGTCGAGCTGATAAAAAAAGTCTAGCCAATAAACTGTACAAAGCTCCAAAACTGAAATACGCAGAAGACGAGCTGCGCGAATTATTCTACCAACAGCACCCATGGGAACGGTCGAGGCCAAAAATGCTGGTGGAAAATACAGGAACTCGGACTTACCAGTGGGACACTTTGCAACAATTGGGCAAGCCCTTGGACGGAGAAAGCGTAGTTCAAAGAACATTGCATTTGCTCAAGACCAAAGAGCAACCGGAGTTGCTGGCTGCTTACGACCAAGCCAGATTCGAATTCTACCGTCTAAGGATACAAGAGGAGGTACAAAGTCAGGTTGCTCAGGAAGAAGCAGAGATGTTTGGAAGCGTATTTGGACCATCTGCCATCGAATTTGGGGTTCAACGCGAGCAAAAAATTATCGACGTTTGGAAACAAAAGGCAATCGATCAATCGGAACTCATGTCAGCGCGAAATTCGAACCCGGCCGAATCCTGGTCGAGTTCTACGGCGGACGCTGAATCGGAGACGAAAACCCAAGAAACTCAAGAGGTACAATTGTGATTGTGAGTTCATGGCTCCCTCCCTCCCCCCGGCAAAATCAAACTTCTAACATGTAAATATAGGTATATCCAAGCATTCTCCAGAATACAAAACGATTCTGTTGTCCTCTATCATCTCACGCACTTTTTTTCTACTACTTTTCAGAACTACTGGAAGCGAATGAGCTGGAACAAATACGTGCGCTTACGGGAATAGTGCTCATACCTCTCAAAGTCTGTGATAGTGACTACTCTAAAATGCTTTCTTATGCGACGAAAAAACACCTTATTAGCTTTCCGTCGCTTGGTGTAAGACATCAAGACAGTGGGTGGATTGTCACCTTCGGTAAGATCAAGTAGAGTTTTTTCAAGGAGAGGAAACGCATCTTCCAAATAGACACAATCAGCAGCCAGTACCAAATCTATCCTATTTGAAGTATCGGTTTTGAATTTCTCGTCCAATTGTTCACCCCACATCAAAATCTCTGGAAATACCATATTTTCCAGCCCGTTGAGCTTGATGTTTGAATTCATGAGCTCAATCAGCATTTCGATGTCTGTGGTATATATTTTCGCTTCGATGCCATTTGATCTTGCCAAAAGGCCCGCACAAATTCCCACTAGGCCTGTTCCACTGCCTAGCTCCAGAATATTGGTACAAGAACCGTCAGTTTTCAACTTTTCAGAACACAGCGAGAGAAATCCAGTAAAGTCACTATTGTCAATCAAATGTTCGCATAACAATTCCCCAGCAGCCCAAATCTTGCCTCCACAACCGTGTTCACCTCCATCTTCATGAATTTTCAGTGGTGAGTCAATTCTTCCGCCAAACGTAAGATCTGTATCACCCAAGTGCTCTATAGGCCTTGCTGGTGCTAGATCGGCAAACTGTGTAGCGAAATCAACGAAATCTGCCATGGAACAAAACCAAGTCAGATCCAGCGGGCGTATGCAAATTTCCGATGATCTCAGTTCACTTCTTCTTAAAAGAAAACAAGCCGATGTCAGTAAAGTCAAGAAACGACTATTTGGCGCATTCGACGACACATTACGCTACAGATACCTTACCAAACTCTATAAATCAGTCTAAACTATCCCCAAGCTATCGTTGCTGTTGTCGAGCGACTCATCTGAAGAAGATTCTAATGTCACACCTTGCGTTCGTAATACCTCAGCTACTTCACACGACACAACGTTTTCGGCCAGTATTTCGTCCTGAACAAAAGCATTCAAATGTCCAAGAATCCGTTCAATATCGAACTCAATGTTAGGGCTTGCTTGCGCGTAGTTTTCCGTGAACAAAAGAACGTCACCAGATGGCAGTTTCGTGAATCGTGAACCTTTGAGTAAAGTGTGCTTCAAAACAGGGCTTATCTTGGCCTCGATTGTTTTCTCATCAATCCCAGTGAAAATTCCACGCACCAGTAAACCGTTGATTTTTGCCACGCGCGCGGGTGACTCTTCCTGGTCAGCTTTGTAATTCAGGATTCTTGTTGTGGTTGATTTTTCGATTTCCTTTAGCTTCCTTTCCTTTTGAGCCGCTTTGAAGGACTGGTATAGCGGATGAGCCTCCGTCAAAGAAAGCACTGGTATGTTGGACGCTGCGGTTTTTTTCACGAAGCATGACCGCTTGGGTTCTTGGTCTTGCGATTCGCAGTATAGGCTGAAAGCCTGAGAAAGTTCATGAACGAAATGTCTCTGCGGTGGTTTCATAGGTTTAAAATGCAGGCTTGGTCTGTCCTTGTCTTGCAGTAACTTGACCAATGTTGCTTCGATCTGGCTGCACCAATTGCTTTGCTTCGCAAAAATGGATAATGTTGCTTCTGAAAAGGGCAGCTGCAATTCTTGGAAAGTGAGTACAGTTTCCGCCAAATTCTGTAACTCATGCAGCCATGGAGAAGCCTGAGCTACTTCTTCCTTATAACCAAAGGCTTCCATCAGTTCTGCACGTCTGCGAGCTGTGTCGCATTCCTCACTGCATTCAAGAACATCTTCGGCAGCGGACGGTTGTGAAGAATAAGCACCGCAGATCTTGTGCGCACTTCTGTGACCACAGCGACAATGTATCTGTACATCGCTTGTGCAGGGTTTATCAGGGCAGGCTCTACCTGCATGGCATCTATATCTGCATCGATGGCTGCAGATTGGCTTGACAGCACCACAGACCTGCTTACAGATTTCCTGGTGTTGACCTTCTTCGTGGCAGGCTTTTTGGCAAATGTGCTGGCAGTTTGGTAGCTTTTGACCGCACACGCGTCCGCAAGAAACGTCGTCTTGAAAGCATAATGTTCTGACTTTTTCGTTTTTCCCACACTTACACTTTTTCAGCACTGGAGCGGTGCATGAAGGACATGATTCACTTAGCGGGTGACAATAGTGAGGCATTGGCGGATGCCCGCATTCCGATAAGCCGCGTGTGGTTTTGATGCAAGGATGGAAGCACCGTGGAAGTTTCGTGCCACAGCGAACAGGAGCAGGAACCACTGTTTTGCCACACGGGCACGCCAAGTCATTGGAATCACTCTCCAAACATGGGGGACAGTTTCCAGGGTGGCACTTCCTGGGACAAAAATGGCGGCCGCATGCTAATTTGAGATTACATTGCTTGAGACAAATGTGCTGGGCTTCGACGCGAGATTCATCAAGCTTATCGCGTGTGAGAAATGTTTTTTTCTCTCGTTGTCGGGCAAGTTCTCGTCCTTCACAACACCTCTCTGGGCAACGATGACGTCGACAAGACATGAGCGACTCACATTTTGTAGTGCATCTTGGCTTTCCTTCAAATTTGCAAGGAACCAAAAAGTTTCTGGCATTGCAAGAGCACCCTTTCTTGTCGGTGCATGTGCATTCTTGCATGCACTCGCCGGTGTGACACTGAAAGGGGCAAGTATGCTTTCCACATTTCAAAAGTTTTCCACACTTTGAATCACAAGTTGGTATGGGGTCTGTGCAGCTGGTGCGCTTAGTGCTCAGATCTTTGAGCGGATTTCTACCGCAGGGACAGGTCTTGAGATTTTTTGGTGAAAAGGGACAGGGAATACGTCTGTCAAGCGACGGAGGTGCTTTACAAGCTTCTGTAAATGAATGGTTTCCGCAAGCATACTCGATAGTCCGCATAGTCTTGCACGCAAAAACACCTATCCAGGCTTGTCTGGCCTGATCGTGAGATCTGGCTTGGACCCTGACGTCTTTGCATAAAATGGAATCTTTAGAGGCTGTACCACAATAGCATTTCACATCGGTACGGATAGTTTCTGGGCACTCGCCACAAAATCCCGTATGGCACACCTTTTGGCAGGTATGTTTCCCGCACGGTAGTAAAAGTCCACAGGGCTTTTGACAGCGGTAAGATCCCTGATACTCGGTGGCTTCCGAACAAATAACGTCTTTTTTACGTTTCCCACACAAACACTCAACTTGTACCATTCGCATACATACAGGATGAGGTCCAAGATGGCATGTTTTGGAGCATCCGTGTACGCAAACCGGGGCATCGCAAGTTTGTCCGCAACTATTGGGGTCCAAGGGATTCGGGTCTGGATGGACTGTTTTGCCACACCAGCAGGCGTGTCTATTTTTCAAAGGTACTTCACGACTCTCGAAGTAGCAGTTGGGGCATTTCCAAGTGTTGTTGGCGCTTTTTTGCGTGGATTTGAGTGCCCATTCGCGGATACAATCATAGTCAAATACACGATAGCATTCCGGGCAACCGTACATTCGACACGTATAATCCATCTCAACAGTGCAGATCATACATGTGTAGCTATCGCCTCGAGCGATCTCACGCACTGCCATTTCGTAGTAGGGCTCATCGCCTAAGCTTTCAAGTTCATCTTCATCTTCGTCGCTTATCACAACCGTCTGCTCGATGTCGTCTGGACGAGGGGAACCGGGCAAAGACTTATCAACGAGAACATAGTCGTCATCTAGCAAAGCATCCTCCTGGGTATTCAAGTTCGAACTCATTGGATTTGGAGTTCTTATAGACTACTTCTCTGAGAGGCCATTGCGATGAGCTCTTTTGATCTACAATTCGATATCACTATGCACGGAGGTCGAGATCTGGAATTTCTTCACTTTTTAACAATGCAATCTGGAGCATTTGGAAATGTTTTAGTGTATCGTGGTAGCTTCATCTGATTTTCAGATATTTAATCTGGCTGGTTTGGGTGGGATTTCAAACCTTTCCTTAGCCGTTAGTTTTTCTATCTGATTTTTAATAATTAATGCCAGAATCTCGACATTTAGTTAAATGGAAAAATATTGATGCAATCAGACTTCTTGATCGTCAACTGATCCCGCTCATGCCGCTAATGCTGTCGCTGAACGCAAATCCATCTATATCGGTAGTATTGACTATTTTGATTTGATTCAGAAAGTCGCGTCGGTATAGTATAAAGTGATCTAATAAAGCTACAATGCTCTGCTTCCATATAAACACTCAGATGCAAGGAACTGATGAGCAATCTCTACTTGATATTTTAATTTGAGGCAGACGAATTTGTGTGCTGGGACATTTTCAGCAATAGTTTTTGCGTTGACTCACTGAAAGATCTAAAATCACGAATTTTCGAATTTTTATTCGATAAAATGTGAGTTTCGATTCTTTGTCCAGCTGAAAGCGAATGGTCTTCGAGATGCCGAACAACAACAGAAATCCGTCAAAAAGGTGACATGAATGGAAAAGCGGGTGGCGTAAGAATCACATCATTTTTTCGCGAAGCTGTCGCCATCCACGTGATCGGACAGATGCATTTTAAACAGGTTCAGTAGAGAGGCCTTGGGTTCTTGAGTCCCCATTATCGATTGACTACTTGAAGATTCAGAACAAATAATGCACATTCCAAGCCGATTCCAGGCCCCAGCATTCTGGGAAAAATACTAAACGTCATATACTGAAATCTAGTACCATGAAAATCAGACAGTGGAATCTTTAAACTGCGAAGTCCTAGACTTAAACCTTTATCCACCCATCGTACTCTCCACAGCTCAAGAAAAGATCCCATTTACAAGATTTCCCGGACTTTTGATTTTTCACAACCCGTCTGTCAGACAAAGACAAAGTGATAACATTGCAAAGCGTCAATAGCGTCATTCACGACCTATGAGAGACCCTAGATAGAGCCAACAAACTCTGAGCAGCATTACAGATCTATTCAAAACAGTCTCGAGTCCAATTGTCATTATCTTTCATCTAATTATTGCACTGGTCGCCGTCATACACTCTTCGCGAAAATGCTGGCAACACTATGAAAAAGAACACAGACTAATCCAACTTCTCTTGAATAAACACAGCCTTAAACTCTCTTCCGAATAAACCTACCTCATTCACCACCGCATATCCCGAACCTATCCTTCCACACTTTCTCTTTGAATCTTCTATCCAATCTTCTAGTCGCTACCAAGCCATCTAGTCGAAATATATTAACAAAAATTCCATAGGAAAAGTGAAAAACTAGACGAAGGCATAACTCACCCAGTGAGCATCGTCGGCTGACCAGAAGTCAGAAACGTATTTATGTAGTCACATTTGATGATTTTAGTCGACTATTCTTCTTGCTAGTTTTCCAAATCGTAGCTTGTTTCAGTGTTCACTACCTTTGACTCAGCTCTTCACCCACCAAGACTTTTAGCCATCTTGAAATGTTGAGGACCTCTTTTAGCCAATTGGCCCGTCGCGCCTACTCCAAATCCGCCGAATCGCTCACCATTGGATTGATTCCAGGTGATGGTATCGGGAAAGAAGTTATCCCAGCTGGAAAGCTAGTTCTGGAAAATTTATCCAGCAAACATGGTCTCAAGTTCAACTTTGTCAATCTGCAGGCTGGATGGCAGACGTTCTTGGACACCGGTAAGGCTCTTCCTGATGAGACCATGAGAGTGCTCAAAGAGGAATGTAACGGTGCTCTTTTTGGTGCGGTTCAATCGCCCACCAATAAAGTCGAGGGCTACTCTTCGCCCATCGTGGCCCTCAGAAAACAGCTCGGTCTGTACGCCAACGTTCGTCCTGTGAAGTCTGTTGAGGGCACTAACGACAAGCCTGTGGATATGATCATCGTCAGAGAAAACACAGAAGATCTATATATCAAAACCGAAAGATCCTACATCGATGAGAAGACCGGTACCAGAGTAGCTGAAGCTATCAAGAGAATTTCTGAGACTGCTACCAGGAATATTGCCAACATCGCTTTGGAGATTGCTTTGCAGCGGTACAAGACTAATGGAAAAGCTACTCTGACCGTCACTCACAAATCTAATGTTCTATCACAGAGTGACGGTTTGTTCAGAGAAGTCTGCAGAGAGGTTTACGAGTCCAACAAGGAGAAGTTCGGCGTCGTAAACTACAATGAGCAGATCGTAGACTCTATGGTCTACAGAATGTTCAGAGAACCCGAGTGCTTCGACGTCGTGGTGGCTCCCAACTTGTACGGTGACATTCTGTCCGATGGTGCTGCCGCTTTGGTGGGTTCACTTGGCGTAGTTCCCAGCGCCAACGTCGGCTCCAGCTTCGTGGTCGGAGAACCATGTCATGGTTCTGCTCCAGATATCGCTGGTAAGGGAATTTCTAATCCAATCGCCACAATCAGATCCACTGCTTTGTTGCTAGAGTTCATGGGTCATCCAGAAGCTGCCCAAGAAATTAACAATGCCGTCGAAGCCAACTTGCGTGAACAAGCTATCAAGACCCCAGACTTGGGTGGCAAGTCCACCACGCAGCAAGTGATCGATGATGTTCTATCTAAGATGTAAATTCGGGAGAATTACTTACTTTACATTGTAAACCTATTGTCTGTTTCTTGACAGATGCACATTTGATTTAGAGCCCGTAGCTACCTAACCTTCAATCGCGCTCAAAGCACACGGCAAAGAATCCGATCCCGCCGTCCTCTTTGGGAGAGACTCTTATACAAGCCTCTGCTAGTTCCTTGGCTTTCTCTTCGTCGCGAAACACTTCTTCAAATTCGCTATACAGCCCTCTTCTTGGCCACGTCGGTATGACGCCAGCGCGCTTTCTCACACGCCACCCAGCCTCTTTCACCTTAGGATCGAGCAATAAGTCTATCACAATTCGCTCGTTTTCCTCTGCATGAACAGAACAGGTACTGTAGACCAATTTTTTAGCACTGGGGAATGATAATGCGTAGCGTACGATTTCAAATTGGAACGAGGACAGCTTCTGTAATCTGATTTTGAGATCCTTGTCTGCAATGTCTTCTGGCTCCTCTTCTAACGGCAATGCGGTCGTTTCATCATCTTTTGGCGTCGCGCTTTGTTCTTTATTTTTGTTATGCTGATCGATGGCCTGGCGACCAAAAGTTCCGCTTCCAGAGCAACTGGGATCAACGATAAAGCCAGTGACATTTTGAAATGACGCCGGTTTCGCAATCTTCGTGAAATCTCCCACATGTACTTCAATTCCATTCGAGCAACCGGCGCTCTTGATCATGGTGCGCAAAGTTTTCGCCCTTTCAGGGTCCTTTTCGAATGCATGAACTTTGACGCTGCCTGGTTCTTCGTTTTGGAAAATATGAGCTGCTACATGGGTAGTCTTATTACCGGGTGCAGCACAAGCGTCAATGACAACGTCAGATTTTTGTGGATTCAGAATATGTGCAGGGAAACAAGAAGCCCGGTCTTGTATGATAATTTTGCCCGTTTTATAGAGCTCATGCGAAGTTATTTTGTCGCCTGGATGCACTCCAAAGAGGTTGGGTATAAATTCGTCCTCGTAGATGGTTCCCGGCACAATTTCGGTCCAAGAGCCGACCTTGGTGGGGAATTTTTTGTAGAGCTCGACCAAAACTTCTTTTTCCTTGTGACGTGCGCGAATTGGATTGATCCGGATCCACCTCACCGGTGTGACGTCAGAACTATTGTCATTCAACAGTTGCTTCAGATCGGTGACTTTCAACTTGAGTTTCAGCCGCACCAGCTCACTATTGAGACGAGTCTTGTGCTTCAGAACAAATTCCTTGATTGGGTGTTTGCCCATTTGTATTCTCTTGTTTTTCGAAAACAAAAGATCATGCACCAAGAGTTTGATGGTGGTCTTGTTGAAAGCGGGCTCGCCCTTCTTTTTTGGAATTTCCTTCAAAATCTTAGACCGTTGCAGGATTGTATCGAGAAACTCTCTGTAGAGCCAGCACGAGTGCACGGCGGCATAAATATGTTTGGGATTGGTGTTGAGTTTGAACTTTTTGCATGAATTGAGAACCAAAGTCTGCAACGAACCGGCAACGCGGCCCTGAGACTCGGTTTTTTCTACAAATTCAAGCACATAGGTAGCATCGCGATAGAAGTTCATTGATCAGGAGCCGTGATGGTTGAACAACGAGTTTCGATCGATATTTGTTAAGATACATGCGATGAGCTGCTTGAGCGCATAGTGAAAAAAAAAGCTATATTAATTTGTAGACACGAGAAATAGAAAGTGATAGGAAAATAACGGTTGTGTCATTGAACATAAATATCGATCAACGTTCCAATACTGTCGGCGATTAATTTTGCGGTACTTCTATGGGGTGGAAGAAGGGGGTTTTGCCTCTACTTTTATTAACTTCTCCCTTTCTAAGTTTCTCAAGAGGTTTTATCATCGTTTTCCATCAAAAAAGACGAGCACGACAGTGAAAAATTACCCATCGTTGCATGAAAATTACCCATTGTTGAATAAATAGTGCCATTGACCTACCCGACAACAGAGTCATTTTCAATGGCAAGATCCGTGTATTTCCTTCTAGACAAAGTCTCGAACAATTACCTCAAATTCGTCGCCATTTGCGGATTTTTCACAGCACATCAGAAAACAACCAAGTGAAGAATTAATTTCTCAAAACTACCAGAATCTGAATACTATCTTCGAACAACGTCCACCCATTATCTTCTATTCTATTCACGCCCTTGAGCTTTGGCAAATCCCAATCAGTCGCCCTCTGACCGATCTTCTCCTCGAGCATCTACCCAACCCTCACCTCATTTCTCTACTCGGTCTCTTCAAAGTTGACGTTTTTCAATAATTAGACATCTTATATATATACGCATGAGATCGATACGAATTCGAGAAGCCAAATCTACCGTTTGATAAACTCGACATTGAAAGGTAAACAACACTTTAACGGCCTGTGCTGTTCTAGTTTTATTCTGAACTGGTAACTCTTTCTGCAATGACCGACGTTGTAAAACAAGAGCCGGCTCCGATGGACCGTCTGGCTCTCAAAAGAACTTTAAATGATGATGTCGAAGATCATGACGATCTAAAGAAATCCGAGAGCACCAAGCGGCCGGTGATTGTTCCCGGTTGCAAACCAGATCTGCGATACCCGCTCTTGAAAACAGGACTGTGTTACGATGTTCGTATGCGTTATCACGCTAAAATCTTCACATCATATTTCGAATATATCGACCCACATCCAGAAGATCCCAGACGTATTTACAGAGTCTACAAAATTCTGGTGGAAAACGGATTGGTGTACGATCCTACGCTGAGCGGAATCGATAACATCGGAGACTTTATGTTGAAAATACCAGTGCGCGAGGCAACAGAGTCCGAAATTCTGCAAGTGCACACCAAAGAGCATTTGGATTTTCTGTCACGAACGCCGCAAATGACCAGGGACCAGCTCATGAAAGAAACAGAAAAGGGAGACTCTGTGTATTTCAATAACGACTCGTTCATGAGCGCCAAATTGTCATGCGGAGGTGCAATCGAAGCTTGCAAAGCCGTCGTGGAGGGACGTGTAAAAAATGCATTGGCCGTAGTGAGGCCTCCGGGACATCATGCAGAGCCTGAAATGGCAGGTGGATTCTGTCTGTTTAGCAACGTGGCCGTCGCTGCTCAAAATATGCTAAAAAGCTACCCAGAAAGTGTTCGAAAAATACTGGTCATAGACTGGGACGTTCATCACGGAAATGGAACGCAAAAGACCTTTTACGGTGACGATAGAGTGCTATACATTTCCATTCATAGACAGGAGCTCGGAAAATACTACCCGGGAACATTGCATGGTAATTCTGACAGAGTTGGCGACGGGAAAGGCGAAGGTTTCAACTGTAATATACCGTGGCCCTGTGGCGCTTTTGGGGATGCCGACTATATGTGGGCATTTGAGCAGGTTATCATGCCCATGAGCCGTGAATTCCAGCCCGATCTAGTAATTATATCGTCCGGTTTCGACGCTGCCGATGGTGACACAATTGGCCAATGTCACGTAACACCAAGCTGTTATGGACAAATGACGCACATGCTCAAATCTCTTGCTAGAGGTAATCTTTGTGTTGTGCTCGAAGGTGGGTATAGCTTGGATTCCATCGCTAAGAGTGCATTGGCAGTTGCCAAAGTCTTGATTGGCGAGCCTCCTGACGAGCTGCCTGAAGTTAAACAACCCAGACCTGAAGCACTTGAGGTTATTGATTCCGTTATAAGAATCCAGTCAAAGTACTGGAAATGCTTTAAGGGAACACATGCAAATGACGGGTGCTCATTCCAAGAAAAGGTCACCGAAACGATTATCAACAAAAATTTCCCGCTTCAAAGAGCAATTCGTCAGCAGCAAATTCAGCTCCTCAAGAACGAGTATAGCTTTGCCACTTTGCCACTAACTAACCTGGGGCTGCCAGAGGACACAGCCATGTTATCTCCTAACATTTATGATGCACACGCAATTTTGGTGTGTGTACATGATACCCCGGAAATATGGGCTCAACGCAGCCGTCTCACAGGTAACATCGATCCCTCAACTTCAATAATCGTGGACACCACAGTTGATGTGATAAAATGGGGCATAGAGAGGAAGTATGGGATAATGGACATTAATATACCTCAATCTCTACAGGAGCAAGATAACTACTCTGCCGTTACAACAGCTCAAGAACTGCTCGTCTTTATTTGGGACAATTACTTGAAGTTCTTTCCAGCGCTCGATAAAGTAGCCTTCATTGGAATTGGAGACGCCTACAGTGGCGCTGTTCATCTTCTGGGACATAGAGACACTAGGAACATTGTGAAATGTGCTATTTCATTCATTGATCGGAAACCCTTGAGGCCCTTGATACCTTTAGTGGATGAGACTCTGGCGGATTGGTATTACAAAAACTCTTTGGTTTTTGCAAGCAATGAGAATGCGTGCTGGGGAAGTGATGGCAACGATAGTAAAAAGCCTAGAAAGAAGTTTGGGCGGGTGCTGAGATGCGACTCTGATGGTCTTAATAAAAATTTTGAAGAAAGATTTGATGAGGCGACAGATTTCATTCTGGACGCTTTTGAAGAATGGAGCGACAGTGACTAGACTTAGCGTATCTATACCTGTATGATATGTAAGTATCACGAAACTGTATTATTACGACTTGCGTAGCGAAATTCTATGCAGCACTCGGAAATCGCGTTTTAAAGTCTTTTTCAAGCTCTTCAAGCTCGAGAAGATTCCACTGTTCTTTATCATCAGCAGCAGCACCTTGTGGAGACAATTTGTCTGCTCTGAGATGAAGCGGCTTTGCTGGTCTTTTCGGCTTGGGATGTGTTGATTTGAGCGGAGGTTTCTTCTTTTCGGGTGAAATTCTGGTAACTACCACACTTGAGTGTCTGTTTCTGTCTTCGGGCGATAAAACTTTTGGAGTTGAAGCATTGGAGTCACCAAAATTTCGAAGTAAAGTTTCGTTGGTAAGCTGCGATGAAAGCTTTGTTTCTTCGGTGGCAGTTATTTCGCCATAGCCATGAGCGGTTTTAAGCACATGGGAATCCTCGGAATTTTTGAGAAGATCCTGGACCCGCTTTTGTATGGACAAACGGGACTCGTTCTCATGCCCAACTTTCACCGGTGAGCGTGATCTATAATAGTCTTTTGCAGGCATATCGCCGTCGTCTAACTGGTCGAGATCTGAGATGATCGATGCACTACTGCTGCTTCTGGAGTGAGATCGGCGAATCGCGAATTGTTCTTCTTCTATGGATTCCGAAGAAGAAATGCGCGACCTTTGTCCATTAGACGCATTTACTAAAGATATTTCACTCGTATTCCATTTACTGGTTCGATCGTCTTTGATACTGCCTGCTCTGGATATACCACGGCGAAGCGTGGCAAAGGACGACTTGACGCTTTCTCCCGTGTTTTGCCTAGACTTTATAGGTGATATCGATCTCCGTTCGCCAGTAAACACCTTTTTGAGCTTATGGCCTAGCCTTTTTCCAATGCTGTCTCCGGTGTGATGGCTCTCCAAAGCATCAGATGATGACAACTGCCTTGAGACGGAGCTTCGAAGATCAGGGCTTACTCCCAAACCGTTGTCATTTTGCGTACGAGTGGAAGAATAAGTTGAATACATTTCCAAACTCGTAGGGTTAGCACTGACAATTTTCGATATATCACCTCGCCCACCTAGGGCAGGACTCGCCGATCTTCTCGACATCAAAATATTTGCATCCGTAGAAGTTTTACCGTGGATCATTGTGGGCTTATGACCTGCTGTGGCAACGACAGGAAGCTTTGCACTTTTGTCATTAACAAGTTTTGACTTGTCGATAGCCATGAAAGGATCAGCAAGTCTACTCGGCTGCAATATATGGCTTCCTTGTGACCTAATTTGGGGCTGATATAACATACCATTAGTCGCTCCGTTGGTGAAAGACTTCCAAGAGTTCAAACCAGCAACCGGCTGATGCGTAGTAATGCTTTGCGTCATATCGATGTTGGGTTGTGAACCGATATGATGTACAGGAATAGGTGAGCGTGATTTTGGCTCTTGGTGTTGTTGCATTGACCTGAGAAGATAGAAGTTGCCAAGAGGACAAGGTACATTCCTTATGCGAGAGACTTCTTCGAGAACTTGACAGACATTGGGTCTCATTGTTGGATTTTCGGTCAGCATCACGCTTATCAGATGTTTGAGTTTATCACTGTATTGGGGGTATGCAGGAAACTGGAACCGGGAATGCAAAATGGCGGCTTCGCCAACTTTTTCGAATGGAGTTGTGTAGTAACAAAGCTTGTAGAGAAAGACACCTAGAGCCCAAATGTCAGATTTCTCATTGATAGGATAGCCTCTGTAAAGATCAATCATTTCTGGAGATCGATACTGTGCCGTGGTGTTTTTCAAGATGTCGTGTTGGACATAGTTGAATTCTTGACCATTTTTGGGGGGTCTTATGATACCGCACACAGAACCAAAGTCGCAAACTTTGAAAGTACCATCTCCAGCGATCAGAACGTTTTCGATTTTGATGTCTCTGTGGACTAGAGGAGGCAAAAGCGCATGCATTGCTGCAATGCCTTGAGTTACGTCACTCATGATTTTTAGCACCTCAGCTTCTTGAAAACGATTCTGCAGTCTTGTGTTCATGAAATCTATTAGTCCGCCGCCTGGACAAAGCTCCATCAACAGGAAAACTTCGTAGGAGCCAGTTGTGTCTCCGGATTTTGCGGCGTGTGAGTCGATATACGAAACTACGTGTTTGTTACCACGAAGAAGTTTCATGGCATCGACTTCTGCTCGCAGTACATTGAGACTGGGTTTGTCGGGTACCAAGACTCTTTTCAAACAAGCCACATTGGTTGAGCCATTGGGATCTGCTGGTGATATTTCTGCTGAATAGATATGAGCAAAGCCACCGCTGGCCAGATACTTGATGATTCGCGCTTTGTGAGATCCAACCGTCAGCGCAGTCCCCGGGGGATAAATATCGGGAAGCCGATTATTCATTTCATGAAGCTCTGTCTTTTGTTTTGGGCGCACTCAGATCGGAACTTCCAGAATTTTTGGGCAGTTCAGTTTTGTCCTAGGGAACGCTAAAGCGAGATTTCAAGGTGGGCTGTTGGGGACCAAAACGATTTGGAATCAAAAGCAGTTCTTGCGGTGAGAACTCAAGCAAGCACGAACGCGAAGACGAGTTCAATGACCTATGAAATATCGAATTGCGAAAGGGGCCGTTGTTCGAGATACAGGTATTCCATTTATTCATTCAATTATTAGTTGTGAAAGGGATCACGTGACCCACGACACGAATTCAAAAGGTTTCTTAGTTGAACATCAAAGTAAGGTCAAAGTCCGAGTTTTGGGCTTCAAAGAGGTTCATTCCAAACATTTCTGGTATTCTCAATTTTAAGAATGTTTGAAAACGTTTTATTTTCGATCCGTCTCGTTCTTCCTAGAAATTTTCTGGAATAATTTGGATAACGACATGCTTGGGCTTCAAGCCAGACTTGAACGAAACACTTTTGTTTATATCGAAACGAATTTTCCATAACAGCTTTGATGCCAAACCACATACAGGTTCGTGCATTCGTGCATTCGTGTATGCATTTTATAGACGTAATGCTAAACAATACCTAATAACCTCATAAGGACACGATTTTGAAGGTAAAAAAAAGCCTTCACCGCTGGAAATACTAATGCTCAATCACAAATCCAAACTCAGATACAGGCCTACTCTAATATTCAACTCTCTGTTTTATCAAGACGAAATTTGGCGATTTTATAGTTCTTGTTGAAATTAGCTTTTATAGATCTAATAGTCAATTATTTCAAATATTAACTAAAGTAAACCCTACTCATCGAATTCAAAAGTTTGAGTCCGAAAAGCACGCTTGAAGGCTCCATTGATCTGCGTTTAAGAGTTCAACGCCAGCTTGCGATACAAGCTGTACTTTTGGAACTATAAAAAGCTGGTCGTCCAAGCAAGAAACGGATAATAATTGGGGCAGAAAGACTAGATATATATACATATACATATAACCATACCGATGTCATATTCCAAGTTAAGTACGATCTCTTTTGGGGCCGACAATTGGTGTTTGGGTTTGCAGCCCATCTACAACCGTGGACTATTGACAGCACTAAGCAACGGGTGTATACAGATCATTGACTGGAACCGTAACGATGTTCTGGAGAAAATTCAAGCACATGAGACGCCCATAAATGACATGAAGCTCATAAATAGCGACACCAGTAATGCGACTTTGGTGGCCACCGCAGCGGAGGATGCAGTTAAGGTGTTCGATTTGAGAAGCCGGGATTCGGTAGCGACCCTTAAAAATGAAAAATCCGCTCCGTTTCTGTCGCTAGACTCAAGACATGGATTCTTAGCCTGTGGAACGGAATTGAGCGGAGTGGATGCAGTGCTGCAACTCTACGACGTGAGAAAATGGGGGTCACCGTTTCGGTCTTTTGTGGACTCCCACCATGACGATATCACGACAATCAAGTTCCACCCTAGCGATCGCAACGTGCTACTGAGCGGTGCCACAGACGGCTACGTTAACATTTACGATTTGACACAGGATGACGAAGAAGATGCATTGCACCAGGTAATCAACTTCGCGTCCATCCACTCGAGCGGGTGGTGCTCTCCAAAACGGATCTACACATTGTCGCACATGGAGACCTTTGGAATCCACGAGCTGAACGACAAACAAGAGGAATCCAGAGAACCCAAACCTGTAGAATTTGGAGATGTCAGAAAACCTTGGGATTGCTCCTACGTGGTCGACGTCTACCCCGGATTCATTGCGACCGGGAAAAGTGACGACGGACAAGGTCGTGGCGAGCTCAAGTTGATCCCGTTTCAAAACGAAAAGGTCCAGTTGGACGCTGCGGTGACCATCCCACAGGCCCACGGCGACGAGGTCGTCAGAGACGTGCTTGTTCCCGCTTCGAATCAACAATTATTGTATTCCTGCGGTGAAGACGGTCACGTGAACGTTTGGAAATCCAGTTTTGAAGGTATGAGCGTACCCTCGGAATTCTGGTCATATTCTGATCCTATTGACGTATTCCAAGATGATTTACCGGTGGTTGAAATGGGCGATATGGAGTCAGAAACCTCTGAAAAGACCCCAGATCCTGTTGAGACGAAAACTAGTCGGAAAAGTGACGAAAAAAAGAGAGAAAAGAGCTCCAAAAGATCTACCAAATCCGCATCCAGAGATCACAGATTCCAGCCATACTAGACGTTTGATACAACAGACACTAATTCGCGAATGACCTTGATAGTTATGCGTAAATTCACGACAGTCACGTGATTCGAGCCATAAATGAACTAGATGCTCAATTTTCAATTTAGTCAACTTCAGAGAAAATCATACAAATATCATCTATCTGAGATGAGCATCGCGGTCTATTTCAGCAACAGTGTGTGTCACACACTAACTTATCTAACCTCACATCTTAAGACCGTGGCAGCCTTAATTCCAAAACAATGAGTAGTGTTGTCAACAAGAGCGGGACACGTTTTGCCCCGAAGATCAAACAACGCCGGGCTGTTGTAGCAGCTCCAGAGAAAGAACCAGTGACGAGCAATAATGAAACTTCTAAAGAACCCGAAAAAGACAATTCAGGACTGTCAGAGACTGCCAAATCGACACAGACCACACTAACGGAGGATATGGATCCTTTGAGTCAGAGCACTCAAAAGGTTGTGGGCCCGGAGGGAGAAACTAGTGGTTCTGGTAACTCTGCCTTAATCGACCAAAGGAGAAGATCCAGCAGGCTGGATTCTTTGAGTAGTGCCAGCGCAGTTTTCAAGAGTGGGTTTATGGAACCAGCTTCCGGTTCTGGGCTATCAAGAGAATCTGCGAAAAACCGTCGATTGTCGAACATTAGTGGACCACAGGCTAAGGGCAAGAAAAAACGAGCAAGTAGCATATCTGAATCGGATTCTTCCCTCCAGGCCATTAAGAAAAGACGCATGTCTTCCAGGTCGTCCATATCTCGCAAAACGGGGTCAGCCCAGCGGATAAGCATCTTGTCACAGCCCAACGGATCCGAAGACCATGCGGGAGCGACTGAGAAAGATGCTCTGAAAAGTGAGGGTTCTGAGGATCTTTTTCAGCGCACAGATAGACTTTACGAGAAATACACAATCGCAACCGCTGCAGAAATACCGAAAAATATTGCCGACAATGATTCTTCTCGATATCTGTTGGATGAGGACAATTTTACCATTGCAGACCTGTGCAAACCCAATCTGCCAATCGGGGAAACTTCAGACAATTTCCAAAGAGCTCAAGATGCTTTGAAGGCCAAACAGCAAAACAGACTGAAAAGGAGAGCCATGCGGTTGAAAGCGCGTGAAAATTTCAGGCCATTGAATGAACTTAATAAGGAAGATGCTGAAAAACTGCTCCAAGAGCGGAAAAAAGCCGCCGAGGAGATAATGAACGCCGAGATTCCCGAGCCAGATAGAGGGCACAACGCAATTCAGCTTCGCATCAATCAGGACGGTACTTTCGCAGTCGATGAAGAGTCTACTGTAGTGGATCGTCACAAAAGGGCCACTCTGGAACATGCCCACAAACTGCGCATGGATGAAAACCCTTTCGCTAATCTCTTTAACTCCGCCACTTATGGGCGTCAGCAATATACCGATCCCTGGACTGTCGACGAGCTTTTAAGATTCTATAAAGCGCTCTCCATGTGGGGGACGGATTTCAATTTGATAGCCCAGATGTTTCCTTACCGGACAAGACGTCAGATCAAGGCCAAGTTTGTCAACGAGGAGAAGAAGAATCCTGTTATGATTGAGCTTGCGCTGCGTGCGAAGTTGCCACCAGATTTTGATCATTATTGCACAGAAATTCGCAAAGAGCTGGTCTCACTAGAAGACTTCAACAGTAAATTCCAGGATCTCCAGAAGGACCACGAGAAGCATCTTCTCGAAATTGAAGTTTCGAAGCAGAGTGCAAAGGAGGAAGACTTACAGACCCAAAAGGTTAAAGAGATGGAAAGCGTAAACAAGAAGACCTCAGGCGGTCTCAGACGCGACCAATTGAATGCTTACAGAAAAACTGAGGTCGTCCTGGGGACAATTGATCAGATGAAAAGGCAGAGGGCACAGGAGCCCGAAGAAGAGGCAGACTAATTGAATACTCTAAGTAGGATTTCTAAAGACAAAAAAACGCAATACTGGTTTCATTTCAGCAGTCAAACGCAGCCCGTTCTAATCTTATCATTCCGAACAGCAATTGATGGTGGTATTATGTACATATATAAATGTATATATATGTTATTATGTCTAAAACCTAACGTCGAACAACGAGTTTTGAAGCAGAAAAAGCTGATTTTACCCCATGGCATGCATCGTAACTACGAGCGGCAACGACGAGGGCTCTTATAGAAGATACACAGCAACAACTGAACGCTATTATCGCACCTGTTTGATAAATTTGAGTGTTTTCGCTGTAGCTAATATTATATGCTTTCACTATACAGATAGCTATCTGAATTTGACAACGTACAAGAAAATCGCGATCAAAGCTGCATTCTTTGTAGCCCTGCTGTTTTTGATTCGTGATCCGACCATTGAGACGTTGCAGGTTTTCAGAGGTGCAGGCGTTCAAGTCAGTACCCTGCAAGGATGTATATTGTTCCCGAAGATTTTGAACCGAAAATGGTTTGAACACTCTCAATTCATGCCCAAGGACATTGTAATGGATATTATTATCAACGAGGGGTTTACCAAGGGATTTCAAGTCATCTTTTACCTAGTCATTCTCAAAGACTCCGCTGATCTACAATTGGTCTTTCCAGTATGTTAAACAACTCTGATAAAGAAGTTCTTAGACTTTTAAGACAAAAAAGACCAGGGAAAATACTAACCAATTCTAAAGAAAACCAGACCAAAGCTGATAGATCTACAACATGTCTACAACGACTCCAGAAGCTGCTTGAATGGATGAACGGTCAACTCATCGAGTAGAGCCATAACTAATGACGAAGATGCCATAATAACATTTAATAAAATAAGCGATCAATGCGATGAGATGAGATGAGATGAGATGAGATGAGATGAGATTCACATTTGGTTTACCAACTATAAACAGGTGGATCTCGTTTGACTGAGATCTTGGTTAGCTACTGAGATATCTCTTTCGAAATAATGGGTCGAAAACTGAAAGGAAAGGCCAGTTCCAAGGGTTTGAAAGGAGCTCTGCTTCGACACCAGATTCACGAACAAGCACAGAAGAAGGTTAAATCCAAAGCAGATCATTCTCTTCACAAACACAAACCAACAAAAGCAAGTTTGGAGCAGCGTGAATTGCAACGGGAAACAGCTAGCAAAATAATCCCTTTTGGTCCAAATAGCACCCTTTTACTAGTTGGTGAAGGTGATTTTTCGTTTGCCAGATCGATTGTGTCTCAAAACTACGTCAAGCCGGAAAACTTGCTGGTGACGAGTTTCGACAACTCCCCCACAGAACTGAAGCTGAAGTACCCCAAAAGCTTCGAAGACAACTACGACTTTTTGAAGCAAAATGATGTTCAAGTCTTCTTTAGAATCGACGCAACAAATCTCATAAAGTCGTTCAAGTTCAGCAGAAAAACCACCTGGTCGAAAATAGCCGGTCCTGAATGGGCAACCAAGCCACTCGAGGGTATTTTGTTCAATTTTCCACACACGGGGAAGGGCATCAAGGACCAAGATAAAAACATACGAGACCACCAGGAGCTTGTTTTGGGTTATTTTCAAAGTTGCAAGCAGTTCTTCAAAGCTGTAAATCAGACTGCGTTAAACGGGTCGGCTCTGAACTATTCTCAGGGATACACGATCAAGCACGATGCTGCAACAAACAAAGTGTCGAGTGAAGGGTACGGCAAGGTTTACCTCTCCGTATTCACGGGCGAACCTTATGATTCCTGGCAGATCAAAATCCTGGCCAGGACAGCAGGGTGGAAGGTAGAGCGGTCCGGCAACTTCCAGTGGGCGAATTATCCCGAATATTCTCATAGACGCACGAATAGTGAACAGGATACAACAAAGCCTGCAGCGGAAAGAGAGGCTCGAATGTATGTTTTTGAGATTTTCGATAAACATTCAAAGGCCTCAAAGAAGCAAAATGATTCCGACAGCGATGAAGATTAATATTACGTTTGCAATTGCATGCCTCATGTCGGGTACATAGTAACAAAATCCTTTTCATAATAGATCTCTCGATCAACTGGATCAACCACTTGGTTGGGTTCCAAATTGTAAAGCTTCCTGCTAACAAGCTTGGCCGCCAGCAGCTTCAGCTTCTTCGAATCGTAGATGTTCCCGTTTGGAAGCATGACAGGATTTTCGAAAAGGTTGGATTGTATATGGTGGGCGTAGGGCAAATCTTTGGTCAGAGGTGCGAACTCTGGACTGCATACTGGGCATTTAGAGTGATTCAACTCACTGCTGAAAAAATTGTGTAGTTCTTCGTCGCCTTTAGCAGGTGGGTAATTTTCTTGTAAACAGCTTTTAGTCTTGAGCGTTGATATTCCCAAAGAAAGATAGATCAGCAACGGATCGTGTTGGGATATTCCGTACATTGAATAAAATTCTTGTAAAAAAAGTCTTTTTAAGACGTTCCATCGCTCGTCACTTAGAACTCGAGTGTAGCGAACAAATTCCCCACTGGCTGAAAATTTGGACCTGGTGTTGTTTTCGAACGTCGCATTGCCCGAGACCGATTCTCTTGGCGGTACTTTCCCGAAAAAGTATTGAAAAAACCCGAGTTTGGTCTTCATGTGGGAAGCGTCACTTTGGGCTTCTTTCTGTTGCAATCCTTGCTCTTTGAAGCTTTTAATGAACACCAGGAGACCCGAGGCAAGTTGCAGCTCGTCGAAATTCGTGTTTATGAATTTTATGAGATGATTTTGGAAGCATCCGATGGCCCCCGGATAGTCTCGAATCTTCACAAGTTCAATGTACTCTTGGAGCCGAGTTTCGAACTCCAGCGCAGACGATCTCTTGGTCAAGTAAGTCTGATTTTCTCTGATCCAGTTCACCAGCAAAGTCAGGTCATGACCCGCATCTAAACTTTTCGAAATCTGGTTAGCGGTGACCAAGATATCCCAGTCTAGATGTTTTTCTAGTCCTTGAGACCGAAGAAATTGGACACCTGCATTCACAGGTGGAGGCGATGTTGTTGGTGACGAAATTTTCCGTTTGAGTCGCAAACTCGTTCCAGAACTTCCTCCGGCCAATTCTTGGTCACAAACGTTATTGTTTCTTACCAGGTAATCACCTATGAGCAGGTTTGTATAGACCTGGTACCAGGAAATGAGGCCTTCCCGATTGCCATTTTTTTTCAATTCTTCGAGCTCCTTGAAATAATTGAAGCGGTATTCGATCCTTTTCAAAAGCTCGCACTCTATGTTCACTCTTTTGTCCAGTTTCCGTTCCAGTAGTTCCACTGCTTTGATAATGTCATTGAGTTTGTTGATGGACAGGTGAGGATCGTGGCCTGCCACGATTGAATTGAGATCCTTGAAAAGCACTTCTAGTCGCATACTCTCACGTTCCACCAGTTTTTGAACCTTTTTAACATTATTTTTCAAAAGTTCATTCGGTATATGGAAAGACTGCTCATTGAGTTTGAGATGGAAATCGACATTGGGTTCGTTCAAAAGCGTCATAATGGTAAGGGTCAGTTGTTTTCACGCTCAAGCTTGTCTCAATTGAGATACATGAATAAACGTTCTAGATCCTCTAGATGTGTAGGATTTGGAACGGGCCAGGATATGCTGTTTGAGAAGGACAAGAAGGATGAGATCATATTCCTTTGACATCTTAAAGTCGCCCTTATAATTGAATATAATATATTATGGAATTTTGATGTCACGTGACAGAGTCGATGGACAAGGTCGCTATCTAAACTCGACTCAGATCTCAAGACAACAACTTTGAATACATGGAGGTAAGTGTTTCAATTATATGTTACTATTTATCCTGTTGCAACGTCGAAATTTAATACAGGGTACTCCCGGTTGAAAAGCCCATCAATAAATTTGCGTTGTGTGCTCCTTGACTGTTTGAAAAGATGTGATAGAAGATTCTTTCTTTGAACTAAAGAGCCTTCAATTTTTCAATGACGGCTTCGGTGAACGCGGTGGTAGAAGCAGAACCACCAATGTCCTTGGTGGTGGACTTGCCGTCAGCAATAACGTCGTAAGTGGCCTTGGAAATACGGTCAGCGTAGGCGTTTAGACCTAGATGTCTCAATAGCAAAGCGGACGACAAGATCATGGCGGTAGGGTTGGCGACGTTCTGACCCTCGATGTCTAGACCAACGTGTCTGGAACCAGGTTCGAAGACAGCGTACTCTCTGCCAAAGTTGGCACCTGGGACCAGACCGGGACCACCGATAAGAGCAGCACCGATGTTTCCTAGAATAGAACCGTACAAGTTGGGGGTGACAAGAACATCGAATTGCTGAGGCTTGGCGGCGGCCTGCATGGAGGCGTTGTCGACAATGATGTTTTTCACTTCGACTTCAGGGTATTCCTTGGCTCCAACCTCGTTGATGCAGTTTCTGAACAAACCGTCACCTAGCTTCATAATGTTGGCCTTGTGGACCGCAGTGACGGACTTTCTGTTGTTCTTGAGGGCAAAGTCGAATGCAAAACGGCCAATACGTTCGGATTTGGCCTTGGTCATGATTTTGAGCGATTCGACAACACCTGGCACGGACTCGTGTTCTAGACCGGAATACTCACCTTCGGTGTTTTCTCTGATCACCACAAGGTCCACGCCGGAATGGCGGGTTTTCACACCGGGAACGCTCTTGAATAGCGCCACGTTGGCGAAAATGTCTAGCTGCTTACGGAACGCAACGTTTAGAGATCCGTGGCCCGTTTGGTCCACGGGTGTGTGCCAGATACCCTTCAAACCCACCTTGTTTCTCTTGAGGGACTCCACTGCCGTTTGCACACCTTCCTGGCTCTCCAAGCCGGACACCTCCACGGTTTCCCAGTCCACTGGTACGTTTTCAGCTTTGAAAATCGACACCACGGAGTCTGTCACTTCTTTACCCACACCGTCTCCTGGGATCAAAGTCACCGTGTAGCGACCCCCGTACTTCTTGGGCAGCAATTGCTCGGCGGCCACGCTTGCCAGACTTCTTTTAGACACGTTAAAGCTGTTTTTGAACATTATTGATCCTATTTTCTGGTTCTGAATTTTTTGAATTATCGATACGATATGGGACTTCTTCGAACTTTATCCTAGTAACGCGATCGAAAAATTGACACCGTTTGTGTGCTTCTTTGCTGTTATAGCGAAAACAAACTACCAGTAGTCTGTGTGAGTCTTGTGTATGTCCGAAAACCGATGTTTTAAACTCAAAGTTTTGATGTTGTTTTCGATGAATTTGGTCTAGCTCTTATATAGATCAGTGACAAGGTCATGGGAAGGAATTGTAGGATGTGGAAATTGGAAAGTTCGGATCCGACTCGCGTTCGTAGATAGTGTGTGCGATTTTTTTGACGAAATCGAATTTCGATATCGAGAAATTGAGAGCGTGATCATGAGCTGAGTTCTGTTGTTCTGCGTTGTTTTGAAGGCTAATGACATTTTGTGTGATTTCCGAGGAGTTTGGAGCTTTAGATTCTGACCCTGCTAGAAAAATCTGAAAAAAAAAAATTATTGAGGGAAGAAAGGGTCCAAGAATGGAAACAGATTGAAATGTATAGATTGGGATAGTCTGAATCTGTGTTGATTGCATAAATCTGCGCGGAAAAGGCCTTCTTTTTAGTCGTGACATAGCCCTTGAAGAAGAATTATCGAAAACGTATCACTATTCACGAATGCGTCACCTACGTTGTATTATGGATTTTAAGCATGGTGAACAAAGTAAATTTCCAATCCTTGCCCCACAAGCTAAAAGCAGCATCTAAATCTGTGATCTAGATGCCTTTTCAACAATTTTGTCATTACGGAGACTCAATTCGAACAATATGAGAAGCTCGATCCGACCCCGGAATCTCTGCGAAAAGCACATGCTGCAAGAGATATTTTTTTGAAACTTACGCTTCGAGCTTACACCTCCAGCTTATACAAACCAAATAGCTCCGAATTTAGTCAATTTTCTCACTGTAATTGACTCTTAATCATCAAAAAACTGCTCCTTTTCTGCGTGTTTTTTTTTACTGTCGCTGCTGATTTACTATACTGCCTATAGTCATCAGCTTTCTGTATAGTAAAGTGTAATATATGAAAAAAAGCGTCGATTCTTTAAGCTCATCTCTCATCATCGACCAGAACACACAGGCTTAAACCATAAATAACAGTTCTCAATTAGACCACCATGTCATCCAGTCAAATTCTGCCCACCTACAAACAACTCATTAGATCTTTGGTGAAGTCTAGCAAACGTTCCAGAATCACTCAAATAAAAGAGAACAACAAAAAGCAGATCGCACTCTTAACTTACAAGAAGATCGGACTCGTGAGACAGCAAGCCTCCAATGGTGCCACCACCAAAAAACCCGATATCATTCGCGAGCTTCACGAATTGACTAAAAAAATTGAAGAGCTCAAATCCAGTGACCCAAATAGTCTCAAAACTTTGCATTTTTACGACAATTCCAGCCGTCTCAGGCAAATCATTTTCCAAGATCTTTCCACAAATGAGACGGCCCTTGCCAAGAGACTACAGCACTTACGTGACCTTTCAGGCTTCGTTAAGAATCAATTAGAATATGAACAACTTGTTGAAAGATACAATCCTGGGTTGAAAATGGACCAAGAAGAAAAAGTCAAGAGAACAGCAGCGAAAGTAGGCTTGCAAGTTCCTGAGCTGTAATAACGCAAAATCAGACCAAAAATTTGAAACATGAAGGCTTTAAAAGACCCTGTCAACCTCACAGTGAGAAAGATTTTAAAAGTTCTCTTTAGAATATCACATCCCCCTCACTGTTGAGCTTCTGGAGCACCTGTGCACGCCAGCGGCATGAGCTCCAGAAGGCACCGTAAGACCATGTCAGATGTCTCGCACCTTGGAGATAACCAGTATATTTGTTCAACTGTTCCGACATTTCACCGTCTGCGCTCACATGCTCTCTGACCTTGTCTAAAAACGAGTCTCCCAAAGTAAATAGCGAGACCATAGTTTGTTTGAAAGCGGGTGATCCATACGGTATGACCAATTGCCATTCGGAAGAAGAGTCCTTCGAAGTTAAGTCGATCTTGTCAAAAATGCGACTCCAAAATTCAGATTTCCATCCGTCCATAGGAATCACCAAGTCCTTTTCCAAAGCGTAGTAACGCCATATAACCTTGTAAAAAACTTCAGCTGCAGCCGATGTTGCCAAGAACCAAGGATTGCCTTCAGAGGTACCAACTCCGTCATAGACGTCTTCGGGATATCTCCCGAGTGCCACACCTAGATTGACATTCGCTCTTTGGTGATTGACGGGATACAGTATTTCCATCTGCTTGACAAGCCCATGCAAAGAGTTCAAGATGCCACTGTCTTCAACATCAAAAGGGACGATGCCGGCCGACGCGGACGTCCCACGGTCGTCATGTGTCAATATCGACCCAATCAAAACTGCAATATCAAGACCCGATCTTTTTCCCAAGATGCCGGGTGTTTCAATGATGTAGTTTTTATTGGCATTGATGAATCCACCGCCCTCCAGAAGAAAACTTAGTATGTCGTTGAGATTGTTTTGCAGAGTTGCCGAGAATGGACTGGACTTATCATCAAAGTCTGGTTGCACATTGACCAAGTAGTTCAATCCCAGTTTCAGGGCTTTTAACTGGGTCAAGGTGGTAAAGAAATGCTGGCCATTGACCTCCTCCCATAGATCAAAACTATCTGATTTCCAATTCGTTGTCACGAATTCCAGATCCGGCTTGATGACCTTGTCGTACAAGTCCTTGTCGTTGGCGAATACCAATTGCAGGTTGCTGTTGGTAGCGTCTTGGTATAGTTTGATGGCTTTTTCAATATTGAGATCCAAGTCGTGCAAAACCTGTAGGAAATTGAAAGTGGTGATTACCCTTAGCGGAGGTCCATCGTTTTGGGGTCGACCCCAGTTACCTGTGAATGGTTTGCTGTTCACTAACCATTTAGGCTCCCCTAGTCCTTTAAAATCAGGATTCAGAGATCCCGATGGGTTATCTGTTCTTTGCAGCACAAATGTGTTATTCAGGTACTTGAGCACAGTGCCGACGAGAGTATAATTAAGGCCAGAGTGTGAATCCTGAGTGTCGTCCCAGACCTTGTTAACCACTGTGTTGACGGTTATTGCTCCGTCTCTGATCCAGTGGTAAAAATAGTCAGGCGATTGCTTGGAGGGTGATGCGATGACAGCACCTTCTGCTACTTGATCTGTTGTGTGCAATTGGTTCAGATTGGTGTCTCCGATGTTGGCTAGCACCCTTTCGAAGCTGATCTTGGATTGTTGCCGAAGCCATTCGTTGAAGTCTTCTCGGGCCACTGTGTGTGGGATCGAGGGTTTGAGTTGAATGCGGTGCTGGTAGTACGACGAGCCAGGATTTCCTGTTGGGGAGGTCTGCTGTTTACCGTAGAAATCCACAATTGTGACGTTGTGAGTTGTTGGAGTTGTAAACGGCAGACCGGGGCCGAAATATTGACTACCTGCTGTCCAATTATTTGTCCAGGAAGAGGAATCGCATACAGACCAGAGCACGAAACTGGCACAAAAAGTGAGCAAAATGCTTTTGGTCCATTTCTTGCAGGATTCGTGCGGTAACGATTGATAGCCTTGTTCCTTACCCATCATTACTTGTCGGTGCAGTTTATCTACTTATATCTACAAAGTACTGAATATATGATTAAATTGCACTATTCTTGGAAGATTCGATCTAGCTTGAACAGAAGATCGACAACTTTATCAACCACTTATACTCAGATACATATATAGACAATAAATACTGGTGTACAATTTTTACACGACGTCAGGGTTGTGCTTTTTTGCCCCCCTCGCAACATTGCTGCGTCGTTTTGACGGATACCGTCATCGTATCTACCAAGTGACGATTTCTAAGTAGAATTTGGGTAGGTCATGGTGGATAAGGATTATATTCCACAATCCGGATAAGCAGCAGATGAACGGTGGTATTTGTCGCTGTGAGTAGTTATAGATAAACTTAGTTTTTCAACCGGTGCTCTTTCCAAGATCCAAGTCATCGGGATGCGATGATGATATATTAATTGATAAAAGAGCTGGCAACAGTGTGTGCAAGTGAGAAGAAGAGGGATAACAAAATGAGGGAGTTCCTGTACTGATCGGTGGTGGTGGTGGTGGTGGTGGTAGAAGTGAATTACTCAGATCGCGATTTTTGTTTCGTTGCAGCTTTGGGATTGCGAAACCTACACAGCATGACTGTACCGCACGTCAGAATTGTGAAAAAATGATGTGGAAGATGTAAAAATAAGGTTTCCTCGAGAATCTGCGAAGACCATCTCACGGACTTTCAAGACACAACAAGCTTCATAAAATCGTACCTGGGTTTTGTATTCCCTACACATTTATATCTACATGTCATTTCTATCCATTTTTTGAATATTTCGTTTTTTTTCCATAGCTAATTCTAGTCCTTCTTCTGCTAACACACTTTTTCTACTTGTTCTCGGAGACCTGCTCAACAAGACCAGTGGCAACGTCGTACAGAAGACCGTAGACTTCGATTTCGGCGCGGGCCAGGGCCTCCTTGACAGTGTCGATGGCCAGCAGGTTGTTGATCTGTCTTTGGACGTTGAGCCTCGAAAGCGTGCTGCTCTGCACCTTGACGCTTTTGGTTGAGGCTAGCAGATCGCTCTTGTTTTCGTGGTACAGGTCGTCCAGGTCTTGCAGGTACTGGTATAGATAGTTGCAGGAGCCGTTTTGTAGGTCTGCTCTTTTGTGGGCCAAACAGGTGTTGATCCCGCCGCAATCGGTGTGGCCGCAAATGACAACTTTGTTGACCTTTAGCACGTTAATGGCGAACTCCAGCGTGGCACGGCACGTTAGATCCTGGTCATTGACGATGTTGGCGATGCTTTTCCATGTGAATGCCTCACCAGGGATCACTCCAAGACAGTTTTCGTTGTAGCGAGAATCGGAGCATCCGATGAAAAGCGTGTGGGGTGATTGACCGTTGGCGTTGAAGTCCCGGAATAGAGTGGGGTGTTGTTGAGTGGTGTCGTGGCACCATTTCTGGTTGGCATCCAAGAGATCGGGAAGCTTGGAGTTGTGCGTCAAAGTGAAGATGTTGGTGGCTGCTGGAGACATTTCTGATGTATTGGGAAATTGAGGCTTGCGTTGACTTGCTTTGTTAAGCTCTCTGGTGGGTATGACAGGATTTGAATTTGAAGATTCCATGAAAGTGAAATTGGTCCAGCTATATATATATGCCTCGAGCAGAATTGGCGAGCCACTTGATCTTTAAACGTTGTGTTGATGTCATTGTGTGGCAGCGCACTTTTTTTTGTTGAAGATGGTTAACGTTGAGTGTAATTTTCACCTAATCAGCATTACCCATGCTTGACGTCAACTAATATCATACAGCTTGAAGAAAGAGTTAGTATGAGTACTATATGTGACCTTACATCACCCTGCAGGAGAAGTCATGGAAACGCCGGAAAAACTGATAAGTCCAGGCAAAGCGGAGAAACTTGCAATACTCATAGAGCTGCGTGGAAGTATGCATGATTCATGCATGACTCATGCATGAGGAGTGATAAGGACGCAGGCTCGGAAAAACTTATTTTGCCATGTGCGGTGCGGTGCGTGAGTCGTCGTCATCGACGTCGTTGTCGTTATGTCAGTGTGGTGATGGCACACGTTGTAGGTGGAGGAACGAGGGATTTGACAAGTACGTTGTGAAAGGTCCAAAAACGGCGGGAAAGCGCGGTTGAAACAAAATCGAGAAGAGATTGTGAGATATGTGTGCGGTATGTGGTGTGTGGGTGTTATGGTTCATGTGACTATCTCAAATCTCGTTCAGAAGTACCATTCAAAATATTTAATTTCAGGACTGTTCATAAGTCCATTACTTCCGTTTTTAGTGATTTTCGGAATCTAAAAGTCCTGCGTATAAAGTGACTTTCATATGATTCCGGCTGTGAGTCCGGCAATTTATTGGGTTACATTTAATATTAGTTGACGTTGATGAATGTAGTTTTTTGAAGTTCTTGAAAGAGGCTTAAATATTAACAAAGTGCATGGTAGTCTGCACCCGGTATGTAGATCTCTTACTCGATTCGTACACTTGGGTGATTCTCAAAAACAAACGCGGTACAGCCAGCTCTTGCAAGTCACGTGATTTGTCGTATAAAGGTACTGGAGTCACAGTGGCTACCCGGACTCATGGCCCAAAAAAGCCGGACTCGCAGGAGTCGTGAACAGTGCTGTCCAATTTCATTATCACTTGGGAGTGTAGTAAATTAAGCTAGTGACAACTACTGACAACTTGACTCACCTCACCACACCATCGCACTGCATTCTTGATACAGAATGAAGGACGCACAAACATCACTGCTCGAGCAAGATGCGGAGCAGACTCCGCGGCTGCCACAAGACATTTTTCCCAGTTATTTCAGATACGAACTGTTCCAGCGGAAAGGAGCTTACTATGCCCTGGCTGCGGAGATAGCCGGAGTCGGACTGGTGATCTTTATGTTATTGCTGGGGGCTAACAAAGTTGCCTGTGGTGTGCTGGGCTTCCTGCTTGCCTTTGTTGGTCTTCCCGTGACAGTTTGCCTTTTCGTTGGGAGCACCTTGTTGACGGATAACCATAAGCTTTTGATGCTGAAGATGCTGGTCGCGGAGGATCCCGGCATGGACTCTGAGAAATGGAACACGATCGCCGCGAAATTGAACCGGGCCTTCCACGCTCTGGACCCGTCCATATCACCCTATTTCTTCTACAATGGAGGCGCTTGTTTGTCGTTTTTTAGAGCGAATATGCTGCGGATATACAGCTACACACGATCCATAGACGACAACGGCACGCCCGGCGTCGTGCCCCTTGCTCTACGACAACCATCCCCAGCATTGCCAAGAACTCCAACGATAATGGACAATTTGGAGCTTGGTCCCTGGGTGACCGCCGCCGTACAAAAGTACCTGGCTCATATCGACGCCAGTATTCAAGAATTAACAGGTAACGGGAGCGCAGAAGCGCCATTCGACGCATCGCCTGAATACACAGAAACTTAAAGGGCTCAATTCACCCACCCTTTCAACCATTTTTTCATTGTTTTAACCATTGTTTTCCTACAAATCTCCGCACAAAATTTCTGGTTGACCCATTTTTTTGCCCTTCGTTGCCCATCGTTGCCTTTGGTTGTTCTTCGTTGCCTTTCGCTACCTACCGTTACCTTTAGCACACTGGCCAAGACTTAAGCTAATGCTAGAGCTAAGGCTAGAGCTAAGGCTAGAGCTAAGGCTAGAGCTAAGGCTAACAGGCCTTATCTGGTTTATCTTTTGCAGCATTGGTGTGCGTTGTCTGGGTAGCGTCAGTTTCTACTCAGGTCACCCCTCAACGATTCAACCTTCTTTGCACACCCACACCCCACACGCTCTTGTCCCGAGTCACACGCCCACATACCTTAACACAAATACAAACACAAACGCAAACACCCCTAAAATTCTGTCTTTTCTGACTCGGGCCTCGAGGGCCTTTGAACTCTTTTCTACCCACCCCAATCAATCTTCTCCACACACAGCTCTTTGCACTCCACTCAGTCATAGCAACAAGCCGTGCGCACAGCCCAGCAGGGACGAAGTTGCTCGTAGCAACCGGCACAAAGGACCCGCTGAAACCCGCAGCAATGGGCCCAGAACACTCATGCACAACCCTCGATTAAGCTGTCTGGCGCCATGGCAACCTGCTGCGCCCTCCACTAGCAACAGTGAGGCTTGGCGTGCGCAGTCAACTGGGCATTGTATCGGGACTTTCCGCTTCGGGCTGCATAAAAATGGTCCTGTTCACCGGGCAACCATTTTGCCACATTCCCTCATCGACACAGAGAATGTCGTATGCTGCTGTCATGCATGAAGCACGTACAGGAACCTGCATGCGCGCGGAGTGCAGAACAAAGTGTGTGACAGGTTGCGAGGGGGGAGGGCAGGGAAAAAAAAAAAGGTCGGGATCCTTTCCAGCGGGTATATAAAGACATGAGAAAACCCGCTGAGGTGGAGTAGAGGACGTTGGAAACCAGCCACTTTGGTGACAAAGAGGGAACGGAAATAAGCACGCACGCCACGCCACGCCACGCCACGCAAGTAAACGGACACGTACTTACTTTTGGAAGTAAGAAGTGCAGAGCGTAACATTGAGTATCTTTTACGATCTCAACTTATCCACATCACAGTGGGGGTGATTCTGCGATTGCAAAATTCGAGCTGAAAAGGTTAGAGAGAGAGAGCACCTCCCCCTCCCATTCGCGTTTGGTGTAAAATTGTGAGAGGTGGATCACGAGTACAAAAGGACTCTTGAAAAACGCCCGCGAGTACAAAAGGACTCTTACCAAACACCCACACACCCACACACCCACACACATGTTTCCAGAACACGACTTGAAGTTGGATCAAATCCGACTCACGGAAAATCCAATCGACGATTACCAACGTACTTGGCTTGCAACAGATGAAAGACAGCCGCCACACGTGACGCGGTCGCGGTACCGCACCTGTGCGGTGCAGGGCTTCCACGACGTTTTGACGTCTGGAGCAGCAGCCACGCTGTCACCAGCGTCGTCGGTATCGCCATCGTCACCATCATCGACATCCTTATCCGCACCAGCGTCTCAGACCCGGTCCGGACTCGACTGCTCCGAGTACCTCTTTCCAGACGTGCTCTCGCACGCCACGCTGACACAGCCCCAGCCTGTGGACCAGGAGCATCAAGCGCAACCACACCAAAACCAACACCGTGGCTCGTCCAATGGCGATCTCAACTCACTCACAAAAAATCAGCAGTTTCGGCTGCGACAGATCCAATATTCGGACCAACACGTGTCACGTGCAATCAACCCGAACAATTGTGTCTTGTGGGACCATCACACGGGGTACGTGTTTTTCACGGGCATTTGGCGTCTGTACCAGGACGTGATGCATGTCTTGGTGTCGCTGGATCGACCAGACGGGCCCGATGCGCCTGACGGCTTGGATCGCAAAGCTCACTGCCAACTCGAACTCGACTACGTGCTCTTCAAGTGTTTGTACGAACAGCCGCAGCCCATAGACTCAGAAACCCACTTTTCTAGGCGCAAGCCCGCCTCAAAGCGTGGGAACCGTCGCACCAGTGTGCCCAACACAAGTAACACATCAACATCAGCATCAGCAACAGCGGCTGCGGCTGCTGCTACAGCTTCTGCATCATCATCACCACATTATTCTGATATCCACTGGCACAATCTCGACGCGCAACTAAAGCAGGATCTTTGTCGCATCTATCGGGAAAACTACCACCCTAATCGCGAATTTGAATTTCACGACCTCATGAAACGCATCCGCGGTGGCTACATCAAGATTCAGGGCACTTGGCTACCATTTGAGCTTGCAAAGTCTCTCTGCATTCGCTTCTGCTTTCCAATCAGATATCTGCTGGTGCCTATCTTCGGCCCTGCTTTTCCTCGCGAGTGCGAAGGCTGGTACGAAACGTTTGTTGGATTGTTTCCACCAAAAAAGAGCACCAACGAGGCTCGTTCCACGTCAACAGTCTCTACTGTTCCTGTCAAACGTGCGCGCGACCGGCCCAAGAAATTGGACTTTTCGAAGGTTTCCTCATTCAAGAAAGCTCGTGTCGACGCTGAGTTGCTAGATGCATCTCAAAACCTGCTTAAGCTCTCGCGCAATAATATGAGCCCACGGACAACAAACCCGGCAGTGCCGGTGTCGCCGATGTACCGAAACAGAGCGTCATCTTGGAGCCCCGGGTTCAATACTTCTCCTAATCCCATGCATCCATCTCACTTACAAGCATTACCGCCAATCAAACCCTTACTGGACTCTTTGGAGTGCAATTATCCTTCTCCACCGAACTCGGCCACTTTTAAAAATAACAAAACTAATGCTGGTAATAACACCGAGTACTTTTCTTCACCACTTGGCAGCGACACCCGTTATTTCAGTCCTCCTGTGTCGCCCGGTTATAGCTCCTCAAGCACAGGAGCCAGGTTCCACGGTGTTGGCGCCATCAATGACACGGAGTTCAATTTTGTGGCCACCCCCAACTCTTCTCTGGCATTAAGGAGACAACCGAAACAGCCAGCGACTGCCCTTCACCCGTCGATGGAAAATACGCGCACTGGCCAGTCCACGCTTGGTAACATTGCCCATTTTTACAACTCTCACGGACACAAGTACACTTATCCCGGTGGCATGCAGGTCATGTACCATCCCCAGAATATCCAAGTTTCAAAAGAGCAGCAGCAACATCAATTGCACCAATCCCAGCCCTCAGGTAAGGACGATTTCTCTGTTGGTGTTTAACTAACAGCTTTTGAAGCTATATGTGATATTTTTCTCTTTTGCCTATCAAGGATCATTTCCCCGCGCCCCATGAGAGTCATGCACATTCGATGATTATGCAGGTGACATACTCTAGAACATATGTAATATGTCTTTGAAAGGATGATTCCCAACAGAGCTGTGTTTTTTGTTCAGGAACTCGTTGACATCACTCAAGATATTCAAAATGAAGGTGTTAGTGCCAATTACAGGTCTTTTGGGCATCAAATAAAACAAAGGCGATGAACTATAGGAGATGTTATGAGTAGCCGGCACTAATAGGGGCCTCGAGAGAGCGCCTTGTTTTGTAGAATCTGTAGTTTGCTAGCTAAAAGTGACAGATTTTACATTTGCAAGACGGTTTGGCTACTTATAATGGTGTCAAATCCGGGCAAAATAGAAATCAAAGAAAAAGCTAAAGAGTCCTGCAAGGATCAAAACATAAATCGTGGAATGACATTATGGAGAACTGCTCAAATTCCAAAACCATTACCATAAAGTTGTGGATCTTACTTCTAGCTTTAACTTAAGGTCACGTGAAAATTCCATGTTTTGTTTGGCGGCTCAAATAATATAATTAGGATAGGATGGTCTTTGGTAACAAGAAAGCTTCACTTTCTCCAACAGAAAGCCTATAGAGTCGAATACCTCAATCAAGATGGACTTTCTAGATTACCAGGCCTACGGACTGGAAGATGCTAGTACAACTGATTCCTTGCTTCCAGAACCGGCTTCCAGGATCAAAATACAGTCCAAACGGTCGTCTACTGCTCTTGTGAATAAGTTCCAATTACCAGACCTAAAGAAGGCAGGTCAGGGTGGAGAAACATGTACAAGCGCTAACTTACAAGACCGTATGCAGAAGTATGCGTCGCTCTCTCTCGATCTGCTCTCAGCGTCAGAAATTCCCCAGTATACGGGTACAGAATCGCCCACTCCTTCAAAGGGAACGTTACCAAGGGGAAATAGTCTGAAACAGCTTTTGAATAGCAGAGAGGATGCTGCAAATGACGCGGATCTTCTTTTGTCCAAAAAATTGTCGCGTGTGCTGGACAACTACTCTTCTGGTCCACTATCGAACATTCAGCTGCGAAAATCGTTTGAAATTCTAGAGGAGAATAGAGAAAGGCTCAACTTTAAGTGTGATACTATTGTTCGCGCCGATTATCTCGGGTTTCTTGCCAGAAAGTCCCTGAGAAGCGATTTGGAGAATGAGCTGCTGCGATCTCATTCAACTATTATAGAAGAGATTCAACCAATCGTCAGACGCGTGAAGAGGATTTCAGAACCAGTAAAGTCTTTGCAAGAAGTTGGAAACTCTATATTGCAACATGACTCCCAGAAATCAGCAAACTCGACTTTAGACCTGAAGGCCATCTCTGAGCTGCGCAAGGGCATTGAAGAACTGAATCTTAAGAAACAATTGCTTGTTGTGATACGCGACAAGCTCACCCTTACACAAATTGAAGAAGAAACACTGATCAGCGCTCCAGTTGACAATGACTTGTTCGAGATAGTGAACAAGCTCATGGCGATAAAAAAAACTGCTTCTTATCTACTTTCTTTGGAAAATCCAACAGCAGGACAAACGCTTTTAGCGCAAGTGAACTCCAAGATGGAAAGGGCCAATAAACGTATCTTTAATTATTTGGTGAACTTTTTCCATGATCTGCATACCACGTCCAAGACGTTTGGAGAGCGCGCATTCGCCTCGGATGACAATAGTCTTCTGACTTTTCAGAAAAGTATGGTCTATCTGTCGAATGACCTTCCACTCTTCAATGAAGTATTGAAAAAAATTGTCAAGTTGAGGTCACAGCGCGTACTCAATGAATTCCTTTCTCAATTCGATTTCGACTCCTCCAAGGACTCAAGACCAATTATAATGTCCGCTCACGACCCCGTACGTTATCTGGGCGATGTCCTTGCAAACGTCCACTCGCTCATAGTTGATGAGGCGGACTTCATGGCGTCAATGTTCAAGTTCCAAGAGATCGATATTCAAGGTACTCCGAAGACATTACTACAAGAAAATGGAGAGTTCCTGGATGGATTAGGCGTGAAGTTATTGAACGAGTCTTTCAAGCCATCAGAAAACTCTATCAGAATACGATTGGAACAGATTATAAGATTCGAAGACAACCCGCTAATAAATTTTGACATCTGTGAGCTTCTCAAGCTATACAAAATGATGTTTATAAAATATGGAATTTTCCCAGACTCCTCGTTGATTCAGCACTTAGATTCTCTGACAGAAAGCGCGGGCAATGAAATTGTTAACGGGATTTTAAAAATGATGGACTTTTCTGAGCAAAAGCCAGAAGGCGAAAATGGGCTGTTGCCTCCGGAATGGCTGACGGATTACCTGAACCACTTGTGCAAGTTCTTTTCAAAGCTTGAAAAAGGTGGCAGCATTGGGGACTCACAAAGTGTTGTAAACGCTAGCTTCATTGAGAAAACCGTGGGCCATTTAGTAAATGGTAAGATGATGGATTATCATCAGGTCAGGTTCCCTCTTGCAAGGAGAAACCGTAATGAAAAAATATCAATGCTCATTTCAGAGACTAATTGCCTTGACTTAGTACTTACCAGAATAACACCATACCGCAATAGCATCTTCCAAGCTTTAGGTTGTGAAGATATTTATGGGAGTATTGAGACTCAGCTGAGCCAGGCAGTAAAGAATATCACATCATTGGAAACCGCGGAGCTTTTGGAAAAAATGGGATTGGCGCTTTACAGTAATCTGTACAACATGATCTTCCCCGTCGACTCAGTGGAGGACGAGTTGGATTACGACATGTACTTCCCAGCTCGTGATAACCCCGTCATGGATATCGAGACAATCAGGTCGAATGTTCACCAAAAGCTGAATGACAGCTTACCAGAAATTTCGAATGACATTCAGGAAAACCTCATTTTCAACATCATTTCACCCAAAATCGCTGATCGCATTTCACTTGGTTGTATGGAAAACTTGTCAAAGTTTTATGAGGTATTTAGAAAATCATTGCAACAGCTGTATTCTGACTCGCAAGACGATGTCACTGCAATTCTAAACTTCACGGAGCAAGAATTTAACACTCTAATTGGTTTGAGCTGAAAGAAGAAAAAATACATGTTTTTCTGTTTGATGCAGGACTAACGAGTTGGAATTTTTCCTCTGCCATAACCATTTGATTCATAGTAGTCCATAGGGTAATAGTCCTCACTAAACATTTGATCTTGCTCTAACAAGACGTTGGCTTCATAAGGTGTGAGCAGTGGCTTGTTAAAGGCATAACCCCAATCAATGGACAATCTTGGACAGGCCACCTGGACAAAAACATCAATGTCATCGAACATGGCCAGCTTCTGAGGGAAAATCTCACTGAGAATGATTCTACATACATTCTTCCCTGCGGCTCTCAATTTCTGCTCCAGGTTTTTCACGGTGGCCAAGTTTCCTTGGCGACCCAAAGCGCCTAAAATGAGTCCGAATGTTTTGCCCTTCCTGGCCATGCTGATTGCCTCGGCCCTGACTTGGACCAGTTGTTTCTGGTTATACCTTTCCAGGGTAAATTTACGACTGTAAGGATCATACCGGTAAGCAGGTATATCTGGATTGTGTATCATTGCACTTTCGAGATGAAATCTTCCATCTCCAATGTATACCATAGCATCGATCTGATCCTTCTCTAATCTCTGAGATGTGCAGCCCAAAACCTCTCCTTTGGATAGTGGCTTTATTTGAGGGGGTATAACGTATAGCACATCCTCACCCTGCAAGAGCTTGTCTTTGATACTGTGAATAGTAGGATTGAACTGAATGGTACCAAACGTTGCTAATTTGGAGCCACTAGCGAAATTTTTCCGCAGAGTCTTGATGAGATGGGTCTCATCAATGTTGATGGTCACAAAGACGTATAGCACCTTGATCTGGGTTAGATCGATTGGCACCAAGCATGAGTGCGCATAGTGAACGATGAAATCACAATCCAGACTTCTAGCGGTGAAATCGTCGATGCAGCATGCTCCATAGGAAACATCACCCATTACCACGCTTTCGCACTGGCAAAACTGCTCCAAAATGTCGCTCACCACCAATGCGTATATCAAAAGGCCCTCTGGCATTTGTAGTGCGACTCTTTTTGCCTTATGTTTTCTGATATTCCACACTGTCTTATGTATCTCGAAATTGTAATTTGACGGCAGAAGCTTGATGGCTTCGTTGAGCGACGCATCCTGTAGTATATCATCCGGGACTTGATTCACAGCTCGTCTTACATTCGTCCTAGCTCTAGGTTTCGTGACTATTTCGTTTCCCTGCTCTTCCTTTACTGTACTGACATTGTCGCCGTGCTTCGTTCCAACGAACCGTTTTCTGGGCCTTTTGAGTGGTTCGTTCTGTATTGTCGCCATACCTTCACGTATTTGAGCTAGCCAGGAATTTTAAAGAGCTTATACAGACAACCTTACCAGCTTGCCAGTTGTTTTGTCGACCAGTCAAGATTTTTCACTGTTATTGTCATCTCATCTCATCTCATCTCATCTCATCTCAGTTTTCAATATACATTTATATATAAATACATCAAATATTAAAAAGTTGACCATACAAAACTGAGATATAAAAAGGCATCAAGTCAAGCTATTTTAGCCATTTCTTGCTATGCTAACACCTAAGTTCAGTGTTACTCAGGATGAGGAATTTTTACATATAAATATTGTTATTTCTAGCGTAAGATTCAGCGCTTCAAGCGTCGAAATGGTGATAGACGATAAAGTCTTCATATTTCACTTGGCGCCTTACTATCTGAGGCTTCGTTTCGCCCACGGTTTGGTTGATGACGAGAGATTCAAAGCAGAGTTTAAATCGCAGGACGAAACTATTCAGATTCAGGTTCCAAAGGAAAATAGAAACCAGTTTTTTGAAGACTTGGATCTGCAAACAAAGCTTCTGGCAAGACATGGCGATCTTATTGGAGCCGACAATTTAAAGTCTGCAGAGACAACACAAAAGGGTCCCTTAATACAGGAAGTGTCGTCTTCTTCGGTGGAAAACTCGGATTCGGCGGATCCAAAAGCACAAAGTGCAGAAAAAGACGTTCATGATGGCAGTGAATTTGACTGGGAAATTGAACAAACTTCCACAACAGTCTTCGATGCTGCCAATCTCTTGAAACCCAAGTACGGGTTTGATAACAAATACGATACAGCCATAGGCGTATCCGTCGCCAATGGGAACGATATCAATGAGCTGGACGAACCGGACAAGTGCAAAAGCGAGGACAGGGTCGCGGAAAGACTCCGCAAGGAAAATTTGAAGTTCGATCCAGAATACTACGTCTCTGAGTATATGACGGCGAAGTTTGGTGATCAAGAGGATGCAGAGATCAACGGAATCAGAACACTTTTAAAAACAACACCACCACTGGCCAAAAAGTTTCTCAAATGGTATAAACAGGCCGAGGACAAAGACCAGGTCATGAACATCGAGTTTTCGGAGTTCGAACAAAAGCAAATGCGGGAACATCTACCGAAAAAAAGCTACTTGGTTGACGATGTAAAAGGCCAATATTTTACAGTTTTGTCATTACTGTTTGCGTACAATTTCGAACAAACGGAAAATGAAGGCGCTCATAGCACTGAGTCTGGTTGGACAATTGGTAAACTAGCGCCACAACTATCCTTTTTGGATCAGCAGATTCTTCGGCCTGAGGATGTGGCACAAGTGTCCATGATCAAGGCAATCATCATAACAGGCATCAGAAGAAGTCTGAGCTATCCATTGCATAGAAATTATGACCTCTCAATGAAGGTTTGGAGCTATGTATACTACATTCTTCGCGGAGGGAAAAGATTGGTCATTCAAGCGCTCCTAGATCTCCATGAGGTCTTCCGGTTCCATGACGTCTACTACGTGTACAATACTATTCTGATTAGTGATTTGTGTGCATGGTTCATAAGTGAAGGAAGCGAAAGTATAGTCAGAAGTTTGGCGATCACACTCAAAAGCGAGTTAGATCAAACAAAAAAGGAAGACATTGAATTTGATTGCATCTGCGGTGTCAATGAAGAAACAGGCGAACTTCAATGGGAAAATCTAACGATCAAGGAGATGGAATATTTAGCGGAGCAGGAATATCTAGAGAAATCCGAGACCAATGTCTGAAGGAAAAAGAATAAAAAGCAGAGTGTAATAATAGATGGGGTATTAATGTGGCAATTGTCCTTGACTGTGTTTCTAACTAACTGTTCAGTAAATTATTGGCGAAATTGGGACCCTTCGTTACTTGTGGAATTGGTGTAGTTTCGCGACTACTGTGTTCACTACACGTTTGCTGGTCGTCGAAATCGTTTTCATCTTCAATATGACCCTTCTCTTTGGGCACATAATAGTCTGAGGGCTTTCCTAATTCTGGCAAACGCATCTGATTGGGTGCGTTCATGTCTATCACGCCAAAATTGGGAGTCACGCTCGCAGATTTCGTCTTACGATGCTTTCTTATAGGGCCTGCCCGTCTTATCGTAGATGGAGGAGCTGGATCGTAACTTTGCCAAGAACCAAAATTTATCACTGAGGTCATGGGGTTGTGGGTTCTTCTGGCCGGGTATTGAGCAGGAGTCTCTTGTGGTGAAAGATGGGCCGGTCTTGCAAGCGGCACCGAGAAATTCCGACGGTGTGATCGAAATTGTAAAGGTGACGGACCATTCATGTGGTAAGATGGTGGTGGCGGTGGTGGAGGATGTTGATTGGCAGGACCCAACGGCAGCTCGTCTTTGTCCTCTTCTTTCAAGTCCCGATGCTCGGCCAAACTTGCTACAGCTGCAGCTCCGATTCTCGCCGGCGAGTTGGTTCTGCGATGTATATTAGCGGAGGCCCTAGCCCCGTTGTAATTGCCCGGTGGGAAACTATAGTTCAGCGGCGCCGAATCCGCTCTAGACGGTCTCAACGCTGTGGGCACCTGGTTTCCGCTTGTTTCTTGCGATTTATTGTAGTCTATTCCTGATCCTAGTCCTGATCCTGATCCCGATCCTGATCCCTGGAACAATTGTGCAATCATTGGACCCGGAATTCGGGCATTCACCGCAGTTTTCAGAAGCTCGATCGACCGATTGACACATTCCAGTTTATAATATTGCTGTTTGGTCTTTTCCTGTTGAGTTTTGAATGCCAATGCCTGTACCAATGACGAATCCGAAAACGGCCATTCCGAGCATTCGGTGCCAAATAACGATACCATCACATTGTGTTTGGGCTTCGACGGACCACCAGGGCTGGCCATACCTTATGCGAAGCTTGTTGGCAGTTTGTTGAAGCGAGATGTAACCGTTTGATGTTTGGTTGGTGATGCTAGATGAGATGCGCGAGTTAAACAGTTCGATATTTCGATGTTGATTAATGTCAATTTAATTGACGAGTGGAAGATCGAGGAGATGTCCGAGTAGAGAAATAACTGGAAAACCGAAGAGATGTCAGATGACACACACACGCTCGAAACCTTTCATTCAAGACCAGAGACGTATCTGTGAATGTAGCACGCAAGTACCTACTTACTGCAGTTTCTCGTTGAGACTCACCACTTGGCGATTTCAACGGGAGTTTTTATGATGGTCTGTCTGAATTCTAACACTTCCTGACGTGTTCTTAATTTACATAGATATCTTGTTTACTGCAAAATTGTAGAGTTTCCATTTTAAAACGCACAAGACTCAAACAGTCTCTTCTTCAAATACAGTTTCAATTGGCTTTTCAACGAACGACGCATGACCTAATACAGAGACCGCAGACGCACCAATTAGCCACATTAAGGTGGTAAAGGGCGATGCGAAAAACCCCAATGGCACAGCAACACACATCAACCCGGTATAGAGCTGAGAGCTCTTGAAAGCTCCAAATGGCGTAACCAGGTCTTGTCCTTCCAGCTTGTTAATCCCGTAAAGACCGAAAAACACAAACACAAGCACAAACAGCAATAGCAGGTTTGTGAGCAGCGTGTAAATGCTGAGAAGTCCCACAATCATCGCATAGTTTGTGGAAAAGTGTCTTAAGTTATAAGACACGCGTGATTGCAATTCGCCGAAATTCTGGGGTTTCGAAACTTTCTTCACATTGAAGAACTCTTGAACAGGACGCAATGTTGACAGCTTGCTCTGCATGCCTTGTAGTTCGGCCTTGATACGATCCATAGTCAAGTTATCGGCATATCTCGATAAGTTCTTTATATCAAACAAGGTATAATTGTTAGTTAAATGCAAGTGAAGTAAACAAAACCAAAATATAAGCACTCGTCAAATAGCGCTTTGAAGATATTCACAACACAAAACATACCGAAAGTTGAGAAAGCTGGTTCATTATGTCTATACGCGATTCTGATTAGTAGTGATTATCCAGGTCTATAAGTTTCTTGAGACGTGTTCTTTGTCTAGAATGGTTCCAAGTTTAGATCAGATGTTTTTAGTGTGTAATTTTTCATTTTCCATCACCGATAATAATATGGACCGCGAAATTTAAAGCCTTATTGATTATCAGCTTAATCTCGACCCGGAGAGGAATCGAATGGCCGCCATTGATAGTAAGAAAGGTCTCTCCATAACAAGCATAGAAAAGACTCTACAGGTTTAGGTCTTGCTTCACAAGGGCTCTGCAAATTGGATGGTACATGTCTTTCAGTTTTTCAAAAGTGCTCACAGCGAGATTCCGGTCGACACTGTTGAGCAACCGGTAGCCTGGACGCACAAACTTCATACGACCAACGGTTGCTAGCCAGCGGGCCAGCTTCTCGTAAGACTCGGTTATTTTTGCGGTGATTTGGAAGCGGAACGTGCGGAAGACAACTTCTGCGTTGCCCGATTTTACGGTCCGGTCAAAGTAGATGTCCAACAAGGCATGCGCAGCGGTTTGGTTTTCGGACCAGTTGAAGGCTAAAGTTGGACGCGCTTTTGTTCCAGGAACACCCTGGACAAGTGTATCAAGCAGCAAAACAATCTGGTTGGAATTGAATTGTTTGATATCGTCTGCTGCAAAAGATTCTTCAAAGTCTTTCTTGTTGTGACTGGCCTGTGCTTTGAGAATCCATCTTTCGGCTAATGCGAAAACATTATCGGCCAAAGTGGTGATGAGTTCGGGCTTTGGCGGTAGACCTGGAGTAAAGAACCATCTTTCCCAATCAACGGTTTCCAAAGGCTTTCTCTTGTCAGCGTAAAATTCGAACAAAGTATCCAGGAATTGCCAGGTGTCCAAGGACTGGCGTTGATATTTTGTGAAATAATGTTTGATAAAAGGGTCAAAAGCTTGTTTCCCACCCAAAAGCGTCTCTAGGTAAAGCAAAAATGTAGAGCCCTTCTCATAGGGTACACTAGAGAACGCTTCGTCAGGGTCAGTGCCGTCCTTAAGGTTTTGCACGAGGGTGGAGAAACGTTCCGGGTTTTTCATGCTATCAATCGAGTTGGCAAGATCGTTCCAGCCGATCAACGCACTAAAATGTCTGGCGGGTTCGCCATGTATGGCACCCATTATTCTCCTTTCCAAGTAGACCGTCCAGCCTTCGTTGAGCCAAAAATGGTCCCAAGAACAATTGGTAACCAAATTACCGGACCACGAATGAGCAAGCTCGTGTGCGATCACATCAACGTTGCTCTTGTCGTGGGCAATCAATGTAGGTGTCGCGAAAGTCATGTTGGGAGACTCCATGCCACCGTAAGGGTACGAGTTAGGATTAACCAAAATATCGTAAGTACCCCACTCATAAGGAAAGATGATTTTCTCTGCTGCTTGTATAAACTTTTCCACGTCTCCGTCAAACTCCCATTGTGCGTCTTGAAGCCTAAACGGTTCCGTGTAAACTTTTGAGCGGGGCCCGACGTCTGCCGCTTGTAGGTCTCCAGAAGCAATTCCAATTAGATAAGCTGGAATTGGGATGTTTTGTTTAAATTGATATGTTTCCAGTTCTGAAGACGTCTTTTTTTGAGTTGTCAGGATGCCTGAAAATACCGTTGGCAATGGAGACGTAATGTTGGCTGTAAACGTGGATTTGACCGATGGTGTGTCAAAACAAGGAAACAAGGAACGCGCATGGATAGCTTCTAGTTGTGAAAACACGTATGGTTTACCAGATGTCTGATGACCTTGAAGCCATTGCAAAGCAGTACATTTTTCAGTGGTCGCGAAGCTACAAGAAAGCTCGAAATTGCCGGGCAATGTATTATCTGCTGAGCTTACCACCAAACGTGATCCCAGCGGTTCCTTTCTGGGCTCCACTTTAAAGTCGACAGCAGTGCCATCAATGCTTACATTGAAAACTTCCAAAAATGAAGTATCAAGCAGGATTTGAGATGCATTAGCTACACTTTGCAAGTTGTAATGCACTGTACCACTAACAATCTGTTTTTCAAACGAAACTTCTAGGTTCAAACTCGAGTGTTTAACCTGGAAGGCTTTGTAATTAGATAAGGTGGAGTAGTCAGTTTCGGGACTTTGCTGTGGTCTCCTTTTCTCCAAAACCGCTGGTAAAGTAGCCGACAAAGAGGATGACATTCTGAAGCCTTTCGTTGGAGAAAAATACGTGTAACAACGGCGCAATGCTCTCAAGTCTTTTAACATTGGAGGTCTTCTTGATGGGACTTTTATTGAAATTGTACGATATTAACTCTTTTCTCTTGGCGATGAAGCGTACATAATGATTAAGATATCTTGGCCATATGAGATGCCTGTACCAACTACAAGTTTTAAGATCCAGTCCATTCGGATTCTGGTGTATAGCAGGTAGATAAGCTACCTTGCTAGCGGTGTGTAGTTTCGTGGCCCTTTCTTTCATTTTCAGGCCTAATTTCTATCCTGTAGTCTTGACAGCGCTTTTGCCAGCTTTCGTTATCAAAACGGGTTTAAACTCTGAAAGTTATCGTAAATTGTAGGCGGCCTTGCTTGTGCTTCACAAAAACGGGTTGTACAAGACACTTTTGACGCACACCGGTCCGATCCCTGCCTTTTTTGAAAAAAAAAAAAGTCAATGTGCATGGTGAGGGTCTTTTGCGAGTGTACTGTTTTCCCCGAGCCTACGACTTTTGCGTTAAATCTTCACTTGTTGACTCTTTCCTGCACTTCCTGCTTTCGGCCGTATAGCATTCGGTTCTTAGCTCTCAGTCTAACATCTTTATGTGACATTGGTAAGGTAATGCTGACAGACAACGAGATTTGAACCCCGAGCTAGTTGAAGCATCCCCCTAAAAAAATGCATGTCTCTCTTCCCAGAGCTTGTGTGTCATTCTTTGAATGACTCCTACTACAGAATTGCGCTGCCCAGTAGCAAGTACGGTCCACAGGTCCCATTTGACGCAATGGCGGGCAGTCAATCCTATCTCTTTCACAATTAACAGCAGCACTGCCAGGCTGAAACATATCACAACAGCAACAGCAATAGAAATATCTGTATTGTAGAGTGCTTGGGGCCTTTTTCGGCTATTCGAGGCATCCTTTGCACACCGTTTTTCCCATGGGCGCCAGAAAACAGTTTTCTTCTGTGCTGGTGGCTTCTTGACAACAACCTTACCTTGATTATCTGGACTTCTTCTAAGTATGGCTTTGAGGCTAGTGAAGCTGCTTCGTTTTCGCGATTTCTGCAATGAAGTGCTCATTTTAAGCGTTCAATTGAGCAACGCTCGAGATTGAATGATAAAATGGCAGTAACCGAAAGGGAGTCCTGCGAATCCCTACGTCTACCAAATTGAACAAGCAAACCGGATTCAAGAAGCTACCGCAAAAGGTCAACTTATTCGTCCTGTTGGACTATAAAGACCAGCGCTGTCGCTGTTTTGTTTACATTTTATTAAATGAGATCTATGGATATTGGATTGTATAAACAACATCGAAATCAGTCGTGCATAAGATCCCAAAAAACGATGTTGTCGTCATACGCATGTAGCGAGATATACAAGACTTGGCGGTCAATCCATCGCTCGCGTCAAGAAGCACCACTAGCTACAAAGATATCTACATTGGACAAAATTCAAAGTGATCTGAAGCTTAGCACGAGATCACGGGAACTTAGCCTCAGCGTAATTACCTCTGCGTAAAAACCCATTATAAATATTAAGCAAGCTGATAGCCAAATTGTCGTTTCGTCTTAGCATTGCCGTAGTTTAACAAGCGTTCGTGTTTTTTAGAAGCATCGTCTGTCGCACATTCTTTGGCGAACACTGTTTTAGTTATACTTCTAAGCTACCAAACTTGTTTTCCATGTCAGTAGAGCTCGGTTTAACGTGTATCGTGAGAGACTTTAAAATTTCTCGAGCTGTATCTCTATCCACTTCTCTACTCGTACCTCTACCCTCGATATATTGAAACCCGCGATTTCGTATATAGGTATCTAATATATTTCAACAATTACAATTTAATCATCACCAGAACAAGTCTTTCCATAAACAGCCAAACAAAACAGGCTTCATATGAGATCAATGTCAATGAACTCGACGATTGCTGACCGTCGGTCGTATTTCCAGCCGGGTCAGTCAAGCTCTGGAGAAAATCCGGCTCCAATAGGACCAGAAACGGGCTTGAAAAGCCTGACTTCGAATGACCCAAGTATTTATGCAAGAAGTCCGGAAAATAGAAACACCAACGGGATTCAGGCCCCATATCCTGTGGACAACGCCTCGTCAGTGGAAAAAGTGCACGACGCACCTCGAGCGGCGCACACAAATGCAGACATTCTGGAAAACCTGTTCCAACAGCAGAAAAGCCATGCACCCTCCCTTGCAAGCGGAACCAGCGCAGGAGTTAGCAATTCTCGAATCTCGCAACAGTGGGTTCATACCGCTACAAAACAGCAGGATCCACGCTCGCCGCTTGTGGTGCTACTACCCACATCGGCCAACCCCACGGAAGTTCTTGCCCAAAGGTTCGCAGCTTGGAGATCTGTAATCCGCTCCATTCTAGTCTACATCACAGAAACAGTATCCATTCAAGACGAAGTCGTTAGGCAGCAATTGAGACTCTCCCATGCAGTGAACTTTCCATTTTTTTCCACAGAAAACCATTTGCAACTTAACACACCAGAGGAAAAGGCCATTCAGAGGTTTTTCCTGCCGTTCGGAAATGGCTCCGTGCAGGACCTGCCAAATATATTGTCTCAATATCACTCTCAAATGGCAAATTCAGCTTTGAAGTCATCTAAGGAGCTGGCAAACGATGTCATTCCTAGGCTGGAAGATTTGAGGGGAGACCTGCTCATAAAAATCAAGGAGATCAGGGGCCTGAGCTCGGACTTCAAAAACGGATGCAGCAAAGAGCTGCAACAAACCAAGAATGATCTCAGACAATTTCAAGAAGCTGTAGATGCAGCCAGGTACGGGTCTCCTAAACATGATCCTCATCTGCTCAAAATCGCGCTTGACAGACAAATCAGGAAGCAATTGAATGAGGAGAACCTTTTGCATGAAGCTTTTGAAAACCTTCAAGGGTCCGGACGAGAACTCGAAAAGGTTGTTGTGATGGAAATTCAAAATGCCCTCACTGTTTACGCGCGGCTTATGGGACAGAGTGCTCAACTTGCCTTTGATGTCCTGATATCAAAACTGGATACAGGGTTTTTCAACAAGGAGCCAGTTTTCGAGTGGGACAATTTTATTTCGAAAGATCCCAACTTCATACAACCCAATCTTCCTATTCGTCATATGAGGGACATTGTCTACAAACATCAAGACGACCCATTAACTTATGAAATTAAATCCGGGTTCCTGGAGAGACGCTCAAAATTTTTGAAGTCATATTCCAAGGGGTTCTATGTGCTGACACCCAGTTACCTGCATGAATTCAAAACTCCGGATAGGAAAAAAGATACAGTTCCAGTCATGTCACTCCCGTTGAATGATTGCACTGTTGCTGAGCATTCCAAGAAGGGTTCGTCTGGCTTCAAGTTCATTTTACATGCCAAACAAAATGGCATCATTCATCGGGGCCACAACTGCGTTTTCAGAGCAGAGTCCTACGAATCAATGATGGCGTGGTTTGAAGATCTCAAAAAGTTAACTTCAACGTCCAATCCAGCTGAAAAGGCTAAATTTGTCACCACCAGATTGGATTTGAATTCTGATCACAAAGTTTCCAGAAAGGCTTCATCAACCAGACCTAATGGCAGGGGTCCGCCAAAGCAGCATTTGTCTACTCCACAGCAACAGCAAGGACAGAGCAGTTTTCCTACACCCAACTTAGACAATCAAACAAACACCAATACCTCTGTTTCAATTCCGGAGACCGAGTACAATCTACATGATGTTAACATTGCTCAGCCAAGGATGTCTCAGGGCAGCAGAAACCGTACATATGACGGGGAAATTTACATCGAAAATGAACACGAACGCGGTCCACGTCCTACGGATTCGAAACATTATTAAGTTGACCTATTTCAACATTTTGCCAATGCAACCTAATATGTGGTTTGTTGTAATACTATAAATTTTCAAATCCTGCAAAAAGAAAGCTTGAAAGCTTTTTGCAAATATTCTGAACCATGAGTTACTGTATTAATACCATCGTCGTCTCTTTAATCTCAAAATATATAATTCTGTATTTGAAATTTACTGATGACTGGAATCGATCTCTGGAAGATCTTCGAGCATTCTATTCCACTTCACCGAAAAGGTTTCATCTGAAAACTTACTGAGGACACATTTCTTGGTTCTTTTTGATATGACGTGCTTTTCTTCGTCACTCAGTGTGGTTACTTGTAGAAAAATATCTCTGAGAGTCTTGTAATTCTTAGACTTTTGTTTTGCAAAGTCAGGATCGGAAGGATCCTTGAAAAAGAAACCGGTCCTGGTTGAATCATTATAATCAGATACCTGTCGATTCATTTTGCTATCCCATGGCACCACAATGTCCAAAAGTGGTCCCGCAGATGCATGTACAAGAGGAATCAAACCCGAGGCAGCATATTCAACGACAGAGATTCCGAAATGCTCATTCCACATGGCATTTATTCCGTAAGTAGATTTACGCAAATAGTCCTTCATAATGTTGTATTCACAATCGGTTTTGAATTCCACGAGGTCCTTGGGTATAGCGTACTTTTCAAAGCATAATGTCTTGAGTTCTTCGACGTATTGGCGATCCTCAGCTGTTCTGGTGGACCCAATGAAAACCAGCTTAGGAAGGCTCACGCTCTTACCAAGCTCTTGTTCTTCAAGTGCTGATGCATACGAACTGATAATTAGACTGTGTCGTTTCTCGGGTCTGAACTGTGCAATGATAACCGCCTGGTTCTCTCTCGACCAGCCGCTTCCGTCTTCTTTGAACACCAGATTCTCCGTAGAGCATGGTGGATATATGATTCTGCTGTCACTAACAGGCCAGATTTTTTTGATATGGTTTTGCGTCCAAGTGGAGTTTGTGCTTGCAATGTCCACATAGGTTCCGGTGCCTCTGTATAAAAACAGAAAGATCTTCCAGTACAAAGACTTCAGCCTTAGTTTGATGCTGCTATGGTAACCACGCATGTGAACTAGCTTGTCCAGCATGTCTGATGATATTATTGGATAGTGCGTGTAAGTTATTACAGGGATCCTGGCGACCCATTTGGCAATTGGATAAGTGAACGGATATCCCATTGTTTCGCACCATACATCTGGGGAAAGCTTATACAAGGCTTCAACAGCCAGAATTACCGATCCCAATGCCTGTCCAAGAAGAGTTAGTTTCGGCCACGTCTTGGGGTCAACATACCGTCTTGTCTTGAGGAAAATGAACACGACCCTGGAGCCTTGAATTTTGTAACCAAATCTTTCACTGACTTTTGAGAGAATTTCCTCGCCTGACGTCTCATAGTCACCCGTATAGATTACTGTGACACATTCTGGATCTCTTTGCAACGTTGTCTCAACAGCCTTCCACAAGACTTTCTCACCTCCACCACCAGCATCACAATAAGGATGGAAAAATCCATAGATAATTCTTTTATAGGCTCTTTCACTGGCAACCATGCGATTCACGAATTCTTCGCGATTCTGACGATCTTGTGTACCAACAGCTATTTTAGAACCATAAGTTTTATTAGAGTAGTCAGAAGGTTTCAATGACGCTAGAATCATTTGCCGTCTCACGCTGCCTGTTTTCCAGCCAAAATCAAGAACTGGAATTTTATTTGTAGCCTTTTCTGCAGCTTTAATAGCATCGTTGACTCTCTTCCGCCATTTCACAGATGGCGTTCGAACAAAATGCGGCAAAAATCCACTCAAAACTCTCAGCAAGAAAAGCGTACCTGCTAGCACTAGTAGCAAGGTACTGATTATTTCGAAAGTTGGCATACTGACCCTCAATTGAAGGTCTCAGCAGCTTTTTTTCAAGTTGATTTTAGTGTTGAAGAGATCCGAAGTTTATAAATAATAATAATAACTTTGAGTAGGTGCTGTCAGTTTAAACAATGAACTATAAGGAATCCATAAATGCGCCCTAGGATTCAATTCCAATCCATCGGTAAGCCTTTAGTACATCATATACCTGTCTTTACAATAGAAGAGCTTAAACCGATAACGCTGGCGAGTCTTGTTCACTCATCGTCTAAAAACTATCTTAAAAACACCCATATGTAAATAACCTATCACCGTCACGACGACGATGTTGCACCTGTTTCTTTGGACTTATCTGTCCTTGAGTTCTTGAACTAGCTCAATTAGTGGTCCGTAGTCTTGTTTTTTCAGCAGCTGAAATTCTTGTGTGAAGAGGCAAAAATGCCTGAAACTTGTGTTCAGCACAGTCTGTAAATTAAGCTCGAGCATTTCGTTGAAATGGTGACAATAGATATGAGCGTAGATGCGGAAGAGCCTTTTAAGAATAGGTCTGGCGTTAGTATCGATAAATGCAGCTGAAAAGGGCACGCTGGGCTTTGAAGGAAAAACTGTTTCGTCATCGAATTGTTCTTGACACCATTTCATGAGGTATTCAACGTATTTGGGCGCAGAAACGGAGAGTGGTGGTGATCCAGACTTGACGTACCACAGGTATTCGTATTCGCTCGTGGCTATCATGCGAGGACACGAATCTGGCGAGCAAAACTCGGTGATTGCTCCATACAGCATATTAATCTGGTTGTAGAAATCGACACAATGCACAGAGACCCATTCGTTCACGTTTTCTCCCTTGGGCAGTTTCACGGCCTGGTTGAGAACGCCCTGTGACCCTAATGTTGTTTCCACGATTTCTTTCAGGTCTTTATGTGAAGACACCGTAGTCCCTTGTGACGCACTCAAGTACTGTTTTTGATGAGAAGGTGTGTAATTGAAGTCTGTAATGTTGCCATTTTGCACTTTTTTTTGTGGAGTCGAAAACAACGGGCTATCATGGTCGAGCAAGTTCGGACTAGATTGATCTAGCTCATTGTTTGGAGTTTTGGCTGTATTCCATTTGAAACCTCGCGTGGATCTGATAGTTTGACCGGGACTTAAATGGCTGTGGCAAGTAGAAATGGTTAGTAAACATGGTACTTCAGACTCTGCAAGTGGTGACTACACGCCCCCATTGCTTTCGCATTTGAGAATTTGGGCACCTTTGACTCTCTCTTGAATGCGAAGGGATAGATCAAGTACGTACAAGTTTTGAAGGAATGCCATGAGATGTATAAGGCCTGTAAGTTTTTGATCAGCAGTCAATTGATTGTGAGTGTTAGCTTGATATGTGACTGAATTGAGCCTGATCAATGATTAAGTTTCACTTGCGATGGCACTGGAACTTGCTTGAGCTCATTGTGAGATACTTCTATGTGTTTAGGTTTAACTAGTTTAAGTCAACATTCCGTGTATCGCGATATAACAGTCCATTAATTGGAATTCAGTAACAATAATAACTTCAGGAACTTTAGTCTTTTTGAAGAGATAAGTAAGCTTGAAAGTGCAGGGTATTATCCAGTAAATCAATCAGCCGTCAGAAAATATGTGGTGGGCTCTGATTATTCCTCCAAAAACTAAGCTTTCTTGGCAACACCATCATTAGTATCACTATCTACGACTTCCATGTCAGCAATGACAGTTTCTGATATCATGGTTTGGTTTAGACGTGTAAGTATACAGAAGTGACAGGCTCTACAGTGAAAAGTTTGGCTTGACTTAGCGTTTGCTTGGAATTTGTTTACTTCGATGGCTCAGGCGGCTTATGATTATGCTTTTTTCCTGAGCTGTTCTCGAGTTACGAGCTCTTCACACCACACGCTTAACTTTAGAAATTAATCCATGGCAAGGTTCATCGATTTTTATAAAACTTGTGCGTATGCAGCTCAGTCTCGAGCATTGAGCGATTAGGTCCTATTACGCTCTAAATTTTGACTGGTCGTGTCGAGCCTCTTGTTTTGTAATTAACCGAACTCAGAGACAGCGCTTGTGAGCACTCTATAATATTACAACAATGCATTTTGGTCTTTTGCACCACACCAAAAAGAGACTGCATTCTTCTGTAACTTTTGCCACCACTCGCGGTTTCGTTGTCATAAAAATTTGAACTCCATTGTGAGCGCCTAATCGAAACGTAACGAATACCAATAAATTTGTGACACTTACCTACCTGGAACCTTTGCTTTCTTATATCTTGGCTTGCGAACAAGCTTGCCTCGAGCATGAAATTTGAAGGCAGACACTTGCCATGTTGAGGCCAAGTCGAGCGATCAACGCGCTTCAATACTTGCAAGAGGAATAAGCGGCATCTACCTCATACGTGTTATTCTTCACCTCCTCCAAACAGTCAAATAACACAATGAGTACCAAAGCATTGGTCCATTGAAAAGCAGTTTACTTTATCGGTTCCTTACTGGTCTCATAATTCATCATCTTTCAAATAACGTTCTTTTACAATCAGTATTCCGTTGCACACTATTTTTCTACCTGGATGCATTTTAGCTCATCGCCTCATCATGTACCACCAAACCACAACTTCAAGTCGAAACAGTGGCCAGTCAAACAAGTTGACGCTCCTGCCATGAGTGTTACGTATGAGCAGACGCTCAACCTTCTCAACAAGGAAATCAAGAAAGACAACAAAGCTATAAGAAATCGAATTCAAAGTATCTTACTCGACAACAGGTTTCTCGAAGAACATGTTTTGACGGTTTTTCCCGACTTCCCGGTGATACCCAATGAAAGATGTGGTCTATGGTACTGCAGGCCAGGCTCTTTCAACCAAACAAGCTATTTCAAGTCTACTGATGGTCACACAAATCAATGGGACTTTAGTGTGCGACGTCTGAATCTGCATTTGCTGCCAACTTTGGCGAGAAAGAAAGGAATAATAATTGTGGATAGTACCCGACGTGGGAAAAAACTGCCTGATGCTCTCAGCAAGACGGTTCCAATTTGGTGTGCCGTTCTCAATACCTTGATGTTAGAGCATCTGAACAGAAAAGATGAAGAAGTACTGTTTTGTCCTCCAGGCACAGTTTCTAGACAAGAATATGCGCAAATCCAGGCAAAACTTCCAAGTCTGGTAGCTAAACTCAAAGAAATCAACGCCATTTCAGGTGCAGATCTTGCAGAAATGTTGGGTGGAAACATTCTTCGACCACTTTGGGTGCATCCCGGTTCATCGTTGTTGCACTCTCAAAGCGATCCATTCACGGGGGAGATCACAAACGCGAAATGGGAAAGTTCTAAAGAAGAGGCAATGATTCCTGTAGTACTGTGTGCGGTCAGCTATCAGTGCCAGGACGGCGTTGACAACAGATATGGCTTCACGTACGTACAAGGCGCTGCTGACGACCACGAATTGTGGTCAAATGAGCTTGACGCCGAATTTCTTTGGGATAATATTGCCACACTGGGAAACTTGGAGCTTAGCGATCAAGACCTTCGAGCTTTTATTTCTGCCCAAGCTGAACTCCGAAAGAGAGATGCTAGCGCAAGCAACACGCTCCACAAATTGACCAAGAGTGATAAATTGACCTCGGAGTTGCATTTGGGACAGATAGTGGAGCCATTGAGACTGACAAAAGATCTCCAGGATCAACTACTTGCCACTTATTCTTTTGTGCTAGTTCTTAGCGAACAAGTTGAATTCGAAGGAGACCCAACGAACCCCGAAACAAGCGCAAATTCTGCTATAAGCATTGTTAAGCTTTCTAGCGGCTCCAAGAAAAGCTCTAAAAATCTGCGGTCTTTCTTGACTGATATTTGCCCTCTTGTCGAGTCACATCTCAACAACGCTCTTCCTATTCTGATATGCTGTGGTGATGGTAAAGATATGTCAGTCAGTGTATTACTCTGTCTACTATCTCGCAATTACAATCTAGACACCTGGAAGCTTGATCAACAGCCCCGTAGCGTAGACAAGACACTTATCAAGAAGCATTTGTTCAAGATGATAAGCACATTGGAAGGAAGGAACATAAATCCACCGCGAGCCTCTTTAAATAGCGTTAATGCCTATTTGATGTCATGAAAAGAGCTTTATAACTACAGCACCGGGTTTGTTTGGTGGGAAGGTCTACAAAGCTTCGGTAAATTACTGATACAAACTGATACAGAAGACCACATCAGTAGAATCACGGAAGTGTTGAGGTTGATAGCGAAGCATCACGATCTGTTTACACTACTGTTGACAATGGTCTCACGTACTTGGACGTGTTTGGTGACTATAACGTCAAAATTTATATACAAATCTAAAAACCAAGCGCTTACCTCGAACTGGTAACATTGAAAAGCTATAAGAATCAAGCTGGGAATGCTCTCCGGAAGACGCCTGTCTGTTACGCCGGTACTGCGAAGATGGAACAGCCATCTTGCGTTTGCTTCCAGTAGCTCTAATGGAGATTTGAAACCCGTTATCGGACAAACCAATGGTATTTCTTCATGCAGTGATAGATCTGGTGCAGGGAATACTCTGCAGAGCATATTAGTGAAAAGAGTAAGGAATGAGGCTAAAAGTTCGCGGCCTCAACCTTTTGGTAAGCATATCGACCGCATAACTACGCCTGCAAGCCGGTTGTCAGCTTCCATCCAAGCACGAGAATATGTTAAAGTGTTGATGGAACTCACTTTACAGTCAAGACTAGAATCTAATTACAGCAAGAAAATATTCTCAGATAACGTATTAACGCCAATGGAATTGTCTACACTAATTCAGGGTCTACTAGCTTCAGATCGTCTCGTTGAAAAGCTGATACACGTTGCACCTGGAAGTCACGGAACGGAAATTGTTTTCAACTTTTACTCTATCTACATTCAAACTCTGAGCGAAAAACATCTTTCACCACTTCAATTGCACGACCTGAACCAATTCTTGGCTTTTTTCATTCGAAATTCCCAATTGCGAAAGGCCCAAATTGTTCTCAACTTCATTTTAGCTTCTAATGACAACAAAATTCCTTCCGACATTTCAACAACCATCCATTACTTACAACTGCGTTGTGGCGCTTTACCTCAAAACTGGCCATCGCCGCAAAAAAATCTCGGGGTGCATAATTATTCTTCGCGCTCCAAGTATAAAGCATTTGACAGAAACTTTGTTCCTGCACTCATTGGACAGCTTGATAACCCCACAAGTGACTGGTCCCTGAGAATAAACGACTCCATGGAAACCGCCATCGTATATTCATTGGGATTTATGGCACAGTTGCCTGCGTTAGAAAAATACATCAATCAACGTTGGGGTATCTCAATGAACAGCCAGAGGGAAAGAAAGGCCACAGATGCATTTGTCACACCATCTTCTGAGATTCTTATATCTATTCTAGCAAGTTTCGCTCGAAACGGTCAAATTGTTCCTGCTCTTAAATTAATGGACCTTTTTATTGAAAGATACCCAGATTTGGAACTCGACATATCGTTCTGGAGACGCCTGTTCAAGCAGTGTACAATTATGTGGGATGCAAAAATAGACCCTAGTGGCCAACTGTCAAATGGGACTTGGGAAGTAATGAAAGAATGGCATTATAAACGCGGAACAAAAGTACGACCAGATCTTTTGGTACTTAAAGATAGGCTCACAGTCTTGCAAGCCACAAATAATCACAGAGGGGCAATCGAAGTTATTGAACAATGCTTGTCACCGTGGAACATGGAGTCAACCGCTTCTACTGAATTAATGGCAATTACACAAAAATATTACAAGCTCGTGCTCAAAAACCAAGCGGCATCCGGATGCTATCATAAGTCACTGCGATTCATCAAAAAAGGAGCGCTAGACCAGCATCAGGCAAGCATTTTGAGGAGTTATTTCGAGATGCACAGACAAAAATATGTTCAGAAGACTCAAAGGCGCAGCGAAGCTGCCCAACAAAAAATTAAGGCATTTGATGAGGAGGAGGAAGATGATATGCTTCTTGGAAGGCTGTGGTAAATAAACTTTATATTCTTTTTTTTTACGAAATTCGTTTGTCAGGTAATGTTCAGAGATGTCAGAATCGTTGCAATTCATTGGCGTAAACATAGTAGCTTAAAAACCACCAGCCATATCTAAACCAAACCATTTGCGACACATGTGCGTTGAGCATAGTCGCAAAAGACAATAGGTAGGTCTTGAAATCGTTCACAAATATAATCCCTCGAGTGGATCTGTGCGCGTGCAAAAGGGCAGGAATGAATGCAGTATATTTCTGAAGAATCCATTGCTTGCTTGAAAGTCGGAAATAAAGACCTTCAGGGTAATAATCTCGCAAATTCTGAACTGTTTTGTAGCAGGAGATATGATTAATATGGTTTGAAATTCCGTGATCATCAAAGGTAATGAAAGTGGGAGCTGAATCAGTCACTACAGACTTGAGATGCTTTGTGGTGCTTTTGAGATCCCAATTTTCTTGCATTCCATCAGCAAAATCTAGGATCTCGGTATTTGGACGTTTCCTGTGCATCAACAGCTGTAGAGATTCTTGTAGTTCACGAACCCTAATTGCACCTAATCCGTCTGCACCTCCATTCGTCATGCAAAATACACGGACAGGCACTTCCTGATCCAGCAGAGCATCTAACTGTATAAGCGTGGGTGCGAAAAACATAACTTCGTCATCTGGATGTGCTATGATCAAGTTGACTGAAGTTGGTTTCGCGCCCATGAACATTCGCTCATAAGCAGCGGTGTTGGACTTCTGGATGAGCTCTGAACTACCTAGATACGCTATAAACAGCAAAAGTACTAACTTGAAAAGATTGGACAGCCTCCACATGAGATTTAGTGGTACGGATCAGCTTTTTGATTCATCAGATGCCCATTGGAACTTTAGAGACCTTAGCGCGCATCTTGTTGACAGTAAATAACATGTATATTATGACACGCTCGTTAAACATGATATAAACGGGGAAGCCTAGTTCGAATGAATGGTGACAACTCGAAACGCGGGCAAGAATGACACTCACAGAATCATAGTTTCATCATTCAAACACTTTCAACAGCAGTGGGAATCTTGGATCTTTCTTTGTTAAATTTTTTCAATTTTGGGGAAAACCACAATATCAAAATTATAAATGTTTGATATATAAAGAAAATCTACCAAGATTTCTTGCAATGGTAAGAACGTACTTACCTAAATTTTCAGAGTGGCTAGCGAAGTTCGAAACTGTATTCTATGTCTCTGCACTTTGCTAAAGCTTTTCAGAATCTCATGCGCTTACTCTCATATCACTTCGTACTTAAGTGTCCCGATGATATTAATGACAGTCTTCTTACAATCCAAAGGGTGTTTAAACACTACCAACAGGCTCATTTTCTCATCATTCTTAGAATGTAGTAGCAATGATAATCGAAACTACATGGATCTCGACGAATGAGTTCATTTTTGATTTCTCTGCTGTTTTCGCATAACTCCAGAGAAAAACTGTCTTTTCCTACAATAGCCACTGAAACCGTTTGAGGCCCATGATAATCAGCCGTAGCTCTTATTTGGGCTACACACTATCCATTCAAACTCTCAAAATGAAGTGGCCGCTTTTGTCCAAGAAGGCATTTCTTGGGTAATGATCAACGGTTTGGGATCAAAAAATGAGCCTTTTACAGCTTCCACATATCAAACAACGCGGTATTTGTCCTAATTTATATGCGTTCCGTGAAGTAACGCTATGCCAAAAAATGGGGGTCCAACACGAAAAAGCGAACTTCTTTTCTTTCCTTTACTCACCCAAAACAAGTCCGTTTTTTAAGCTTTTTTCACGCCCAAAAACGCAGAAATTCAACCTCAAACTCAGCTGTTCCTGTCACACGTCGTAGCTCCTGTTTGTATCTAAGATCGCCGTTGTTTTTCGCCGATTGAACGCTAATCAAAATGTCGAAAAGTCATCATCACTTTATTAATATATGTATAATATAATTACATCTTCACCGTTACCAAGAAAATATAATCAACTAAAAGTCTGTACGTTTTTGACCATCACAGAGTTCTGTCAAATTCTCCTCTCGGTGTTTTGACATTGATATATCAACCCAGGTGGCTTGACGCTATTGGAAGCTTTCAAATTACTGAACACAACAGTCACTTCCGATTGTTTTTGCAAAACTCAAGTCTAGTGCTGTGGTTTTGTCCATAAAGCGCTTTGCTATAACAAAAAGGCTTGTCAAGCAGGATGGGCGGTGCCGAAAAAGATATATTCGAACCGCGAATCATTCGTGCAATGAATTCACAACCGATGGGAGTGTCGAACCAATTTCTGAGCCAGCCATCATCAATCTCACAATCGCCAGCCAACTTACAACCTAGAGCAGGTTCGATTGCTAATGGCAGTTTTGCCGCACCAAGCGTATCTCCAACTGCATCTTCGGTAACGCCATCCACTAACTTCCGTGTTGCACAGGCCTGTGACCGCTGTAGGTCAAAAAAGACACGTTGTGACGGGAAACGACCTCAATGCTCGCAGTGCGCAGCAGTGGGCTTTGAATGCAAAGTTAGCGATAAGCTTTCTCGCCGTGCTTTTCCCAAGGGCTACACCGAGACTTTGGAGGAACGCGTGAGGGAGCTAGAGGCAGAAAACCGTCGGTTGGTGGCACTGTGCGATCTCAAAGATGAACAACTGCATTTGGTGTCACGGTTTTCGTCCAAGTCTCGTCCTGGAACGACCTCATCTCCAGAGGATGATCGTCTGCTGCAACAACTGAGCTCTTCAAATGGCGGGTCGCTGCGTGTTAGCTCCACAAATCTATATCTTCTCAACAAGACTTCGCCCTCCGAAGAGGGCAATGCCGGTATCCATAGATGCCAGGTTTCCAACTGCAGCGACTCATCTCATCCTCATCTTCACGAGAAACCTGTGAGCACGACACTCGCTGACCCTCAGACCATTTCCTTCGAGCAGAATGAGGCACCGGGATTGCCAGCAGTTAGAGCACTTTCCAGTATGGCAAACCACGAATATTCGTCACAACTGGCATGTCTTGTGGCATTGTCCATACCGCGCTCGACTGAAGAGATTTTATTCATTCCTAGGCTACTGGCACGACTGGGACAGGCATTTGGACTAACGTCAAAGCAATGTATCTACACAGCTTCGCTCTTGGCGTCTTTGAAAGAGCCCTCACAAGTAATAGTACCGAGCACCGATGGTCTTTCACAACTAAGGATAAAGAGTCTGTGGGAAATTGATGATCTGATGTGGTTTTTTACGCAAAGTTGCAGGTTCAACCTTGGCTCGAGCAGCGACCCCGATGTTTTGTCTTTTGCAGAGATTGAAGATCTCATATCGCAATACTTCGATAGCTGTCACGCACTAATACCGGTTCTCAACGAAAACGAGTTCTACAGTTACTATTTCAAATTCAAGGACGATCTTATTCATGACAAGGAACTTTTCTCTGACACAAGCTCCTCTTTTGCCCACCGCAGCAAATCCATTTCATATAAAATCTTTGGCTGTATTTTGATGGTGGTGTGTCAGTTTGGAATTATGCTCAAAGTCAAGTCCGAAAACCTGAAGACAACCCATAAACTGAGCCGCGTTATGAGTTATTACAACAATTCGATTCCAGCACTTAAATTGAATCCTTACTTCACAGTCAAAACAACCTCCATCAAAATTTTGCAATTTATGTCATTGCTGCTGTTTTATTTCTTGAACACGGGAGATGTATCATCAGTCTATGAGCTTAGAGGTAAAATCGTGTCCATGGCACAACAATTGAGACTTCACCGTTGCCCAAGCGCGGTATTAGGTACCGAGGGCTCAACCATGAGCAAAAACGAGCAAGGTGATCGGAGATTACTTTTCTGGGGTATTTACTATTTGGACGTCTTCTCGGCACTACAATTGGGTGTTCCTCGTTTGTTGAAAGATCACGAAATTGAATGTGCTCTTCCATTGAGTGATAATAGTAAAGAAGGTGTCACCTTATCAGATCAAACAGTCAAACTCGAAGGGCAGGTCTCTGAATTTTCTTTATCGTTGTTACGTTTTTCGAAAATTCTGGGTAACATTCTAGACTCAATCTTCAAGCGAGGAATGACCGCTGTTAGTGCTCAACAGGTTGCTTTAATTCATGAGAATGCCTTAGATAATTGGATGAGAAGTTTGCCGCAACAGCTTAGGTTTCAGCTGGACGTAAACGGAACAGTGGATGTAAAAGAGTTCGGTATAGCCAACGAATGGGCTCAGGAACGTGGTCAAGGAGATAAGAGGGCTCTTGTGATTCTGTATTTCATGATAAAATGCTTGGTTCATCTACCGGTGCTGGCCGCGAGACCCTTGTCCGCCGGACCACACAGTGAGATGGATTCTGAGGATACTTTGATCACTGATGATCTTGATGGATCTGCTGACCGCTCCTCGTCGCACGTTCTTTTACAACAAGCTATCAATACTTTTTTGAGCGTTCAGTCAACCTTGGGAAGTCGCTATCTACCGCTTGCGATTAATATGCCCAGAATCAAGTCCCAGTTCGCGCTGCTTAGCGCCAGAGGTACTTTAGATTATACCAAAGGTGGTACACTGTTCCAGATCAGTAAGAATTTGCTACTAGATGTGGTGAAAGAGCTTGAAGATACCAAAAGGTTGGAATTACCTGGGTCGCTCTCGTGGCATAGCTTGATTTTGTTAGATATGGCTATCAATGTCATCTTACAGCCGCCGCAAATAAACCCTGAGAAACTCGATAAGCTTCTAGGGAAGCGCCTTCAGTACTACAACAAGCTAATGGGCCGTCCAAGCACTAATTCCGGCTATAAACGGAAACACGAGGTACAAAACGAGGGAAATCCACCGAAATTAACTCCTGCAAGTTCCGAGTGTGAGTCTCCCTTTGAGAAGAAAGTGAAAATGGAACGTCATGATAGTCTCTCGACTGTCCAAGAGGATGCAAAACCTCTGCCTGCAGGAAGGGAATCGGGTCCCAACAGTAAGAGCCACTTTGGTGGAAGCAATCCTCAGAATGCTATTGCAGAGGCTTTCCAGTTTGACTCAGTTTTGAACAGTAGCTCTTTCAGCAACACAGATTTGAGCGCATTCTTTACTGCAGACGGAGGGGTGCCGAATATGGGGAGCGGCATGTCAAGCTTGAATCTTGCCACAGTGGGAAATGGCGAAACGACCAACAGTCACCCAGGCGGGACTGATACTCGCGGTCAGCTGCAAACTTCCTTCGACGATGGACTTTTCAGAGTACCGAGTAACGGCGATTTCTTGAAGGACTACTACCGGGTACCTGGTGCTTCGTCTTCACAGTTGAATCTTATGTTTTTGGGTGCTCATGCAGGTTCAGGAGGTCAGGATGCGTCTCATATTCCCAACAACACTAACAAAATTAATAGTCATGGCAACAGCAATGACGCTGGAACAGCATTAGGATCCGCTGTCGGAACGAATCAAGCGTCGATGTTGGCCCGCGGATCCGGCTTTACAGTCGACGCATCGCTTGGATTGGCACCGCTATTGGCTTGGAGTCCGACAGGTACTGAAGGACAAGATACACGCACCACGTCTTTCCCGGGATCCTTCGCATCTGTCAGTGCAGCTGTTCCGACCAGGCGAGACCCTCGTGGGGATGCTCATTACGAGTCGATGGGAGACTCGAAACAGGATAATGGGGATGATACTGCAATAACAATGCCTGCTAGGGCGCACCGCGGACCTCGCCGGCGGTGGAATGCAACGTCTGGGACGACAGGAGAACAAATGCAGTATTCTCAGGAAAACAACAACAACAAAAATAACATTGACAATAACAACAGTGATGGTGGTTTCCAGGACCTTTTCCAATGGCAGAATTCAGGATTTTAAATTTGTGGTAGCGTAGCTGAAAAGGAGAAAAGAAAGGCGTTTCTTAAGTGTCAAGTCAACGATCAATGACAATTTGGAAACCTCTAGCTCTCGGCCGCTAACTGACACTTTTTAGTGCTTACGCTAGGATTAAGGTTCTTGAGCTCCATCTGAACTGTAAGCAAAAGGAGGAAAAAGGAAGGAAGGGTACTCAGGTGGGTATTTCAAATGTGTAAGAAAAGTTTCGATTGCTTGGTAAGTAAAGTGCTAGTCACTCTATCGAGATGTACCAACAGTGAATTAACAGATTACGGACGAGAAAGATATTGAAATGGGCAGAAGCCCTCAAATAGTTCCAGCTGCAATGATCTCAGCTCATTTGATCGCCGGTGTCTGTAAAACGTTAATATAATGCAGCTTGAGTAATTGCGCTGAGAGTTTACGACATTAAACTACCAAATAAGAATTCTAACTAATTGTAGAAAGCGAAAGTTGAGTTAAAGAACAATTCCAAAGTGCAAGAGAGCACTACTCGGTAAATTTAGCACGGTGGTCCTTCGTGTTGTTGATATGATCATAGTTGAACAGGATGCGCGAAGTTCAATGGTGTCAGTAAATAAGATAGAAATGTGATTGAGATTGAAGAAGTACTCGTACTCGTCGAAAGTTATGAGAGAGAGAAAGATTGTCGTTGAACCCAGATGGTTGAAAACCTACAAATGACTAGTTCGATAAGCACAGAGAACTATAAAACCCATAATTGATATGGACTCATAATAGGAAGGAAGCTAAAAAGCCCGCTTGACACATCTTTTAAATGGTAAATGATCACGTGACTAGATCAGACATTCACCTATGCTTGTACATATGAATGCTGATAGGCATCTGGAGTGAGTATTTCGAGATTTGTTGTATTCACATAGGCGTCAAAGTTTCAAGAATGGACCGCAGCCGTGAAATCGTCATCGGGGATCGAAGTAAATTTGGCCTGAACGCCAGCTTAGAAAGTCAGTCCTTCTTTCCCATGGCGTCGAAGAGTAAAAACTAGAATATTGTTTGGAATCCTTGTGAGCGGCTGATGGGCGCTGTAGGCTAAAAGCTGTAGCTCAGGCTTACCAATGCAAACATCTCTTTTTCAAAAAGGCCGTCAGAATAGCGACCAAATGATAGCAGTCACGTGACTTTGTTAATACTGTCATCATTGAGAGACGGGCGAATTTTATACCATAGCGGTGACGCTTTTTGATCCACCAGTGGACTATTATGCCATTGTTTCAGACTTGAAAGAATCTTGTATTATACTGCTGTTCCGATCTTCTCCAAAATCAAATTTCCCAGTCCTCATCGATGACAGTAAGGCTCAATATGAAATTTGAGTGCGGGGGCGTTTTCGCACGAAATGTGTCACCTATTCGGTTGACAGTTTATCGATCAGAACGCATTGAAACTCTAAAGCTATGAAAAGAGTATGCTCTTGGAAAAAGTATGGGTCGTTGTCGATTTTAAAAGGTACTGACTGACGCACATAGTAAATTGCTAATTTTGATTCGAAAAAAAATGCATCCAAAATGTGATTTGGAGCTCTCAAAAAAAATACTCGGGGGACTCTAGTATCAATACTAGAATGTTAAGGCCCAAGACAATTCTCCTTCCAGGACCCTTCTTTTGTTGTTGAAAGTTGTGTCGTATATAGTGATATGCTATTCTGAGTATAACGTCACAAGTACTGGTACACATCAACGCTTTTTATTCACCGTCAACGGATGCTTGTATTTTCCCGCAATTTTACTGAGTCAACGACACTTCGAGGCCAAAAACTTCCTAGGAACAAATCGAACCGCCAGATCCACAAGCATCGGTAATCAACCACAATTTTTGGAGCTAGAACAGTCCCTTTTGTTATGATGCTCAGAATAAACTCATAGTAGCAGTAGAAACGGCATTACGAAGCCCATGGTGACTGCATTCCTTTCAAGTTCCCAAAAAGCGCTTCGGGTCACGTGACACTCTGCTTGCTGCTTATGTACGGCATTTTTTTTGATTTTTTTTTCGTCGGATTCTCTCGATTCCCTCAATAGCTCTCCATTTCGTTAACCCTACACCTATATCAAAGTCTATCTCAACCCGACTTTTCTAATTTCACCCATCATTGTCCTATTTTCTCGAGACCGTCCGTACAACACGACCTCATTTCTCATTTTCCTCTAATATACATAATAAATGATCTAAATTCAGTAAATAAAAACCACGAAACCTATGTACAACCCAGCTTTTCTTCTTTATATTTCACATACAAAGTTCGAAAAAACACGCCAACAAACCCAACTCAATTCGCACACCACAAAAGTGTTGAGCGCGTGCACAGTTCTGGGATCAGCAGCGCACTCTCACACTTGAAAAAAGCTCGAAAAGCTGGCCGGTTTTCATTGGTTTCGATCTCACTTTATTTTTTCTTCAGGTGTGCACCAAACTCATCCAACCGTTGAGAAACCGCTCGAAAAAACAAGTGGAAAGAAACTGTAAAAAAGTAAGACGTGTGGGATAACTCAATTGCGGTATCAGAAGATAGCACACAGTACTTTGTCCTGTTTAAACCGTTTACACGCTTTACACACTTTACGGGATACTAGGTACTACACAAAAAATTTAAAATTAAGAGCCCAAATCAGATTTCCGGACCTCAGTTCTGATAAAAAGCGTGAGCCAGGTGCTATCCACGAGGATTTAAGCTTCACCCAGACTTTCAGGTATCATATCGTGACAAAATGGCTCTCAACGGAGTGAATCACGGTGCTAATCAGACCAATGGCAAACGACAAGAGCTCTCAGGACGCGGGTCGTCACTTTACACGGTGGACAGGCTTTCTCCGCGAACCGCATACAGCAGTGGGAATTTGCCACCAATGCATCACCACCATCATCATCATCATCATCAACAACCACCACAAACCCCATTTGATCTCACTTATGGCGCATCCTTGCTTCCATCACATCTTTTATTAAACTCGCCGTACATAGCGACTCCGCACTCGAATCCGGTACCCAATGGACGGTACCATGTACCGTACAGCCATCAGGCGCTGCCGTTGCGTATGCCTCCAGTGCCCCACGACAAGCGTGGGCCCCGGAGGCACAAAAATCAGCATCTAGTGGACGAGCAAACACGCCGGACCGCTTACGAAATCGCCTACGAGGTGCTGCCACCAACGGTGACAGACGACGAGTATCGCACGCCATCGCTGCTGTTCTCCAACCTCAGCCCCGATCTGCATCTCCATGACTTTCTCAGCAAATTCGACAAGTGTGACAGACTCGAAAGTGTCTACCGCGTTGACTCAGACAACGACAAACAGTCCATCCTGGTCAGTTTTCTTACCCAGGAAACATGTTTGGATTTTTACAACGGCGTACTGCAAAGACTTTCGGAATTCAAAAAACAGCTAAAATCCCAGAAACTGACTTTGAATTTTGTGCGACTTCAAGATGCAGATTCGGGCCCAACACGCCAGGAAGTCCGGAATCAAGTACTCCGCACGGGCGCAACCCGATCTGTGGTTTTGGAATTTGGGTCCGACATATCGCCCACGAGCTTATTTGAAAAACTCCCATTTCTCGAAAATCGGGGCCCCCGCTACATCGCGGAGTGCATCGAATTCGTGAACACCAATCGCATCTCGAGGCATTTGAGCTCTCACTACGCCGTCGTCTGTTTTATCAGCATTGCCATGGCTATTGAAACCATCGAATACCTCGAGGCACACAAAAACACCATCCAAGACTTGAGGAAAGTACAGTACGTCACAACAACTTCTACGTCCGGCAAGTCTGAGCTACGTTCTCTTTCGGGCTCGCAGATTAATTTGCGCGAATCTTCGATTACTTCGCGCTCTTCTAGCGCTGCAGCACACGATTTTCCTCCTGCTAACCCTGAAATCGCACACTCTAATATGGCCATGAAGACTCTAAAGATACTGCCAGAACTTTATGACCCCCCGATTTTAGTAGAGCACAACCAGCACCCCTCCCATATCGCTGCATCTAAACCACTTAACCTGGACTCCGTCGCAAGTGGCTCTTCCGATAACGTCTCGTCACCAGCGCCACAAGAAATGCTCATAAATGATTTCGACCCTTCTCCGCGCGGTAGCATGGTGTCTCTCATCCAATCTGATACACCAGCGCAATCTCATGCATTTCCACATTATCCATACTATGTTGATATGGCAAAGCCTCTGGGACACACTCTGCAACAGCAATTCACAACCACAGCACAAGTTGCATCAGCTATGGGCAGCGGCGTTGGTAACAGGACGGTCTACATCGGAAATATTAACCAGCGCTCGAAAGCAGAGGATATCTGTAATGTTGTTCGTGGTGGTCTGCTACAAAGCGTAAAATTCATTGCGTCCAAACAGATATGTTTTGTTACATTTATTGATGCTGCCGCTGCGGTTCAATTCTTTGCCAATTCCTCGATTGAGCCGATTGTTTTACATGGAAATGTCTTGAAAGTCGGGTGGGGTCATCATTCGGGGGACTTACCTCAATCGATATCTTTAGCGGTGACCGTTGGTGCTAGTAGAAACGTGTACGTCAGTCTACCTGAGCATGCTTTCAAGGATAAATTCATAAATGATCCTGAATACCAAAACTTGAAAGAAAAATTCCATCTCCCATCAAAGGAAACTTTACTACAGGATTTCAGAGTGTTTGGTGATATAGAGCAAATCAATTTTCTACCAGACGGACATTGTTGCTGGATCAACTTCATGAATATATCCAATGCCATAAAGCTTGTCGAAGATGTCAATAACTCCAGAAACGCGGAGACCTTTCATGAAAGGTTTCAAAATAGATACCGAGGATTGGTTATCGGATACGGAAAGGACCGTTGTGGCAACATCAACAAGAACTTGGTGGCTAATAAAAACTCGAAGCATTACAAGAAAGTCAAGAAAACGAGTTACAAAATAAGACTAAGGCAACAGCAAGAAAAGGGCGCTCATGGTAACGGCTCACCCGCTGACGCTGGTAATGAACATAAAATTCTGAAAGCAGACGCATTTGGCATTTCTTTGTCAGACGAGAAGGAGCCTGTCAGAGATTCGGATGAAGAACAAAAGCTGGAAGAAAAGGAGCTACTGCGACTTAGCCGCGACGATAACGAATTAGACGAAGGGCTGGGAATCTCATTGCCTCACAGTCCTGCGGAACAATTCAAAAACAACGAGAGTGAATCTTCGGACTCATCAGATGTAGATATCATCGTTTCGAGCCAAGCTTCTGATCATGGCAACCAATTAGATGACGAAGGACATCAGTTTTCAAAGAAAGGAGACAGTCGCCAGAGCATAGTCAATGCAACGGTCACTGACCACCCACATGCATTCAGGAGGTTTCCGCCAATGGTTTCGAGCACATCGCTGGACGCTGTACCGCCGTTGGCGCCTTCGACCATGACGCGACAATTTAAAATTGCCAGCCAGCGCGGTAAGCAAGATGATTTTTATGGCAACGGCTTTGACGGTGTCGACAAAAAGGGCCTTGCAACAGATCGGAACTCGAGACGTCCACATTCTCAAGGATCGTCCAAACGTGGTAAGTCCAAGGCAATTCCTGGCTCGGATGTCATGGCCCAGTACCTGGCTCAACTTCAGCATTCCACCTTCATGTATGCCGCAAACATCCTTGGAGTGGACGATGGAGAATCCCCAAGCTACTATGACGAGAATGGTTGTGCAGAGCCCATGGCATATGAAAATTCGCAATCACGCCGAACAACACGCTAATTTCTGTCAGCATACCGTCGTAATGTCATCGTCTGCGTTACAACATAATTAGCAGCCTCGTGTCCCTCACGTTACTGGTAAAAATCTCGAAAAGGTGCTTGAGGTAATGAAGGTATATTCAATGGGTGTCATGTCACATCATGATATGAACAGAATTAACCAGCACGTTTGCCAAGACCGAACTTGAAAGGGAAGGGAAATCGAGAAGCATACCAAACCGATGAGATGATCGCTACCGCAAGACCCGGTCCCAAGAGACCCAGTGAATGTTTTTTTTCCGCGGGCCATCTGCCATATATACAAATTCTAGACAGTTCTTCCATCTTCAACAGCATCGATGTGAATCTCGGGAATTGAATCCTTTTTGCATTTTAGCATGAAATTAGATGTACCGGTGGGTCGCCAGCAGGTTAGACCTGAGTCTTGCAAGATAAAAGTAAACAGCTAAGCAGATGAATCTCAACTCTCTGACTGCTCCTACAGTTTTGAGATGAGATGAGATCTCAGTACTTGTTTGATGTACTCGAGCGAAATTCAAACTTTAAGCATGGAATCTTGAATGTTCAAGCCAAAGACATCTTGATGAAATACCACGAATACGGCATATTCAAACATCTTATCAGCCTTTAAGCTGACTTTCAGTGTTGTGCTCGTCCTTAAATTGGGCAAAGTTCGAAACCGGAGTAAAGAATTCGGCCATTGAATCAAAAGTTTCAAGAGTAATTGACGCTTCTTCAATTGTGCGCTTTCGCTGAATATTTGTTTCTTGAGTGGAGCAAGCTTGGTGGGTCTTCCTTGCTTATCGCTAGAAGCAATGTCTTTGGTTCAGAAGGAAGAGAGGAAATCGCAGATCGCTGAGAATGAAGATCATGATTGTGCTGCTGACGTCTCCGTGAGGAATCCTAATTTGCAGAATCAGGCTTATCTGGATAGCCGATTCAAAGAAATTGTATTCGTTGGATTTTGCATGCTTTCGCAGCTGTTAAATCAGGCTGCCACGACCCAAGCAAATCCGCTTTTCAATGTGATCTCTCGTTCTCTCGAATCAGGAACATCTCAGCAAACATGGCTAATGGCAGCATTTCCGATGGTTTCTGGGTCTTTTATCCTGGTTAGTGGGAAGGTTGGAGATATTTATGGTCTTAAAAAAACGCTGATAGGTGGATATATTGTGGTCATAATCTGGTCATTGATTTGTGGCCTAAGCTCTTACGCTCGCAACGTGAACTTTTTCATTGTTTCAAGGGCTTTTCAAGGTCTTGGTATCGCTTTTATTTTGCCCAATGTTATGGGTACTGTTGGCAACATTTATGTCCCGAATACTAAGGCCAAAAACCTGATCTTTAGCTTGATAGGTTCATGTGCTCCGATTGGCGCCACAATGGGATGCCTTTTCTCTGGATTGATAGGCGAAAAGTCTCGAATCTGGGCATGGGCATTTTACGCATATGCTTTGACTGCGGCCTTGAATCTTTGTGTGGCAATTTGGATCATTCCCAATAATATACCAACAAATGTTCACAAGTTCAAAATGGACTGGTTAGGTGCGGGATTGGGTGTGGTGGGGCTTATCTTACTAAACTTTGTATGGAATCAAGCACCTATCACTGGTTGGAACGAAACATATATCATAGTTTTGTTGATCGTGTCTGTTATTCTTCTCACTGGGTTTTTTGTATTCGAGGCGAAACTGGCCGCAGAGCCTCTCTTGCCACGGGCTGTTATGAAAAACCGTCGACTTCTAATGATTTTGGCATCTTTGTTTTTTGGATGGGGATCTTTCGGTATTTGGACTTTCTACTATATGTCATTTGTTCTAAACCTCCGACATTACACTCCACTATGGGCAGGTGGGACATATTTTATGTTTGCAATATGGGGAATTGTAGCAGCTTTATTAGTTGGCTATACTCTACATATTTGCGGGCCGGCAGTTATTTTGCTAGCATCCATGATCGCTTTCGACTGTGGGTGCATAATGCTGTCTGTCACTCCGGTCAATCAAAGCTACTTCAAAATGACTTTGGGAATCATGATCATTTTGAGTTTTGGCATGGACTTATCGTTTCCAGCATCATCGATCATTGTAAGCGATGAGTTACCAGGACAGTATCAAGGAATGGCAGGTTCGCTGGTCAGTACGATGGTGAGCTATTCAAGCTCGTTATGCTTGGGAATAGGGACCACTGCTGAGCACTATATCAACAAAGATGGCTCAAGATTACTTGAAGGGTACAGAGCAGCACTCTATGTTGGAATAGGGCTCGCTTCCATAGCTGTCCTTATCAGCGCTACATACTTAATCGAAGAGCTATGGGCGAAACGCAAAGTTCTGTATGCTACAAAATCCAAGAGCGATTCTACACAATTCGAATAGTTCTCGAAATTTTTGGGCAGGGACACGAGAAGCATAATGGCTGTCCTGCGTACGCCAACAATTTCCTTTCCGATTATAGACGTAATCGTCGTCCACCAATTTTACGGTATAATTTATGTAATATACAAATAAACCATGTTAATACTATTGAGCATTTATCAGAGAGTTCGGTTTCAATTTTGCTGACCTGAATGCATGATAGTCAGTCTCTTTACATTGAAATTCAAGATGCGTTGTCTGCAGACCTTTTGCTTCCTCTCTCCTTCTCGGTGATGAGCTTCAAATCATCATCACTTGGTTCATAGATATGCCACAGGGTATAGTTTGGTAATCCGGCTACTCTATACCCCATCTTTTTCGCCATTTTCCCAAACGCCTCGGTTTCTGCATGATTTTCGAAGGTGAATGCTGGAAAATGAACACCGTTTCTGAATAGTTGTGCTTTTGCCAGAATTGAGACACCACCCACACCATCAAGCTCCAAAATATTTTTGGGATTTCCATCTGGATCTCTCATATAACCCAAGTGTACCCTGTACGTAGCGTACTCTGCGTATCCTTCGACAATTACATCATCTTCGTCCAGGGTTTCGGCTAAACGTAAAGCGTCAGGGGACTCGGGCCAAGAATTCAAGTCGTAAGCCTGTTCCCCATCCAAGAATTCAGGCAAAGGACGCCATACATTAGGAACTGCTACATCATAATTGATGGACATCAAATCTTGAATAACGGTACCTGGGCAAAGCTCCACGTCTGCATCTCTCCAGTAGACCCATGAGTGGTACGGCTTCAAAGCATTGGCTGTCAACCAGTTACGAGCGCGGCCCATGAGCTTTCTTCTTATTCCTTGAACTTTCACAGCATGTCTATCGGAAAAGCCTTGGCCTATGACTTGACCGAAATCTTTTTGGAAGATTTGGACTGAACGAAAAGGTTTGTCATAATTACTATGGAAAGGCGGACTGTAAGCTTGCTTGACCATTTCCAAGTAAGATGGACGCATGTACTTCAAAAACAAATCCTGGGTGCCCTTCATTTTCGATTCAGCTGCAGCTTCTTCTTCGGCCAACACGTCAGATAATATCCCGCTTTGTAATTTCTGAGAGTAATCTAATAAGGCAGTCAATGTGTTATCGTCTTCCGAGCAATCACTCACAAGGAAGGCCAAATCTATCAGTTCGTGAGGATATGTCAAATTCATGAGATTTTTGAACATAAGAGGTAGAACTCTTTCTGCATTACGCAGCGGAACTAGTAACAAAACGTGTTCTTTATTCTTGACACCATTAGAAGAGCCCCGGAACGCTTCGAGATTATACTTCTGGACTGTCGACCCATAAAGCATATTTATCTCTTTATCGTAAATGTCTTTGTCGGCCGGTGTTAGAACGTCTGCGCCACCGTTGGATATCAAAAAGTGTTCGGAACCATTATCGTATTTTTCCAGTATTTCTTTATCAGTTGGCAGAAAGTCGTAGTCGTAGTACTCTGATTCCTGTAATACCATTGGCGAGCCATAACTTATCTCAGGTTTTTGAAAAAGACGCCATATGGCAAATAGCCCCACTACAAAAAATACAATAGTCACCACTGAACTATTGCTTCTCAACAGCTGCTTCGTTTTGACCCGATTTAATATGCCATCGCCTTTGCGCTTCGGACTCAATTTCGGTTTATTTTTACTGCTGTAAGTCAAAGAAAAGACACGATCGTTAGTATATTGTTTTTGAAGTTCCAAACTTTGTATTCCGAGTCCAAAAGCTTCCAATTCTGAGGCTTCTTTCAATGAACTTGTTCAAATGACATTCGCGAATACCAATCCATAAAACTCGTCGTTTTCGACATACATTGGTAGCTCTAAATGGCTCTTTTTTTTCCCAAAAAGAATGGCCATCTCCCTCTACTTGAATCCTGAAGCTCCGTGCGGAATCCAATCGCTAGCAAAAACTGTTGTGGGTCGAGTTTTGATGGTCAATGATGTTTAGTTCGGGCCAGGCTAGCCAATTTTAGTTGAAATATGAAAACAAAAAACTTTCCGTGAAAGACGATACTTAGTGGCTGACTAGATTATTGGGAAGATGATTGAATAGAGAGCTGAGTAGGTAATTGACTCGAAAACCTTAACAGGGTTCATGCCATCAATGGAGAAACTGCGGCTAGCCTTTAGTAAAAGGCGAATGGCATGGTACGGATGAACACATTGAAAGCTTTGGAGCTTCATTCTCTAGTATGCTATATCTTTTATCGGGCTTGTAACGCTGGTGTCAAACGAGAATTCTTGTAATTAGGTAGAGCTCTATACTTAAATGTGGATTCTAATTACATGACAATGCTGACATTTTGCAAAGCTTTCAGAAGCGGACACGCTTCTTGCTTTTCATTTTGAGTATTTTTTGACAGCATCACTGATCTTCTTGATGTCCGCTGGTGTAGTCCTGCAGCATCCACCAATAATGCGGGCTCCGTTCTCAATGTATTCTTTGACCAGATAATCCCAACTCATGTCGTGCGATTTTTTGGAGGTCCAAACTTTTTGCACCGTATCGTATACTTCACCGCTATTTGGGTAGGCAATGAGTGGAAGCTCTGGCAAAACCTCGTGTAGGCTTTTCAACATATTGTGGGAATGATCAAAACTCACGCAATTCACACCCAACAGAGTAAAGTTGGGATTCAACTTTGAACCTAGGGATTTGATATACTCACCGATTTCTCGCAGACTCGTGCCATCGCGCAGTTTCCCATTATCGTGAACCGAAAGCCCGATGCAAAAGGGTTTGGAGATCAAAGACTCGTCCCATGAAAGAATTGCTTTGATTTCGTGAAAGCTGGGGATGGTCTCGAACGCAATCATATCCAAGTTTTCGTTTTTGTTGAACGCAGATAGCTGCAGCTCGAAATACTTCAAATAGTCGATTTTTTCCGGTTCCGGTCCGTACTCGCCTGAAAACTCGGTGCAGTTGTGAGCACCCCATGGACCGATACAGCCCACCAACCATTTGTCGTTGCCGATACAGCCGCGTGAAAAGTCAACGATTCTAGAGAGCAGCTCCAGGTATGCTTCTGGCGTCTTGATGACAGTGTTCTCAGATACCGACTTGAAGCTTGCCTGGTAGGTCACTGTCATCAAAGCCTGCGCCCCACTTGCCATAAAGTCCTCGTACATTTCTTTCACAATCTGGCGATCTTTTGAGGCAGGATCAGACCAGAAGGTGTCATTGATGAATGGAATCGTAGACCACACCGGATTGGCAACCTTGATGCCTCTATTTTCAAGTTCTGTTCCCTGACCGCCATCTAGAACCAGCGTTCTAGTTGGGTTGCTGCTCAAATATTCTTTGATAGATGGACGACTCATCTTCAATGTTTTCCTGATGTCTTCGGTTGATGCCAATTCACTTTAAATGACGATTCTGTCAGTGCCGATGCTCGAGAAATTTCAAAAAGTTTCTTCACCGGTGCAAAAGTATAAGTCCTTTTTAAAGCCAATGATTCTGACAGACACTTTCGATGCAAATGCTGAACTCTTTACGTCTCAACTGCTCGCAGACTTCTTTCGCTGTGCATCCATTTTTCTAGTATGTTGGCTCATTTTTTTGACGACTAATTTTTTTCCATTACCTATGACAACACTATAGGCATCGAAAAGAACATTCAGGATGAGTCTTCCTAGCAGTAGATTTCCAAAGGGTAAGATAACCAGCACTCGACGAGAAATGAGTCAGAGGCAAATTCCGAACAAAACTCGTTTATGCAGATAATTCTTGAAGAAGTTTTTCGACGGACCTCAGTTATTAGCGACACTCTGAGAAAACGACGATGGAGTCTTGCTCCCATTGTCTGATGAACAACGAAAGCCTATTCTTGTGAGGCCATCCTGAAATTTGGACACGTAAGGAAACTTTCTGGCTAGATCGTTGTTGTCCACGTATTTTGGTTTTATTCTTGGTTTTTTTGGTTTTTTTGTTTGGTTTTCTTTGCCAGCTTTTGAAGTATTCGCCCACAATCATAATCAATCTGAGCCCAAATCTTAGAAGTTTGTAGTCATGCCAGTCTCCTCCGGTTTGAACCAGTGTTCTTTTAGTGTATCCCACGTCTTTTTGGCCAAAAAGCGAGCTTTCTCTTCCGAGTCAGAAATGGCCTCAATGTAGACCTTTAGTTTGGGCTCGGTGCCAGAACCCCTGGTTGTGAACCTTACGTAGTCATCGGGATGCGACCGCGACCTGAGCACGACAGTTATCATCTGGGATGAGGCATCCACAGGCAGTCTCGGTATATGGTCAGGAGTTTTGGACTGATAACCAATAGTCAGATCTGTGAAACTCTCGACAATGAAATCGTCACCTAGCGTCGAAGGATGCTGATGCCCATCCTTCTGATACGATTCGCGAATGGCCTCGAAAACGAGATTTGTTACAGTGGGGTCAGGCACAATATAGTAGCCGTTATATTCTTGGAAAGCACCATAACGGGCAAATCCGCGACGCAATATGTCTATGGGTGATAAGCCTTCCGCTGCCCAAGTAGCAATCATCTGTAGGAAAACAATAGCTGCACTTATGCCATCCTTGTCGTGCACAACTTCAGAAAACATATAGCCTATGGCTTCTTCGAACGCAAAGGGAACGTAGAGGCCCTCCTTTTCCAGTGCGCGAGCTTGGTTTCCGAGCCACTTGAATCCAGTCAAGGTATCGCGGTATTCAAACCCTTCCACCTCGCCCATCTTCTTGATCATCTGCGATGACACGGTGGAATTGATAAGTACAAGTGGCTTCGATCTTTTAAACTCGTCGTCTCTTTGCTTGTAAGAATCCCATGTTTGTTGTGCGAAGAGGAAACCAATCTCATTTCCGGATAACTGTCTCCATTCGTTTTCATACTTGACAGCAGCAGAGAAGCGGTCGGCATCGGGGTCATTTGCAAGAACAAACGATATGTCGTTCGTCTCAGCCAACGATATCGCCAGATCCAACGCTCCTTTTTCCTCCGGGTTGGGGAAACTCACGGTTGGAAACTCAGGATCAGGACTCTGTTGTTGTGGGACGCAAAGGTAGTCCACATTAGCTCTTAGCCCCCACGCCTTTTCCACAATGCTTTCGAAAACCTCCGATCCAACACCATGCATAGGTGTGTACAAGAACCAGGGACCATTTTTGCTGTTCTTGCTGATTTCCGTAAAAATCAAACGCTTTGAAACCGCATCTACGTACTTCTGGGTTATGTCTCTCTTTGCATCAACAAGCACACCACTTTTGATCGCTCTTTCTTTGATCGATTCGTAATTCCACGCATCATTCCAGGGCTTCAGGTTGTCGTCGATTGATTGCGCTATTAGGCGGTCATGAGGAGGTATAATTTGACACCCGTTGGCATAGTAAACCTTGTAGCCATTGTCAAGCTTAGGATTGTGACTGGCTGTGATCATGACACCGCCACAAGCATTCAATTGGTCAATTGCGAAAGGTACCAGCGGCGTGTGCACAAAGACATCTGGATCACTGTCATTCTCAGCAAAGCACAGATCGTAAACCGTAAAACCCAGCTGTAAAAAAGCAGCAATTGTGACCTGTGCGAATTCCTTAGAGTGGAATCTGTGATCGTGTCCAACAACCACGCTTTTATTAGTTGGGAACTTGTCCTGCAAGTACTTAGCTAATCCCTGAGACGCCTGAAGAACCGTCAATGTGTTCATTCTGCTGAAGCCGGCTTCCATTCTGGCACGCAATCCGGCTGTTCCAAATGCGATCCTTTTATCCAATCGTGAATGCAATTCATGCCAATTCTGTGAGTTTACCAGTTTCGTGATTTCGCTTCTTGTCTGTTCATTTTTGTCGTTCTCGAACCAAGCCGCAACCTTGGTTTCCAGTTCTGGAGGTATTTGAACAGCTCCAGCGCTCATTTTGGTGTTATTTTATGTAGCCTGGGTTGAGATTTCTTCAGATTATGGATGAAGAAGTTACTGAAGGGTATATATACTAATAGTACATGTGAAGATGAAATAAGCGTCGCAGTCACCGAAATCAATAGTGATTGAATAAAAACAGGTTCAAGAATGTTCTCAAGTTGAGGATGTGGGTGGTTGCATAGATTTTACACACGATGATGGAGACTCGGTTCTGAAAGGTGTAGAGACGGTCCTGAAGAATGCTTCGCGAAAGATGGGAAGAATGACGTTTCAAAGATGCAACGCTGCGCACTAATTCAACCTTCAAGCTCAAGCAACAGCTCCGCTTCTAAATCGTCGTCGTCATTTTCTTCGTTGTTTTGGGACTCCTCCAAATCCTCTTTTGTTGAGTCGTAATGCTGACGCTTATGATCCGCATCCGCATCGGTAGAAAGCGATCTTTTTCGGACATTCAGTCCCTCAGACACCGACGCCTCTCTAGAATATTGTGGTGAGTTAATAACTGCAACGTCCTGGCTATCGTCTGGGCTCTTCTCATCTTTCTCGTTCTCGTTCTCGTTTTTGTCTTCGTCTTCGTCTTCATCTTCATCTCCTTCTTCGTCATTGAGAAACTCGTCCATTTCGTCATCATCGTTATCCAGCCACATATCGTCGCCCGCCAGCAAAGCAACGTCGTCATTGGACGCCTGATTCGCTCTTTCGCGAACGCTTTGTTCGGCGGCCTTTCTCTTTTCCAACTTACTTTTAAACTCCTGAAGCTCTTCATCCGTAACCGCCTGTTCGGTAAGTAATTCGTAGGGCTGCACGCTTGTTCTTTGCCATTGAATTAAACACTCGAATATCCAGTCCGGGTGGACTACTCTAATGCTTGGGTTGAATGCCTTTGCGAGACGAGCCTTAAATGTCCCCGGTGTCTTGGTAATGATATGAGTGGTATTTTCATCCACGTCACTCGAAGTTATCGCTCCAAACATACCTGTCCACAAAGCGATGTCTGCCTGCCGCACGTCTGTACCCAACGGAATGAGGCCTGAAAACACAAAGTTGCATCCCTGTAAGACTTTTGCCTTCATGGCTGGCAACAACTTTTTGATATCGGGTAATTCTTCTTCCTTGGCTAACTCTTCGTAGTAGGCCCTGTGCACCTTCAATAATATTTCAGATAGATGCGGAAGTTCCTCGTCGTCATCAATTAAAAGTTTTTGATTGTGCATATGCTTCTGTAATTCCGCCAGCGGCCTGTTTTGTTGTTGGACTTCCAGAGAAGCATTGTGTTCCAGCTTTTTGGCCAGGTCTTCTTTGGAAATGGGCCTATCGGTCTGGCTCTCCTCCGTTATCTTATTGAATTGTTCCTCCTGTTTCTTGACCTCTTGATCAATCTTTTCCTGTAATTTTTTTTCCGTGTCCATAATGTCAGTCAAAAGTTCTTCTTCCTCTGCCTTCTTGCGATGCCTTCTCCCCATATGCAACATGGAGTTTTGCTGCCTCGGGAGGAAGTTGGAATTGATATCACCAACGCCCACAAAGAAATCGTAGGGTACCACTTTGATCAAATTCGGGCACCAGCTCCAGACATCACCTCTATCATCGATAATAACAACCATAGATTGATCCATAGGAAATAATCTTTCAAGAGACTTATGAGTGAGAGACCCATTTTCGTCGCGCGACAAGATCCGATCACCAAAAAGCTCCCCCGCCGGATCTATAATCTTGGCTATTTCCAATGCATAAGCTCTGGTAGCCATGGTGTAAATATGAAGTTCGAAGTGGGGGGCCACTTTTTCGAAAAATTCTTGTAATCCCGGTCTAAGTTTCACGTAGTACTGACATTTGCGGGGGGGTGGACGGGGGCCCATGTAAAATGGCGGCAGCACTGGGTCCTCGTCAAGTGAAAATGATCGAACGTTTTTAAGGGCATCGTAGTTGGGGTTGGAAGGATCGTTCGCCCACTCTTTGATCGTGGGGTCTACGCCACAATGGATCACTGTTTGGTCGAGATCTACTACTAGAACTAGTTTTTTGAGTTCTCGGAGCTGTTTTTGTGTACTTTTCTCGATCGACGCCGCCTGGCGCTCCGAAACCTTGATATTCATGTTGTTATGCGCCATGGTCAGCTTACTGTTGGAAAATCCCGTATTGTTGAGATTCTGGTCCTCGTCTTCCTCCACGGCTTTACCACACACCACACAAAGAGATCCGTATGTGACGTCGTGTGTACAAGGTTGGCTTACCTCCGCTACTACCGCTGAATTGTTAACGAACTCATCTCCAAGGCTCAGGTTAAGTGCCATAATTGTGCCCTCGACCGGCGAGTCAAAAGTACCCACCAAGTCCACCCTCCTTTTCTTCTTGCTGCTTTCCTCATTCGGAGCAGTTATCACATCTTGCAGTTCCCAGTATTTGTAGACAAACAGTCTCTGGCCTTTCTTGACCTCATCGCCTGTTGAGACACACAATTTCGCGATCGTCACAGGGAAGGGCAGGTTAGAAGGCAAACTTATAGGCGTTGTCATTCTACCCAAGAAGCGCTTTGTGTTGACCCTATTCCTAGATCTCTTTGGTTTTTGTTCGTGAACTTTGTCTTGCTGTGATGTGCTATGCGTCTGCGAAAAACAATGTTCATTAATTTTTCAGTCTTAGAACCCTCTAAGTTCAGAACGTTTGGTCAAGTTGATATCGTGTGGGCTATGAAAACGAGTCGTGATAATGAACAAGTAGCGTAAACCAGTAGATTTTGAGCTCGCAATTGTACAAAAATCAACAGTTTCCATCGCAGCAGAACTTGAAAGGCTTCTTTAGAGGCTAGGGAATAATAAATGGCGAGGTTTAATCGTTTCCCATTACCCTTTGCTCGGGTAGACGCTAAAGAGCAGAGGTTGGTGGTTCAAAATAAGATTTTATCGATCTGGGAACTTGATTTGAGGTTCACTTCCCTTTTTAATGGGTTGTGGTGATTCAGTGAGCATCTAGCGTCTAATATCGCATAAAACACACTCTTCTTTGAGCTGTAGCATTCTCGCCTTGATTCTGGACGAATATGTCAGAAAGCTCCAGGTGAAGCGTGTAAAGCTGCAGGAAAGAAGCCTTGTATAACCCAAATGTAGCTTTCTTTTCTGAGTACAGTAGTTTCGGAAAGCCAAGAGTTTTCCGAAATAAGGGCAACAATAATCGAAATAAGGATGGCTTTTGACCGTCACATCGGGTGGAATAGGACGCCCCTGAGATTTAGTAGTATTCCTTTCATTCACAAGTCAATGGATTTGTTCTTCTTTTTAAACAGAGAAGTAAGTATCGATGATTATTTGATGCCGCCGTAACGCAAGGATGCGTTACTCCAAGCGCTTCGACAATTTGCGAAGAACGGACCAGCTTCTATTCTTCCTCTGATATCACTGATAGCTGAACTGACGGTATGTTTCTTCAGTGCCGTCTCTCAATTGGCGGTTCTCGTCCTAATTCCTACATCACGGCACAAAAGCAAGTTCAGGTTGATCTTAGTGCACAAAATAAACCAAATAGTGAAGCAAAGCACATTTGCTGCTTCCTCTCATCTTCAAAACAGGTATAGACTTGAAATCAGTGCATAAACACGATATGCTGCTTTAAAGCGTGTTTTCACTCTTTCAGCGGCTAAACCATTACATAATAATAATCAAGGAGCATTACAACTAAATCATACATTCGTATCATCATCTCAGGCCCTAAGGTATCGAGACCGGTTACTGAACTAGACCAGCGATTGTGATCCACTTGTTTTCTCCACTTCTCTGAAAATGGCAACGGAGCACAAAAGAGCAGGAACTAAAATTATATTTTATACATCGACTAAAACAAATTCTTGAAATAGCTGATTAAACTAGGTTCAACCTCGATTCAATGCAAGACATGATGAGTATAATGCTACAATGAAGTTTGAAAAACTTCAGATACGTCGGGGCCAACCCTCTCTCGGACCTCGATGAGAGGATGCTTTCTGGAGGTTTGCACTACTCACAGACACAAATGGCCACAATCAACTGTCTATGAGTCAATTCAAAGATTGGGTTTGATAGTCACTGTCAGCTAAGTAATGTGTATCATCTTGGTCTTTGTTTCCACATCGGATAGCGCAATAGCGATGCCATGCTGGTCTTTTCTAGGAAGTATGTCGCAAGATAAGTATCAACTGGGTCCTAGAATAGCCGGCATGAATGCGACTAGAAGAATGGTGTCGAACGTGATGTTGTTTTATTCTGGGATTAACGCTCTGCTCATTCTATGTGTCTTCGCCTTCCGCGGTAGTAGTTTTATGTCCATCGGAGGTGTCTTCATCCTTGGAACCTTCACGGAGATCCTGGGTAGGCGAAGATATGCTTCCCTCTTGTTTCCCGTTCACGTCAGGTCCTGAGGAAGAATTTGCGATATTATCGTTAACGGCTAAGTCATCCTTCTCGCTCTCTTTGTCGCTGCCATTTTTATGGTCCTTTGGAATTTGCTCTCCACTGACAGCGTCCGGTATGTTTATGCCAAGATTTGGGGGTTTAGCGTCTGGTTGATGATTTTTACCATAAGGGGCTCCTAATGAAGTTTCGGATCGCGGCGCACCCCCATCAGGCAGCTCTTTATTCTGTGCTAGTGTTTCTTTGTCTTTCTCAGGTTCTTCAGGCTCGTTTTCACTATCGCTACTTCCCAAACCACCGAAGAAAGGGTCTTCGTGCAAATTGTCCAAGTCCAGCTCATCGAATTCTTTTGACATTTTGTTCCGCTCCTCTCTTTCTCTCTTTGCTTGTTCTTCTCGTTCAATTCTTCTCTGTTCTGCTGCTGCTATCTCGCGCTTTCTTTGCTCCCTCACCAATGGTGCTGTTTTCAACAAACCAATGTAGCTCCGGTGTAAAAGGGCTCGTAGATCTTTTTCTGCTACTTTGCAGTTCACTCGCTGTTTCGCGAAAGGAGATAGGAGCTGAGTTGCTCTCATGAACGGCCCTTTTTGAATCTGTAATTGACGCCTTTCATGTTCCTTGACACGTCGTCTAGTGATCTCGACCCTATTTCGAGCATATTCTTCTACATTGTAGTGGTCTTGGGGTAGCGTCCTTAGCAAGTCATCTACTTTATTAACACTTGCAGCGCGCGGTTTTTTGACCTGTTTAAAAATCAGTTGAGTCTCTTCCTGGCTTTTGCGGAAAAGATCATTGGTGTCTGTCACATTGAGATGAGACTCTTCGTTGCTGAGACGTGAGAAGTTGATCAGTGCTTTCTCCGACAAATTTGACTCCTCTGCTAGCTTTCTTTTCATTTGCCTCTCGTCAGTTATGGATTTATTGTACAGCGATGTGAATCTGTAGGTGTGATCTGGCGGGAATTCGGGCAGCCATTTGGGTACATGTTTCGCTTCTTTTACCGATGGAGGAACTAGCTTCAAGATTCCTTTGCCTTTATCAAAAAATTCGGGGTGTGACGAGCGCAGGAGCTCTTCTTTCGTTGCTGCACTTCTTTCTTTATGCAAAACTTCTTTACCATCCTTTCCAACCTTTTCAACATTGTCCAGACACCGGGACCTCACAAAACGAGATCTTTCGTATTCAACCATGAGATCAGCGCATGTCAGATTGTACCCTTCTATCACCAGTAGCAAGTCTTTTTTCGATATACAATGTCGTCTTTGAATGTTTGCAACCTTGTGCAAGTCAACCAACATGCCAGAAAGTGCTTCTTCTACGAGCAGAATCAGATTTTCAAAGGCCAGCTGTGAAACGCAGACATTGCTGTTGATAGCTTTCAGTTGGACTGCTATCGCCTTCTCAAGGATCTTCTTCAAAGGGTCTTCTAGAGTATCACTCGAAACTTCAGTCAAGTTAGGCAAATGCTTCAGTTGAACACCGCCACCAGGTTCGCCAAGCTGAAGTAACGAGTCTGGTTCAGACTTTGTCATTCTTTCGCGCAGCTTCCAAGGTATTGGATCCACGGAGGTGATGTAACGGCGTGCGCTCTTGGTAGATTATTTAGTATCTTTCTGTTGGTGTTGATGTTAAATGAAACTATGTAATTAAAGATCACTGTGTACTACAAATGGGAAGGTTTAGTCAACTAGACGTCTCCATTAAGCAATGCATCGAGAGCTCCTTGAACTGAGCCACCACTTCTTCTGAGGGCGGCGACATTTCTATCGAACTCGAAAAATCCCATGTCGTTGAGCTGTCTGAGCTGCTGTTCGTAGCGCTCCTCGGGAGGTCTCGTGTCCTGTTGAGTCTGAGCAGGCGCACCAAAACCACCACCAAGCAACGAGGATAGAAGAGCAGGGTCAAAATTGGGTGTAGCACCTTCGCCACTAGCATTGTTGCCAGCTCCGCCTAGTAGAGACAGGAATGGATTAGCGAGTGGATTAGAACCTGATGTGGAGCCCGCTGCAGGAGGCTGCGGCATGCCGCCTAAGAGCGATGCGAATGGATTGGCCAACGGGTTGGACTGACCTGCCTGAGTTTGAGGCTGCTGTCCCTGTTGCTGAGCAGATGGTGTTTGGTCTGAAGTCGTATTCGTGTCTGTGGAACCTGGGGCTGGGAAAGGGTTGGCGTCTGCGGCTGGGTCCCCACCTCCAAACACGTTTGACAGCTGCATGCTTTGCCTAATCATTTCTGGGTTGGTCATCATTTGTCTAAACATGGGGCTTTGAAGTAGCTGTCTTCCTTGCGGACCCATGCTTTGTAATTGCGGACTTTGCTGAATGAGAAAATCGATCATTTGTGGATTGCTGAGCATTTCATTCATTTGGGACTGCATGACCGGATTTTCGAGCATCCTGAGCACTTCGTCAGAGTTTGGAGCACTAGTCATGCCCCCGTCAGGGCCAAATGAATCGGCCGATGGCAAATTCAGAAATCCGGCGTAACGGGCACTTGTAAGATCTGCTAGCGGGTTAAAACCTCCAGTTTGGCCCGTGGAGAGAGTTGATGGCGCCGCCGTGCCGGAGGAAGCTTGCTGCTGCTGCTGCTGTTGCTGTTGTGCTGAGCCCGTGGCGCTGCCGGAACCCACTGAACTATTGGGGGCAGCAGGACTTGCGCTCTTCTTGGCGCCCCCAGACTTGACCATATGAATCGCATGGCCATCCTGTATCTTATACGATTCAACGGTTTGGTCATCTCTCAAGATTTTGCCTGAATAAATCAAACGTTGGTTTTCGGCAGGTATTTCTGAAAGCTCAGCTACTGCCTTTTTTAGATCATCAATTGAACTCGATGGATCGATCGAGACCTCCCACTTGTTTTGGCCTGATTTCACATGAATTGTGATACTCATTTGCGCTATAGATGTGGTTGAGAGAGACTTGTGGAGTGGTTTACAATGGCGATTGGTTTGGTAGTTAGGGTGGTTCAAAGATTAGCTATGAATAATATGACTATGAGATTTTGGCAAGTCATATACGTTCGTGGAAGGTGATGTGGTGTTCAAGTTCACATGTTTACAGGAATTGATAGTTTCGGTGTGTCAATATCAGTGTTTCCAAACGTTCCGTTACATTTTGAAGGTTTTTGAGAGCACTGAATGGTGTCGAACATTTTGTTTTGTGCGATTATTTATTTCAAGAGATATTGCTTGCTAAGACAATAAAGTGTTTTACTTAACAGAAAGAAATGAAAGTTTCAAAATTTTGTGGAAAGTTCTTCATGTGTTTATAAGCATTATGCTGCCCTGCTGGACACTGTGCACAGTTACGCGGGGTTTTGAATTTATATGGTTGATTGTGTCGTTGTGTCGTTGTGTACGTCTCTGTCGCGTACACTAGTCGACGCACTAAGACAAAAGTGATAAGAGAGAGACAATCTGTAAACTTAATGAGTGTAGCTCCCAGGGCTGATGGGTATTTTTCGAAAGGATTATGCCAAACGTATCTCGTCTCGTTGCGAATTATCTTGTATTTCTGGGAGACATACTGTGAGATTTTCAGCTGCGTTCCTTTAAGGACTTTAGACGTATACTCTCACTCAATGTGTGGAAATCCAGACAAAATGTGAAAAACAATTTGTAAAGGTAAAAGGAGCATATCAGGACAAAAAGGCTCGCAACACACGCATCAGACGTTCTTAGCTATTATTTTTCTCTCACTTTCAGCCTCGTCGTCACATTGTTGCTTAAATTCCCCGTCCATTGTTGGCCTTATGGTCTTTTAAATAAGAGTCACGTGACACACAAGATTCCCAAGATCTCATCAGTCATTTTATACCAGTGCTCCCAGGGTTAAACCATCAAACCCGAAATTGCCATGTGGCATTTTCCAGCTGCCTCGCTCAAAGAGTCACCCCTCCCAAGACAACACAGCTGTCTAATATCAAAAAAATTCCGCATGTCGAAACTCGATTGGAATTTTCCCCGTTACCACTAAATTCGGAGGTCTTAAACCTCCTGTGTCGCCCAATGCACGCCGCACATTACAGTGTCGCGTTTCAATTTCACTTACACAGCCATCGCGAATGTTCCCTCTGACGACGTTCTCTCTATTTCGTCAACAATGATCAATATAGTAATTATGCACGGTCGCTGCGAATTTGAAATTTGTTTTTTTTTTCCTTCCTCCCTCGTTTTTTTTTTTACATATACTTGCAGAGACGCTCATCGGACATCAACTCAGAACTCATTAGGTATCAATTACACTCACACTACACAGCATAGAGATAGAGAGAGAGAGAGAGAGAGAGAGAGAGAGAGAAGAAGAGGGAAATCGGAAAAAAAGGATAAATCAGTATCCTGACGAAAGACCTCGCACATTATTTGGGAATTGTTCATAGAGTGTGAATTGCGACCTTTCACTACCTTTTTCAACCGAAGAAAAAGCTCAAGTATTGGTTCTGCTATAAGCACATTTCGTGGAAATCCGAAAAAATCGAATATTGCAAGCGTGTTTCTCAACTGGCTTCTTGATCAAAAGTTTGAAACAGTAGCGCAGCGGCAACTAGAATTCCAAAGATCAAACAAACGTCCGGATTCGAAATTCGCCAAGTTGCAACTAGGGTACCCAATCAGTATTTGAAAAGAGGTTTTCGCACACTTTTTTAAAATGGCAAAAACGCTCGCACAGGGCAGAAAACCGGGCTCTGGCCGTAAACCGGGAAAGGGTAAAACTTTGGCTCAGGGCAGGAAACCTGGGTCGGGAAGGAAACCGGGAAGCAAGGGGCACGTGATCAAACAAAACGATCCCCTACGAGACTTGAATGCGGTTCTGCAGGCTCAGATCCAAAGCGAAGCGGGTCAAACTGCGGTGGCTAATGCAACAGCAGCAGCAGCTGCCGCTGCTGTTGCTGCTGCTTCAATTACGGGTTCTAATCCGTCGATCGCTATGCACGGCGGGAACGACAGATCACGGTCCAGTTCAGGCTCAGGCTCAGGCTCAGGCTCAAATTCAGGTTCAGGTTCAGGTTCAGGTCCAGGTTCCGCTGTAAGCATGGGATCCTCATTTGCAGGATCACCTAGCAATCACATCCAAAAACGCAATCAGGTCAACATGGGCTTGCCGGTGCCTGCCAACAGAGACGCATTCCGATCGCGAGATATGGCGTCTTCGGGAGTGTACTCGCCGCTGGGATCTGCATCGGGCCATGTCACCACCAGCACGACCCCGTCGATCCCGCAATCTGTCAATGCAAACAGCGTTGGTCTGGGAAATGTCCCTAATAACGGAAATTTCAGCAGCAATAACAACACACATGGCACCGTTCGTGCAAATGCGGGAATGGGACAGTCCAGCCGCATCCCAGGACTAGACCTATTCAACCGATCTCACACTCCCAACGGCAATTCGGGAAATATAAGCAATATGCCATCCACGTTTATGCCTCTTCAACCGTGGGTAACCTCGTCTAACGCATCACAACTCATGCCCGGGTTTTCACCATTTCTTCCCGCCAATGTACCCCAGCAATCGTCGCGTCCAAGTACTTCCAGCTCACGTTCTCCAAAGCTTTTTCAGGACCGTTTCGGCATACCAGGAGATCCAGACTCCATCACATCGTTTGCATCCCATTCCCATATCAACCGTGAATAAACAGTGTACATATATATATAGCATTTTAGCATGAGAAATAGGTTCAAGAAATTGGAAACATTAGACGAACTACTGAAAGATTACTCAAACAATTCCAGGTAGCGTTGTAATTCCGTTGTAATCCGTTGTAATGCCTGATACCGTACTTTTCCATCAATTCAAACTTCTTTCTACTGTCGCTGTCATCTGGTGGTATAATACTATTGATTATTGAAAAATAGTTCTTGATTTGACATATAGTATTTAAGCATAGAGAAGTTCTAGTGAACAAACGCATCAAGAGCTTTTGAAGTGCGCCCATCGAAACCTGATATATAATTTCGACAATAATGGACGCTTTTGAAGCTCGTCTGCAATTTTTGCAGGTCATCAAAAACCTTCACAAGACGCTCAATGTCTCAAAAGATAATTCCCCGCTGTCTAGCGGAGGCCAGCAGCAAAACGATCCACTTGCATTTTACTTACGACATTACGAACACCACTATGAGGACTTCCAACAGTGCATGCTCGATTCAGCGGCAAAAATGGACTCTCTGGATAGACTGAACGTCCTGATTTACTGGAGTAGACTGATCTCGATGCTTTGGTCTCGATGCATGAGAGACGTTGATGGCCAATTGAACAACACTGGGAAGGTCATATATGGCCATCTTTTAGGACAGCTCGACGAAATGGTGGCCCTTGCATTACCTGGAAACGATTGGAAAGCATTGACGAATCTAAGCGTATGCGTGGATATTGTGATACATTTAAATCGACTGTGCGAGGTTTTGAACCCCGCTGCTGACGAAGAACTTCTTAAACAACCTTACAAACAGCTTCTGAGTGACGACATTACGTCTCCCTTGGAACTGCCGTGGCTCCAGGCCATCAAAACGGATCAGCACGACTACAAACAGGCGATGAGAAACTGCTACCAGCTGCTGGTGGACAGAGCCAGACACGCTGCAGCAATGCAAGAGCTGTATCGTCTTGAAGGCATATGTACAGTGACAGAGGCTGTAAACAGCAATACAGTGCTGCATAGAATGGAAAACGATCGCGAAAGGCACAAAAAATCCAAGGAACATCTTTGGTTCACCGATAGAAACTTCATCTTAGACGTCCGGGAGTTTGATTCTCTGTGGGACTCATGCAGGGGTATGACCAGAAACGACTACACTAATCTGCGTGAGCTTAAAAAGATCGCTCACAACAGCTACATGTATAACTAAAATGGACACACTAAAGAGCTACAATGACGAACAAAAGTCTGAAGACGGCGACAAGACTTAAACAAAATACTGCTGACGACCTTGGCCTTGAAACGCATCTGCGTTGAAGCCCAGCACAGCTCCAAAATTTCAGAATCTAAGTCAAAAGATCGGTCACACAACACTTTTTTAGATCGGTTTCTCTCAACTTAACGGACCATAGTCACACTTTCGTGCAAGAAGTACTTAAGTCTGTCTTACTGGCCAGAGAGCTGGGACTCGAAACGTGTCTTTCATGGACGTTTACTGTTCGATGCGATGGTGTCCGGTTTCACGAAACTGGCCTTAGAGAAAAGTTCACATCAAGTATGTATTATAAGGTTAAACTAAAAGAGCTCATTGTTGAACTTCTTTTAACCAACTAAGCTATTGAGACCATCGCTAGAGTGTGAAGCAGCAGTCCTGGCGAACGAATCAAGTTGTCCTGAAAAGCTTTTGCTGGTCTTGTAGCTGATTTTGGAGCATTCTTGGCAGAGAATAAAAGGCCTTCAGATCACCGGCAATGAGTCATGATAGAAAGCTAAGATCTGATAATAAGAAGCAAGGACTGGAGAAGAATAGAGGACGATCCCAGTCGCCATCGGTGTTTTTCAGAAATGCGTCTTCGTCAAACCTTTTGAAGTTCGGCAGATCCCAAAACTTGACCCATGATTCAAAACAACGAGCATTATCCAGAAACGACCTCGATACCATAGTCTGTCGTGAAAAAGCTGATGGAAAGCTAGAAACAACTGAGGACGCTCAAGCCAAGGAGACTCGTTCCCACGAAAACAACGTGATGGTGGACGTTCTGCCCTCTTTTGAGCTGTACAACACCTTGCATCGACACATTCCGCAAGGGAACGTCGATCCCGACCGAGTTGATTTCCCACCAACGTACCAGGAGGTTCAAACGGAAGCCCCCTCACTCGATGGCCTCGGCGGTGACCTGCATTTTAGCGACCCCTCAGAAACTTCGGTGCAACCTCTACATGGCGGGGAAACTAGCTATGCCGCTGCTCGTACCGTAGGAGACCAAATGTACAATTTGGAGGCTCTTGGAACAACTCATGGTCCTATAGATGCAATCCAGGATGACCTGGATGAAGCAGATAATATCAACATCGACAAAATCTATTCTTTGCCAAAACTGAGTACACCAATCGAAGTAAGCATTCACGTCACCAAAGAACCGGCAGGTATCGATAGAAAAGCGGAGGACGAATCTATACTACGAGAGTATACGTCTGGCGACATCATACATGGATACGTGACAGTCGAGAACAGATCACCTCAGCCACTGAAATTCGAAATGTTTTACGTTACCTTAGAAGGACACTCGACGGTCATTGATCGAGTAGGCGGGAAGCGAACAGTGAAGCGGTTTCTCAGGATGGTTGATCTAAGTGCGAGCTGGTCGTACTCGAACATTGATGTTTCAAATGGTCTCAACTATATTCCTGGTGGAAAGGACTTTGAGAATTGCATCATGGGGCTCAACAATAATAGGCTTCTAGCACCAAACACAAGATACAAAAAGTATTTTATGTTCAAGCTTCCAACGCAACTTCTCGATGTGTCCTGTAAGCATCAACAATTCTCTCATTGCCTCGTACCCCCTACAATCGGTATTGATTCTATGAGGGGCGGTGGTAAGTATGCGGGGATCAAGATTAATAGCATGCTCGGCTACGGTCATATGGGTACGAAAGGCTCTCCCATTTTGACGGATGATCTTTCGCCGAGCGAGATGTCAATCGGTTATGTTATTGACACAAAGGTTGTTGGGAAGGATGCTCGAACAAGAAAGCTTAACATTTTAAAAGAGCGGGAGTACAATTTGAGATTTGTACCATTTGGGTTCTGTCGTCCGTTTACAGGTGAACGGTCACCTTTGAAGCAGCTGCAGGACATCACTCGACTATTCCAGGAAAGAATAGATGCTTTGAAAAAGGTGATGAAGCGGTTGGAAACAGGGGAACAAATAACAAATGAAGATTTACACAATACAGACATCAGCGGTACAGCTGTAGATCCGACAGAAATTAATTCTGAAGAGATTTTGAGGCGGAAGCTCGATCAGCTTTACACCAATAACCGTATCGATCCGGCATGCTCATCATTTCCTTTGAGCAATTCGAAAATATCAAAATCCAGAAGTGCTAAAACTGTTGAAACTGAGTTCAGATACAGGATAAAGAGCAAGAGCAAGTCTTCAACGAAGCTTAAGAAAACCTTCTTCGCAGGTTTGGGTGGGCCTCCAAACTCTGGTTCCAGCTCTCCAACCTTGAATGGTGAAAAAACTGGGATGATCGTGATCTCAAGCGAGATTCCAAAGCCGGGATTACCATATACAGAACCCTCTCTTTTAAGGAAGACTAATACTTTGGAAAACAAAGGTGCCCAGAACAGAGAAAACTGGACCAATTTGGTGTCTTCTTTACCAGAAAAAGATAAAGAAGTCCTCGAAAAACTGGTAATCAATTTGAAGTGCATTCAAGCCAACAATTCTGAGTCTCATCAACCACCGGAGATTCATTCTGTTACCACAGAACTAGTTTGTATGACCGTAAGATCCACAAACTCGATCCCCGTTAAAATGGATGCAGATTTTATTCTCAAAAAAGAAAGGCTGGAACAGGTTCAAAGTGCATTCAAGCAATTCAAGCAAGAAGCAGAAGATCTTCATCGCAAGTTTCTTGACAATCATGAAGAGTTGAAAAAACTTTTCAAGCAAACAGGAAGATCGGGTGTGCATGAAGAACTGAGATTTTCAGATTTTCTCTCGGAGCAAATGCTCAATGATATAGAGAGCATTGCTACTTTGCGCACTGATATTCAAGTGTTACCTCAGATTTTCAAGAAGCAGTCCCACACACTAAAGGATGACGACGATCTCCTGGGGACACCGGTCAAGAGCGCCAGCAGCTCTAGTCTTCTCAGCGCTACATTCAGTGGGTCTTCTACTGGCAGTTTCCACACCTCGACCGCCGAAAGGTTGAAAAGACAGCTTTTCAATGACTGGGTTCAAAGCAACCATCAGGAATACGATAGGGCCATAACAGTGAATGTGAAGTTGTCTGATGATATCCGGGAGACCCTTGTTCCGACCTTTGAGAGTTGTCTGATTTCGAGGCTATATTGTATTCGTGTCAACATAAAATTTGAGGGCCAATCAGGAGTAGCTACGCTCGATGTTCCTGCCCAGATAAGAAGGCTGGAACTATGATTTCAACTTTTATAAATGTATAGTTTTAACTCACGTCTTACAGTTCATGCATTGTCAAAAGCCATTTACAAGTGCATCATCAGGTTTTTATACCCCAGTGAATGGCGCAAACCCCAAATGTGAGCGGTTCGTAACCTGCACATTGAAACCCAGCCTTTTCGATCATTCCTTTGAAGGTTTCTGGTTCAGGAAACTTTTGAATTGACTCCACCAGGTACTGGTAAGAGTCGTAGTCGTTGGCAACTAGCGAACCCATGACTGGCAGCACTTTGGACCATTGTTGATACACAGTGTCGACGATGGGGTTGTCGACCTTGGAAAATTCCAAACAGTAAAAAATTCCACCTGGTTTGAGAACACGAAAGGCTGTGTTGAGTCCTGCCTGAATGTTCGTGAAGTTTCTAATACCGAAAGAAATGGTGTAGACGTCTTTAGAGTTGGACTCTATTTGATCTAGAGTTTCTCCGTTTTGAACCAAAAATTTGACACGCGGATCGTTGAAATATTTGCCCTGGTTCATTGCTCTTTTTTCACCTTCTTTCAACATATCAGCGTTTATATCCACAATATGCATGTCTGATTCTTTGTCGTGAAATTTATGTTCGGCATGGTCCAATAAGCCGAATGCGATATCTCCCGAGCCTCCAGCTACATCGATAAAATGAAGAGGCTCTTTTGAGTTTGGTCTTTTTCCAGCATCAAGCTTGTTGATAAAATGGTCTTTCCATAGCCTATGTACACCCATGGACATCACATCATTCATAACATCATATTTAGAGGCAACATTAGAGAAAACCGTTCCTACCAGTTTCTCCTTTTCGCTTTTTGGTACCGTCCGGGAACCAAAATGTGTCGTTTCTGGAAAATCTTCTTTGACACCAAGAGTTGAAGTCGAATGTAGTGCTCTTGCGTAGCCCAGCAAGGGTGCCCCTCTCAGCGAAGACGTCAACTTTATGGAGTTCTTCAAAACCCCAGTGAAAGCCATTTCAACTCGATTTCAGCACCAGAAAAACAGTAATTGGCCTAAAACAGCTAGGTCTTTGGTCGTTGTCCTTGCTTTGGTCGAGAATAAAAGGTCTATGTATCTTCGAGACGACCTACTTTTTCATAGTTAAAAGAGGTTTATATTTCATACTGACGACTAGATGATTGGGTAGATAATTCGATGGCTGTCTTTCTTCAAGCTAAAGAAAGGGCCATTATAGCCCGCCTAGTTATAGGCTTCCTGTGTAGAGGCCCACAGGGTTGGAGCTAAGTTGAGAGGCACCATCCTGAGTGAACACAGCTCGTGCTCGAGACAGGCCATGACAACTTCTATCCAGGTTCAAGAAGGGCTGTCACATTGAACGAAAGTGTCGTTACCACCATCCAGAAAACTACGAAACGGCATATTTGGGTTTAAAAGGCTCAAAAACATTCGCGAGCACTTGCTCTCTGTCCTCTGCACATCCTGATACGGTTTAAGTTTGAAGCACCAGCAGACCTGCAAAAAAATTCAAAAAATAAATGGGGCGAGCTGGGAATTGAACCCAGGGCCTCTCGCATGCTTGTGGTTTTATTAGTCCGAGTCAAGTCTCGAACTTCGCCCAAAGCGAGAATCATACCACTAGACCACACGCCCAATTGTTGGAAGGATGACTGGGTAACTAATACATACCGTAATAGAGGATCATGTGATTTTGAAAAACCCACAACGAACCTACTGCTTTGAGGGTACACTACAAAAAGAAGCTTTAAGAGATATATTAGCCTGCAGGTGTCCTGCTGTCCTGGTTTGAGATCCTATTTTGGTTTTCAATCTGTTGTTAACGTTCAAATAATTGTACAGGATGAAAGACACATTATTTGACAAAATTGTAAAATCTTCGAAGACTGGCAATTATGGCACAACAAACAACTGATATCTTCGAAAAACCCAAAGTGAGCGCATTGTTTGGCTTCTTCTATCAACTTACATCTTCCATTGTCTACCTGGGTAGTTTTCCGATGAATTGCGGTTCTTTTCCCAGCCAGTAAATGTGTCAGTTTCATTAATTTCGTGACGCTGCTTTGAAATGAGGACGACAGGAGATTCGATAAAGTTACAAAAAACTCTCAGATACCAGATACCAGCCAGACCTGAATTCAAGATTCTTAATTTTTGAGATACTATGAAAGTGTTGCTGACCATCACCACAGCTTTAACTTTTTATGCAGGATACGCAGCTTCGTTCCCGCTGAAAAAACATTCCAACGAGCGCAGAGACATTTCCTTGCTGGTGTCACAGCTTGAGCTGCCAGCCTGAAACTAAACAAGTAGGCTAGCGCAGGCAGAAAGCACGATTTCGTGTGCCTTTCACTGGTAAATGCCACATTGAGAGGAACTAAAACCACTACGCTTTGAAGGTACGGTCAATCATAGAAAACGACATGCGACACATTGATATTAGCATATAAGCAATGAACCAAGAGCTCGGAAAACAACTGGAAATCGACACACTTGAATAAATGATGGCATTGAATACTTACTCAAGCACTGTGATAGCTCAGGATTGATTTTGTCCTGAGCTCTTAGGACTCGAGGTTCATCACTATACACGAATTCTTTAATATCTGCATAAACTCACCTCATCGCACCTTAAGCACCTTGTTACTTCGCCTAACATCTCTCGAAACTTGCTACAGAAACTAGTTGTTTGGCAATTGACCAGCAGAAATGAGGGCTGTAGCCTTCTTTATATCTCTTTATGTCTCGCTTTCCTACGTTGGGGCAATACACATGCCCTTCGGGAACATACGAGCTTACAAGATACGCAGAGACGACCCCAATGTAATCAAATCGCGACTGCGACGTGTTACATGCATCTCGGCCCTGAACTTGATTTTGGTTCCATTGTTCATCTCCGTCTTTGGTCAAATTTCTTTCAAAGACGCGGCTTTATCCCTGGGCCTTATACCTGGCGCATATCACGATGACAGTCTCTCCAGATTTGTTTTCGACTTGAACGGGTATGTGCACGACACTTTACAAGTACTGAAACTGGCATCTATTCTATACTGCGGCCCTTTGCTAGACAATCTCTTATATTATTTGGTTGTTCCTGGCGAAAATCTGTTCTCACCCTTCCGGGACTTGAAAAACGAGGTATACAGCATATGGGGTCTTAGAAACTACGTTTTCGGACCATTGAGTGAAGAGCTGTTTTTCACATCTTTTATGGTCAACTCCATTCTGCTAACCCAGCCGCATTCAACAGCATTCAAAACAGTGCTTTGGATTTCCCCACTTTTTTTCGGCCTTGCTCATGTTCACCACGGATGGGAAATGCACTCAATAGGACTCTACTCTCCGGTTCAGATTCTCGCAACGGTTGCGCTGCAGTTCACATACACGACGATCTTTGGAGCGTTCACCAATTTCGTATTTCTGAGATCAGGACGCAATTTATGGGCGTGCGTTGCGCTGCACACGTTTGCAAACTACATGGGCTTGCCCCAAGGCTCAGAGCTAGCAGTTTGGCTCGAGGAAAACTACAAAAAGGTCGCATTACGCTCGTTTTTGGGCTCGATATTCAAATACGCCTACGTTGCACTTCTAGTATTAGGCATTGTGGGTTTCAAAAACAACATCTACGCGCTAACGGACAGTAAATATGCCGTTGAGGTCTAAACACTACTTCACGTCCTTACAGCTATGCTACCACAGTCGGCAAAGAACATCTATATCACTTTTATACATTCTGACAATTTTCCGATATATTTGTATTAACATACTACTTATTCATTAAATTATACGCGTATTATAGAATGCGCAACTTGATCGAAACACAATCAACTCGAAAGGTCAAGTAGCGAAGCAGAACCCACGCAACATTGCTCTGGGTTGCTGATTGCCTCTCAATCCAAACAGTTCAAATTGTACACGGGCTTTTTTGCCAGGTCTTTTTTGATCAAGAAACGGTCAAGGACCAACAGGTGGTAGTTTTGTAGAAGTTGAGAGACAATCCACAATCAAGCATCAAGATATGTCGCCGAAAGACTCGAAAGAGAACATTGAGGTGCACGGCTCAAGTAGTCGATTGGAAGTCGGCAATCATGCGGATCGAACACAGCAGTCGAGATCTGAAAAACGGAAATCGGAGGTTCTCATCGCGGCTCAATCTCTGGACTCAGAACTGCAAAATGTCAAGAACTTGAAGCGAATATCGATTGGATCACTGGATATGTTGATTGACCCGGAAATGGAGTTTCGGATCAGTCCCACGAAATCGCAATCTTCACGAAGTGACGAATCATCTGTGGAGTCCACAATAGAATCGCCAGAAGATTTTGGAGAAAATGACAAGGCACTGAGCAGTAGCGATGGAGACACAGACGATGATTATTCTTATATCAACGATGATAGTATCGACGTCACGAATACTGAGTATTTGGAAAGCACCAGTGATATTGCCGTAAGCCAAAGTTCGCACACAGGTCGCACTCTTAGCGGGGTACGCAGAGGGGGTCTCTCAAGAGGAACAACATCGCATAAGTCAAAACCGTCTGATGACTCTGTGACGCAGAACCTCTTGTGGGTGCCTGCCAATCAGCATCCCAGTGTCAAGCCCGAAAATTTCTTAGAACTGGTCCAAGATACGCTGCATACATTGAAGGTGGATTCCGACGGTACGGCTCAACGTGATGACGGCTTGGCGTCGTCCCCTTCAAACCTTGGAATCTCACCATTCTCTCAATTACGTTCAGGTTCCAATACATTGGTGCGAAGGCCGTCTGGACTGCGCAAATCTTTTACTGAGCTCGAGGATTTGTTGCAGCAAGAGGTCAGCAATGACAAAGAGAATAAAGATGTCTCAGAAAGAAAGATCAATCCTTATCGAGCAGCTTCGAAATCGGCATCCCTGAGAGATCTTACCGAAGAACTGACGCGAATTTCTAATAGAGCTGGCTTTACAGATAGCGATGCAGTTTCTTTGGCTCGAACACTCAGCATGGCGAGTTCCAGTAGTGAGCAAGAGCTAGTCACCACCTCAAAAGATTCACACGAACCACAAGATAGCGAGTTTGCCTCCAGCATGTTTATGAAAAACGGTCTTTCCATTCCTGCACGCTCTTCTTTAAGACGCAGTAAATTCAATACCTACAGAATACGAACTCCAAGTGGCGACAATGCTAGCCAATCTGCTACAGGGCTGGTTCTGAAGGATGACGAGATCAAGTCCATACCCCCAGCGGCCGGTAAACTTCCACAGTCGCCTAACTCTATCAATGATTTTGACAACATATATGATCATTACAGACAAAACAGCTTAGATGGCTCGGTTGATTTTCAGTCACCCGAGAGAATCGCTAGATCACAGCATGGGTTCTCAAGCGAAAGGGGAGAGAAGCCAGTGAAGCCAGCTGGTGACACTGACTCGAAGGATTTACCGCTATACAAGGAGCAAAGAGTGTTCCCAAATGAAAAATTGGAGCGTGAAGATGAGACGCTGAAAAGAGATGAAACAAAGGTTAGTCGTGGCCCAATTTCTCGCAAGAAAGGAGCGTGGAACTGGTTTGGCAAAAAAGCTTCTAAAGATTCAGAAAGCTCCAAAACAATTGGAAGAAAACATTCAAACGATTTTGTAAATATTGAGGACAACGACTCCAAGGACAGTGGCTGGGCCCCTGAAAAGGGCAACCATTCCAGGTACAGGCATCAAAAGATTGGTAACGACATGGATAAATCCGACATCCGCGAGCCTAGTGGGACTTCGACTAGCACTTCGCCCTCTAAAAAAGCAAGTCGCGAGAAGAAATTCAAACAATTATTCAAACGAAACCGCTCAGCATCGATCAGCAACAAAGGCACGTCTGGTGTACTGGAAACACCTAAAGGCTTTGGAGGGCGCGCTTCCGACGGGTTGAGAACAAGGTCGTCTTCCGCAGACTTGACCAATGGTGGCGCCAAATCGAAGAACGATGACAGACCATTAGCAAGAGACTGGGACCTCTCAACAGGCGGTACTGTTTCATCCCTGGCCCACCATGTGGACCTTACAAATGACGCAAACAGACCTCTCACCAAACTTCAACCTTCTGTGAATGTCACTTCGAAGATGAAGCCGGTGCAAACGGAGGTTACAGATGCTTCAGAAACAGACAATCAAACCTTGCCAGCTTTGGATACAAAAGCTCTGAACAGCGAGTTCATAAAATCTGAAGTCGAGCCCAAGCCCGAGAACGATAACGTTGATGACAACCAAGAGAAGGGCGATGCTTACACCAGTGCCACTTTATTCAATGCTACTCAAAACGACGCCACTGCACTAACGTCTCAATCTCAACCAGATCACACTGCTATCCGTAACGTTAGCGAACGAGACGAGGACGATACAGCAAACGATACATCGATGGCAGTATCTGAAATGACCGTTGATGGCGCACATTCAAGCATAACCGTGCCGGCTGCCGGGGGAATATCCTTGCCTCCTAGAAGGCTAACATTCGAAGATGTCATCAAACCCACTCGCCCCAACGCGCCCATGGTATTCAGCGACAGTTCTTTCGGATTTCCACTTCCGCCGCTGACGACTTCGACAGTCGTTATGATAGATCAAAGACTACCGATCAATGTGGAAAGAGCCATTTACCGTCTCAGCCATTTGAAGTTGGGCGATCCCAAACGTGAGCTACGCCAGCAGGTGGCTCTGAGCAATTTCATGTATGCGTACTTGAATCTGGTGAATCACAGCCTGTATCTGCAACAGCTGGAAGGAGAAACTACCGAGATACTCGAAGTGTAAGAACGAAGCTTAATGATGATCCGTTCGGGCATCGAACCTAAGACCGTTAAAAAAGATCCTATCTCTATCACGTGTGTGATAGATATATTGGTTTTTTACAATGAAATTTCTAGGAACCAAACAGCGATGAGCTTGCTAACCTACACCAAGGCCAGTCTTCAGAAAAACCCGACCGCTGGCTCTGTCAAAGGCATTCGACTTGATCGGAACAAAATACAAAGGGAGTTGAAGAAAATGTCCGATGACCGTTCTTATCGCATGCTAGTCCTGCTGGAAGATGTTGTGGAGGTGGATGACAAGGAATCGCAGAAGGACGACGCTCCTAAAGCTACACACGAATTTGTGGATGAGCTGATACTCCCCTTCGAGATTGAAGATATGGATAAACTTAATGAATGGTTCGACAAATTCGATGCCGAAATTTGCATTCCCAATGAAGGGTTTATAAAGTACGAAATTAGCAGCGATGGGCTGGTCGTGCTACTGCTGGATAGATCACGGGAAGCGGTGGTTGAAAAGGTCCGTGCCTTTGTGCAGCGCGTCAAAGATGAAGGCTCGGATCACGAAGGCGAAATTTCAGCATGAACTTTCAAGTTTGTAAAAAGGTTAAATAGTAACAAAACAGCATTAAATGACACTTATTTTTAAAACTCGGATCCTTCTTGATTCTGAGCTTGCTATGGAGCTATAGCTTGCTCGAAGGGCTGTTTTCAATAAAAAAACAAAAGAAATAGCCTACAAAAAATAACGACAACTGCAGGATTCGAACCTGCGCGGGCAGAGCCCAAAAGATTTCTAATCTTACGCCTTAACCACTCGGCCAAATTGCCTTAATTGAAAGAAGGACTTGAGTGACAACTACTCATCTAGACTTTAAGTGGTACTGATTGTTGATGACTGTTGAGAACGTCTATTTGGTTGTTTACGGTGCTCATTCACATCACATACAAGATATTTGGTTTGCATTATTTAAAGCAATGCCCCCGATAATAACCGAACCTGTATTTTTGTAGCAATTTGTAAGCTTACTCTTTTGTTCTTCATTATCCACCCACTAATTCCTGTTCCTTGCCCTTATTTGTTAAAATATTTATAAATACTGCCAGTCGACCCGGCCGATTGCCGCTTTTTGCTTCTGCCTTGCTTTGGCGCAGGGATTGTCCGTTTCCCGTTTGTAAATAATAATTTCCGCTCGCCATAAGATAGATTTTGCGAATCCTCATTGACGCCATTTAAGTTTTCAGATAGTTTCATAGCGAAATGAAAATCGCTGTGCTCTTTGAAGGCCGATTCGTCTTCAAAGTCTAATTTGCAAAGTCCACATCGCAGCTCTTTCTTGACACTCTCGCCGAATGGCTCGAGACCATCATCCTTTGCTTCCAAAAAATCATCGCGAGTACGGCGAGTCACTTGCGCTTGTTTCCCAAACATATCAACGATTGTTTTCCCAGTCTCCAGGATCTCAAAATTGGATATCACCATATTGATGTTGGTTAAAGGATAAAAACCCTTAGTGTTTCCATACTTGACGTCTAAATCTTTGATAAGTTTTGTACCCAGCTCCATAAAGTCTTTAGCCTTGGCCACACCAGCAGTTATGATACCTGAACTTCTACTATGTTTCTGAAAGTCAGACGTTCTGGTAGAAATTGTCATGGTTTTGGGCACAAAAATGCGTTCATACTCTTGTTCCAATTCTTTGACTCGAGTTGTCAGTTCACCACTAAAGACTTCGAGCCAGGCCAAGCAGTCCTGGTAGTGTTTGCAAGAATCGCCGCGTAGATTCTTGTTAGACATCATTGATTTGATCATGGGACGAGGATTCAGAGGTGTTCTAAAATCCCCCCGCGCCAATTGAAAAACTTTTTGGCTTAACTGTTGGAGGTTCTCGGATGGCAGATTGTAGAACCTCTCGTTTGCATCAGTCTTTAGTTGTATTTTCTCTTTGATAAATGCAGTCAATTCGTCGCTCGAGACCGGCCAACATTCTCTGATATGGCGAAGCGGTTGTTCAGACGGCAGCTCCAGAAGAGCTGTGAGCTCTTTTCCTATCATCCCACCCATGCTCCAAAATGACGTTAACTCCGAGCTTTCACAGTCCAAGAAGCTTGCAATGTTTGTGTTCCGGATAACTGTCTGGGCGTCAGGTTTTCTGAAATTTGATCCCAGTTTGGCCATCGTCTTAGTTCGCGCAACACCACACGAAGTTGTGTAACCCAGGACATCGCTGATATCTTTGCGAATTTTGAATGTAGTGATGGACGCTAGACAAAAAATGACATCGTCCCAGTCTTCGAAAACAGGGCGTTGCTCGGGATTGTAGTCTTCCCCGTCTTTAAACGCGATATTCAGGTTTCTAGGTAATGGCGGCAGATAATCGTCCAAATCATATTCACCGTTTTTGAATTGGTTTCTAATCCCGACAAAATCTTGAAATTCGTCATCCAAAAGTAACGAAGAAAATACTATGCGTCCCATATCTAAGAATACCTCATCAACACTACCCTTTTCGACCAGGTCGCACCATTTATGAAAGATTTTTGCCACTTTGCGGCTTTCCCTGCGATAAGGGTCCAATGAAACCTTGAAGTTCTCGGGACCCAGTCTCTTATCTTCTTCGGTATACCACGATCCGCAATCATCACGATACTGCCAAAAATCCTCTCCCTTACGAAACACAGCTGTGTGAACCGGAACCAGATTCTCGCATTTTTTCATGGCGTCAAAGACTGAGTCCATTCGAGTGATGCCATATTTACGAGCAGCGTAAGAAACGGCTATTATGGAGTTCCATTGCACACATACAACTGGATCCTCGACACTGTAGTGGCATCTTATCTGTTCGACCTGGGCGAAGAAGGCATTGATGTCGATATGTGCTATACATGATAGCGGAGAGTCATAAGCTTTGGTTTTCGAGTTAATGTCTAACAGGTCACTCCATTTGTATCTCGACATATGCTGAAGGCGGCAAAGCAAAACAGGAGTTGTCAGGTTCTTTCACTTTAGTGATGACTTCAAGCTTTAAATGCCTAAATTCAAGATATTATCGATGACCTATGACAGAATAGAAAAAAAGTGATCAAGTAGTTGAACACCGAACGTCAGTAAACTCGGGCGGGATAAAAAGCAGAGAACCCTCTATGCGATGTGCAGGAAGAACGACCTTTTGCTTCACATCTGATATTGCTGAATCTTGGTTGCAAATTGATACTTCATGGTACGTGCATACTTTTCGATTGTCATCACAACATATTACAACAATGCCTAATTGTGTGCCAGAGGTCGTGTTGCTTGACGACAATTGTTCTTGCCTGGTCTTTTTTTGGTTTTGGTTTACGTTACGCTGATGTGAATCTGATTTATACCAAATCCCATGTATCGGTTGATATAACTGAAGATTATACCAGCTCCGTTCCGACAAATCGCCAATGATTTTGAATAGATGCCTTCCCCAGGTTGCGTCTTTCTGTCTGGATCAAACGTCAAGTCCAAGCGCACGGGAGAAAGGAACCCCAGTTTCCTGGCAGCCATGATTAAAGCAACTGTCAGCGCACCATTCCACAGCAGTTTCTTGACCAAAACCCAAATGTGACGCGCGAACAAACGGGTCATGTATCGCAAGATTCTTCGCAGCCTTGACTGCTTGGAGCTTGGCCCGGAACCTTGTTGCTCTTTGCGTTGATCAGTTCCACGGAAGTAAGGAAGCCCAGACTTGTTTTCGTTCAGTGCAAAAAGGGTTTCGTAAATCTCCCGACGCAAACGTAGAGACTTGGTGTCTTGCAAGTCGTCCTGCAGCTCCAATATCATACCATTGTTTTCGTCCGCTTCTATACCCTTCTGATCTGCCACCTGCGACCACAGAAATTCCAGATCGGCCAGCAGTTCCCGAGCTGCCAGCGTTCCCATTGCATATGACCTCATGGTAGAGATAAGCATTTGAATATACATTTTTTTGGCCTCTGTACGACTCAAGCCTGATTTCAGTTTCCATGCATCCCATTTTCTCCGCGCCACTGAGAGCTCTGAAGAGCTCAGGTCGCCCTCTGGTCTCGGCAGAACATTTTCCACATCACCCTCTGTTGATTGTTTGAATAAAGCATACAACTCCGTCCGTATACTTGCGGGAGGCCTTGGCAGAGAGTTGTATCCTTGAAGGGATGAAAGTGTGTGAATAGTGGAGATGGCCTTCTCAAAAACCTGGTCTACGGAGTCTGCAGACATACTGGTAAGTACACAGAACCGAAAGGTGGCTACAGGCCTGATTGGTCACTTTTGTTGACTCAAATATTTGATGTTAAGGTTGAATCTGATCTCCCTTTACAATCTGATAATGTTACCTATAGGTAATAAAGATATATATCGATAACAGTCAGTGATGGAAGAGGAGCCCGACGACACGAAATTTCTAGAAACAGCGAACAGACGATTAGACTAGTGGCATGGTGACTAGATTTTGGAAACTGTTGGTTACTATTCGAATACCAAACAACAAATACGTAGCACTATTCTTGTTAAATTGAAGTGACAAGGTTAGATGTTCTTTAATGATTGACGGAAGATAATAGAAAACCACACCAATATTATCCATTTTGATGGCGGAAATAATAATGAGTGCACTCACACGCTTGAGACCGAAATCTTCACCAGGTGGTGCTTTTACTTTGCTCAAACAAGAACTACAATTAAGAAGATGTGTGTCAGTGAAATGGACCAATATAATCATTGCGAGCGAGAATTCAAGAGAACAAACGCTCTGCGAGATGTATCTTGGTGAGTAGTAGACACGATCAATTTTGTTTGCTATTAAAATTGGAGCTCAGCACAGAAGAATGGTCGGGCCAGGCGGTAATGTCTGGACGTGTACTTGCCTAAGCTTTCCACATGTGAACAAAACCACCAGACCCTGGCTAAGATCCAGAGTGTAGACAAACGTAGAATGGGGTTCAAGACCGCGATGTGTAGGATACGGCACACTCACGCGCGACAGTTGGTTAGTATTGGAAGCAGCTGTTTCAATCAAGGTCAAGGCTTGGATCAATCGTGAAGAAAGGTACCCAAGTAATATAGTTTAACAATTCACAGGCGTGTACGGAAAACGCATTAAGCTTTCTTTCTTTGTTTGATTGTAAAAAAACCCTAGACTAGAAAATACAGAAAATTTGTGTGATTGTTGTGTTTTTAACAGGTTTTCTTTTGATGCCCACTGTTGATGTCTTGCGACCCCCCAAAAGAAGCTTAGTTCTCTGGGATTTCAATCTCACCGGCGTTGATGGCGTCGATGATGTCGTGTGGGTTCTTGTAGTTGACACGGCAGCCGACGGACTGGGCAGTACCCAAGATCTCCTTGGTGACGGAGGCCAAGTTCTTACCGAAAGACTTGTCCTTCATCTGTTTGGCAACGTCAATGATGTCTTCCAATTGCAAGTTACCGCTGTGCTTGACGTTCTTCTCCTTCTTTCTGTCTCTAGGAGGTTCCTTCAAGGCAGTGATGACCAAAGAAGAAGCAGATGGAACAACGGACGCGGCGGCCTGTCTGTTCTGGATCTTCAATTGCACGGTGACCTTGATACCCTTGAACTCCTTGGTGGCCTTGGCGATGTCTTCACCGACCTTCTTTGGAGACAAACCCAAAGGACCGATCTTAGGAGCCAAAGCAGCGGAAGCACCAACTTCACCACCAACGGCTCTTAGGTACAAGTATTTAACTTCATTTGGGTCGAACTTTGGAGGCATCTTGTGTTCTTGCGGATCTTTACTGAGGGTATGTGGAGAGGATCTACTTCTCAAAGGAAAGTTCCAAAATCTCCAGTATGAGAGTAATCTTGAACAGAATAGTCACTACACGCCAGTACGCAGGAGGTCCTGAAGGTCTGCCCACGCGCTAGGGGTGTCCCACTGGGGGGTGAGCCTAGAACAAGGGATGTCCAGACAGGCCTGGTGCTGAGGTAGCGGCAGTTCCTTGCCTAGCGCTAGGCGGAGCATCCCCAGGATCCTGCCTAGCTCGCTGGGATGCCAGCTGGAAAATGAGTCGCTTTTTTTGCGTGGGTTGAGACTTCATCTACGCAAAAAAATTCAAAAATTCTGAAATAAAATTTCGAGACGAGAAAAGGTATGGGTGTTCAAAGAGGTGGATTTGAGTAACGTTATAGACACGCGGTTAAGTGGAACATTGAGAAGAGAGATAAGTGAGGTCAGAACATCGTAGCACTAGAGCTAGCAGCCGACTTCACCGCGTTGAAGCTTACAACTTGAACAAGACAGCACTTAGCGGACTTCGTTGAAGATGACTATTCTTTAAAAGCAGTCACAACTGATGCCGATGCTTTATTATGTAATAGGTAGAGGCGACTAGTTGGTTTGCTAACCAAAAGATCTGGTCGCGACTCGAAATACGAGTAGCTGTCTCTGAGGTTGGACAGGCAAGCAATTAGTGACACCGCTCGATGTTGACATTATGGCTAAGAGAGAGGCTGTTGATGGTACGTACTGGAAGTGCAGCCTGTCAGTCACAAGTCGCTGATACAGCATGGTATGTTGCTGCATCTGAACTGCAAGAATGACAAGACTTGCCGCGCAAAGTCTCCCGCGTTCTGTTGCTGTCCTTCCCTGCTCAGTGAGCAGCTCCCGTACCGACTAGTTTGCTTGATGAATACACCTGAGCTATGCTTAATGACAAAAATTTCCCAATAGCCATCATTGTGCTCTAATGACTGAGCCCAGAAAGGGTTTATTGCGACTTCAGTTCCTTGATTATCAGCACGGGAAAGTACGGACATCCTCCTTTCGGACGAGATACCTCTACCTTGTATTTCTTGACCAAGTCAGCTACCGTCGCGTTGTTCAATTTTGCCTTCAAAGTTCGTGCATTTATAGTCAAAGCCTCGGCAGAACGGAAAAGACTATTGTAGTAATCCAAAGATTCGGTTTGCACCAACCGTGTGGCCGCTGCAATGTCTCCCTCACTTTGTATATCCTCCATGATGCTTCGCAAAGACTTCTTTGCCTTTTCGAGCTCTTCAAGCGAATAGTTGATAAATTGTGTCAGCTTGACGCCAAACATGGGCCCCGTTGTGACAACAAAATCTTCCAGAGCCTGCTGAAACATTGCGTGGGTCGGCAGTTCAGGGACGCCTATTGAAGCGAATGTTTTGAATCTGAGTTTGTGCACCCGTTCCGATGAGCTGAACGTGGTGCTAGCTGCATTCTGGTTATCAATCAATCCGCAAGACTTCAATATCGCGAACTGACAAGCCCCGACCAGTGAAAGTGTTTTCGTTACGTTGCAATCTAAGATGCTGTATGCAACAAAGTTTTTTGTACTCGTCAGGAATGGCATTTCTTCTGCCATTCTAGAACGATAAACCTCTCGTATTCTGTCCTTTTTCTCACCTGCCTTCGATTTCTTGAGCTTCTTATTTAGGCTCATGATTGACCCGATCTTTGCGTCAAGAGATTTCGATACTCTGGCTAGATTGTTCTCCAAGTGTTGGCTCAAGTAGTAGCTGTACCAAAACATGCTAAAAAACTCCCATGGTCTGTAAACGTCAAGTTCAAATCCCATCAATACAAAGTCGGACATGGCACGTAATTTCATGTAGAATGCCCAAGTCGTCATGGGCATGAGCGAATTCTCCTCGTCAAGCATATCTTTTATGGTATGTGCCTCCAGTTCCAATTCGTAAGTCTCAATCTGGGCTTGCAACGAATCCCACAGTAACAGTTGGCGATTGTAGCCCTGCCTATATCTACAGCGATTCTGTGATGTAGTCTGATACCATTCAAACAAAACACTTGAAATTTCCTGTAAGAAATCCTCAAACTTCTGTCTCAGTGGTGATTCCATAGGCTCTTGTTGCAATGCAGTAGACAAGGATGTGCTACACAGGGAAAATTCCTTCAGATGTAGTAAAGAGAAGTCATTGAACATATATTGACCCAACACCGTCTGGTCATCCCTCATCAAGTAGAGTGGGAACAAAGCTCGAGCTATAACGTTTCGCTGCTTGTTGCGGTTGAAGAAGCGAGAAAACTGGGAGATTTCTGTGATGGTTTTGGCTTGTTCTACGGAGAGTACAAGCAACAAGTCTTGCGCCAATTCAACGAAGCCTTCGTATTCGTTGCCTTTTGGGTTCACAATCGCTCTGGGCGGAAATTGATTAGACAGTCTTTTTTGGATGCCTGCTGAAAACACTCCTTCACACACTTCGGGACTGTGCATCTCACTACTCTTGGCTTGTTCTGCGCAGCCAATTAACTTATGAAGAGGTTCCAAATATGGATCAGCAAAAGACTCTTCGTTTGACGGCAAAAACTTGTGAAGTTCGACTAAATGCGTCAGCAGCTCGACGAGTGTAAGGAGTTGCTGATTTTTGGGGTATGATTTTTTTAGCAGTCGTTGGCTCGAGTCGAGATGTGATAGGACCGTTTCGAGAGTAACGCTAGAGAGCATGTCTAGGCCCATAGTGTTGCAATTGAGATCCTCTTCTTCAAAGACGACGCCTGCCCTAAACAGAGTCTGCACGAACTTAACGAAGAAGCATGCGCCAATCACGCAGCTTGCAAGAACTTGATCAAACAGCAAATCACCCGTTTGTAGCCGACATGTACTGAGATCGCCCCGCGGATCCTGAGTGTATCGATGCATTATATATTCCACGTATCGGCAGCTCAGCAAAGTCGTTGGCAATGTTTGGAACTCATTGAGCCATAGCACAATAGATCTGCAAATACGATCCACAACGGCTGTTACAAACTCGGCTTTTTGTTCTTCGGAACTCCCATGCACAACGGTACAGTCAAATTCCTGTTCTTTCTGCGTCAGCTGTAGTAGACTCGAGTCCAGTTTAGTATTGTCGATCTCCAGAGAGTGTGTTCCTTCGAACAAATCGAACGAAGGCGCTTTGATAACGCTTTCGGGCTTCATTCCCTTCGCAAGGCTTTGGAGTTCCACAGTAACATCAACAAGGTCCTGAGTTATGCTAAGGCGCTCCAATTGAGCCTTCAAGGCCTCCATTTTGGCAAGTAAGTTGCACTTTTCACCTTGGTAACGCTAAGTTTCGATATAATCGATGTGTTAGACTAGACTATTCCTTAATATAGCGTCGGTGTAAAAACTTTGAAGTTCGAATACAATCTTTAAATCCACGAGTACTTTCTTTACAAGCGATCTTCAAATTGATATTCTCAGTGAAGGTGTGATATGAGAAAGACGTTGAGTTGACCCTCGAAAAGAACGCTCTGAGTTCGTTAGTTGAGCTTCAAAATTGCCGAGCAAAGTATGAACCGTTGAGCTTCATGTTGTGCTTTTTGAGCCTACCAATTGGGCCGATTTTCTACGATAGCCGAACTTGGAGCTATATGCGGTAAAAATGTCAAAATTATCTAGCTTCTCGAGGATTTAACCACTCGACTGAATTAGAACAGATAAAGCGAAGGGATCGACAGAGGGCGTACGGTGAGTGAAATTCGCGACAAGAGCGTTGCATGATAACAATGAGAGCGTTACGAGTGGGATCAAGTTTACTTGGTTATCCAGCTCTCAAAGTTGGATTAGCAAGACTGGCGTTTGCAAGGTCCAATTCAAACTATTGCAAACCTTTAGAAAAATATGAACAATTAGTAAAATCAAGAAGGCTCAATGACGACCCGCTGCAGAGATCTGTCATTTCATCACTAAGCAAGCTTTATGAATCGCTTGTGGAATACAAACCACCCCAGGTACGAGATCCCAATCCACTGAGTCAACTTGGTTGGAGGGCAAGCTTTTTGGGTAAAATGCTGCTGCTGCCTAAATACTCCACAGAGGGCATTCCAAAGGGGATCTATCTATATGGAGATGTTGGTTGTGGCAAGACGATGCTCATGGATCTATTTTATTCAACCGTCCCGCCGCATCTCACAAAGCGCAGGATGCATTTCCATCAGTTCATGCAATACGTGCATAAGCGGTCGCACGAACTTATTAGCGAGCTCAACCTTGACGCTCTAGGAGGTGCCAAACACAAGGAAATCGATCCGATCCCCTTCCTGGCTACAGAAATTGCACGCCAATCGAGGGTACTGTGTTTTGACGAGTTCCAGGTCACAGACGTGGCAGATGCCATGGTCCTGAGAAGGCTCATGACGGCGCTGCTGTCCAAAAAATATGGTGTAGTGCTTTTTGCCACCAGTAATAGGAAACCAGACGACCTGTATATCAATGGTATTCAACGAGAATCGTTCGTTCCTTGCATCGAACTGCTCAAGCAAAGGACCCAGGTAGTCGAACTGGACTCCAAAACTGACTACCGCAAAGTAAGCCGCCCACTTTCTTCCGTGTACTATTTTCCACCCAAAGGAGTACCCTATAGGTCGGCTGAGTGTACAGCTGCAAGAGTGCAGCACGTAAAACAATGGTACGAGTACTTTTCGCAGTTAGAGACCCATGGACAAGGCAATGAGCCCCACGAAATCCACACCAACTTCAAGCTCAAAGTCTGGGGTAGAGAGCTCAATGTACCGCGGTGTACCCCAGAAAGAGTTGCGCAATTTTCTTTCAAGGAGCTATGTGGCAACCCGCTTGCCGCAGGAGACTACTTGGCGCTTTCCAGTGCCTTCAAATGCTTCGTTGTCACCGATATCCCTTATCTGTCAATTCATGTTCGTGACGAAGTCAGGCGTTTCATCACTTTTCTCGACGCCGTCTACGACAATGGAGGAAAACTTGCAACTACATCTGCTGCTCCATTTCAACAGCTCTTCGTCGAGCCAGAGGCCATTCAAAACGATTACATGCTACGTCCCGTCGATACCGAGCAAGAAGCATCGGTGCTGAACTCTAATATCTTCACATTGGACGAAGAGCGTTTTGCCTTCGCTAGAGCTTTGAGTAGATTGACACAAATGAGTTCTTTAGATTGGGTCGAGAGATAACCACGCATAGCGCGGCCCATACTACTTGTATTATTTAAACATTTCACCATTCATGGGCTAAGCAACGCTTTACAGAGCGTCACTTGGCGGTTTTTTTGTGACAAACCCACTCTTGTGACCATATAAGGATATACATATTCAGACTTTTGAAATTCCACTACAGAAATTTTCAGTTCAATTCACTACACACCACTTTTTGGGACTATAAAATGTGGACTCCACACACAAGAACAGATCAAATCAGAAGCGCAGCACTCATCACAGCACATTTTAAAGTCTTCGATGAGATTTCCGCTATGTTGTTAGTTCGTGCACTGTCGAAGCTGCCCTTTTCGGGTGACGTTGAAGCAGTTTTCGAGAAGGAAACTCTTCTTGCCGCTGGGTCGAACTGTGTTGGGCACAGATATCTGGCCATCTTAAACGCAAAGCTCTCTACCATGCATTTTTCCTAAACAAAGTACAATGCTTTTACTATCGCCTTCCGTTTTTGTAACTGTGTTCAAAAAAGTAGGTGGGCGGCTAATCCGAATTCGTTAAACATGATTAAGAAGCGTATGTTCGACTACCACGTGACCCGCATCCTATTTTAGAAATTTACCGTCTTCACTAGCTACCCATTTTGGAAGAACGCAAGCGGGAATGAGATGAAAGAATGTGTGGTGAGGTTGGATTTAATTTATACCAAGATTTGAGATTAAGAAGAGAAAGCCAACCGCCTTCATCTTTCGAGACTGCGTGAGAGGTCCACACACCTTCCGAGACACCGGCAGTCAATAAAAGCACGACTTCTATCGACGCCACGCTATTTTACATATCCGTTCATTGCCCAGCCCTCTGCCATCGCACTGGACTGAGACTCGAAGTAGGACGGCTGCCAGAAATTGGCGCTTCTTTTCCATGACCACGAGAGTGGAAACGAGAAATTTGGTATGCTTGCTGGTGTATATCCTGATTCTGGTTGTTCCTGCGCAGGCAGGAGACACCTTTCACAAGCGAGCAGATTCGTCAGGAGGGCTGTCACTTCAGGACGATGCTACTGTGAGCTCTGAGAGCTTAGCAATGTCAACGGACTCCAGTGATTCACATCCAACCGGGTCGACCAATCTCCCGACGAGCACTTCTCCTTCATCTTCCTTCGAGAGCTACGTTGATTCTGATCCAAACAGCATTGTGATCTCTTCAAGCGGTGGCTCAGATCAAAAAAACTCGCCCTCCGTAACTTCAAGTCTCGTGGCTACAACTTTTGCTACGACGAGTGCGGCATCCGTCACTACTGCTGGCAGTGGTGACACCGGGAGCAAATCTTCGAGCCCAACGGGTCCAACTTCTACTTCTAGTGAATCGTCAACGATCGTCCCAGGTTCAAACACTCAACAAAGCTCATTTGCAATACATTCCAGCTCTGCGCCCTCAAATTTTGCCGAAAGCTCCTCGCCAGAAGAAAAGTCGACCAATGCAGACAAGATTTCGAGCTCGGTGCCATTACAGGCCCTCACATCTACAGAATCTGCCCCAGGGTCAACGCTCAAGCCATCTGGGTCAACGCTCAAGCCATCTGGCTTTGATATACAAAGCGGATCTTCCGAAACTACATCGTCGTCTCTTTTTACAGGTACCTCGAGCGAGAGTCCATCAGATTCACCTACCTCTGTGAATACTCCAAGTCAAACATCATCGTCGCCCACCACGTCATCTACTTCTACAAGCACATCGCGCGAGAGTCCATCAGACTCACCCGCCTCTGCTAGTACCCCAAGCCAAACATCATCGTCGCCCACCACGTCATCTACTTCTACAAGTACTTCGAGCGAGAGTCCATCAGATTCACTTACCTCCGTGGGCACTCCAAGTCAAACCTCATCGTCGCCCACCAGCTCGTCCACTTCTACAAGTACGTCGAGCGAGAGTCCATCAGATTCACCTACCTCTGTGAATACTCCAAGCCAAACATCATCGTCACCCACTAGATTCAGTGATAACACTGGAACATCAACGACATCAGAGGTCGAAGAAACATCCTCACCTAGGACAGGCTTTCTGTTGACTAGTCACGCCACTGCTTCTTCCACAACCGACACACAGACGCTTGGTTCGAGCAGCCTCGACGCCTCTTTCACCAAAACTACGAGCACGTCGACAGCGTCCGACAATGTGACGCCCATCAGCGAAGTCATTGCTTCGCTTTCTGCAGCGCAGAAATCTAGCAGTGGCTTAACCTCCTCAACAGGCAGTACTAGCCTGGCGATTTCAACTACTGAGACTGCATCCAACGTGGGAACATTTTCCAGTCCAAACCCATCATTTACTCGAAGTCCTCAAGCGTCTTCAGCTGCAGGGAATTCAGGCACTGATACTTCCAGTGTGAGGGTGTCAGATACCCCTGCTGAAAAATTCTCTCCCACTGGCAGCAGTATCAGCTCATCAACTTTTGGGAAAGAATCTACGAGCAGGGGCTTTTCGGAGGTTTCGCAACCAAGTATCGATTCACCCACTAGAACTCCCAGCTTTGCCTATTTAACCGGCAGCGCTTTCCATGAATCTCTCAGCGCTCTTCATAAGTCTTCAGCCGGCAGTCTTGATTCGCTTGTCACTGCCGCTACTGAAACGTTCACGAGCTCTGATCACTTCTCTGCTGCGACTTCGCTGTCCGCTACTAGCACATCACCATCAACTGAGGATTCGGGTGTTCATCCGTCGTACACCAGCGCCAACGAAATTTCATCCTCGTCCACTGCAGAGGCACAGGCATCATCCGTAGGTGCCTATCCTTCAAAGCCGACTACCGCTGTAGAAATATCATCGACAGGTACGACAGGTTCGTTTTCTTCCGTCATGGCGGCATCATCATCTCCCACTTTTACTCAAAAACCATCAGAGACTTCTGATGAGCGTACATTCACGACTGAGGCCAGTCCATCGTTTATTGCGAGTGACGAATCGAGAACGTCCATCGCAAATACCGCCTACTCCAGTGACACATCCAGTGATAGCTCACCGTCTGCAGCCAATTCTGATCCTCAACTAAACACTCGAGTACCTACGAACCCTAGTTCAACGGCCGGAAGCACAGAAAGTGCACACAGCATGTTTTTCAGTCAGACAATGACTTCCAATAATTTTCGAACTCTTTCGTCAGTCAGAAGTGACGGGGATACTCGAAGTATGGGAGTTTTGTCTAAAACAACGGGGAGCAGCCATGACGACAAATCCACAACAGTTCCAACTCCATCTGTGCTATCACCTAATACACAATCAAGCACGAATGTGCAAAATAGCTATACTTCACGAGTGACTTTCCTCTCTCCAAGTTTCTCATCCAACGTTTTGTCCTCGCCGTTACGATCAAGTTTTGAATCAGCACCCCTCACAGGGACGCCATCGGTCACCAGCAGAGGAGCTTCTCGAATCACCGCTTCTTCTACCGACACCTCCACATCTCCGTCAAATCAAATAGTTTCATTCGTTGCCACAAGTGAGCAAGCTTCTTATGAAACAGGACTTCAGAGTCTTTCCGCATCCTCCTTGAACGCACCATCAGCAACCATAATATCTGCAACGCCATCGCATTCTGATGAAATCTCAGAGGCTTTTACGGGATCTCATAGTGCTAGTGCAACTCCTCAATTCACGTCTTCCCCTTTATTGAAAACCAGTGTTTCTGTTTCATCATACCGAGCAACACAATCACGCAGTCTGACCAATATTTTCTCTAATTCACAACCAGCCGTTGGGACTACGAACGCGCCACCCAGCGGCATCTCATCTTCCGTCCTGAATTCTTTAGCGATTTCTGCTTCTAAATCTGGAGCTTCGATTTCAGATTCTGGTTTTTTGACAAAGTCCTCATCTGTGGGCGGGTCTTTTGTAAGTGGTGGTATAGTCACTTCTGCGCAAAGCTCTGGGCGGTCGTCACTGAAGCCCAACTATCTTTCTTCACTGCCAATCCAATCAGAAACCTCTTTCTTGGAATCAACGCTTCCTCACCTGTCAAGTGCAACATACTTCACAATCCCAACTGCGAAACCGTCCAGTGGGGAATCAAATTCTTATGGAGTGTTGACTCGAAAATCCAGCTCTAGTGCATCTTTGACAACACCCGATGTGCTCGCTTCCTCTGATACCCGCTCATTCGAGACTGCTTCTTCATCCGTGGCGACCTCGAAAACATATGTTCAGTCAGAACGATCTAGCTTTCAAAGCAGCCAAAAGCCGGTAGGTATGACAATGTCTCGTGAGAGTAGCCACTTCGCAGAAACAGGAACTTCTGTGTCTTCGACCTCAGTAAGTGGACGTATGTCATCTTTCGCGCAAACTCTCTCCGAGTCCTCTGTCTCTTCGGCGCGCACCGCTGCGAGCAATACGAAAATACCCGACTCAGCTTTCGTCACATCTAGTGGATCTCAGCTTCTCACAAAGACCTCGGCATCCGCGGCTAGCGGGAGCTTATTATCGGGAGTGGAGCATTCGACGAGTGATACCTCGGTGTTAAATGCGTCGTCGGAGCCCTCGTCCACCTCCAAGGACATCATAAATAGCGGGACATCCAACTGGCTCCCTACAGGGCTTCTAACGGCACCGCCGTATGAGAGTGCCAGTTATCAGTCAAGTTTTGACGCTCAAGCAACAGCAACCCTACCGCAAGTCATTTTACCGACTGCTCCCGTTCTTGAGCCGAAAAACTACTCACAAATCACTGTGGGCTTCAAGAGAGCTCTGAACTATCCATTTCTAATCGAAAATCCTCTAGCCTCAGCACAGATATTCAGTTTCCTTCCGGGAATTTTAACGTTTCCTTTCACGAGCTGGCAAGACCATCATCGAAACGCTACTACAAGCAGTCGATTGGAAAACTTGAATATGACTGCTCTCTCGAAAAAAACCAATGAAAAGTGGAAGCATAGAATCAGTTCACGATCCGATGATCAAAATCAAGGCTCTGGGACTATAATTGTCAAAGAATCTAGATCGCATGGAAATTTTTCCGGAGCGTTCCGTGCCAACTTTTCAGGCGTCGCCGTAAGTGAAATTATGCCGTTGATAGTCGCTGGTGACCGATACATCAGTTCGATTGCGGTTGTTTATTTCCCGACAGATGCTATTAACGTTTTACAGAAGATGGTTTTGAACAACAATTCGAGAATATACGCGAACCCCGATCCTGCTTTGAAATCATTGTCACTATTGATAGACCCCACCATACCTCTTACGGGGCTCATTGACCCAAACATTCCAGGGTCCAGTGGTTCTTCAGGAGGGTCCGGCTCATCAACGGGTACTGGCGGGGGAGGCACTGGGGCTAAAACCGGCTCAGGGAAAAAAGCCACTAAAAGCGGATCAGGCGCACTAAATGGTTATAACCTCTTCGATGTGACTTTCAACAAAGGCAAAAGACTTATTATTTTGATACCCATATTTCTGTTTTTCCTAGCTACCTGGGTGTTAATCTTATTTGCACTCTTCGCGCGCCTTTTTCGGTTGACTCCAGTAAGACAGCACTTTGAGCAGAAAGAGAAAGAATGGAATGTTGATGAACGAACTGTACAGGGTTTCTTCATGGCACCATTTAGTCGCCGCCCGTCTCGTATATCAAGAGACCTGGAGAAATATCTCGGAAGTCACAACATGCCTGGCGGCAGCAGTAGCTCAGAAGCTTCTGAAGATGACGATTTAATACCCATGAGTAACAATATGGTTTTCAGTAAAAGTACTGGCCTGTATTATCAAACGGATGAGGACGGCAACTTCTATTTCGCCGGAACTCCTGCTGGTGCTTATGCTCCGGTACTAAATACTGATGCAAGCGGCCCACACTCCCAGCGCAATGGAGATGAATTGGCATCTGGATCACGTTTTGGCGGGGAACAGCGCTCAACGTCAATTGCACAGACTCATCAGGCTTCAGAGTTTGATGAGCTGGACGTTGATGACGAAGGAAACGTTGAATTGTCTGTCTTAGATTTTGAACGACTTTCTTTGGACCAAAATAACACTGACACTTTCGAAAGTTACAATAACGAAAACTTTTATAGGTTGAATCAGTTTTTGGGCGGTTTGTCAGACACAGAGAATGCACAATCACCCACACCTTTGACGACCGGGACGCAAGAAGCAATTTCCAATAGCAATAGCGATTCCAAAGCCAATGTTCTCTCGAATGATAGTTCCAATCTGATGGGACAACTTTCCACTGAAGATCAAAATTTTGAGGAATATTTCTACAGTGAAGGACATGGAGGAGAGATGGACCCTAATGACGTTGGTATAGAACGTCACATGGAGGACGGTTCTGATAACAGCTCTTTTGAAGGAGCTTACATGGAAAATGCAGATGACGTTGAAGATTTTGACATGAGTTCTGCATCGCCTAGTGACGACGATGATGAAGTCAACGATGTACATGTGGGTGATTTTGATGAGTTGGATGAAGTGATGTATAGAAGGTTATCGACTGCCAGTGGTCTCACAGGGGCTTTGGGTGGGTCTTCGAGCTCTAATACCTATGTGAGTGGCATACCGAGAATACACTCTGCAAGCCGGGTTTCGTCATTTGGTAATACCCACTCCCTTTCTGCCTTTTCTGGTAACTCAGAAACAGGATTTTTGGAAGGCACTAGAAGCGCGCCATGGGCGGGACGAGCGCCAGATAACTCTCACCAAGATTCTCGCGGAGAGGCTAATAGTGTGCGCCCACAACGACCTCCTAGACCAAACTCTGTCATAAGTCTCGAAAGAGACGACGAAGACGACGAAGTGTTGACGCACCCTCGAGTCGCCTCGTCTACTGCTATGATTAGCGAAGAACATTCGGCTGAACGTAAGGAAAAGAGAAATTCAAGGAGAGCAAAAGTCCGGCTGTCAACAATGGAGCCTCCCGAGACAACTCCGGTCAAGGTTCAAGAAAGGTCTAAGAGTGCTTTTGCATCGCGCCAAGACAAATCAGTGCGGGCGAGCTTCCGTCAGTCGATTGCCTCCACTTTGCACGGCGCCAACATTTTTCATGGAAGCGGCCGCTCGCGGTCATCCACGGTTCATGAAATGGGACCTCACGGGCATACCAAGGATGCTCTGCATAAAATACAAATTTCGGGACCTATTTCCTCAGAGAATTCTCTGGGCTGGGCCGAGAATTAGCATAAACTTTTAATATAAAGTGTAACCATAATACTTATTACCTATTGGATGGATCAAACCCACGACTGGCTTTCGAAGCGGACAGAAAAGGAAGAAGGCAGTTACAATTACAGTGATCTGAACACTTTTGGAATAGCGGCCTAAGTGTATCGTCTTTTGGAAATTATGCGCATTTCGAAGCACATTTACGCATTTTAAGCATCTGTTTCTGCCAAATTTAATATTTTGTTCCTCTAATATAACTTTCGGACGTATCCAATGTGACTGGGTTAAAACGGCCTCCACCGTAAAGCCAGAAACTCACCACAAACACGCACAACTCTCAATTCTCGAAACCTGATACCATGGGCTCCCTCATACACCACCATCTCTAAAAATGCTCTTGAAAGTCGGTACCAATAAAATGAAAACTAAAAAAATACATAAAACCATCTCAACCCGAATTTTAAATATCCAAAATACTACCATTAGATACCCACACTTACACCGGTACCAGAATAATATCTCTCGAGTCTTTAAGCGCTCTTTACATGGTCCGCGCCAGGGTATCAAAAATCGTCACTGTTAACAGTTGGCATCTTGTGGTTACCCGGCCATAACACCCTGAGGCATTTTTCGATGTATTTATGCGATATCCACTCTGCTTAGCATCAACATCAACAAACACTATATATATCAATGTGAAAAATGCGAGATCCGGTTCAGATGAGATATAAAAACACGCAACATTCAAGCTCCTAAATTTATACGTTTAGAGAGCTCGAGGATTACCTAGTCTGGCCCAATTGATGGTGAACTGAAGGTGAGCGTGGAATTGTCGGTGGTGTTTTGACATTTTAATATTTCCTCAAGGTTTATTGTTATTCGAGATAGTGCCGGAATTCTGCCGAGTTTTGCGAATTTCGGAACTTTAAGTGACAATTTGATTCGTTCAAGGGCCTCAAAGTGCTCGGAATAAGACTTGAGATTGAACGCTCGATTTTTGCCTTTCTTTTCCAATATTTTGGCGGTGACATACTGTACTTTGAAGGTTCAAATTGGACAAAAACTGACTTTGGAAAGTACGCCTTTTCAAACACCAAAATTTCTGATTTTCTTTTATTGGGGATTATCTGGTGTTTTCTCTTCACTTGGCGCGGGACTTCTATTCTATCTAGGCTTGCCGGCCATTTAGCTTTTTGATAGTAACAGACAAGAATCGATCGCACAATCTAGTTTTTAGCTTGCGTTCGGAATCCCTGTGCTGCCATGGTTGGAAATTCTATCAAAGTCGATGACTATTTCGGCAACGACGATAATGGCTTGTGGGCGTGGTATCTAAGCAATTTGAGACGCGGGAATTTTGAAGAGCTCAACAACAACGAACTTAAAGTTGCACTACTGAAAAGATTCTTAAACGAACAACTTCTGTCGGCAACGTTCCCGTTCAATAAAAAACTACTGTTAGTGTCCATACCTGATGCTATCCACGAAAACACCAATCTGCTAGAAAACTTTTTGCGAGACTACTTTCATTTAGACGACTTACAGTACATTCAGATTTGCAAATTGACGCAGGAGCAATGCTACAATCACGAAAACCACTACCTTATAAGCGATAATCTCAGCAATTTTAACGATAAGTCGTTTTTGGAGTTTGGGTCCAAAAACAGAGCCGTTCATAATGAACTCTTACCTCCACCACCGTCGTCCAACAATCAGATGAGCATCATTAGCGGAGAAACTGGGTATGATTCATTGGATTCGTCTGTTGAGCCTCCAAGTCCACAAAGAGCACCTCAGCCTTCCACAGTCATTTTAGAAGATTCGGATCATAATCAAGAGGTTTCTGGCCAGTCGGTCAGATCCGTCACAGTTGAAAACTCAGAATCTGTGTATTCCAGTGACTGCGAAAACACTCCTGACGATAGCCAGTGCCAAGCTGTCTACGAGGAAGATACGGCCGACTCAGGGCTCGGCAGTCCCGAAGACGACAATGGCAGCGAGCTTGTTCTCCAGTTCAGGCATCATAGCATCCATAGTAGAGTTCCAAAGAAAACGTCAGAACTTTTTAAGGCTTCCAATGGGACCCAAACGGGGAACACATCCTCGACAGGCATGTCGTCGATTCGAAGCGCGGATGGTTTATCCTATGATGGCGAGGCCTTAACTCACACGATTACACGAGAGGATAGCAATTTATCTTCGAATCCTGATGAAGATAGTTTATCGGAATTATCGAGTGTAGATCACTCCCTAAGATCGCTGAGCTACGATTCAGAATGCTCGCCTTATTCGAGCTCAATGACTTCTATTTTTCCGTCTCTGTCTATCTCAGAGAAATTTGGTCGATTCAGGCTGGTCCTGCAATCAATACTTATACAGCGACCGGAGAGTCGCCAATTATTCACAGCCATAAGGCAGTCCAACAACGATCCTAATGTGGCCCATGTCAATGATGATTGGCTTTTATATGACGACAAATTTTCCATGAACAATTTACAAATGCTTGCATTACACGATGTTCTTGAACTGAACAAGTTCTTTCCAAAAGTCCTATTCTATACCCTGGTCATGATTCAAGATGACGTGGCTGCGGATGCCCAAGAGTATCGTCCAGACGTTTCGCGCCTGTCTCCAAAGCCTAATGCTTCCGTGTCAGCATTATCAGAGCGTACACTAAAATTAGAAACTACGTTGAACTCCACCTTGACGCAAATGGATACTTGCATGAGTGGTCCCAGTTTTGGCACTTCAATATCACCCTTTTGTGGACTGTCTAAAAATGACTTTGTTGTTGGTAACGATGATGACGATGTGATGGAAAATGAGGAGAACAACAGAGTACAGGACCCGCAAATTTTCCAGCTGTACGCTGCAACTCGCACCAATTCCAATAAATCGACAGCCCATCGTTCAATTAGAACGGTCAAGAGCATAGGTGATTGGGCATTCCATCACGACTCTCCTTATAAACGACCACTGTCTAGAACCGAGTCCCCAAGCGGAAGCGATCAGCCTAGTTTCAACGACGCACTCTTGAAGACACAGTCGAAATCTTCAGCCAAGAGTGGCCTATCAAAAACAATCAGTACCGGGTCTATGAGCACAGTTGCGAGAGCCAAGACTATGCCATCCCTTCTCAAACCTTTCAGTAGTTTTGACAACGAAACTGTGCATTTGAAGCAGAAAGTGGCAAAGTTCAAGCGCAAAAGGATGGCCAAACGCAAGAAGGCAGAACCCAAATGCCTCATAATGTGATTAAGTCTGCACGCATTAAGTAATCTGTAAAATATGCATTTCCTAAGCATGGGAACAATTCCACCAACCGTCAACTTTCCTTGTTACCATAATAGCAGGGCGTATAGATAATTTGAGTAATAAATTTCCCCTCATACCTTGTTGTACAACCGACACTTATTATTTCGTCTCTGATGCTGCTGGTCAAAAGATGGTTCAGATTGACGTGAGGAACAATGTGATTCACCCTGCTGTTGGATTCGTTTTTCTTCTGGAAGCGACTGAATACGGCATTTAAAAATGAAGAGTCCAGGTAGACCGGAAGATCTGGTGTAGGATATTGTTGAAGAAAAGCTTCCTCTGCTGCTTGAGAGTCAATTTTTCCATCTTGTTGCAGATCAGCAAAAAGCAGGTCCTGATTACAGTCCTGTACCCGATGTAGAAAGCTTGGGCGATCCAAACCGTCTGCTGTAGGATGCTGCGGCTGTTCATAAGTTGGTAATTCTGGCTCGTCTTCAAAGTTGGTCTTGAATAGTTCTGGAATCTCATTAGAGTACTGTTGTACTTTAGGCGCCGGAGGAGCAAGTAAATCGAGACTACTAGTGTGTCTCTGATTCAATTGTGGCTTGAAAGAGTCAGATCTGCTACAAACACCTGTGTAATCGGAATAAGGCGTGCCTGTTTTCTCGAAATGACGGTGGGAACCCCTGTAATCGGAGGATGATGAATCTGACTTCATTTGCGGTCTAGGAGACCTTGAGTTTGGGACATAAACCTCGTTATCATCAAACCTAGCATCTGCAATGGATGGGACATCTTTCGAAGGTTCTATCACCTCATGTCCGGACACAACCTCAAACCAATTTACACAATTACCGAAAGAATCGGTGGCGGTAGGAAGAAAGTCGGAATGCCGTAACTCGCCATTAATCAAAAACTGAAATTTGTAGATGCCTGGTGGGAGAAATAAATTTGGAGCGACCCAGCATTTCGAGTTTGTGTCATACGTCATGGGGATCTTCTTCGACTTGTTGTGAGGCCCCAAAACCGACATTATGTCTCTGCTCACTATCGACATTTTACACGTCTTGGGGTCTACTATGTTATCCTTCCACTTAACTAAAACGTGTGTTTCAATAGTCTCATCATGATTTGTCGAGTCTTGCTCCGATGGAGAAGGAAACTTTTGCGAAATGTCCGTCCCACTGTAAGTCCCTTCAAAATGCTCCGCTGTTCCCTTCTCGAAGGAATCAATGCGGTCAAAATTGTCTTGTACCAGTCGAGGCATTGAGATGGCGTTTTCAATTGACTCTTCATCTGTGGGACGAGCATGCATAACCTTGAAATCCGGTAGCTTTGTCCGCTCTGGATCTGAGCTCAAGGGCTTCAACTTTTTAGGGCCAGGATGATGCAGGGTCTCATGAGAGCTGAGGGAGGGACCTATGGTGCCACTTTTCTTGTTAGTGCTTCTTTTGCGCTTCATAGCATTTTCCAAAATGGAGTTGTTGATGAGTACGTCGTTTGCACCTTGCAACAGAGATTCTTCGTCATCACCCTCGTCGTCCGACATAAATGTATCAGACAACGCCGAACTGGATCTACTCGATCTTCTTGGTGTACTTGCATTTGAAGAAGGAGGATTTATAGAATCTCCAATTTTCCCTTCCACTAGCAGTTTCTTCAGGGAGTTGGTGCTGGATAAATGATCCGGTAAAGCGTCTGTTTTTGTTGATTTGACCACAGGCGTTGCTGGTCCCGGGCTTCTAAAAGCAGGGGCCGTGCCTGTGGCACTGGATGTTGTTGTGAGGGTGGTTGGCTGCGTTTCTGAATTCTGCAACGATAGCTCTGCCAGATGATCTCTCAGGGACGAAGACGACGACTCATCAGCGCTGACGTGAGCTGTGGTGCACATCGGAGGTGCCGGGTTACCCAATGCGCTTTTTCTTAAGGTGAAAGGAGCTGGAGAGTCTTGTTTCGTGTCCATGGAATAGTTTGTGCGGAACGGCGACTTTGCAGCATGTTGCTGGCCAGACGACGTGGATCTTGACGCATTTTTTGACCCGGGAAGAACGCGGCTGGTCCATCCTACTTTTTTAACTGCCTCAGGGTGTCGCCCCGTGCCTCTACTAGGGAAGAGTTGGGACGTGATGGATCCTTGGCGGTCTCGAATTTCCTCTGTAATAATTTGGCTTGTTCGTTTGTTTTGCGGCAAATTGGCCGTCGAAGGATTGTTTCCCATTTTAACAGTGTCTTTGAAATCTATTTAACAGCTTTACAGCTTTCTATTCCTCCAGATTTGCTTGTCTTTTGTATCAAGGGATAGGGTCCCTAAAATCAAAGTCAATATGCCAATATTAAGGCTATTTTACCAGCGAAAAAAGCCACCGCAATGGAAAGAGTTGTAGAAGACAAATAAAGAAGTATTTTTCGACAATGATCAATCTCTCTAGTAGTCTGAAAGCCCTTGAGAGTCTGGTTTCGTGTGTTGTCGAAGTGGAAACAAGTCTTGAGGGCTAGCAATTTCAATTATAATATACAGGGTATACTATCGAAATTTGTTGTCTCTGGATACGTCAAGAAAAAAAAAATTAATTATCTGGGGAAATGCACGTGATCAATCAAACTTTTGGAAATTCGAGCTGTGTTCAACGGTTTTGAGGAGACTTGGTAAGAATGTGAATTTGCAATCGGTGTTTTTCGAGGGTGCTTTGGCTTGCTCATTGGTCTAATTGTCATTGTAAAGATAATCGTTTCCAGTTTATTTACGGTTGTCGAATATACAGGTGATGTCTGTCGATATTCTGGAATATGTTTTGTTCGAGGGTTCAGACTACTCATAGACATTTTAGAAGCAGAAGGTACTGGGTTGAGATGTGTTATGCCAGCTTTTCTTCGCTCTCAACCAAAGCTGGAATTTATAGCTGGCGGTTCATATCACTATGTACTACAATGACACTGCCAACCGGGATTCTTCGCCGTCTTTTGACTTTACGACTTGCAATCGACCGTTTCTTGTTGTATTTTAGGCATGATTAACATCCCAAATAATCAGCGATGTGTGCCAAAATTGACCTTTTCCTCAGGAAAATACGCATTGCAGGCTTGGGGACGAGCCAGATACAAAATCGTGTTGTTTTAATCATTGGTGTCTCTCATATAGTATTGAATAGCTACCTGTAATTAGTAGAGGAAAACCCAGGCCATCGATTGTTTGGTTCTCGTCGCATATCCTAAAAAAAAGTGCGTCGTTACTTCCGTTAGCTCACTTCAAGTTGCATACACACACACACACACACACACACACACACACACACAAACTAGCATCACCACTATAACACTTATACTTTCATAAACCTTTATTACTTGTTGTTTTTACGAATACGCTGCTATAGACAAAACTCATGGGGTATAGTGTATTCGTGTCCGTTCTCGTGAACCACTGGGTCATAGATTAGATAATACCGCATACCCATCCTGTGGTACCGCTGGAAATCGTGATATTAGCACAGGAATCTCCGAAAATACATTCCAGCGGCCGTTACCGTTAATTCTTTAATTCCTAAGTTGAATTCTCGGTGATAATCCTCCTAAGTCAAGTCATGTGTCTTGACAGTGCCTTCTGGACATCATCTGTATTGACCACAACTCCCCTTTCAGAGCACTTAGCCTTCGTTCTCAGCTCGAAGCACAAACTGTCAATGTCGAGATCCGAGTATTTAGGATGTGCAGTAACACGGTCCCAAACTTCAGAGCATTTGAGCATCTCCCCATCGCGCGAAGGAACAACGTCTTCGACTAAATCCGCTCCTCCATCAATTGACGCTGAAGAGGAAGCAGAAGCCTTCTCTATGAGTTGTTGATCGGGCACAGTGATCGCAGTAGATACACTTGACTCAGAGGCTGAATGAGTTGAGCCTGCAATGTCTGAGCTCGAAGCAGCCTTCCCGGCTATCGATTCTAAGTTTGGTCTGAAAGGATCATAACTACTTTCCTCGGTGGTTAATTGATTCACTGTAGGATCTTCTTCGAAGAACTGCGTCAGAACGTCATCAGAATTGTGGTTGAACAAATGATCTTGTTGGTCGGAGGGGAAAGCAAGAGAAGTGTCGATAAAAGGTAAAGATTCCGCACTAAACGACGGTTCCTTTACTACGCCACTGATCTTCGAGAAATCTGCACCTCCAAACATCCATTTGTTGATGGGGTCTTCGGCTTCCAAATTGAAAGCGCTTTGCCCAAATTGGGGAGAATCCCAGGAATTTGTAAGTGTCAATTGTTCCGGTTCTTGTTTAACATGCTGTCGCTGTGCCGCCTGCGGCAGCTGTTGTGTTGTGTTAGGAGATTTCACAGAAGAACCGGAACGCGAAGAAACGGACGGCATTCGGGATTGTTGCAACCGCTGTATGATTGGCGACGATTGCGAAGAAGGGCTGTTTTTCTTAGGCATCGGACACTCACGAGTTCCACATGCTTCATTGAGTTGAGAGCAGAAGTCCGACACCTGCTCATCAAAGTGAGAGTTGAAGTCGAAATCATTACTCAGACTGTTCGAATTAGTGGAAGGTGTGAACTTTGGTAAACTTTGATTGTCACTGGTGTTGTTGTAGCTAAAGAGATCCAACGATCCGGAGGAGCTGCTGGGAGTTGGAGCCAAAAATGGCAAGGACTTGTTTGGAGGCAAACCAGAAGATGCCGCTGTTGAAGCGCTTTCAACCGGCGATGCGTCGGAAACTCTGGGGTATTCAAAAGTAAAGCTCATTTTCCGTTTCATGTTTTCATTGATCTTGGTGTCATCGACCGCCGGACTCGAATTTTCGCTAGCATCCGTAGGCGTGGTATTACTAGTATTTCTACCATCAGAGCGGCTTCTGCTGCGACTGCGACTGACGCTGCCACTGTGAGAACGGCCACGAAGGTGTTCGTGCCGTTTTTGCAGCTGCTCGGACTTGGCAAGATACTGGAGCACATGCGAGTCCGAAGCCTGTTGGGGCCGATACTGCTGGAGTTCCGTGACGAGCTGCTGTAGCTGGCCACGCAAAAAATCGGATTCCATTTCGCTTTGCTGCTGCACACGTTCAAGCCGCAGCACCTTGTCCTCCAGCTCACGCATTTTCTGCTCTTTACGTTCGCGGAACGCTCGTTGAGCAGCCCGGTTTTGGGCTGTGCGCTTGTTTTTGGCCTCTGTATCGAGTGGTTTGCGACCTGGCTTAGAGCCTCTACGTTTCACAGGGTCTTCCGGGGGCACCGGGGAGTCCAAAACTCGTTTAACGGTAGTCATATTGGAAGAAATGAGTCAATAAGGTGTCGTCCTTTTTTCGGCCTTTCGTTTGTTTTTCAGGTAAAAGAAGAACTTTCTTGGCAGTTTACTCCCAGCTGTTTCCGAGCACTTAATTTGTCCACAGGCCCTGTAAAAGGAAGTAAAACTTGCAGGCAGTCCCAGAAACTTGTTTGACGTAGTTTTAGGCTCTCAAAAACACCTTTTGGGTCCAGTTCAAACCACTTTTAGCGTCTCTTTTGACGCAAACTTCTTATTCTTGTCGCTGACTAAATTGTACCTCTAGCGACAGCTACAGGAATGGTACGGGCCTCGTTCGAAAACAAGTGAAGTCAAGACGAGCTAGCGATGTGGATATGATAAATCGCGCGTACGGCTAGTGTCTCGTTAACGTGGTGAAAAGCTGTGAGCGATGATGTGGTTCGGTTTGCTTGGGTGGCGAATATCGATTGTGACTAAATTATATTATATATCATATATATATATTGATTGAGAAAGAAGATGCTAGAGACGATGATGAGTAAAACAAATAGCCCCGATGAGGGGTATCACGTGACAGAAGAAAAGGGCGTGTTTGAGCCAGATCACGGCACGTGTGGAAGCTGGGAATAGGTTAGAGATAGGAAGAGAAGGAAAAGAAGGAAAAGAGGCCAAGGTCACGTCGTTTGATCGATGATACCGATACGTTTGAGATGTTCAGAGATCCGACTTGATGGGTTGTTTCATTTCTAAACCTCGGGTGAAGTTCCGATATCAAAGTACGAAGAGTACGTAGAGTACGGAGAGCGTATAGCACTGAGCATTCATTCACTAGACAAACTCCATCTAGTTCTGCTGGTTTGAATACATACATGAATAACATTATAGCTATAGGGAATTGTTGCATTCAAAGTGGACCAACCTGCATGCGAGAGTGAAACTGTGTCGTTCGACGTTACTACGTAAGAGAGTAATGAAATCATTGCCAAGAAAACAGCTTGTCATCGACAACACAAGCTTTGCACTTTGAAGGCTGCCGGAGTAACTCAACCCATCAGAATCAAAAAACTTGCAGATGGAATTGACCAAAGAAAAAAAATCTGGAAAAAAGAGTTCGATTTCAAAGCAATATGCAGTTCAGTGGTTATTTGATAGCAGCAACCGCTTAATGTGCGCAGATTACATACACAAGACAATTTCAGGTCTCTAGAACCAAAAAAAATGCAGTTTCGGAAGCTTCTGTGCCTTAGCATTATTGTCTGAAATGCTCATGGTGATGGATCGACCTGCGTCAACATAGAATATATCACTTTGCAATTTCATGTCACTCACCCAAAACTTCGGAACTAAACCGTCTCGTTTAGAAGCAATGTAACATTTATCACCAAAGATGGACTCCCGGGGCTTGAGATTTATCCGGAACACCACACCAAATTAGCTTAAATACACTACCTGCCCTCTCAAAGACTCCCTAAAACACATCTGGAATTCACCTGGTCATGTGACTCTTCAAACAGTTGTAGTATCGATCATTACAAGTGTTCGTTAGGACCTTTTTACAACGACAGGGAATATAAAATATGGTTTTTGCCGCATAATTGTCCGCGTCAAGAAGCTGCCGCGGCTTTATAATCCTTAATTTTTCAATTGTTCTTATGTGATGTTTTTTCTGTCACCTCTTACCAGGTTGTCATCTGTCATCAAATTATCAACCTTTGGACTTTCATCACTTGTCTGACGTAAGAGATGGGCTCATCCAGGCAAGCCAGACCATTACCTAGACAACTTCGGTTCACCGTCTGTCCTGACCAGCCTTGTGTTCAGAGATTACAGTGACACCTGGTCCGAAGATTTTGGGTTCCTTTCCGTGTTTAAGCCAGCCATGACGTTCTCTCTGCGTATTTGATGCACCATGCATCGAAATTCGCATTGGAAATGAACGAAGGCTACCATTGAGGGCATCTGAGTATTCAAGAAAATCGTCAAAACTCTCGCATCAACTTCGTCAGCGGGTGCAGCGGAGTCAAATGAAGCCTCAGGCATGAGCCATCTATCTTGTCAAAAGGCTTTATTTTGCCACGCCTTCAGTAAGGGAAATGATTTCCTCTTATTAAACAAGCAATTGCCCTTCTATGTGAATTCCAGCTCATCTCCTTAGCCTCGCAACCCGGGCATTGCTACAGGTACTTATCTCATCTTTTTCGCTGACCTAGGCAACAAATAGAAGCTTTAATTCTGGAGTTAGAGGGCATTTTGAATTTCCAATCGTAAAGCTGTCATTGTGCGCATGGGAGGTCGTGGTGGTTATAGCAGTGCTAAAGTTAGGGCCCTTTGATTAAAAACACGCTAGTAAACCCATTCCCTGGCTGCTCTAGACGTGTAAGAAATCACCGCATTACAGCCCTGACTGGAGTCGGAAGATCATTTGCGTTTTAAAGAGCGCAATGAAGATTTATGCAAGCAAGCAGTGGGTGGGCGACACATTGTCAATTACGGAACCAGATCGAACAGAGCACGATAAACCTTACAAACTTGAGAAAGTTTTGGCTAATTGAGAAATGGATGTTGATTCATATTCGAGCGTGGGGAGCTTCCTAGGTCCTGACTGCTTTGTAGCTCTTGAGATTAAGAACAATTAGAAGAGGGTTCTTCGGTCCCATCTTCTGGAAAAATCGTGCAAGAATGTTGGCATTTTGACAGTGAAGTTAAGAATAGAGCGGGACGAGTGGTGTCTTCGAAAGAAGCGATCAACCGTAAAGAGTCGCTACAAAAACCTTCGACATTACCCGACTGTTTACGCAAATACAGAAAACAAGACCCGCTAAGTGTGTTTTGCATGCTTTTGTGCTGCTCCTGAATATGTCTGAAAAAGAAGGAATCTTTACCTATGTTCTTCGCATCTAAACTGAAGAAGGGTTTGATACAACACTCTATAATTATTTGTTATGTCGTTGAAAAAAAGAGCATCACATTGAAGGACGGTGACACCTTATTCGAACTGCTATTATTTACCTATATTATGAATATCACCATGATGTATAGTGTTTGTTTCTCTATTGAAGAGATTGAACTCAATGTCTCTGATTTCTTTTTCTCAGGCCAGGTACGCGGGCCACAATCCAATCAGTAATTGGATCGTCGCTTTTGTTAACGTATTCTTCGCCATCCAGTTTTTGGCCATATTCATCGTCAAGCACTGGATCCCTCAAAAAGAATGTAATCACAAACATTGGCGCCACGAAAACTAGACCAACTATTACCTCATATCTTTGAACCACTCTGTAGGCTGCCACAGCACCCTCTCTCATAGGAGTCCCCCAGGAATAGTTTGCGATAAAATCGTATGGTGACTCGTAAGCTTGTTGAGCTATATCAGGATCGCCCAGCTCTTTCAATAGACGAGGATATAGTGTTTGAGTCCAAATGGCACCAGAAACAGCAGCGCCGATTGCACCACCAATTCTAAACACAGTAGCGATGATAGCGGACACATCAGCCAGGTGTTCATGAGAAGTTACCAATTGGATGGCAACACTAATTGGATAATCGTAGAGACAGCTGGTAATACCCCACACAACCATGGCGCCAATCACACCTTTACCAGCATCCTCTCCACCTCTGAAATGGTAGAATATACCCATTGTAACGAAGTATAGCGAACAGCCCAAGATTGTGAAGGGCTTCAATCTTGCAACCCTCGCTACCAACACACCTACAAATGGTGAGAAAACGGCGCTGACAAAACTGTAAAGACTTGATATTCTGGTTGCAGATAGATCGCTCTCATTAGCCGCAACAAGCAGGATTGTATAAAGGTAACCTGCAGCCATTGAATAGATGAAGGCAATCAAGAAATAAGCCCACATTGGCGCCCAGATACCGCGATCTTTCAACAAGCCATATGGAGCCAATGGTACGGTAGCGACTTTGCTCTCCCAAAAGATAAAAACAGGAATTAGAACGAACCCTAGAACGAAAGGAGCAATCACCTTGGCTGTTTTCCACTCCGTCGATACACCACCAGCAATGGTCAATGGAACACAGATACAACCGACGAGTACACTCAGCAAAATCAAACCTATGATGTTCAGCTGCCAGAAAAGTTTCACAAGCATCTTCAACAATCCATAAGTTTGGAAATACGACTTCTCTTTGTCCAATTCTTTCCATTCTGCGGTTTGTCCAGCTTTCCACCGCATGTGAAGCATGCAGACTATCATGGGAATACAGCTTGCAGGGAAAATAAACGCCCACATAGCGATGCCCCACGACCAGTGTTCCTGAGGGTTTGCGACCTGCACAACATTACCTGAGATCCACACAGTGATAACGGCAGGCCATGCTGGAAGATAGTTATACAGCATTCTCCACTTAAGAGTGGACGAATCGGACAAAATCAATGACACTTGAAATAGGGCACCAATCAATCCGATGTTGTAGAATACTGAGCCTGCGGCATATCTTTGAACGTCATATGCCTGGGATTGGATGATAGTGCCTACCACGTAGAGGACAATGGATACGATGAAGATGGACAGTCTGCCGAAAACATCTGACAGACGGGCAAAGAAGATTTGACCAACGGCAGAAATAACCATACTGATCACATTGACCGTGGACAGAAGAGAGTGCGTAGAGTATGCGTTGAGCGCATACGTCATGTAGATGTCTCTTATAATACTGTCCAGTCCGTATGCGAACGAGCAGATGAATATAGTGAACAAGAAGAGAGATCTCATGTACCACGCATCGTACTGCTTAGCCATCAGCTCCGATTTTCGCACAACGATGGTTTTTGTGATTTGGAATCTGTTAGGCACCGTGGGTTCATTTTCGATACCCTTGCTGGTAAACTCTTCGACTACGTGGTTGTTCCCATCGCTTTTCTCTGAAGAAGCAGAGGCAACTGTGGGGAAAGCCCCGACTTTATTGAGCTCGGCCATGAATCGCGGTCTTCGAATGCTGAGTCCCAATAATAATTATACAACAATTTACGACACAGTTATCGAATGTGGGCAGATGAATTGACCATCCTCCCACCTCTTATACAAAATAATCTAGACGCCGGGGTGCTCCGCACCATTCCACACAAAGTTAATAGTTAATACACAACGCCGTACCGCAGTTAGTCGGACATCATGGTTCTGCTAGCTCTGCGAGTTCTGTTAGTGCAAATGATCATAATGGGTGTAATTTACCTAGAAATTCTCGATGCAATTGGTGGAGGAAAGTCAACCTGTGAATCTCCCTGGTAATTAAGAGCCGCTTGTTACTGCAGTGGTCATTTCTGACTGTCAGAGAAGGTAGACCAAAAGAAAAAAATAATTGGCCTTTCGTACAGAAATGACAAAACCGGGTGTGCAGAATCTCGTTGCCACAGACAAATCAATTGTGTTTTCTATTAACGGTTGCTAGCATTGTTGAAGGCTAATTTGCCAACTGCACCTCATTTTTTATTTACGCATATGAAATTGAATTTGATGCCTTGAAGACAGACTCTCACCTTCTCGACAAAGGCGAAGCACAAAGTGCCAGCACTTGATGCAGCAAATCACACGTAATTTGACGGTTTGTTCTGTATGCCAAGACGCTGATTTGCACGGATTGCAGTTACTACAGCTTGTCGTCTCCAGTTACCTCCACCTTAGCGACACCTCTTTCTCTTTATGCGTAATTTGGCAGTTTAGTTGACCATGGTCAATTAATGAGAAAAGCGACATGTGTAAAAAATGACCTGTCCAAAAACTGAAGTGCGAATGGATAGTTTTGGCGGTAAGGCCAACCGACAAGGCGGCTGGCTGCCTTGGATTTAGAATCTTACTGGTGGAGTCTTGATATGGTAGGGAAGCATTGATGAGCTAAGAATCGAGTTTGAAATTGTTATCATACAGCACGGGTGTGTTTCTGGTAGAATTTCTGTGGGTTGCACTATGATTTCATTATGAATACGCGATATCAAGCCGCAGTAACCCGCTCCCCACTATTGTATAATCGGAACGGTTGCATTATTTGGCTCTATACTTTTTTTCTTTGCTGGTGGAAGTTCATGATATACCTAGCGGTGAGAGGAAGTCGTGCTTATCAGTCATTACGTAGGGAAGAAATTTAGTTTGAAATGGCGGTGGAAAAAGTAACAGTCACGTGCGTAGAAAATGGGTCTACGATATGGAGGGTACAAGTGGGGAATTGGTGGAGGAGAGAGGCCCATAGTGGTAGAATCAAGATAAATGCAACAGTTGAAAGTTTTGTTTTCTGTTGAAAGTCTTGTTTTCTGTTGCCCTGCAGCAGTTGAAGGCGTGGAGAACTGGATTTATCAGCTCGACAATTCTTGGGTGCGGTCTATAAAAAAGAGAACTAAAAACCCTCAAAGATTAGAGAGCTCGGGATTCTTGTGCTAGTAACATCTAGGTAGAACTCCCACGTATTTCAATTGACGATAATTCGTAGTGCAAGTCACGTGATAGCAAAAATAATTCAATGGAGTGAACTCGTCTTGTCACTGATTTCAGTTGCTCAGATACCCAAAAAAGCCTGTGCACCCATCTTGGCTTATCAAAATAACATCGAAGTATCTACTTTGGGAGTTTGTAGCCACTCAAGCCCACTTTTTGATGAAAAATGAGCTTCCAGAACATCTCTAAACATTTATCAAAAACTGCCTGGCATGATTGCCCAGTTGCTCATCGAACAATTTTGTAAAATTTGCTGTATGCTTGACTTGTTTGATTCTGTTTATGCTCGAATTGTCTATTGCGAGCTGCATTAAGCGACCTAGGCCTCAAGTTGTTTTAAGCATGTCATGCACTGAGATATTCTAAGAGCAAGGTGGAATTAAGTCAAGACAGTCAGATAATATTGAACGAACATTCTCTCTCAGCTTTCAGAGACTTCTCAGAGAAGCTCACCGCATCAAAAGCTTTCTCCGCACGATTTCTTGTTCTGATGTCAGATCGTTTTATGATTTCGTGCCATATCGGTGCCGCTCCTTTACCCGGTAATTCCCTATCTTATTTATATTACAGTCTTACATTTAAGACCCTCATCTCATCGCCTTCTCAAAACCCTTTTAAACAACCATTCGATCAGCTGGTACATATCGATGTCCTTCAACGCCCTCATTCTTGGTGCAACAGGCCTGTGTGGCTCTGCGTTTCTCAAATACGCTGTCGCGGAGCCTGCCTTTTCCTCCATCACCACTGTGACCAGACATGAATTGCAAGAGTTCAAAACAGAAAAGGTGAAAAGTATCGTGGTTAAAGACTCTGCAACATGGGCTGAACAGCTTCCTGAGAACGCAAATATCATGTTTTCCGGTCTTGCCACCACCAGAGGCGAAGCCGGCAGCAAGGAAAACTTCTACAAGCTGGACCACAATTTGAACCTCGAGTTGGCCAAGAAAGCCAAAAGCCAAGGGTGCAAGACATACGTGCTAGTCAGCTCGGTTGGTGCGGAAGTCAATTCGCGTTTTTTCTATCTGAAGACGAAGGGAGAGATCGAAAACGACATCATAGCGCTCGACTTCGACAAAACCATCATTCTACGTCCTGGACCTTTGTTGGGGCAAAGACACAAGGGCAAGGGTTTTTTCAACGCAGCTGTTGCCAAAATCGGAGCTGCTTTCTACGATACCAGCTTGCAAGGTTTGTTAAGCACTCCCGTGTATGGTGATGAGGTCGGCAAAGTCGGTGTCGCTCTGGCACTGGACTCTTCGCGCACAGACAAAGTTCAGGTGGTGGAAAGCAGCGAGATTTTGAAGCTGGCAAAGGGTTTGAAATGAGGGTGTTAAAATAGGGTCCACATATCTCTAGAGGCCTAGGTTCTCTAGAATCGTGGTGTAACGATTTTTCAAAACCAAGTCAGGATTCGATGATTTCTCATTGTTCCGTTACTGAGTGTGAGAAGGCAACAGACATAAGAAATAAAACTTTCAGCACATAAGAGTCTTACATATATCTCGTGCTATACTAAGACTGCAGGTGGATATTGATTTGATGTTGACAAACCCGATAGGTTTTGCCATAAACAAGGTTTCAAAAACGAAATGCTCACTGCTGATCAGTTGTCTCCATTTCCTGGGCCCATCCTGTACCTTGCAGTACCATACAGCCCAAAAGTTCTGCGGCTGACGATATTCCCATTTTTTTTCTTTTCATACGACCCTTCTCATCTCATGCGGCCTAGCCCGCTCGAGGAATTTTTCCTAGGAAACGGCAGTAGCACCAATGTAAAGAAATAGGTGTTCGAAAGAGCAGAACGCATAGGTGCAATACAAAACAGGTCTTCTAATCAGCTTTCCCTGCAGTGTTCTAGTACGTCGTTTTCTGTCCTCCGAGACATATGCTTTTCGTTAAAAATGGCATTTTTTTCATTTTTCAGATGCCCTTATAGACAATATGCAGGGTCTTCCAGGGTCCTAACTTAAAGATACCGCTAATACCACCTTCAGGGTTATTACTCAAGAACGTTTGGTATGTGTTCAAACCTATAAGAGAGAGAAGCCTGTCATAAGAAGCGTAATTCAGTGAGTATGGCATTCTGAATGTGGTAGGACATTTGGTAACCAAGATGAAAGATCAAATTGCTCCCAAATCGTTTGTTCGAAATGGAATAGGTGCGATTGTCGCCGTTGTTCTAATTGCAATGACCGTAATTTCCATGGTTTTTGGTATAAGAGCGGACCGTGAAACAAACCATCCTGTCGATTTGGTCATTAAAAGGCCTAACGTGGAGTCCGCGGGATGGGATCATCCACAATATCCCACTTTTCTAAGTACTTGCAGTGGTGAGCATCTGAAAGTCTTGGAGGGCGCATTCAACGAAACAATGAACATCACAGCTCTTGCAAGAGCCCGTCTGATGGCTTATGGAGACAAAGACCAGATATACAAAAGGTGGTTTGGGAGTGGCAACCTGTACACTGTGGTTGGAGTCCTGGAGGCCATTGCAGAGGTACCTAAAGAAAATGTGCTCTTCCGGTGCGACGACATCGATGGTCTCTGCGCCGCTAACCCAGACTACTACGCGGGTCATCATAGACTCAATGCCACCCAGGAAACCGTCATTTGCGATTTCTTTTACGAAAGCAAGCTGCCTTCCAACAGTATGTGTTCCAAGGGCGGGATGGCTACCGTTGCTCCATCGAAGTATATGGGAATCGACATGATCCATCGTTTGTTCCACGTCCCAACCATGAACTTGGACGAGTACATTGGTGAGTACGCCGAGGAAATGGACGAAGTCCTCGAAATGGCTTCCAAAAATGCCACTTTTGCCGTCAAAAACGTCGATAGCTACTTGTACTATCTCTATGAGGTCTACAGCAACGTCGTCAAACCCGGTGGATGTCGTGGGAAATGAAGAATCGAAATAAAGAGGGAAGAGAAATGAAAATTGGGCCAACGCGGCCTTGTCATGGGGGCTTCTAAGTGATAGGTTTTTGATATGGATGAAGCTCTCAACAGTTACTCACTCATCAGAGACTCCCACACTGTGCATCGCGCTCTTCACAGTGTAAAGTGCTCGCTGTTTTTTCAGATCACTTTATACTAATATGACGATAAGACAATATTCATATGTCAAAGACATGATGATTCTTTCACCACTGATGAACGTCACCTTCATTCCACAATGAACAGTAAGGAAAACATCTTTACAAACAATTTCTTGCTCCTTGTGAGCCCATCTCATAGAATATAGCTGTTTTTAGCACATTGCTGGTCCCCGCTGTCCATAATTCAAAACGCTTTGAATTGAATTCTAACCTTCAATGTCTGCCAACAAGACGATTACTAAGTAACAATAAGCCCAAGAACAGATTGACTCGGCTCATTTCACAATGTTTACCACAGTAACTCAATCCTCGTGGCCAAAATGCGTGCGCAATCGAAAACCCAATTTGTAGAACCATGTTTTGCGGCGTCAGTATCGTGCATGAAGGCGTGTAACCCGAGAGGTAAACACTTGGCAAAAACTCCTCATTAAGAACCCCTATGTTTACAGTTGACTGCGGCCAGTTTTCATCACATTTGCCATCAAAAAGAACTCGTCAACGGCGATCCTAAAAATTACTAATCACCAGTCTGTAATAGTGCTCGCCCATTAGCTCTTATCGATGCCGTCATCGAGCTCCATACACTTGGAAGTTCCAAACGCTTTCTTGCATGTCGCGAGCAATTAACCCGATTTCTGGGCTATTTCCCTGAACAGTGGCTTTGCAGATATCGATCAAGCCTGCATATAGATGCATTTGCCAAGAAAATTCGAAATTATCAAGATTTCGAAGAACTTGATGGTTAATGAAGTTGACTTAGTAAACCGGTAATGTCAAGAGTAAGGTGCTCCGCCGACTTTGGCTCGCTGATTGTATTACTAACGGGAAAATGGCCATAGACTGAGTCAAAGCCATATCCCGGCGTATAAGAACAACGACTTTAACGCTTGCAGTGGTTTTTTGTCAATGACATTTTTGTTGTGTTTCTTCATTCTGCCAGTAAAAACATCATCCAACCAACACTCTCACACCAATGCTCAGAATCATCGAACTGGGCCTTTTATTGGGCGCCATCGCGACCCAAGCCGTTGAAGCGCTACCAGCGTTTATTCCTCCTTCATCTGCGTCTCAGTGGGTTTCCAATGGCCAAGCATTGTACTTCCAAACCAACGAAAAAGACAATGCTATCGTATCTGTTAAAATCAACGAAAACGGGACCCTCAGTGAGGGCCTCAAGGTGTGGACTAACGGTACTGGTGCCAGCGAAATTAGCGCTGCGACCAACCAGACCGCCAGCCCAGACGGTCTAAGCAGCCAGGGCTCAGTTGCCGTTGTTGGAAACAGTCTTTTTGCCGTCAATGCTGGCGATAACACCGTATCTTTGTTCAGCATAGATGAGCAAGACCCTACCAACATCACACTGCTAGGTTCACCCGCATCTGTTCCCGGAGACTTCCCAGTATCGGTGGCGGCGTCGGCTTTGAACAACCTGGTTTGTGTGGGCACAAGTGGCACCAGATCTGGTGTTGCATGTGGGCCATACTCGCCATTTGTGGGGATCGGTAAGCTAGATTTTTTGAGACCCTTTGATCTAGACCAATCTGAAATTCCAGCGGGCCCACTAGACACCGTATCACAACTAAAGTTCTCTGACGACGAGACTAAACTTCTTGTGACTGTCAAGAGTGGTCCCGCCGTGAACAAAACCGGATTCTTGGCTGTATTCCCTGTGACCGGTTCATGGTTGACAGGCGAAGCCAAGGTCGCACCCTCCCGCATCGAGAGTCCATTGAATGGCACTGTCGCAATGTTCGGGTTTACACAGATCGGACAGTCGAACAGATACTTTGTGGCGGACCCTGGCTTTGGTGCTGTCATCATTTCTGTGGACGAAAACACTGACTCCGCCCAGCTTTTGCACAAGCAGGTAATTTCCGACCAAAAGGCTACCTGCTGGGCCGCTATCTCGCCAGTGTCCAACTCCGCTTTTGTTACCGACCCTCTAGTCAATCACATCGTTGAAATGAGCTTAACGGATGCCTCGATATTGTCTGTTGTCAACACTACCAGCGCCAACGATGCAACGGGTTACATTGACTTGGCTGCAGCAGGTAGCTACGTTTACGCTCTGTCTCCAGGTGCCAAGCAAGGACAAGGTGCTGAGATTGCGGTTGTTTCGGTGGCCGACGGTAACAACAAGACAGTCTCTCAGTCTTTCAGTGTCGGATCCAATGCCGGATCGAGTGCTCAAGGTCTAGCAATCTATCCATGAAAGGAGCAAGCTGGATGTACCATTTCCAACACATGTACTATTTATTTCGTTCGTTGCATTTCAGCGATGCAGGCAGGAGCTAGAAGCTTGTTGCATAAATATCAATAATAGAATCCTTCTCAAAAGCCGGTCATCGACCTAGACGAGTGAAGGAATTCTCTTCCTTGGAGTGTCAAAGCTTAAAAAGATAATGATTTCCGAAACAGAAAATACAAACCGTTACAATATCAAATGAGCATTTCTACAGACGTCCTGAATCCCAAATATAGCTGCTCATTTTCCAAGATGGCCGCTCTGACACTTCTGCCAAGGTCTTCGAAGACGCTCATAATCAATTATTACATTATATTTGTCTGTCATCGCCAAAACCTGGACCGGTCTACAACACCACAGATCAAATACAAAAGTCATAAGCCAGATTCGAGCAAAATGGAGCTAGCTCCAGACCTCACAGATGTCATCGGCTCGATTTACATTTTATCAGCTTTTGACTTTCTGACACTCACGTTTACACGTCTTAGCGATCCAGTGGAATTTTTCATGAAATTCAATCTCTCGAGGCCTAATCAGTCATCTCTAATATCGAAAAGCTTTAAAAAGCGATGAGCACAAGTGATGATGTCTATTCTAGCTTTGAATTAAGCTCTAAGAAGTAAGCAAAGTGTTTTAGAATCTCTAGCTAACGCTGTTATTTCTTCAAGAAACGTCTGGCTACTTTTTGAGTTAATGGCGAACCTTGGACTGAAGGATCCGATACTGGACGAGTGTAGTGAAAAGCAGAAAGAAGCCAATGCAGTTGAACTTACAGAAGCTTATGAGACGGAAGATGGGCTTTACGCTGCAGACGAGTTTTTGGATCCTCCGCCAGACGGTGGTTATGGATGGGTTTGCTGTGCATGTGTTGCAACAATGAACTTCTCAACCTGGGGACCCAATACCTGTTTCGGCATCTTTTTGTCGTACTTTTTGTCGTCGGACTACTTCCCAAATTCCACCCCGACCGATTTTGCAATCATTGGCGGTATCGTGATAGGACTCACTTTGCTTCTACTGCCGTGTGTGGCAGCGTGCATGAAAATATTCGGGTACAAACCGACACTAGCGTTCGCAATTGTGGTAGAGGCGGTTGCGTTCATTTCCAGCTCGTTTGCCAAATCTGTGGGCGTTTTGTATGTCACTTACGGGGTTCTTCTAGGCATTTCGTTTGGCATCATTTTCGGGTCCAATACCATCGTCATTCCCAGCTGGTTTTTGAAGAAAAGAGCTTTGGCCAACGGAATTGGTCACATAGGTGTTGGACTGGGCGGGCTCGTTTTTCCTTCGCCATACACGCCATGATCAACCGTACTGGTGACCACAAGTGGGCCATGCGCATGTTGGCTGTGGTCACTTTCGTTCTCAACTCTATATCACTCTGTTTTGTTCAAGTGCGCACGCCGTCTAGTACCGACACGGAGGAGGAAAGCGCCATAGAAGTGCTGAAGAAGTCGTTTGACAAATCAGTTCTCAAGATCGTGCCTCTCCACTACTGTGCCATATGGTCTTCGCTCACCACCATAGGATACGTAATTCTCATGTTTTCCATGGCGAACTATGCCTCCTCGATCGGACTGAGCACCCAGCAGGCAACGATAGCGCTGGCTATTTTCAACGGTTCGCAAGCCATCGGAAGACCTTTTATGGGGTGGTTTTCGGAATATGGCGGAAGATGTAACGCAACAATCGTGTTGATGGTCTACAACCTTGTGTTGCTGCTGCCCTTTTGGTTCAATATCACCAGATTCAGTGAGATTGTGCCATTCTGCATCTTGCTCGGTTTTGGCGCGGGAGTCGGATCTGTCAATGTTGTCCCGCTTGTTTCAGACGTAGTCGGCATACAGAAGTTTGCTGCCGGTATGGGCTATGCATTTTTTGGGAATGGTTCGGTGTCAATTGTTGCTGAGATTATTGGGCTGCGATTGAGAGATCTCTCATCTAGCAGACCGTACTTGCGGTGTCAAGTGTTTGTGGTGTGCATGTATTTTGGAGGTCTCATTTCCCTGTTGCCTTATCGCGAGTGGAAAATGAGACGAGTTCTTTAGCGCGCATTGATAATGCGAATGTCGATGATGATGCAAAAGCACAATACCGGAGTCTGATGCGTCCGACGTGGTACAACTACCTGAAGCGGATGTTCTACAGTTCCAAGATATAAAAGGTTGGGGCTCAAGATGCATGCGGAGGGAATGTCAGAGTCAAGGCAGTATTGGTGAGAGACATTGCGTCCGATGTAATAATATATAATAAATAAGAAGTGCTTGCGTTGACTACCATGAACCTGGTGAAATCTTTGGTTCTCTTACTTATCCAAGTGGATGTGGATAGTTGTCGCGTGTGATCTTTGCCAGCTCCTGGCCTTTGGCACCACCGACCTCCTTTTCGTACCCTTCCAATACCCCATTGACGTTCACAGCAGTTTCATTCTGGTGGAGCTTGAATTTAGACTGAATGTCGGTAATGTCAATTTCTAGACCAACAATTCTGGTGAGCAGGCTGTCGACGTATTTCTCCGGGGCGTCAGAAACTTTCCATTTGCTTTCAAATACATCTCCATCAGGCCTTTTACCTTCTTCTTGGTCCGTGAGCTGGTTGAGCATGTCTAGCAGCCAAGATTTGTCCCGAATTATTCTGGCCGTGCCGTAGACGTGGACTGTTGCGAAATCCCACGTTGGAACAAATTTGTGAGTTTTCTTCTTGAGTGGGTACCAGGAGGGACTGACGTAGGAATTGACGCCCTGGAAAACGACCATGCATTTAGGATTTTTTCGAGGAGTCCGATATGCTGGTTTTCCGCTGCCAAGTGTGCCACCAGTTTACGTTTCCCACCCTCTTGCTGTTCCAATACGAAAGGTACATGGGTTGCACACATTTCACTATCAACAGAGGTAGGTTCGCTACCTTTGATGAAACCCATCAACCCGTTACTGGGCGCTGCATAGCTAAAGATAATGCCCAGTGGGTTACATTTGGTAATTTCAGCCTGTTTAGAGAAATCAGTCACCTCTGTGTGTTTTGGGATGTACATAGTTTAGATAGAGTGTAGGGTGGTCGAGTTTTGAGCTTACTATCCCAGTTGCTAGAAAGTTTAAAGAGGAGATGGCATATATACAGGCTACTTTTATGTATAGCCTATCGCTAGTGGATAGCTCATCGCGCTGAGGCCATTGTGCTATCTATGATAGATCCGATATTAGATGATGGCTTACTGGTCTAAAAAAGTTGATAAGCTAGAATGAACCCACAACGAGATAGCGAAACTAAACCATAAGAGAGACTTATCCAAAACCATTCAGACCTTTGAGAAAGCGATAAAGCTACTGTTTTGACGATCTTGGTGTGATTAACGTGGAGAAGTCACTTTATGGTATTCTCAATTAACATGAAGTTCCAACACCATTGTATTGCGAAATAAAAGCGAAGAACTAACAACACGAAATCTTGAGAAGTTGGCATACAAAATGTGCTATAAACACTCTTTTCCTCGAGCAGTTGTTCTTATATAGTCGTTGAATTGTAAATTCTTATCCAGTCTACTGTTAGAGCGAAAAGTCTGCTGTGTATAGCGTTGATGACGGCTTGCAAATCCATTACTTATTTTGGAATAGATAGAGGTCGGGTGAGCCTCGAATATGGAGCATAACCCTTGTAGCCACAGGCTAGTTCATTATTCGATATTAGTCTAATATAAATACATCTGGCCTTAAAGGAGAAGGACGATCACTTTGGTAGTGAAATAAGTTACCAGCTCTCTGTGGTATTGACTCAAAGCTGCCAATTCTCATTCCAATGGCTTCAGGAGAGCAAAAGGCGGTCAAAATCGTCGTAATTGGCGTAGGAAGCGTGGGGTCGGCCACAGCCTATACCCTGCTTCTAAGTGGCATAGTATCCGAAATAGTTCTTATTGACGTCAACAAAGACAAAGCGGAAGGTGAAAGTATGGATTTGAACCATGCTGCACCTTCTACAACGAAATCTAGAGCTGGTGATTACTCGGATTGTGCTGGGGCAGCCATCGTTGTCGTCACCTGTGGCATCAACCAAAAACATGGCCAGACAAGAATGGATTTGGCAGCTAAAAATGCCGGTATCATGCTGGAAATCATCCCACAAGTGGCCAAGTACGCTCCTGACACCATCTTGCTCATAGCCACGAACCCAGTCGACGTTTTGACGTATGTGAGCTATAAGGCATCGAAATTCCCACTGAGCAGAGTCATTGGGTCTGGAACCGTGCTTGACACCGCACGTCTGAAATATATCCTTGGGGAGCACTTTGGGATCTCGTCCGACAGCGTGGATGCTTGTGTCGTCGGAGAACACGGCGATTCAGGAGTACCCGTATGGTCGCTCACAAGCATCGATGGACTCAAACTACGTGACTACTGTGAACAGAAGAACCACAACTACGACGAGGCCACTTTCCACAGGATTTTCGAGCAGACTCGAGACGCCGCTTACGACATTATCAAGCGTAAGGGATACACGTCGTACGGGATTGCAGCAGGAATCCTTCGTATTGTGAAGGCCATTTTGGGCGACACAGGAGCTGCTCTCACGGTTTCTACGGTTGGCGATTACTACGGAGAGCAGCAGATTGCATTGAGTGTTCCCACCAGGCTAAACAAACAGGGTGCCAACGAGGTCCTCGGGGTCTCACTCGATGAAAAAGAGACGCAACTTATGCAAAAGTCGGCCGGTCAGATCAAATCCGCTTTGCGGACCCTTGAGTTAGAGTGATGACGCGGGCAAGAAAGGAGATTTCAAGAATATGATCGTCGAAGAGCTAGGGATCTAGCAGCCTAGATATATGCCAGACTTCGTGAAGTGACTAGACCAGTAGATGATAACAGGTGTGTAGCTGCTGTTAAATCATAAATGCAGTTGTACAGGTTTCGATAACCGGACATGATCGGAGGGAAGCTGTCTTCAGCCCAACTGTTGCTTTAAAGCAGGGCAAAAAGCATTGAATTAATGTTAAAGCTCAATTGGTCTTTGATAATAACGTATTACTGATAAATTAATACATATAGATGTCAGTATTCTATCTCGAGTAAAAAGAAGCAAATAGAGATCCGTGCCCGAGGCAGGTAAATAGAAAGTGATTATATCATGAGTGCAACCACTTCACAACAACTCAGTAGTATGGAACGCCCGCTTTCTTCAACAGTTGCTCTGAATTGCCGATGTATTTTTCAACATACGATTCAGGGAAACCGTCGGAAAGAATGGGTTTGCCGTAGCTATCGAAAAAGGCTGCAGTATGATCATCCAGCTCGGGAGCAACCATCATTGGTACATTCTTATCGGCATACTGCTTTGTATTTTGAAATAGAAGGCCAATTGCGCTTTCAACAAAAAACGATTTCAGACTACCGGCACCCAAAAAGTTGTTACGGATGGCAGTTTTGATCAGTCCTGGATTCACTCCGTAAACGCCAATGTTTGGGAAGCGGCGTGCCGTGTCATGCACTAGAGCCTCGTTACCTGCCACTGTGGCCATGTGTGTTTTCATCCCCTCGTAGTCGACATTAGAGTTTAAGTCATCGGGGCTTCCCTTTTCCCCAGCACAGGGGAATCCATAAATAAAGACTCTTGGTTTCTTGATAAGGCTTTTGTGACTCTTTTCAATGTGGGGCAAAAGATTGCGGACAATCACCAATCTGCTCAAGTAACTCACTGCAATGTCACGCTCCAGTCCTTCTGCAGTCTCCTCACGCTCGGGAGCAGCAAGGATGCCTGTTGTCAGTATCACCAAATCCAGAGGCTTTTTTGCAAGCTCTTCAGCGACTCTTTTGGCCTCAGACATAAGCTCCAGGTCTGCCTTGATAAAGGACACATTCTTTAGATTCTGGTCTCTGAAAGTTCTCCCAACAACGACAACCTCTGCACCTCTGCTGCTAAAAAGCTGGACTAAACTTTGCCCTATGCCTGCTGTGCCTCCAATTACTGCCACTCTCAAACCCTTCAAATCAAGCTTGTTAGCAGCAGCATTGGACCATTTCAAATCCTCGTTGGGTTTAGCGTTGTGAACCTTGAAACCGAAAGCCATTTTTATCTTGCTTGCGTATGTATCATATTGACCGAGTTTTGTCCTCTAGCAACTGGGCATCCCTGCGTTTAAGTACATTTGGAAATAGCTTGGCATTGGTAAGCTTGGCATGCACCAGCGTTGCCAAGAATTAGTCATCGCGCTTGAAATCGTAAGCCACACCTCTCCAATTTGGCGTAGAATTAGCTTTAGTAAGAGCCTATTGAGTGCTACCCTGAAGATTGCACGTCTTAGAAACTGAATCCGAGCCTCATCCTTATCATCTTCAGCTTTCTACTCCCTGGCATTGATCTGCTCAGCGATGATGTATGATTTGTTATATGCAAAAAGAATATCGGTAATCAAGAAGCATGTGTATTCTTTGCTGGGTCTGTCAACAATTGTTCAACGAGAAACATTTCTAGGTTTTCGTTTCCCATCCCATCCATCTCAGGTTCGACTTCAGTTTAATTACATTGGTATTAGTTCGTAGGACCAAGTTAATGAGATATATAAGAAAGAAAATTGTAATAGCTTCTATAGAAATGCTTAAACTAGATCAGAAGACAAGCCCAGCCATGTTGTATTGTCAAGCGTTTTGTTAGAATATATTGTCTGCGAAGCTGGTAGATCTTTGCCCGCCACGCTTCAGAGCGAACTGCTTTGGTTTTAACTTGAACGTAGGTCGCTATGTAAAATTATCAAAAGTCGTATATGGTTTGAATATCTATCACGCATGGCCAAACATCTAACTTTCACGCCTCATTGTGGACTGGGGACAATGGTATGTTCTATGAAATTCGAGACATCCACTCTGCCCTTGAGCGCTGGATGTTCTAAAACTTTGGGGAGCCACTGTTGGACTTTGGTAAATCCACCAAACTTGTCCTTTCCAAGCGCGAAGCCAAAAAGAGTACCGAAACCGGATGCTACAAACAAGTCGGCAATTGTGATGTGGTCTTTCACCAAAAATTCCTGCTTAGCTAGGCACTTTTCGATGAACTCAAAGTTGGCCAAGACCAGGGACAGTTTCTCGTTATATTCCTCAACGCTAGCATTCGTTCTAGCAGCCGTCACAAGTGAATTGACGCTGGATGCCATTTCTTGGTTCATAAACGAGAAAATGCGTATCACCTGTGACCGCTCCTCCAGTGTGTTTCCGTAAAGGGATTTTTCAAGATCCGCATCGGCCTTCAAATTAACCAGATAGTAGGTAATCGCCATCACTTCTGTCAACTCGAACCCGTTTTTTCTCAAAATAGCCGGCATTTTGCCCAGCGGGAATAGTTTCTTGAACTCCTCAACATTGTCGCCAGGGTTGACGATAGTCATATCAATTTCAAGCCAGTCGACGAGAGCGCGAGGCAGCATCCCTCTACCATTAGTCCAGGCGTATAGCGTTCCAATTGTCATTGTGCTTATGTCTTGGCGTTGGGATCAAGCAGTTCATTATCGCTCAAGCGTACGATACCGGCGCTTTATATACACAGGGCTGGAAAGTGAAAGAGCTTTCACTGCGACAAGAATTTCGGTCCAAATTCATTCAGCTTAAGCAGTTTTAGCCATCTTGTGAGAATTTACATGTTCTTCACTTCGGAACGAGGTTTTTGCCGTCTTACTAATGCAAAGTAAACACCTACCATGCTTCGGAGGTGAAACTTTGCAAACTACCAGAAACGATCGAAGCGGTGGTTGTGAGCTGGGCTACATGCTCAGAATTAGCCTACAATTTCCACTGCTCGAACTGGCAGCTATACAAAGCCTGAAGATTGAAAAACCCTCAGCCTGTCCCAACATCGGTAGCACCGTGAAAAGCGTTGAGAAGCATGCAGAGTACAAGTGCAAAGTCTCTCGACAATCATTACATTACGTTGAAGACAGTCGAGAAGAGTAAAATGAACAGCAACATTGAAAACAGAATTCCCAAATACGATAGCGCGATACAGAGTCTTGATCGTTGAAGCTGCTAGCTGCTATACGGACGGCGATGTTTCTGGGGGATTAAGCACTGGAGTCTTAGGAGTAGAGACTCGCTGTTCATTACTCGCTGTTCATCTTCTTATGAGATACTTGAGATTAAACAAAACAATATATTGGTTCCCTCAAAGTCGTCTGCAACGAACAGGACCCTGTTGTCAGGATAAACAAGAGATATCTGCAAGCATGCGGGAACCAGTTCATGGCTCTCAATCGTGCTTGAACAATGATTTAAACATATTCCACTATTAAAGACGTGTACTTCATTCGGGACGGTGCTCTGACATTCCCGAAAGTTAGGATATAAGATAAAGGCCTGGTGCTTTCAAACATTCAAAAACTCTCTCAACCGTAGAGCTGGCGTATGTTGGAATGCACGCTTGAGAGCAGATAATAACAGTTTTATATTCATACGTGCAAGTCTTTATGGATACTAATCAATTTTTGTCACTTGAATGTTACCAGCGCTTAAAGATGTTCTCTTAGCATTTCACTGCTGGCTAGGCGCAATTGTCTGCTCTTTGAAGTTTGACACATTCACTCTGCCCTTGAGCGTTGGGTGTTCCAACACTTTGGGGAGCCACTGCTGCAGTTTGGTGAAGCCACCAAACTTATCCTTCCCAAGCGCAAAGCCAAAAAGAGTGCCAAAAAGTGATGCTGCAAACAAATCGGCAATTGTGATTTGGTCATTCACCAAATACTCGTGCTTGGTTAGGCACTTTTCGATAAGCCCGAAGTTGGCGAGACACTGTGACAGTTTTTCATCGTATTGTTCGGCACTGGCATTGGTTCTGGCAGCTGTCACAACTGCCACAACACTAGAGGCTATTTCCTGGTTTGCAAATGAGAAGAGTCTGATCACCTGCGAACGCTCCTCTAGTGTATTTCCGTAAAGTGATTTTTCAACTTCGGGATCACCCTTCAGGTGGACCAGATAATACGAAACCGCCATCACTTCGGTCAGCTCAAAACCGTCTTTGCCCAATATTGCTGGATTTTTGCCTAGCGGGAATAGTTTTTTGAACTCCTCAACATTGTCACTAGGGTTGGCAATAGTCATATCGATCTTTAGCCAGTCGATGAGACCACGAGGCAACATCCCTCTAGCATTAGTCCAGGCGTATAGTGTTCCGATTGTCATTGTGCTTGTGTCGTGGGGTTGAGATCAAGCAATTCACTATCGCTCAAGCGTAGCAAAACAGCGCTTTATATACGCCAAAAGTGTTGAGCTCTCGAGGCAATAGAATGTCAAAGCCTCTGAGGATCAACTGATAAGATGACACCATTAGTAAGGAGAGTACTGCTTTAAGCGCCTTGTGAGTAGTGCCAAGCATCTCGTTCCGATTTATTTTTTGAAACGTGGTTTTTGCAGTCTTACTAATGAGAGGTAAACAATCATTTTGCCAAGACATGATACTTTATAGATTGCCGGAGATAGCAGAAGTGAATTCGAGAAAGTTGCTTCTAAGTTGACACCAGTAGTCGATTAGCGCCGTTCAAGCAGGCGTTTTTCCGACATGTGGAGTTCAAGACACGTTCAGCTTTTGCGAGCCTCGGGAATGCCGTGAATTTGTTAATAAGGAGAAGCCTGCTGCAAAGTTTGAGCTGACAATTAGTGCCCGAGTTTCATTGCGAACATTTCCATGTTCACACACTACCTGGTCGGTGGCTAAGCTTTGTATTCTTTCTGGTGAACAGCTGGTGTTGGTTTTCGTAACGCCAAGCAAAACAAAATATAGATTAAAGCGTCGTCACCGTCGAAGGCGATTCTGTCGCGACATGACACTAATGTTGTACATCCTGCGTGACAGCATTTGAGAATACTCTTCAAGGTATTTTCCGAAGGATTTGCATGATACTTTCAACTGACACTAGTAGTTGACTCTAAGCCTTCGAAAAGGGAGCACCAGCGTTAAAAATTACCAAATACTGTGTCTTCTCTCGAACTCGTTCAGTATAGGCAGCTCGTCGGTCAAGCACAGTCAATGAGTCTTGAGCTATCAGTTACAAATTGATTATTCTGAAGTTGCGCTAAACTGTTCAAAAAACCAGCGACAGCACTTCAATTCTAAGTGGCATCTGACGTGACTTGAGAAAATAGGTAGAAATCTAACGAGCTTGAGTGGCTGCACAATAGTTTACGATTCTTCCTCAGCTTTTTAAAAAATTCTAAATTGGCTCTGGGGCGTTGTTTCTCGTCCGTCTTCGATTGAATTTTCCAATGGCTGCAAAGTCTGTTACACTGTGAAATGTGGCTAGTAGTAACCCATTATACACTCTCCCCACAACAATAGAGGCGGCGCGCTAGTGCTTGAACTACACCCTAAGCATAGCAGACGCACATGTTCCGACGCAATATGCCGCCAAATGTTCTCTCCCATGGTTAGCCGAGTCAACTCAACTACGACAAACGTGGCAGGAACATCGGTAACTTTTTGAATGATTGCATTATATGATGCAGAACATAAAGTGCTACTCAAAAACTTTGGAAAACGTTGATTAGATTGATGGAAGACTGGCTGAACGGAGACGGGTCGAAGACTCGCGATGGAAAGAAGAGCCTTTTATTCCGAGAGTTTCTGGTATCGGACTGTACTGCGGATTGCAAATATCCTACCTCGGAATTGACCATTTAAAAAAGATAGGCGTTTTTTGCAATGCTAAAACAGCGTCATTTTTGAGATATATCAGCCCAAAACACGAAAGCAGCAAGAAATCTAGCGGCAACTGACTAGCAAGTCTGGGGCTTGATAACTACCCTTGCGTTTAGCAGCTAATGTGGTAGCTAATTTGCACCTACCATAGATCATCCGCCCCGGTAGCTTCACTCACAGGCAGCTAACAAGACAGACTGCTGTGGAAGAGATGCATGCGAATTAAAATGTTGACATCGAGCGTTCGGACTTACGAGACCGTGCCGTCTTTGTTACAGAATTCTGGCAAAAGAGTTTTGGCGAATAAAGCTGGTTCCATGACAGGAAAAGCTGGATAAATAGAGATCAATAAGCCAGGCGAGCGCCAGTGAGTATTGAAAATATGCAACCTTGTTGTAGGAGCACTACTACACACCGTTACGGTGTGCTCAACTTGTTTGACAATATGTTCTGGAAACCACGAGAGAACCTACACAGTCTGTGGGCGGTTTGAACTAGAGCAAATGGCGAAAATGATCACAACTTGTACTCTTGCAAATGTTACTCCACAAACTTCATGGTCGACTATCATGACGGGCGCCAAACCCTATGAACACGTTTAAATCACTATATACTTTCGCGTCACCTTCGAGGAGCGATCTCTACGAATGCCAAGACCCCAGGGACTGTGCCACGCCCCTTTTTACCCAGAGACAAGCGTGGCGTTATTTGCGCCAAGAAATTATCGAAAAACGAACCCTTCATTAATAATCTGTTTATGCGCCATCTTTTTCATCAGCAGTGACATCGAT